>OZ007500.1:112727806-113418349 GCA_963931805.1 Microdon myrmicae
TGATTGAATCAAACACCCTAATGGTTTTTTATTCTTAATTTAGTGAAATTTGTGATTATTATTATTATTATTATTATTTATTGGCCTGTAGGAACCCATTTGTGATAACATCTTTTTTTATTTATATTTAGTATATTCTCCTTTTTCCAAAAATTCCCCGATTCTGTTGACCGGGGACACCTGAGTTTCCCTGGTTGGTATTATTTCCTCGATGTCCATGGTAGTGCATATGTTGTCTACCATTGTTCATTGTCATCATCATCGGCACTACAACCGGGAGCCGGTCTTGGCCTTATTTAGCAAGTCCTGGGGCTTGTTAAACTTTCCATAATGATTTTTTTTTTCCGGGCAGGGTCATTAGTCTTGCGCCAGAGGCTCCCCGACGGGGAATCGAACCCCGGTCTCCCGCGTGACAGGCGGGTATACTTTCATTGTATTCCTATTAAAATTGTTAGATGGTCTTCTACCTCTATGACTCTGATTATTTCTCTGTTGGTCATTCCATCTTTGGTTATAAGTTGGTCTATTGTTTTGATATACATTTACAAGCATTACATTGTTTTGCCGTGTCTATAACTATTTGTATCGCTTCTCTGAGTGTGGTTGACTACTTGCCTGCTTGCTTCATTCACTCCATTTTTAAATGCATTCAATCCAAGTTGATCATTCAATGAAACTATTAACTGTCTGCTAGTATCTTCTATTGAGTTCCCTTTTTGTGAAATTTGGATCTCATTTAGTTGTGCTGTTAGTGCTTTTATTTTATCCGCAAATGTAGTGACGTTTTGGTTTCCTTGGTAGGATCTAGCCAATTCATTATATATTGTGAGTGAATTTTTTATCGGTTTATATTGTGACGCATATGACAATCAGTACTAGAATATTCGAGAAAGTCCGAAACAAAGTACTAGAATATTCTAGAAAGTACTGGAAAACTGAAGACTATGAACAGTAGAACATTCAAGGCTATTGAACGGGCGGAAACGAAACGCTGAATCAGAATGAGGAAACGGTATAAATACGTCGCACACAGATCATGGAGTAAGAAAGAAGTAAGAAGTAAGAAGCAAGCAGTCAAAGACGCGAAAAGTACGGAAGCGATAAGTCAAGAAATCGTTAAGTGTACGGTAAAGTAACGGTTGTTATTAACGTATTAGTCCGTTAAAGTGTTACATTAATTCAAAATCGATTTAACGGCTCTTATTTATTAAAAATAATTAATCCAGCGAACCCTTCGCTCGCTACAATATATTTCTGATAATATTTGTTGTAAATCCGCTAGCGTTTTGGGGGTTCTTTCTGTCAGCAAGCTGTTTCTCAGTTTATTAGTGAATTTAGTGGCAAGTATGAATTCTATTAGTTTATTTTTTTTCTTCTGCCTCTTCGGGAAATGGGGCACTGTAGAACTCAATTAATCCTAAGAAGTTAGTTAAAGTTTTCGGGTCTCCATTGAATTCTGAGAGGAGTTTCCCTGTCGTTAGTATGTCAAACGTTGCAAGTTTGTTTCTTTCTTTGACTTTAGTAAATAGTTTATTTGGTCAACTATGCTTTGAAAATATGTTTTTGCGTTTTCTGTAACGTCTGTTTCGCTTTTTACCGTGTTACAGATTTCTGTTATCTCTCTTTGTTTTTGCTTAATGTAGTCAACCGTATATTCTCTATTTGGATTTTTCTTTAAATTATTTAAAATTGCTAATAGGGGTTTAAATTGTTCCATAACATTAATATTTTTTAAACATGATTAATTCTATTCTTTATTATGTGCTTTCTTACATATTTCGTATAATAACTATTAAGTTTTAAAATTAACAGGATTATTAAAATAATTATGACTACGTATTGTGACGCATACGAGGGTTGCCTCTTATGTTTCGGGATTTGGCAACCCTAGTGTTGCAATCCGGCAATTGACAGCTCTGTCGTAAAGTTGGACATTTTTGAGGTTATACGCACTCAGAACGTTTTGACATACGAGCGCTATTTGTGTTGTTTACAGTAACTTAAAAGATTCATCTCGGCCCAAAAATGGAATTAAATCGTCAACATTTTCGTGCGATTATTTTTTACAACTTTCGGCGTTGATTAACTCAGCAACAGTGCATGGATGAACTTAATTCAATTTTTGGCGATGAAGCTCCATCAAGGACCAGTGTTTATCGATGGTATGGTGAATTCAATCGTGGTCGTAGTTCACTCCAAGATGAATTTCGTGAAGGTCGTCCAAAATCAGTTGTTGTTCCGAAAACCATTGATGCTGTGCGCGAACTGATATTGGAAGATCGTCATGTGACCTATCGTGAGATTGAGACAACCTTAGGCGTTAGTGGGACCAGCATACATTCAATATTGCATAAACATTTGACTGTCAAAAAAATTTGTTCGCGTTTGATCCCACACAATTTGTCAATCGCCCAAAAAAAGGCTCGTGTCAATTGGTCGAAAGAAATGCTCAAAAAATACGGTCGCGGTGCTTCGAAACACGTCTATGACATCGTGACAGGTGATGAATCGTGGATTTACGCGTATGAGCCCGAAAGTAAACAGCAGTCGACTGCCTGGGTGTTTCAAGATGAGCCAAATCCAACAAAAGTTGTTCGCGCACGAAGCACTTCCAAGCAAATGGTCGCCTGTTTTTTCGGAAAAACTGGACATGTCGCAACCGTACCACTAGAACAACGCAGAACAGTCAATTCTGAGTGGTACACAACGATTTGTTTGCCAGTTGTCTTCCAAGAAATCAGGAAAACTAACCGCCGAAGACGGATCACTCTTCACCACGACAATGCGAGCTCTCACACATCGACTGCGACAACTGCATTTTTCAGCACCCAAAACATCGATTTGATGGGCCATCCGCCGTATAGTCCTGACTTGGCACCGAATGACTTCTTTTTATTCCCGTACGTAAAAAACAAACTGAGAGGTCAACGTTTTTCGACACCTGAAGAAGCGGTTGCTGCATTCAGAATGCATGTGTTGGAGATACCTCAATCAGAGTGGCAAAAGTACTTCGACAATTGGTTCAAACGCATGCAAAAGTGTATAGATCTTAATGGGGAATAGTTTGAAAAACAATAAAGTGATTTTCGATGATGAATATTTGTTTTTGTTCTCTAATCCCGAAATATAAAAGGCAACCCTCGTATATATATATATATATATGAAAGAAGTCATATATTAGAGGGACTCCTCGTTTACGTCTGTATTTTTTTATTATTATTATTATTATAACAAACAAAATTTCAAAACGAAACGAATAAAACATAAAATAAGAAATAAAAAAAAAAGAATAGCTACAAAAAAGTAATGGGTAAAGGTGGACAGGGGGAGGGGGGACAAGAGGAAGGAGAGCGTTGCTCTTGAGAGGCATACTATATCTGAGGAAGTGAAGTCCTCTCCTCGTTGAGAAGCCACCACCATTTGGGAGATGTTCGATCTTTGGCTGATTTATCTCTTTCACTGATCGCCGTGCTAAAACGCATGCGGTCTGGGGCATTGGAGATATCACTATCATGGAGAATTCGTTTGTCCCTGGCACCACGGAGAGTGTGGTAAATAATCGGGACTCCATGCACGTCTTGGATAAGGCCTTTTTGATCCAAGAAAGGGAACGCTTCTGGGGGAATAAACCCATTCTGGAGGGTATTCTCTAGATACATATCATTGGGATAGAATGCTCCCGAGATAAGATTATTGTCACTGCACATTGCCCTTGCCCAAAAAAAGGCTCGTGTCAATTGGTCGAAAGAAATGCTCAAAAACTACGGTCGCGGTGCTTCGAAACACGTCTATGACATCGTGACAGGTGATGAATCGTGGATTTACGCGTATGAGCCCGAAAGTAAACAGCAGTCGACTGTCTGGGTGTTTTAAGATGAGCCAAATCCAACAAAAGTTCGCGCACGAAGCACTTCCAAGCAAATGGTCGCCTGTTTTTTCGGAAAAACTGGACATGCCGCAACCGTACCACTAGAGCAACGCAGAAAAGTCAATTCTGAGTGGTACACAACCATTTGTTTGCCAGTTGTCTTCCAAGAAATCAGGAAAACCAACCGCCGAAGACGGATCACTCTTCACCACGACAATGCGAGCTCTCACACATCGGCTGCGACAACTGCATTTTTGAGCACCCAAAACATCGATTTGATGGGTCATCCGCCGTATAGTCCTGACTTGGCACCGAATGACTTCTTTTTATTCCCGTACGTAAAAAACAAACTGAGAGGTCAACGTTTTTCTACACCTGAAGAAGCGGTTGCTGCATTCAGAATGCATGTGTTGGAGATACCTCAATCAGAGTGGCAAAAGTGCTTCGACAATTGGTTCAAACGCATGCAAAAGTGTATAGATCTTCATGGGGAATATTTTGAAAAACAATAAAGTGATTTTCGATGATCAATATTTGTTTTTGTTCTCTAATCCTGAAATATAAAAGGCAACCCTCGTATGACAATCAATACTAGAATATTCTAGAGAGTCCGAAACAGAATACTAGAATATTCTATAAAGTAATGGAAAACTGGAGACTAGGAACAGTAGAACATTCAAGGCAATAGAACGGACGGAAACGAAACGCTGAAACAGTATAAATACGCCGCACACAGAGCATAGTGATGAGTATGAAGTAGGAAGTGAAACAAGCGATTGCTGATGAGTAAGAAGTAGAACGTAAAGCAAGCGATAAGTGTGTAGTAATAAGTAATAAGTAAGCAGTAAAATACGCGATAATTACGGAAGCGATAATAAAGAAAACGTTAAGTGTACGGTAAAAAGTAACGATTGTTATTACGGACTAATAAAATGTCACATTAATTCAGAATCGATTTAACGGCTCTTATTTATTTTAAAATAATTAATCCAGCGAACCCTAAGCTCGCTACAGTATAATAAACTATTCGTTCTAATGTTTATGTTTCCGCCAGCAGCTGCTATGTTGTTATTTATGACTTCGTCCTTGATGTTTGTGAAGCCCATTATTTATTCAGCGTCCTCAGTTTGTTTATGAGTTCCCTCTTCAGTTTTGGGTCTTTCGTTATCGGTATTACTTTGTGTAATTCCGGTCGTTGATGTCTCAGTTTCACCGCTTTGCCTTCTTTTGAGGTTTCCGCCTTTCTTCCTTTCTTGTTCTCTATTCTGACTGGGTTTCTGTCTATTTCTATATTGCTCAATGGACAATGGTTTAGGTCCAGCTACCTTAGGTGTTGGAGTATATTTTGGTGGTGCTGGTCCATCTTTACTCTGGGGAACATACTCGTCTTCTTCCTTTTCGCTTACGTATTCCAGTGGTTCTTCTAAGCTGGAAAATAGGTCATCTAATTCCTGTTTCGAATGTGCCGCCATCCGGTTGGCTGTAGCTTCAGTTTCTGTTGGCTTATGGAATTGTTCTCGCCTACTACGTTGTTTTAAATACTTTACGATGTTAGCACGGTCAGGCTAGATTGCTAACAGGGATAGAGTTCCGCAACCTACAATAGTGAGAGTAATCAAGTCGCGAAGATTAAGATGGGCCGGACACGTGGCGCGAATGGGCAACGATAGGACCGTGCATAGAATTCTTGACGGTAAACCAACGGGAAAGAGACCGACAGGGCGGCCGCGACGGAGATGGAAGGACAATGTTATGTTGGACCTCGAGGAGATCGGATCGGATGGTCGAACATGGAAGGAGAGCGCACGGGACAGGGAACAATGGCGGAGTCGAGTCGGTGAGGTCATGAACTTCCGGGTTCCTACAGGCCAATAAATAGTAAAAATAATTTAAAAAAAAGGACTCTTGAGTGACATTCGTCTCTGAAATGATTACACAAACATGGTTTATTTATAAGTATTTATAAGTATTTATTTATAAGTATGAACCATTAGATGTGTCTACATAATTTGTGTTCTCTTTTTATTGCAGTGATACATCGATATCCACAAGGGTCGACATGCTAACCCCGGCCATTGAAGTATACAAACCACCTCTCTGACACAAAGAGCGTACGATGGAGAGCAATCTAGGTAATCTATCGACTAGTAGTGATTTTTAGCATAAACTAAAAACATCTGAGCTTAAAGATAATATATTTGTTCTTCCATCGTAGTGTCAATCAACTAAACTTACAGCAACAATTAGAAACAAGACCGATAACACTAATACATACTTTCAAAAACGTATTATATATATATATATATATATATATATATATATATATATATATATATATATATATGTATGTATATATATATTCGAATTTGAATATAAATTATATATACACGATATGAATATAAATATATCACAAAAAACGAAAACTAAAAGACAAAAAATCAAAATATAACGAAAACGAACATAAACTTAAAACTAAATAAACAGCTAAATGTAGTCATACTAGATCATCAATATACTTGTTTAAGCAAACGAATCCAATATGCTAATCAATAATCGCTTTTAGTCTATTAGTCGTGTCCACCACTGTATTACTTGGCGATACCAAAACTAATTTCCTTCCCCCTATTAGAATGTCCTTTTGTTGCTATCATTGCCATTCATCTTCTATTATGACGGGAAATGATCGTGTAAGGCGGCTAAGTGCTACGATGTCATACTAGGTTGCATTTGTGACCAGGTAATTCACTAATTTGATTAACAGTCTTTCATATGGGAAAGGTATTAACATTATGATCTTGTTGTGTATTAACAAGATTTTGAAGTAATTTTTTAACGACTAAACTGGCAATCAATCTGGAAATTGCGAACAAAATCCTAAACACATGGTTGAATATGAAGTACTGTTGTGAAAACTTGCTAAAAATCGGAATTTTAAACAAAATCATTATAAATTTTTTTGAATTACTCATCGGATTCAATAATAAACAAAACACCTAAAAAATCTTCCTAAACTTTTTAATTATTCACCGAATTTATTACAAAACAAAAGACCTAAAACTACAATGCAAATATATACTACAGTAACCCGTAATCAACTCTCAAAAACAAAACTATAGTCTAATATATAGATAAATTAAGTGTCTAGGATTAAGAAAAAAAGATTCATGTTCATTATCCATCAGTTTGAATAACTGTAAGTCGGTATAGCTACTTTATTATCAAATCCCATTTCAATTTTCATCCTTCGCTGAATATGTTCGTAACAAAATTCGTGTCTTACTTCAATATCCCAATATCCAGCTCTGATCAGTACCTGGTTATCTTCATTACACTCGACTCAGTGTATAGTTGAAACTTAAAAATGCATGTTCGAATCCAATTACGTAAAGCCAATAGGTATACGTGTACAAATCGGAATCCATATCTTTCAGATATTTGATGCTCAGTTGGAACCGCCTTCTAAATTTATCACTAAAGCATTGATCAAAGTTTAAATAAGTTATCAATTCGGAAAACGATGTCAAAGGCAAATGGCTTAGCTTGAGGAAAAAGAAATCAGCGTGTTTCAATACCGACAACCTTTGCGACGGACTCTGATATTCCTAAGACTACATACCTTTTCCTCTCCATCTTTGACTTTTCAGATTGCATTACTCTAGTAACATAAGGGAACACCCTGCATTGGTAGCTTCCACTCTTATAAATGACTTCTTCGACGTGAAGTGTTGCATCTACGGGACCGTAGTCTTATGCACGTCAGTATTCGCCGTATTTTTTTTTTTTTTTTTTTGGCAAAATCGACAAAATCAAAACCATCAAGCTTTGGTAGCTACAACAGGCAGTGCAACATTCGTTGGTAGCTGTCATTCCCATAAACAATCTCTGCCAGTGTTATATCTATGGTACTATATGCCTTTTAAGGATTATTACTTGTTGTCATTCTTCAAAAACAAAAACCAACAATGGTTATTCGAACACCTATGTGAAGATCGAGAAAAAATATATACCCAAATGGAATGCAAAATATTTGAACGCAACGGACAAACACTTTTTTACGTTTATTTGACAAATCCCTTAATTCCACTCACTGATATCTGTTAAATTTTTATGTCAAAACACTTTCTTGACATCCTAATTACATATATTCAAAACGTACATTCATCTGCTACAATACAGTCTACATCGCTTATTGCATTTATTATAATTTAACATGAATTTAAAATATAATTTAAGTGAATTAATAATTTAACATGAGTTTTAAATATCATTTAAGTGGATTTATAATTTAACATGCACTTTATATATTACTTAAGCGAATTTATAATTTAACATGCATTTTAAATATAACTTAAATGAATTTATAATTTAACATGACTTTTAAATATAATTTAAGTGGATTTATAATTTAACATGAGTTTTAAATATCATTTAAGTGGACTTATAATTTAACGTGCACTTTAAATATTACTTAAGCGAATTCATAATTTAACATGGATTTTAGTTTTTTTTTCTTTGATTGCTAAAGGCCGCAAACATGTGATATAAACTACTGGTCGCATACTGGTGATATAAACCTACGCATCTGAGCTGATAGTGTTATTTCGAAATCTTTGATTGCTAAAATGGATTTTATATATAACTTAAATTAATTTATAATTTAACATGACTTTTAAATATAATTTAAGTGGATTTATAATTTAACATACACTTTCATATACCGTCGACTGGATACAGATCAACCACCCAGCTTCTGAAATTGTTGTCCTTGGCGATTTTAATGTGCACAATTCCGACTGGTTGTTACATTCTAACAGAACCGACGAGGCTGGGAGGTTGGCGGAGATGTTTGCTGTAAGCCATAACTTGACTCAACTCGTGGGGGAGCCAACGCGAGTGCCGGATGCCCGAGGGGATTATGCAAACACCCTGGATCTGTTTTTGACATCCGAGCCGAGTATTTATACCGTAGAGGTGTCTGCGCCACTGGGAAACTCAGATCACTGCTTGATATCTGTCGCGCAAGCACTTGCATATCAAGGGAATAACCGGCCTAGGCAGCTTCGCCATGTATGGAAGTATGGGTCTGCTAACTGGGACGATTTGCGGGACTTTTTCGCATCCTTTCCATGGTCCGAGGTGTGCTTCGGGAACTCCGATGTTAACGCATGCGCGGAGTCGGTATCAGAGATTATTCTTCTGGGGATGGAGATGTATATTCTACATTTCATCAAACGAAGTTCGTCTGATAAACCTTGGTTTGACAAAAAATGCGAATTGTTTACAGCGGCAAAAAATAGAGCTTTTAAGCAATGGCGCTCCAATCCCACCGATCTTAACAGAACGAACTTTGTTAGAATCAGAAACGCGTGCAACCAGGCGATTGATACCGCGAAGAAGGCTCACAACGAGAGGGTGATCAATAAGCTCCTTCGGTGCCCAACTGGTTCGCGCTCCTTCTGGTCAATGGCAAAAGCTGTCAGGGGTAACTTCGCATCCTACTCTTTCCCCCCGTTGGTGACAGACAGCGGGACGTTAGTCACGAATTCAAAGGATAAAGCTAATGTGTTCGCGAATTCAAACCTCGATCCCGACCTTTTGGAGCCACCTGTGATCTCGCCGGTACAGTCTTCCATGCGGAATGTGAGATTTCGTCCGCGCACTATTCAACGCAATCTACGTGAACTGGATTGTGGGAAGGCAACCGGTCCGGACGGAATACCAGCAATAGTCCTTAAGAACTGTGCTCTAGAACTATCGCCGGTTCTTGGCAGACTCTTCCGCTTATCTTATGCACGGAGGACCTTTCCTGTCTGCTGGAAAATCGCTCGAGTTCAGCCAATCCCAAAGACGGGAAAAAAGTGTCTCCCACAAAATTACCGCCCGATAGCATTACTGTCTATTTTATCTAAGGTAATGGAAAAAGTCATCAATACAGAGTTGGTTAAGTATTTGGACTGCAACGGACTCCTGAATGATCGTCAATACGGATTCCGTGGCAGGCGGTCCACAGGATACCTTTTGACACTTATAACCGATATATGGACATCTGCGATTGAACGGCATGGTGAGTCAAGGGCGGTCGCATTGGATACTTCCAAGGCTTTTGACCGCGTCTGGCACGGGGCATTGCTTAGCAAACTTCGTTCATATGGACTTTCCCAACAGCTTTGCGACTGGACGAAGAGCTTCCTCGAGAATCGATCGATCCGGCTTGTTGTGGACGGCAAGTGTTCGGATCTGTATCCTGTTAATTCGGGGGTGCCCCAAGGTTATATTTTAGCTCCAATCTTGTTCTTGTTTCACATAAATGATTTGTTGGAGACAACGGATAACGGAGTGTTCAGTTTTGCGGATGATAGTACGCTTGTTTCCTCCTTTTCGAGTGATCGGCCCATTGGTGCATCAACGTCGCACCAGCTGAGATGTAGACAGATTGACTCTCTGAACCAGGATCTAGATAATGTCCTGCAGTGGGGATAGGCCAATCTTGTCGACTTCAACGCAACGAAGACCCAGTATACAACATTCACAAAGAAAACTGGATCATCGGTTCCACAGCTGAAGATGAATGGCCGGGCCCTCGAGGCTGGGGAAAGTTTGAAATTGCTCGGCGTCACGGTCTGTGGGAATGTATCATAGCATAAACACGTATCGAGTATCGCCAGATCAGCCTCAGGAAAACTGAGTTATCTTTTTAGAGCCAAGAAATACTTTACGGGGGGCCCACCTTCTTCTCCTATATAAATCCCAAATTAGACCCGCACTTGAATATTGCTCTCATGTTTGGAGCTCGGCTTCTAAACATACCCTCGACCTACTTGAGAGCATATAGAGACGAGCGATCCGCCTGATCGGGGACTCGGCGCTGACGTCGGGACTACAGTCGCTATCACATCGAAGGCGCGTGGCCGACCTCTGTCTGTTTTACAGATATTATCACGGGTGCTGTTCTTCGGAGATTCTTGGTATTGTTCCACGTAATTCGGTTTATATGCGCTCCATAAGACAATCCGATGGATCGCATCAGTTTGTGGTTCATCTCCCGACGGCGCGAACATCCCTGTATCAGAACTCGTTCCGTTACAGAGCTGGGAAGCTGTGGATCTCCCTTCCCACGCGAGTGTTCCCGGAGCGTTACAACCTGCAACTGTTCAAAAAGAACTGCAACAGTTATTTGATGGCATCTCGGGGCGCCCACTCGGCGCTATAGGTTCGCTTCTCTCGAGAGAAGTCTAATTAAAAAAAAGAAATACACTTTAAATATAATTTAAACGAATATATAATTTAACATGTCCGGCGCAAGACTAATGACCTTGCCCGGAAAAAAACAAATCATTATGGAAAATTTAACAAGCCTCAGGACTTGCTAAATAAGGCCAAGACCGGTTCCTGGTTGTAGTGCCGATGATGATGATGATAATTTAACATGAATTTTAAATATCATTTAAGTGGATTTGTAATTTAACATCCACTTTAAATATTACTTAAGCCAATTTATAATTTAACCTGAACTTTAAATATAACTTAAATGAATTTATAATTTAGCATGACTTTTAAATATAATTTGAGTGGGTTTATAATTTAACATACACTTTAAATATAATTGAAATGAATATATAACTTAACATACCTGGCGCAAGGGTAATAACCTTGCCCAGAAAAACAAATTATTATGGAAAATTTAACAAGCCTCATGCTTGTTAAATAAGGCCAAGACCGGATCTCGGTTGTAGTACCAATGATGATGATGATAACTTAACATTAATTATAAATATAACAAATGAACTTATAATTTAATATGAATTTTTAATGTAATTTACATAAATTTAAAATTTAGCATGAATTTTAAATATAAGTTAAATTATTTAATGATTTAACAGGAATTTTTGATTCAAATGAATTTATATTTTAACAGGAAATTTTAATACTGTTTTTTAATATCGTCACATTTTGTTTTAAGGAGTTAATCCCTTTGACTAGTGAAACATTCATTTAATTGTTTGTCAGTTGCGTTCAAGTATTTTGCATTTCATTTAAATATAAATGTTCCCTTCTTCAGATAGGTGGCGCTGTTCAAATAACAGATAGTACACCTAAGATTAGGAATAAACCTCCAAAATAAGCCATAATAACCCAACCCAAGTGTAGTTTTAAATCAACACTCTCCTCAAGATTTACTCACGCTCCATTTCGGTACAAACAGCTCTTATCAAACCTCCATTATAGGAAATACCTTTAATCTAATCCCAATTTCTTGATCTGATTCATTTTTAGCCTCAGAGTCGATAGTACGCATTTAATTTATCATTTAATTGTTTGTCAGTTGCGTGCAAGTATTTGGCATCTCATTTAAATATAAATATCGTTCCCTTCTTCAGATAGCTTGTGGTGATGTGTTACTCGTACGCCTTCACGGGCGTGGGTTCAACAACGCGTCCACAATTTGTTAAGAAAAAAAAAAACAAAACGAGTAGAGCACACAGGTTCCTTTATTTAAAATGTAGTGAATCTACTTATTACACAAAGTCTAATTTAGAACTCCACAAATGGAAAATATTCAATTAAACAAAACGTTGACTTCAATATAACGTGCCATTAATAAACGTTGTCACACAACACTCTCAACGCGAGAATCCCTTAAGGATGTTCCACTCTGACTCCGAAGACCGATAAAATCTGACTTTCTACGACACGATCGTGGGGCACCTCTGTATTGTTTGACGATACAAAACTGACTCCTTTGACTCCGTAAAAATTGGTCCGGCCTCCGGCGATTGTGATGGATTTCCATCGCAGGAGAAACATCCCTTCCCACAATATCTTCTCTATGGGAACGAATGTCTTCCCATTGGAAGGAAGGACAAACGAACGCGCATCGAAAAGAATAGTTGGGAGATGTGAAGCTGGGTAAACATAAACATTGGAGGGTATATTGAATACCGAAACGTAATCCAATGCTTAGGTGCTAACATGCGGCTTGTTTGAACAAGCCAATAAAAATACATTAGGAATGTCTAAGCAATGGTGATCCGTGATAATTGGATGCAGTTGCATGGGCATCGATTTGCATGATATGCTCGTGGGGATCGATAATTGCTTTGAGAAAAACAAACACAGAAGAGTTTTCGTGAGTATGATTGCAATGAATTGTGATAAGGGAACTACGGAAGATTTCCCAATGGTTGGCAATGGACATGGGTGCCTACCAGAGGAAACAAAAGGTTTTAAAGATTACAGCGATGTGGATAATGCTGTGACAAGATGATGATCTTGCCATGGAATGTTTTGCAGGAAGCTTAATGCTGCCTAATTGAAGGTAAATACCATGGGGTAAAATAGAAAGAGGAAGATTTAAGAGGGTTAAGCGATGGGTGCTTCTTCGGCGCCTTGAAGAAACCCCACAAGGTGGTGCTGTTCAAATAACAGATAGTATACCTAAGATTAGAAATAAACCTCCGAAATAAGCCATAATAACCCAACCCAAGTATAGTTTAAAATCAACACTCTCCTCAAGATTTACTAACGCTACATTTCGAAAAAAACAGCTGGTATCAAACCCCCATTATAGGAAATACCTTTATCCTAATCCCAATTTATTGATTTGATACATTTTAAGCCTCAGGGTCAGTGGTCCTATTACGACGAATTTCCTTTCATTCAACATGTCGTATAGTATATACAGTAGTGGTTTATGCATGCCTAGTCTCATTAGCTTGAGGTATAACCCTTCTAGCCAAACGGTGTCGAAGGCCCTCTCCAAGTCAATCAAACAGGCACCTGTGCACTGTTTCAGATTTTTATTCCACTGAATGTCTGAAACCAGTTTAGCTGCGGCATGTGTGGTTTCATGACCAGCTTTAAAACCAAACTGGTTATTTGGAATAATATTATTGTCCTCAACCCATTTAAGTAGAGCCTTGTTTAGAACATTTTCGAATACTTTACTGATACTCGGTAACAAACTGATCGATCGCAGATTTTTTGGGTTTGTTCTGTCTTTCCCTTTTTTTGGTAACGGTTGGATGATGACCGTTTTCCAACGTACTGGATAGTGTGCGTTGTTCAGACCGTTGTTAAACAAGACTGGATATATGTCAATTGCGATTGGAGGAAGATGTTTGAGTACGATATTGGGTACTCCATCGATTCCAACTGATTTTTTGTTTCTTAATGGTGCAAATACGCCATGGATGTCTTCACTTGTGATCAAAAGGCTGTTAGCGCTTTCGACAGTGATCTCGGCGTTTGCCGTATTTTCATTATTGAATTCGATAAAACCTTGGTTTTCTGCTCGCCACTGTGAAATGTCATTTCGAAGATGACGATAATTCAGTAAAACTCTTTCTTCCAAGCCATGGTTACGGCGAATTACTTCATTTGTTTTGTACAGTTCTTGAAAGACGGCCCCTACAACATTCACTTTTTCCAAGGGATCTTCAAACACAAAAACTTCGTCATTTAGGATGGCGTTGTTTGTGTCTATGCCTATATTTGTCAACATTCGTTGGTTTTCGTCAGTTCGTGGTATTTGGAGACACTGAATATCGTTTTCGGGCTCCTCGATAGTATAGTGGTTAGTATACCCGCCTGTCACCCGGGAGACCGGGGTTCGTTTCCCCGTCGGGGAGCCCCTGGCTCAAGACTAATGACCTTGCCCAGACAAAATAAATCATTATGGAAAATTTAACAAGCCTCAGGACTTGCTAAAAATAAGGCCAAGGCCGGTTCCCGGTTGTAGTGCCGATGATGATGATGAATATCGTTTTCATTACTCCGTCTAAATATTTTATTAATTTGCGGGAACATACTAGTGTGACGTATTCCGCCACAGAAATTTATATATATTGAATTGGATTAGCTGTCGTTATTCCATTGTGGGGCATCTAGTATTTCTTCCACAGAGACTCCTTTTAGCGGCAGTTAGGACTCCTTTTCTTAATCCCGATGCTGTTCCGGTTCTCCGGACAAATTGACAACACACGACGTTTCAGGAAAGTTTCAACAATATTCTCGATTTATTATCTTTCTTTCTTCCTTAACTCCTTATTCTCAATATACAACCTAAATGTTATTCCTTACAAAGTCAGGGTCTTTTCTTTGCATTCCATACGAATGAACTTTTTTCTTTTTCAATTTTTACTTTTTACAATTTATCCAAAAAACGGGACGTTGACGTTCCTTCTTTTCCAACCGTTAATACGAACTGTCCAAAATCAACAAACGGAACCAAAAAAAAAAACTTGCTGTTCTTTTTTCCCCGCCAGGTACACAAAAAGGCCTTTCTCTCTCTCTCCATCTCCATCCACTCCGAAAAGGGAATCAGCTTCCACACGATCCACAATCGAACACGAGTATGTTCGTATATTCAACATGTAGACCGCGTGTTTTTTCACCACCCTACCATCTATTATTATATTTTATTTAAAACCAATCAAATGATGGGGGTGGCGGAAGCCGCACGTAACACTAGGGTTGTTGGATTTTACCGCCCGAACTTTGTTGTTCCAATACAAATTTGCTGATAGCCTATAGTTGGCTTTTATCAGCTGTTGGAGATTTTTTAATCTGGACTTTAGTGATATTATCTCCTGGTCGTGCCTATCAATAAATCGTCTGTACCGTAGTTTTAGTTGGGACAGAAGTCTACTTTTTTTTCTGTGGAGTGCGTTGATTGTGGCGTTTCGGTGCATGTTCATGTTGGCCGTAGGTGTGGTTTTTGGTATTGTTTTGTCCATAGTTTGTTTTATGGTTTCGTCCATTTTTTGTATGTATTTGTCGATGTCATCGTTGGGTATGTTTCTGTTGGTAGGAGGGTTAATATCTTTTAAGCGAGTTTCTCTTGTAAAGGTTCTCGTGAAACTCGTCCATCGCATACCCCCATAGTTATAGGGTTGCGGTATCATACATTCACCGAGTTCCGCAACTTCGCTTGGTGTTTTTATCACGATTGATAATGCACAATGGTCGCTGTCATACTCAGTTGTGCGTAGGCAGTTTATATTTTGTCTGTTAGTATGTGTATGTTTAAGTCGTGTGTCAATAAGCATAATATCGAGGAACGATCCCCCTCTCGGGAAAGAAGGATATTCTGTAGCTAGCAGGTCAGCCTTATATTCAATGTGATGTTGATCTAGCCAACCAGCTAGTTGCTTTCCCCTCGTGTTGGATATGCTATTTCCCCAATTTGAGTGTTTAGCATTCAAATCGCCACCTACGATTTACTCGTAATAGTTCCCTTCCGAGAAAAGTTGTAAGCATTGGAAAAGAGTCTCTAGCTCCACTATAAATAGATTTTGTTTATGTGCTTCTGGTGCGTAGGCAGATATCACATACACCCCCCTACCTTGTCGGAGGGGTATGCGGATTATACACGCTTCAAGCACCTGAAATCTGCGCATCTCACCACTGTATATTACCTTATGTTGAAGTTCTTTTTTACCAAAGATTGCCACACCTCCTCCTTGTGTGGAGTTGGGTCGGTCTCTTCGTATAATGTCGTAGTTTGTGTGACATAGTTTATGGCTCTGATTCAGCTTAGTTTCGCTAGCCAGAAGCACGTCAGGACTTTCGTCTTGCAACAGTTTAAAGAGAGCGGCTCTTCTCTCGATTCTGATAAGTGAATTTACATTCACGACTAAAGCCTTAATTGTGCTTTCTGTTGGGGGGTTTATATTGACGGCTGGCTCGACAACTGCGAATAGACCCAGTCTAGTCTAGTGTCCTGGTCCTTTATTTGTTTTTGCATTTGTTTCATCTGCGTCTCAATAGCGAGCAAGGTTGTAAGCACATCTGCTAGTGTTACTGTTTCTGGAGGCACAGTATGTTGCGGCGGTACCCGTGTGGTGGGTTGTGGCGTGTTTCTCCTACCAGCTGTTACTTGAGCATACGAGAACTGGGGTGTTACATTTAGCGCTGGTCGGCCTTGAACTATCGGGCGTTCTAATTTTCGTTGCTGTGAAAACTTTTTTTCCTGTAGTTCGCGGAATTTAGGACAGCCTCGATAATTAGCGGGGTGTCCCTCACTCTTACAAACTGCACACTTTAGAAGAGATCTGTCGTCTACCCTTTCTTTACCTAACGTGCATTGGTCCTGTCCGCATCTTACGCATCGAAACTGCATTTCGCAGTTTGCTGCTGAGTGCCCGAACGTTTGGCAGCGAAGACATTGGATTATATGTCTGCCTGTTTTCAATTTGTCCCATGTGACAATTTGATGGTTCAGGATAGTGATTTTCCTAAGTCCACCAATTTTGCTACCGGGGCCCAGCTGCACCAGGTAGAATGGTAATTTACGATTCTCCCGTCTAGCCCTAGCTGTATTGAAAGGTTTTACCGCGATAAACTCAATATCATTACAGTTAAGTTCTCGTAGCGTTTGTAATAGAACTTCTGGTTCTGTTTTAGGGTCAACGCCTTTTAGTAGAACCGTTATATTCTTTATTTCTTTCGGGGTGTACGTGTAGAATTCCGCGGTGGCCCTTTTTCGCACATTTTTCATTTTTTCGAAGTCCTCAACCGAATTTGTCTGTATGGCAAACCTGTTCCCTGTTAGTCTTTTAATTGAAAAATCTTCCCCAATAGAAACCTTACATAGACTTACCAGTTCTTTACAGTCCATATCTGTAATGTTGATGGGTGGCATGCATCTTCGCTTTCCGTTTTGCTGCCTGTTGCTGTTGTTGTGGTTGTTGGTGTGTGGCCTCTTGCGGTGGACATCCTTTTTGTTGGCTAGGCTTCTGTTGTCCACATTGTTGCTGATTTTCCTGCTGCTGTTGTTTCACTATTAGCTGCTCCTTTTTAGCCAATTCCTTTTTTCTGCGACGCTTCTCTGCTAATTGCGCCCTTGCTCGGGCTAGACTTGTTTCAAGATCGCTGATTTCCTCTTCCTCGTCCTCAGTCTCGGTACTCGCTAAACATGCAAACATGTTATTGGTGACATGACCGTCATTATATGGAACCGGGGGGAATGTATTGTCCTCTTCCATTTTTTGCGCCTTTTCGAGCAAGTCTGTTATTGCCTCGTTTGGCTTGTTTACTTTTGTTGTCGCTCGTGTTAGTGGGGAGCTCGCCGGGCGTTTTATTAACGCGGACTTTGGTTTTTAATTTTTTAATATTTTGTTTTTTGTCTGCCATTCTGCATGCTGAGGGTCAGTACACCGATCTTGTTGCATCCAAGATAGCAGGCCAGTCTTAAACCAGTTATTAGGTTGGCTTCACTTTGTGATTTCACTATATATTTAAGTTCCTTTTGTTTCTTTTTTATTTTTATTTGTTATTTCTGTTTTGTTTTTCTTTTACTTCTTTGTTTTCCTTCTTTTTTTTTTTGCTAAACACGTGCTCACATACACTCTCACAGTGGGTTAGTATTAATCTGTGTTTGTTTTGACTGTCAAAACCGTGGCTTCGTTCTCTTTTATTTCATTATATTTATATATAATCAGTTTGCTTTGACTGTTTCTATCAAGAGAATTTATTTTTTGAATTGGTCTTTGTATGTTCACTGTCATTGTCACTTTTCACAAAACAAAACATGGCGCGAAAACAAAACTGTTCTGTATTGTTCAGGTATTTGGTATACCTGCTAGGTCACGTGATGTGGGAAGACAATTAGAATGTAAAACGTATGAAAGGAAGGCCGAACCGCACCGTGTGCATGTTAGCTGATGGATGTCAAGGTATTGGGTATCTCGAAATGCATGCCCATTCCTAATTCTAGGTGAGAATTCAGTTTGAATCTAACCAAACTCATGCTATGCTCAAACTATATTGCAAATGGTGTCCAAAATTTACTGGGAAACATCGAGTGTCAATCTGAGAGTTATCTGAGTTTCTGTTGAATTTATTAGGACCTTGAATAAGTTATCGCTGGCGTTTACTCTAATGGTACCTAATATTTATTTTCCGCGAATTCAAACCTCAATGCCGGTCTTTTGGAGCCACCTGCGATCGCGCCGGTACGGTCTTAGATTCGGCCCGCGGACTATTCAACAAATTCTATGTGAACTGGACTGTAAGAAGGCAACCGTCCCAGACGGAATACCAGCAATAGTCCTTAAGAACTGTGCTTCAGAACTATCGGCGGTTCTTGGTAGGCTTTTTCGCTTATCGTATGCACGAAGGACATTTCCTGCCTGCTGGAAGGTGGCTCGAGTTCAGCCAATCCCAAAGAGAGACAAAAAGTGTTTCCAACAAAATTACCGGCCGCTAGCATTACTGTGTATGCTAGCGGCCGGTAAGGTGATGGAAGAGGTCATAAATGCCGACTTAATTAAGTATTTGGAGTGCAACGGACTTCTGAATGATCGTCAATACGGATTCCGTGGCGGGTGGTCCACGGGACACATGTTGACCCTTATAACTGATATATGGGCATCTGCGATTGAGGGGAATGGTGAGTCAAGGGCGGTTGCATTGGATATATCCAAGTCTTTTGACCACGTCTGGCACGGAGCATTGCCGAGCGCGCTTCGTTCATATGGACCTGCCTTTCTAACTTCACGATTTGCTTGTTTATTGTGTCCGTATCTATTAAAAACGCCACAGACTTCGCCAGCAACTTTGTACCGGGGCGAAGAGCTTCCACGAGAATAGATAGATCCGGGTTGTTGTAGATGGCGAGTTTTCGGAACTGTAGCCTGTTAATCCCGGAGTGCCCCAAGGTTCTATTTTGGCTCCAAGCTTGTTTTTGCTTTACATTAATGATCTGTTGAAGTAAACTGGTTTGGCGCAAGGCTAATAACCCTGCCCGTAAAAATAAATTATTATGGAAAATTTAAGCCTCGAGACTTGCTAAATAAGCCCAATACCGGATCCCGGTTGTAGTGCCGATGATGATGATGATGGAGTGAACGGGTAACAAAGTGTTCAATTTTGCGGATGATAGTACGCTTCATCATCATCGGCACTACAACCGGGACCCGGTCTTGGCGTTATTTAGCAAGTAAAATTTGTTTAATTTTTCATTATAATGATAGTATGCTTGTTTCCTCTATTTCGAGTGATCGGCCGATTAGTGCATCAACGTCGCACCAGTTGAAATGTAGCTAGATCGACTCTCTGAATCGGGATCTGGATAAGGCCCTGCAGTGGGGAAAGGCTAATCTCGTCGACTTCAATGCAGCGAAGACACAATATACAACATTCACAAGGAAAAAGGGATTATCGATTGAATCTATGGAAAACAAGAAATTTCTCGATGTCATGGTCTGTGGGAATGTATGGTGGCATAAACATGTGTCGAACATAGCCAGGTCCGTCTCTAAAAAACTGAGTTTTCGTTTGAGAGCCAAGAAATATTTCACTCCTGCCCAGCTTTTTCTCCCGTATAAATCTGAAATTGGACCCGCGCTCGAATATTGCTCCCATGTTTGGAGCTCTGGTCCTATACAAAGCCTCGACCTACTTGAGAGCGTACAGAGACGAGCGATGCGCCTGATCGGGGACAAATCGCTGCCACCGCCCTCCCCCCCTCTACCGGTTTTTAAGAAATCAAGTGTTGCCATTTCCAAAAATGCATGCCCCACCCTATATTATTTGTATGTGAAAACGTCAAAGTCGACTTAAGCAATAATTTACTATCACGATATCTAGACCAGCAAAGCTCCAATTAGAAATTGATATTAAATTGCCTGATACCCGTATTCTTAAGTCAATGTTGTTCACTAACCCTTACTTAAGACTAACACAGAGTAAGGAACTGAATCCCAAACGAGATCAAAGTTTACTATAGGTCAAAGTAACACTGTAATCAAGTCAAGAACAAAGTAGTTGTATATTAAGATAGAAGAAGATCTACCGTCCCATTCCAATATTCCCAAGCCCGATTACGTGGAACCTAAATTCAAATTCTAAATTAATTTTGTTTTGTCTTTTTGTGTTTAAAAGTGTGTTCCAATATAATATTATATCCGAGTTGAACCTAAGAGATTTAAGTCCAAATATACGTATAGATTTTCCGAATGGAAAATTTTACATGAAATGTTGTACAGTGAAAAATATGACCACCACACGCCTAACCCCACATCAAATATAAGCTTACTTACAATTCTTATATAGACATCACCCTGAGTTATACTTCAGGTCTTAACTATAATTCATACCAAATTTGTTGCTAAGTTGAAGGGGAAATGACGTAATACCGACAATCTCCCTACTTAGACGTACTGAGTCAAACCTGAAGTCATATATAAATCCAAGTCATCAAGTGCATTTTCATTTATACTACAATTTTTTATAGTAATGCTTTTTCTACCTCTACTAACTATAACATTTTCTACTTATACTAACTATAACAAAAAATATAACTACAACTGTCAAATATAACTATAATTTTCATATAGCACCATTAATCATAAACTAGGTTGTAAGTTTAGATATAGGATAATTAAGTGCTCTCACTCAATAAGTTGAAAACTCAAAAAATTACAATTTTCGCTGTAAAATAATCTTTTGAGTCTTATACTTACATCTTATACTAGTGTTTTTAAGCTTGTAACGTAGTTTTTAATTGCATGCACTTGGATTTGTATAGTATTGTAGCTTAGATATAATATTTGAAGGGTATGCCATATTAGGAAATACCTTATCATACATTAATCATTCATTAGCTTTTAACTCTTATACTATATAAATGATATTCTTGTGTTTTTATAAAGTTCCTATAAGTTTCAGTTCACATTCAAATTCCTCATTAAGTAGCTGTGACTTTAGTAAGTAAAATTCCTTCTAGTATAACTAAGGATTATATAGGTCTTTGTATTAAGCATAAATAAACGGATTTTCTATGATATCTTTGGAGTATAAGATGACTTAGATATAATCCCCACATATTACTTTTGCATGTTGAAAGAACGCTGAGTATTCGGAGGAGAACTTTAATTTTATTCCAACGTTATTTTTATGGATTGAGGCAAACCTAAGTACTCGAGTGGAAAAGAAGTTTGGAGATATTGCGAAATGAGGCTCAGACAATTTGCTCCAGTTTAATTGATTACTGGATGTTAACTATTTCATATATGTTTCACAATTCATCATAATCCGTTCGATAAGAGGAAGAAAATATAGAGTTGACGACGGTATAACGTAGTACCACAGTTTTCCCCCTTTGCAACAAAATGGATTTTGACATAGAGACATACGTACCGTTAAGGGATGATTCACAACTCAATGCGATCCATCAAATTGTTTTGTGGGGCACAAAGAAACCGAATTCCTTGCAATGATATCACGGCTTTCCAACAAACAGTCCACATGCTTATATCTAAAAAAGGAGTAAAGCCACGTGACTCGCATTCCACGTGACACTGACTGTAGCCTTAATACTAGCACTATACGGTCATTTCGAGATATTGCTTGTCTCTTGATGCTTTCGACTTGACCAGGGGTGTGTTTAGGAGCAGAACTCCAAACATATGAACTGTATTTACGCACGGATCTACTATGGAATTTGTAGACGAGAACTTATGCCGAAATGAAATATCATTTAAACCTGAAAAGATAGCTCAGTATCATTGAGGTGGACTCGGCGACATTCGATACTTGTCTAAGCCTTGTCACAATTCCTCTGACTGTAACACTGAACGAATTCATTCTTTCCTGAGATGAGCTGTGACAATAACAGTCTAATTTCACCATAAACTTAGTGAATCGGATATTCTACGCGATAAAATCAACGAGATTGGAAAACTTCATAGTAGAGCTGAGGCCTGCAGAGTTTCAGTACCTCGAATACTTCCAACACGAATGTTCATCCTGTTCTATCCATAGTGTGAATTGGGTTATCAATAAGGACATTTTTAAACATTGATGTATTTAATTCACCGAGGGACGTAAAGAGCGATTATTCAAAAACGACTGTTATATTGTGGGTCATTCTATGTAAAGGTGTATTTAATTTGGAAACACTGTCAAAACGTATTGCAAAACATTCATGGGAAGCTTAAAAACAGGTTCCAATGGTGCAGTCGTACTTAGTTCGATGTTAGTTCAAAAATGCATCAATTCATAAGAGAGGTAAAAAAGTCAGACCTCACTTCGATGAGAAAGTTAGACAGTCGCTTCTTTGGGATGTATCGATTTGGAGGTTAGTCCGTGCGCAATAGATCAATTAAGGGGGCATATCATCATTTACTACTATTACTATTTATTGGCCTGTAGGAACCCGGAAGTTCATGACCTCACCGACTCGACTCCGCCATCGTTCCCTATCCTGTGCACTCTCCTTCCACGCTTGACCAGCCGAACCGATCTCCTCGAGGTCAAACCTTGTCCTCCAATCATTTAAAAAAAATTTTTTTTTTAAATGCATTCAAATGAAAGTACAACATCTCAGAAATGTTCTATTGAAAACTCGAGTCGATTCGAAGATAACTGAATGAGATAGAGCACTTTCAAGCCCTGGCCTTCCTACCCGCTCTTATCCTTATTGAAAACTTCAAACCCGATTATCTCAAAGAGGATTTTAAAGTTGGTGCACATAATATCTCAAAATCTAATAAGATTTATTCGGGCTTGAACGAAAGACTTTTTTTCAATGATTAGAACTTATTTTAGACAAAAAAAAATTGTAGATTTTTTTAAACGAAAATCGTGATTTTGAATTTAAAATTCTTCAAAAACTCCAAAATTTTTTTTTTTTTCAAAATTCTTCGTCCACTCTCGAGACGGAGTAATCTACTAACTAACGAAGCTCACCTGAAGAACCCCCCATATTCGCAAACCATATTTGCATCCCAATCACCAGCATACCTGAAACATTTCCTTTCTCAAGGACATTTAATGCATCCAACGCATTATCTGAAAATCCCTAAAGGGAATTCTCACAGCATTCACGCATTTAATGCGTTATTCAAATTTCCTGTAAAGAATTCTTCACATCATACGGCATCATAAATCCCAAACCATTCGGCACGCTTGTCATCGTAAAATGCTATGCCGGACAGCTTATTTATACAGCTGCAATAAACCGACCCGCGATTCGTTTGTCCAATCGACAAACAATTACCGCATCCTAAGCATTATTATCGGAACCGAATCCTCTAGCATTTCCTAGTACAAACAAGAACTCGGTTCCTACTGCAGTCTGAGAGGCCATAAACATTAAAACTTGGCACCTTTTCCTAATAGCGACGCATCTATTAACGCATCCGCACCACTCATCCACGACTGTAATGATGCCCTTATTTGTTTCCAGCACCATTTCTCCAATGAATTGCCGTCTATGATAGCCACAATGCACAGCGTAAACAATGATCTATTCGATCCCTTTGTTCTTTTTTCCTCGTTTCAGGTGTCGTTTATCCTTTGCTAAATGCATCGGTAAACACGGAAATGGGTACCATTACACACGCGCACCACTGCGTGCCAGAGATCGCCTTCCATTGGTCACTGGTCAAAGGAAATTTCATTCCCTTTTTCACCACACCACCAAACTCACCCCATTAGCGAGTCGGCTCTGCACGAGCCAAATATCGCTGAGTCTTATACCAACCACCGATCGCGACGGTAAGTTTTTCTCCCGCTCCCCGTAGCCCTCATGGGGACGCGTTCACCCGAGTCGAGTAATAACCCCCAGTCGTGTTTTAATAGTTTACCTTTTTAATTTAACGCTTGCTAATTAATTCGATTAAGTGTACCCTCAAACAAACTGTTTCCTGTATGGTGTTTTTATTCTATTTTCCGAGGGATTGTGTTGTGAGTTATTCGCGTATTTATAACATTACTACTGTTCATTTTCGACACCACATACGCAAACTAAAAACATAGTAAACTACTATAGGACATCTGCCCAATGTAATGCGTTTATGAATATAATTATTTTACAATGAAGTATATCTAGTTCATTTCGGAATATACCGCGGTCTGAATAAACGAATTAAATATATTACACGTGTGTTTTAATTCTACCAATCCTTTGGATATCCTTGGTGAACAGTTTGCTGCGGTGGAACAATCGACGAGTGGAAGGTGAATAGTTTGTGGGGACGGAGTACAATCCTGTGCCGTACGCCGGCACCACGACTTCGCCCCCCAAAGGCTTTCCCCCATTGTAGGATTTAGTCCAAATCTTGATTAAGGGGGTCAGCGTAGTTGCGTCTCAGGTAGTGCGACATTGATATCCTAACCCGCCAATCTTGCGAAAATGAAGATATCAGTGCACTATTGTCCCGAAAAATGAATATGAAGCAGAAATAGAATAAATACTGTCCTCTGAGGCATTTAGGCATTAACAGGAAAGGATCCAAAAAACACGTCGTTTACAACAACCCAAATTGACTGATTTCCGAGGAACCTTTTTAACTAATTCCAAATAGAATTGGGACGAATTTAGATCCCTAAAACATTCCGAACAAACAAAACTCAAATTAACCGATTTTCGAAGAAACCCTCCAATCGCAAACAGAATTGGGGCTAAAATAGAGCCCTGAAGCAACATTCCGGAATTAAGGGAAAAGAGATCCAAAAATAGGTCATCTCCAACTATCCAAATTGACTAATATCCGAGGAATCTTTTTATCTAATTCCAAATAGAATTGAGGCGAATTTATATCCCTGATAGATTCCGAAAAAAACAGGTAAGAATCCGAAAAATACATCATCTACAACAACTCAAATTGACTGATTTTCGAGGAAATCTTTTATCCAATCGCTAATAGAATTGGGGCTAAAATAGAGCGGTGAACCATTCCCGAATTAAGGGAAAAGAGATCCAATAACAGGTCGTCTTCAACAACCCAAATTGACTGATTTTCGAGGAGGCTTTTTATCGAATCGAAAAATTACTGGGAAGTCCATTAGAACGAAACTTACTCAGTAAGGCTCTGTATCATACGCGATCAGAAACCTTGAAGACAACAAATCCAACTTCCCTTGACGATCATGTTTTCCATATCCATATGTCTAAATGTTAGTCACGAAGCTCGAAAGGTCCCCCGTCGACCACTTGATGCAGAACCCGTACTGGCGAACCTTTAGGAGTCTAGTACATTCCCAGTATTTAACATGCACGAAATTGATCAATTTTTCATCATTTGGGATAAGATGGGAGTAAGGTTTTAATCCAATAACTATCCACGAGACTCTTTTCCCCGTCCTTTTTGGTAGAATTCTAGCTGTTTCCTAATAACTACGAAAACCTTTTTGTGCATAAGATATGCGGATATGTCTGCTAAGAACCGACGACAGTCCGAGGCGCAGCTTTTTAGGGACTATTACTGCTATTCCGTCCGCTCCTGTTGCTTTTTTCCAGTCTAGTACATGGAGCAGCACGTGCGTGAAACTTTGCATCTATTTACTATTTATTGGCCTGTAGGAACCCGAAAATTCATCACCTCACCGATTCGACTCCGCCATTGTTCCCTGTCCCGTGCGCCCTCCTTCTACGTTCGACCATCCGATCCGATCTCCTCTAGGTCCAACCTAACATTGTCCTCCCATCTCCGTCGCGGCCGCCCTGTCGGTCTCTTTCCCGTTGGCTTACCGTCAAGAATACTATGCAAGGTCCTATCGTTGCCCATTCGCGCCACGTGTCCAGCCCATCTTAATCTTCGTGACTTGATTACTCTCACTATTGTAGGTTTGTGGTATAGCTCTTCCAATTCGGAAACTTTACATCTGGCATTGAAAATTGTACTGGCGTGATCACATTTGGCTCTGGAAAGATCAGAACCTAGTCGAATTCGCGAAAACCAAATTTGCTTGAAATAAAGGCTATTTCTTTCGAGTTGGTGATTAATATGTCGCTATTTGTCCCTATCGAAGGGAAAGAAGAGGAATTGAAGTTATTGCTAATAGTCTTTGTGTCGCTGCACAAGCAACAAACATTGAATTCAAGGCAGCCTCTGGTGAATCGGAACTGTCATACACTTTCTTCACAGCATTAAGCCCCTGGATGTATGCAGCAGAAAATCCAACTTGCGGTTGCATCAAACAATATTGGCATTGAACGCTGCCAATTGATTCAGCGGACTGATAACGGGCCCCGCTGTTCAATGCTGAATGGAGAAAGTGAACCGGTGACAGTTCACGAACAGTTGTGCTTGTTTTTACTGTTTCTTACACAGTTTGTTTTTGCTACGTGATGTAATTCCAATCGTTTTTAAATGAAGAACAGTTTGTGATGTATCGTTTACTTTCAACGTGGTTTCAAATCGTTTTATTATAAATCAAATTAAAAGGAATCTTTGTACGAGTTATTGTTTCGTTTCTTGTTGTTACGGTCGCAGTGTGAATACCTTAACGCCAACAATTGGGAGGATTTCATTTGCTTAGTTCCTACAGCTTTCTACAGCGTGGAAAAGGAAGCATCGAGTGTATCAAATTGCACTATCAACCAGGAAGATCAACAGATGATATAGCTCCAGTTGCGATGAGAACTGGATTACCTGAAGAGGACGATTTTTGCTGTCACGTCGAGGAAGCCTTCTCGACGCTGAACATTTGGTCCTTCGAGCCGGATGTCCAACATCCGTGCAAGAAGTCGGCGCCACAATATTGGATTACGTACATTGGATTACGTCCGCCAACATCCTCAACAAGGAAACATCAACAACCTGTGATCAACGTGAGCTGCGCTCCAGTAACCAAGGTAGGTGGCAATTGTTTTATAATTTCATACATAAATTAATTAGCGATCCGAATGGATCTTAACTACAAAGTGTTGTGTGGTGTGTTCATCGAAGTGTTCAATTTCATCGAAATTCTACCACCGGGTAGCAATTGTCGTTCTTTAATTCACATAAATAATATTGGAGTGATATTTGTTCGGGACTGTTATAATTGCTAATTGACCTGAGTGCAGACATTGATTTGGAATCAATAACGGTAATTACTAACACGGCCGTAAATTTGGATATATTCGAAGTGCCAATCAATGTTTATCGAACGCAATCAGCAATTCCTTGAAACAGCCGAACAGATGAAGGATGAAGGCAACCGCCTGATGAAGGAATGCAAATATGAAGAAGTGGTACTACGGGCCATTATTTTCGATCCGAAAAATCCAACATTCTACTGTAATCGAGCTGCAGCATATATCCGTGTAACAGAAAACGATAGTGCGATTAAAGACTGCAACTCTGCGTTGTTCGACAATCCAAATTACAACATAGCATATGACCAATGGTAGATGTATAGCTCAATGCAGGAAAGTACGATGAAGCCATAGACGCTTATACGAAGCTATTCAATTGGAACCTGACAACAACGATTGAAAATGAACCTGAACAAACGGAAGGAATTGATACGTGCCACAATAGCTGTTGTTCCTGAACAAAGAAAGTTCGCCGAAAAACAACTATCCCAGAGTCACAGAATTCTAGGAATTTCTTCAACTATTCGACAGGCTATGAAGAACAATGTTAAACTACCAGTTAGACAAGTTGGAGCTGTCTTCCTGCGTTCAAGTCAGGTGTTCTGGATGTTTCAATTGGGGTTTTCAACCAATATCGTAACCGTTTGTGTGTCACGCGAATCGTAACACATATTCTGGTGTACCTAAAATGTTGTGCTTCATGTCTATTCCTAGAAGTTAATTAAACGTCACATGGTTGCAATATCGAAGATGTTATATTTCCAATAACTTCCTTCACAGAATCTGACCAAAACCCCTGGGAAAGCGACCACAGGAATGTATTCAGTCAATTTCAACATTTGACATTTTTGCAGATTTTAATTGTCCAGGTCCTGTAGCACAAATATCTCAAGATCAGGTAGAACGCAGAAAGGAATTCTACCGAAAACAATGGGAAGCATGATGCAGTTTCGTACATCACCAAACGCGGATGAGTTTTGATTGGACTGGGCATATTTGAGCCTACTGGTTGAGTAGTTCACTACTCTTGCACATAGAACTAACTTCTATTTTTATTCAATAATTTTCTTTTATAATCGGCGGAAAATAAAATTAAAAAAAATATATACATTTCCTGTTGTTTCCCATATTCCAACCTCCAATACATGCAACTTACATTTCAATATTAACGCACAAGTCAAACAACAAATTAAATAATAATCAAGTAACAATCTAAATTACAGTCCACTTTTTAAGATCCATAAGAACGAAAGACCTAGAAGCTCTCATGGTAAAGCAAGCGTCACCTGCAACAACATCAGGGAAACAGGAGAAATTTTGGAAACTTCTTCCATTAAAGAATATCATCTGACGAGTCAGCGTTTCCAGCGCAAGCGGTCAGTACTAAGAAAGTTTTTGTCAACAAAGGCACTTCCGGTCCTATACCTGCAATATCAATCCAAACTTCGAATTGCAGATGAGTAAATCCAAGAACCCCGGGAATTGCGATTTTCGCCGCTTCATCTACATCACATTCCTGGGGCACCGCTTTTCGTCACCTGGACGCATCGCATTTGTCGCTTCTCTCCACCCAGGCACACCGCTGTCACGTGTCTGGGGTTCATCACTTCTCGCCGCTTGGACGCAAAGCTCTGGGGGCACCCTCTTATCACCGCCCAGGCACCGCGAATCACGTGTCTGGGGGCACCACTTCAAAAAAGTCGGTGTCTAAGCTGGGCTTTCGGTAACAGGATTAGGGGATATAGAAGATGATGAACAGGAAGGATGCCGGCAACCATCGGGAGATCATATCATCGGAAGGCTGTCACAGCATGGATTACACCGCTTCTCGTCATCTGGACTCATCGCTCACGTATCAGGATTTGTCGCTTCTCTCCACCCAGGCACATCGCTGTCACGTGTCTGGGGGCACCACTTCAAAAAAGTCGGTGTCTAAGCTGGGCTTTCCGTAACAGGATTAGGGGATATAGAAGATGATGAACAGGAAGGATGCCGGCAACCATCGGGAGATCATATCATCGGAAGGCTGTCACCGCATGGATTACACCGCTTCTCGTCATCTGGACTTATCGCTCACGCATCACGATTTGTCGCTTCTCGCCACCTTGGCACATCGCTGTCACGTGTCTGTGGGTCTTCACTTCTCGCCGCCTGGATACAAAGGTCTGGGGGCACCCTCTTATTACCGCCCAGGCACCGCGAATCACGTGTCTGGGGGCACCACTTCAACAAAGTCGGTGTCTAAGCTGGGCTTTCGGTAACAGGATCAGGGGATATAGAAGATGAGGAACAAGGAAAGATGCCGGCACCCTTCGAGAAATCAGATCAACGGAGAGCGAATAATGAACCCATGGTCCAGCCACCAGACAAGGAGAAAGATACCTTGGGGACTATTTTATCTTGCGACACATTTAAACGAAGGCGTCTATTGAACAACAGAGTTATTCTTCTTAATAGCAACCCGGATGCGCAACCTCTCTGGCTCACTCAATGGCCACTCTAATTCAATAAACTATGCCGCTAGGGTTCGACCACAACATTACAAAAGAAAAAGACACCATGTCCAGCACCATCATCCTATCAGTGGATCAAACACTCCACCAGGTAACGCTGCCGACAGAGAGTTCAGTTCCCATGAAGAAACTCGCCCAACGCCGAGCATTGGTTTAGCGGCGTAGATGGGACATATCCCCAACTGCAACAGCATCAGCCAGAGCAATCAACTTGGATTCAAGATGCAGATGATCCTAGGCAGTTGGCGGTAACTCTAACATTTCTGGTAGCGGCACAGGCTGGACATACTGAGAAGATGGTGGACTTACAACCCATCACCTTCAACATATTGACGTCTAAGATACACTTGCATTCTACTAATGGATTTACGATCCAATGGGGACTACGTCCAACATACTTATATCCTACGTACGGATTTAAGATCCGACATGGGACTACGTCCAACAACAAAAAATTCATACAGTACATAAGGATCCACGATCCAACAGAGGACTACGTCCAACCTATTTTTACGATACGTACGGAGTTACGTTACAACCCACCCAGACACACCGCTGTCACGTGTCTGGGTTTCATCACTTGTCGCCGCCTGGACGCAACGTTCTGGGGGCACCCTCTTAACACCGCCCAGGCACCGCGAACCACGTGTCTGGGGGCACCACTTCAACAAAGTCGGTGTCTAAGTCGGACTTTCGGTAACAAGAGTAGATGATATAGAAGATGATGAACAGGAAGGATGCCGACACCCATCGAGAAATCATTTCAACGACAAACGGGATGATTGACGACCTTTCAACATTTCATCATCATCATCTTCGGCACTACAACCTGGAACCGGTCTTGGCCTTATTTAGCAAGTCCTGAGGCTTGTTAAATTTTCCATAATGATTTGTTTTTTCCGGGCAAGGTCATTAGTCTTGCGCCAGAGGCTCCCTGACGGGATTTCGAATAGAAATCTCTACAACAAAGGAGATAATTGACAAATTCTCAACCTTATATTACTCCCAACACAGGAGAGCAACAACCTCCTAGACGATTCAGAACTGGTCAACATGGTACTACTTTTCGATAACAGAGCAGACTACTCAACAATACAGAGAAGACGATTGGCGACTTCTCAACAATAAAGTAATCAAATCAACCGGAATAGTGACCTCAACCAATTGAATAAGGTAAGGGCTTATTCAAATTGTTGCCGCGGCTGATGCGGCAAATATCGCCTTTCAGGCACTTCTCCGCAACGTGTCGGAGACTACCAACAATAAACAACGACGGCCTTATCACACGCTACAACGTTAGCAATCAATGGCCAACTGGACATTCGGTCACACACATACACACACACACTAACACTGATAATTGACTAGAAATTGAAACAATAACTAACTATATCTTATAACAAATTAATTCAATTAATAGTTAGATCTAGTCGATATAATTAATTATTGCCACCCTACCTCTGCACTATACCGGTACATGAGCAACATGAGCACCAAAGCCTCTGTGCTCAACTACAATTATCAATCGCGAATTCCCACGTCGCGGACATGTCTCAACGAGCACCAACTAGTGGAGTTGGTCTTGCTGGGCCCAGTGGGCAAACATTCGAGCACCAACTAGTGGAGTTGGTCTAGCTGTGCCCAGTGGGCGACTATTTATCAAACCAACTAGTGGAGTTGGTCTTGCTGTTGGCTGTCTTTCAAACCAACTAGTGGAGTTGGACTTGCTGTTCCCAGTGGGTGCTGACATGCCCCTTCATTAACAGCACCAAAGCGAAGGACAACTACTGGTGCATCATCGTCGGCCGGGCAAGATGTTGCTGCACAAGCAACAAACATTGAATTCAAGGCAGCCTCTGGTGAATCGGAACTGTCATACACTTTCTTCACAGCATGAAGCCCCTGGATGTATGCAGCAGAAAATCCAACTTGCGGTTGCATAAAACAATATTGGCATTGAACGCTGCCAATTGATTCAGCGGACTGGTAACGGGCCCCGCTGTTCAATGCTGAATGGAGAAAGTGAACCGGTGACAGTTCACGAACAGTTGTGCTTGTTCTTACTGTTTCTTACACAGTTTGTTTTTGCTACTTGATGTAATTCCAATCGTTTTTAAATGAAGAACAGTTTGTGATGTATCGTTTACTTTCAACGTGGTTTTTAATCGTTTTATTATAAATCAAATTAAAAGGAATTTTTGTACGAGTTATTGTTTCGTTTCTTGTTGTTACGGTCGCAGTGTGAATACCTTAACGCCAACAATTGGGAGGATTTCATTTGCTTAGTTCCTACAGCTTTCTACAGCGTGGAAAAGGAAGCATCGAGTGTATCAAATTGCACTATCAACCAGGAAGATCAACAGATGATATAGCTCCAGTTGCGATGAGAACTGGATTACCTGAAGAGGACGATTTTTGCTGTCACGTCGAGGAAGCCTTCTCGACGCTGAACACTTTGCTATTGACTAGATGGGATGTAAATCAATTGACCATTCAAACCAACTGGGTACTCAAACCAATTGGTTTTGATTTGTGAACCTTCTTCCCGATCTCAATCGTTCTATTCCAAGCGTTTCTGATTATGACAAAATTCTTGCTTTTGTCCTCCGATAGAATAAATCATAAGTTCGAATTTCATGTTTTAACCTGCAGTTATCGAGTGAAGTCTCATAGATTCCATATTTCAAAGTGGAATATGAAATGTGGAACGTGAGATTTCACACCGAGATGAATAATTTCGAGGATTCACTTCGCGCAGTTGCGAACATCACACTTTCTATCTCATAGATTCTACATTTCAAAATGGAATGTGAAATATGGAACGAGAGATTCCACACCGAGAAGTATAATTTTGATGATTGACTTCGCGCAGTCGTGAACATCAGACTTTCTGTATCACAGATTCTACATTTCAAAGTGGAATGTGAAATATGGAACGTGAGATTCCACACCGAGAAGTATAATTTTGATGATTGACTTCGCGCAGTTGTGGACATCAGAGTTTCTATCTCATAGATTCCACATTTCAAAGTGGAATGTGAAATCTGGAACGTGAGATTCCAGACCGAGGAGAATAATTTTGATGATTGACTTCGCGCAGTCGGGAACATCAGAGTTTCTATCATAGATTCTACATTTCAAAGTAGATTGTGAAATGTGGGACGTGAGATACCACACCGAGAAGAATAATTTTGATGATTGACTTCACGCAGTTGTGGACATCAGACTTTCTATCTCATAGATTCTACATTTCAAAATCTAATGTGAAATATGGAACGTGAGATTCCACACCGAGAAGAGTAATTTTGATGATTGACTTCGCGCAGTCGTGGACATCCGACTTTCTATCTCATAGATTCTACATTTCAAAGTGGAATGTGAAATCTGGAACGTGAGATTCCACACCGAGGAGAATAATTTTGTTGATTGGCTTCGCGCAGCTATGAACATCAGACTTTCTATATCATAGATTCCAAGTTTCGTAGTGGAATGTGCATTGTGGAACGTGAGATTCCACACCGAGAAGAATAATTGTGATGATTGACTTCGCGCAGTTGTGGACATCAGAGTTTCTATCTCATAGATTCTACATTTCAAAATGGAATGTGAAATGTGGAACGTTAGATTCCACACCGAGAAGAATAACTTTGATGATTGACTTCGAGCAGTTGTGGACATCAGAGTTGCAATAGTAAACCTGTGACCGTAAATAAATCCCGAGAATCCCCCAGCTGTTACAACCCTAACAAATAGCTAATCGTTTGAGCGGTGTTTTTGGTATCTATACCAATGTTTGTCAACATTCACTAGTTGTCGGCAGTTTAATGTATTTGGAGACACTGTATATAATACTTGTTACTCCTTACATTTTTACATTTGGGAACATATTCGAAGCTGAATTTTGTTATACCAACCCAAATTTGTTGCTAACTTATAGTTACTTCCTATCAAACGTTAGAGGTTTTTCATTATATACTTCAGTGATACTACGTTCTGATCGTGTGTGATTGGGGAAACATCTGCAAGAACGTTTTTCTAAGAAGTGTGTTAATTGTCGAGATCATTATGGAAAACTCTGTTGATGATATCAATCTTTGCACCTGTTCTATAGACAACTTCGACGAAGACATACGCAATAGCGGGTTAAAGGTTACCAATATAATAATTAAGTAGAATAGGTGAGTTAACTTCGCCCTGTTGTAAGCCGTTTTTTTTTTACTTTTGTCGTCTGGTGTCTTTTTAAAAAGTGTATCTTCTCAATTGGCAAGGGATTATGTTCCCATTATCTCACATCATGTGTAGCATATTTGTAGGCACATCGGCTTGTATACAAGTCCTTCCAACCAACAAACCGAACTCCTTTTTAAAGATAACCAAACATTAACCATTGCACTTGTGGCGTTTCTAACAGATACACACACACAATATGCAAGCAAATAGTGAAGGACACCGAAAGGAAATTCGAATAAGGAAAAGCATCAGAGCAGTATACCATAGCGATAACATACCAATGCTCAACACGTCAGGCCTCTACCGCGTGTACGAATTCGATTTCTGAACTCAAGTACACTCAACTGATGTGGAATTGTTATGTTATCGCTATGGTATACGGCTCTGATGCTTTTTGCTTATTCGAATTTCCTTTCGGTGTTCTTGACTATTTGCTTGCATATTGTGTATGTATCTGTTAGAAACGCCACACACTGATGATGTGTGATCGGGAAATCATCTGCAAGAACGTTTTTCTAAGAAGTGCGTCTGTTGATATCAATCTTTGCACCTGTTTTATAGACAACTTTGACGGAGGCGTACGCAATAGTGGGTGTAAGGTTACTAATATATTTATTAAATATTAAATTGATATTAAATTGATGATACCAATTTTTGCACCTGTTCTATACTCGTAGACAACTTTGACGAAGCGTACACAAGAGTGGGTGTAAGGTTACTGATATAACTATTAAATAGAATAGGTGAACTAACTGCGTCTTCCTGTAAGCCGTTTTTTTTTTCTTTGTCTTCTGGTCCCTTTTTAGAATGTGTATCATCGCAATTGACAAGGAATTGTGTTCCCATTAGCATATATCATATGTAGCATATTTATAGGCTTGGCGCAAGGCTTATAACCTTGCCCGGAAAAACAAATTATTATGGAAAATTTAACAAGCCTCGGGACTTGCTAAAAAAGGCCAAGACCGGATCCCGGTTGTAGTACCGAATGATGATGATGATATTTATAGGCACAGCAGCTTGTAGACAAGTCCTTCCAACCAACAAATCGAACTCCTTCTCAAAGTCAACCAAACATTAACCATTGCACTGCTGTTTTTTTTTGTTCTACTGTATTCCGGAAAATAATTTCAAAAGAGACAAACTGATTATCCGGAACGGTCCTATTATTCTCAGACCACTGTAACAGTGTTTTATTTATTATTTTCGAACGCCTTGTTGATGTTCGAACTATTAAACGGGGCCCTTTCTGACTCGCTACTATCCGTACTATGTTTTGAAATGTTGTGGAGAATAGTCATTTTTCGGCACTTTGGACACTACAGGGTGGACCATTTAAACCTTTGGAATGTTTTTTGGCAATAATTAGAAAAAAAACACCTACTTATTTGCTGTGAAGTGATTTCTCGTTAATTTTGAACCATGTGAATTTGTTCTAATGACGATTTCGATATGATTTCGGGTGAATGGCCGCCGCCAGAGTAAATGACACAATAGACTCGCTTTTTTTTATACTTTTCTCAAGAAAGGCGAACCTATAGCGCTGAGTTGGCACCCTGAAATCGTATTTTTTTCTCTCTAAACGATGGTTAAAGATTTCTCCCAACGATTTCACGGTGTATATTGGTTGAATGAGGTGGTATTTCACCAGGCGGCTGGACATTGGCACTCAACCTACAACAGTAATTGTTCCGAAGAGAATTGTCAGTTGAATCGACATTTATACAATCAAATGCATGACACAACATTCTTACCAACTCAGCCATTGACGCGGCAACATTTTGACATTTACCATCACCTTTCAAATTGTTTCGGGCTGAATGGAGAACAATCCCTGTCGAATTTTGCTTTTAAAAACTTCTACAGTTCGTGGGTGATGGGCTTAAAAATTGGATTACAAATAGCCTCACAGTCTGAAGACGTTAAGCCAGACAATCGCGGAGGCCCGTTGTGAGGAACAAAGATCCCATCAAAGTTGACGTGGCCTCGTCTGTGTGTGCTGTCATGAGATGCTGTCGGAACCAAAAGCTGTCCATGCGTTTATCAGTCAGGATTGACATAAAAAAGTCATTCTTGTGAGCCGATAATGCTATCCAGTTAAGGTTACGGCTATTTCTCCTCGAAGAACAACGATTCAATGATCCTATCCTTACAAATTCTAATTCAAACAATCACGCTTTAATCGTGAAGAACTTCTTCGTGAATTATTTGAGGATGTTCAGTACCATCGTGGGTTTTGAACGACAATTTTGAACAAAGATAAGTAAGAATTTGTTGCCAAAAAGATGTCGTTAATTTAAGAAATATTCACAAGTAAACTCCCGTAATCCAAGCGAAATGAATTGTCGATCGGAAAAAGTCAATGCGTTCATTGAAATTTGGATGGGAATTGAATGAATCATCACAAATTATGCTTCAGAGAGGCGTGTCCGACTACCAAGAACGGCGAAGACTGTTTTCAGTGACCTCTCAACGCTGGCCTGTACAGTCTCAATATTTTTATAAGACAGCCTATGGCCGGTACTTACTATTTATTGGCCTGGACCCCAGAAGTTCATGACCAAAATGGTCGGTGATTATAAATTTTTGGTGGAAATGCCGGGTGGAGTTATATAAAGTCACCTATTTCACTTGATATTTTGCACGATACGCACGTTGCACTTTTACATTTGAAAATATGTTTTGAATGTATACGTATACTATTCTATGCCACAAATTTGCTTATACTAATGCTTTGAACACATCCTGTTATAAGTCGATCTGAAAACAAATGTGATAGCTATAGAGTTGGCAAGTGGCGAAGGTTTAAATGGCCCCCTCTGTATGCATTTTTCGGTGTTTTGGTAGTATACGAATTGACATCGTTCGGTGGGAAATGTATAACATAGAATATTTGAAACGTGATTAACTTTAAAAGTCTTCCTATTTTTAATTGACTTAAAAATGTTCGAGGGTACACCCTTGGATACAAACGAACTCTTAATCCTATTCATAAGTGGGAATTTTGCTCAATTAACGTCACTAAGGACAAAGTCGATTTTCGAAGCGCCAATGAGTAATTTCGTTTTAAAGGAAACATAACTGTGGTCTTAATCATAGTTGGAGGATACTAATTCGACCATCTTATGCATAAATTTAAAACAGGTTCTGATAGATTTCGACTCTTCCTTCGAATATTTTAACGACACAAATTGACTATCAACAATCATTTTCGGGGGTAATAGTTGAGATCAACAGTATATTGCGATTGGAAGAAGTAGATGAGATTTTCAGCCATGGAAGGTCATTGTTACCTCTCTTTCGAAATGTCTTGTTTATTCGTAAAAACATTCATAAATGACTCAAATTTTATTACCTCATTCGGAATTCCCAGCTGATCTGAAGCCTTGATGCAGTTGTGGGTTATGTTGGCCTAGTAAACTGCGAATAAGGCAGTCTGACTGTTGACAGCAGAGAGCAGTTTTTCCGTGTACAGAACGCCAATAGCTTTATTTCTGTATTGAATAGAGAGATCCATTGATTTGTCAACGATGTTATGCAGTGATAGGACATTAATATATCTATTGATCAATGATTCGATGCTACTGAAACTAATTTCCCTTTTAATAACACCATTCAACTGTGATCAATGTGTTTTACAAAATCATTTAAAACTACATTAAATTAAGCAGTAAATTTAATGTAATTCCATGCATGTACATATATAACTAAACACAACTATATATTATATAATAAAATTCTTTAGGAAAAAAAGTAATATTTTCAAGCAGTTGTTATAAAGATTCTCTTGACTTTATCCTATATCGTATTTTATTATTTCAATGAAAGATTAATTGAGATTATATTCAAAAACATTGTAGCACTAAGTTTGGATAAATATTTAACACAAATAAATTACTAGACAAAATGACTACGAGTATATTAAAGAATAAAACTATAGGAAATGTAGAGATTACTTTTATGTTACAATATATTTTAAAGCTAGTACATATTGTAATGACATTTCAAAGCCGAAGATAATAATTATAATTTGCATAGCAAGGTAACACAAGCCGTTGTTTTTTTTATGTATGTATAGTATTTCTGGTATTACCTTTTTTAACATGGTTCCCTAGTTCCTCCGCGCAGAAAACATACTGCAATGAAAACGTAAGACATAACATAATACTAGAGGATAAATAATTCCCAAAACCGAAGTAAGAAATAAATAATAATATAAAAAAAATTAATCATAAAAACAACATTTAATACACAAACTAAATCAAATGCTACCGAAAGAATATATTAAGAAAACACTACTGAATTAATAAATCAATAAAAAAACACGCAAAAATGAATATAATACAACTAAAGTTTAGAGGGTAATACAGAATTAAAAGTTAAAAACTATTAAAATGTAAATAAACCAGAATTATTTAAAGAATAGTAATAAAAAAAAAAAAAACAAAACAAAACAAAAATTGACGCTAGTAGCCTTGACCAATGAATAACAACGTTTCAACATGTTTAGTAAATTATATCTAAAGGGGTATTCTAGTGTCTAGAGGCACGACTTTCAGGCGTTTGTCCAAGCTCTGTACAAAAAAAAACAAAGAATATTTGTCCACATATTTTTTTATCATTCATTTATTTATATTTTTAAAAATACATTAAAAACAATTTTTTCCACGTTTTCTTTTCGAGCTCTGTAAAAAAAAAAAACAAAGAATATTTTTACTACCGTCTTTTTATCATTCATTTATTTATATTTAACTTTTTTTATTCGTTTATTTAAATTTTAAGAATACATAAAAAAATTTTTTTACGTTTGTTTTTTCGAGCTCTGTAATAAAACCAAAGAATGTTTTTGCTTCCAATTTTTTTATCATTCGTTTATTTATATTTTAAGAATACATGAAACAGTTTTTTCCACGTTTTTTTTTCGAGTTCTGTAAAAAAAAAGAATACTTTTGTAGTTAATTTTTTTATCATGCGTTCATTTATATTTAATTTTTTTTCATTCGTTTTTTATATTCAATTATTCTTCATTCGTTTATTTATATTTTTTTTTCATTCGTTTATTTATATTTTAAGAATTCCCAAAAAAAATGTTTACGTTTGTTTGTTCGAGCTCTGTCAAAAAACGAAAAAATGTTTTTACTTCCTATTTTTTTTATCATTCGTTTATTCATATTTTAAGAATAAGCTTTTTCCCACGTGTTTTTCGAGTTTTGTAAAAAAAACAAAGAATATTTTTACTACCATTTTTTTATCATTCATTTATTTATATTTACCTGTTTTTATTCGTTTATTTATAATTTTTTCATTCATTATATTTTAAGAATACATAAACAAATTTTTTTACGTTTGTTTTTTCGAGCTCTCTAAAAAAACCAAAGAATGTTTTTACTTCCTATTTTTTTTATCATTCGTTTATTCATATTTTAAAAATAGATAAAACAGTTTTTTCCTATGTTTTTTTTGAGTTTTGTAAAAAAAAAACAAAGAAATATTTTTACTATCCATTTGTTTATCATTTGTTTATTTATATTTAATTTTTCTTTCATTCGTTTATATATATTTTAAGAATGGTTAAACAATTTTTCTCCGAGTTCTGTAAGAAATATTTTTTCTATCCATTTGTTTATCATTCGTTTATTTATATTTAATTTTTTTATCATTCGTTTATTTATATTTCATTTTTTTATCATTTGTTTGTTTATATTTTAAGAATACATAAAACGGTTTTTTCCAGGGTTTTTTTTGAGTTCTGTTAAAAAAAGAATACTTTGACTGTCCATATTTTTATCATTCGTTTATTTATATTTAATTTTTTTTTCATTCCTTTATTTATATTTAATTTTTTTTCCGTTCGTTTATTTATATTTTAAGAATACATATTTATATTTAATTTTTTTTTCATTCGTTTATTTATATTTAATTTTTTTTTCCATTCGTTTATTTATATTTTAAGAATACATAAAAAAAGTGCATGTTTTTTTAAATCCTCAATTTTTGTTAAAACAATAAAAATGAAAATGTTTTACTAAGCGACATAGAGGGGATGTAACGGGTCGGCTGAAAAGTTCGTAGGCTACCATATTGTAGTAAAACACATCTTTTTGGTAAAATTCGATTTTATGTTTCAACATAGTTGCCTTGGAGGGCGATACAACGATATAGCAGTCATGCAATTTTTCGATACCATTTTTATAGTACGATTTCTCTTTAGCCTCAAAATAGGCCCCACTCTCACTTGGCTTACTGTTGATTGGACTCTGGAAGGTAGCCATGAAGACATGTTTCATCCATTGTCACACATCGACCGAACAATTCGTTATTATTACGGTTGAATATCGCTAAACATTGCTCCGCGTCAACGACACCTTGAAAATTTTGCTCGATTATGAGTTCACGCGGCACCCAGTCTGCACACGGCTTCCGCATGTCCAAATATTCATACACGATATGTCCAACACGCTTTTTTGATATCTTCCGAGTTCCAGCTGTCTCGATCAACTTCAATTTACGGTCACCATCATCATAGCTCCTCGATAGTATAGTGGTTAGTATGCCCGCCTCTGGCGCAAGACTAATGACCTTGCTCGGAAAAAACAAATCATTATGGAAAATTTAACAAGCCTCAGGACTTGCTAAATAAGGCCAAGACCGGTTCCCGGTTGTAGTCCCGATGATGATGATGATCATCATAGGCACTACAACTGGGATCCGGTCCTGTCCTCATTTAGTAAGTCTCTCTACCGGGTCGGATTTTGAGCCGATGTCATCAAGTTTGGCACCTTCAGACTCTGGGTGTCCTGGTCCACGCCATCCCTCCATCGCAGACAAGGTCTGCCGCGCTGTCTCCTTCCATAGATCCTGCCACGAAGGGCTTTCCGGGTAGGCTCCTCTTCGTCTACCGAGCTTGATTTTTCTTACAACATAAGCTTGAAGGTAGATCGCGTACAACTCATAGTTGTACCGTTTCCGGAATCGTCCTCCCTCACATACGGGGCCAACAATTCGCCTTAAGACCTTCCTCTCGAACGCGGCTAAGACTTTAGACTGCCTTTTATTGAGCACCCAGGTCTCGGATCCATACATGAGTACTGGTAAGACCATGGTCTTGTACAGTAGTAGCTTGGATGTTTTGGATAAATTTCGGGATTTAAAGAGCTTTGATAGACCATAGTAGGCTTTTGTTGGATTTGATCAGCCGTCCACGTATTTCTTCTTCCATGTTGTTATCGGATGATACTATTAACCCAGTTAAAGGATTGCACTACTTCAAATTCGTGCTCTTCTACCCTGATAGTTTGATCAACGTTAGGTCTTCTCTTCGCAGAAGTTGCCAACATGTATAGGGTTTTCCAGTAGGGACTTGACAACTTTTTTTTTTTTAAATAAAACGCAAACCATTTGAGATATTTCGAAAACTTTGCTATCGGCTTGAAGTACAATCAAAACATTTATGAATTGAACTCATTCATAAATGTTTTGAAGTACAATCAAAACATTTATGAATGGAACTCGACCGCTGCACGTTTGCAGCGGTCAATTCGTTGGACCCAATTTTCGATGACTCGGCCACACATTTCAGCAGAAACGGCCGCTATTTCGCGTTCAATGTTGGCTTTGAGCTCTTCCAACGTCGTGGGCTTGTTGGCATAGACCAATGACTTGACGTAGCCCCAAAGAAAATGGTCTAGAGGCGTTAAATCGCACGAACGAGACGGCCAACCGACTGGCCCATTTCTTGAGATAACACGCACATCAAACTTACTCTTCAATAAATCGATTGTATCGTGTGCTGTGTGGCTTGTGGCACCGTCCTGTTGAAACCACATGTCGCCCAAGTCCATATCTTCCAATTCGGACCAAAAATAATCGGTAATCATGGCGGGATAACGATGGCCATTCACAGTAACGTGACGATCGTTATCGTCGACGAAAAAATATGGCCCAATGACGCCGCCGCATGCAAACCGCACCAAACAGTTATTTTTTGTGGATGAAGTGGTGATTCATGAAGCACATGTGGATTTTCACCCGACCAATAATGCATGTTTTGCTTATTGACGAACCCATTGAGCCAAAAATGAGCTTCGTCACTGAAGATGATTTCGCAAAGAAATTCATCATCTTGGCGCATCTTTTCCAGAGCCCAATCGGAGAACGTATGTCGCTTCAAATGGTCCATAGGCTTCAATTGTTGAGTCAGCTTGATCTTGTATGGGTGTCCTTACGCAAAATTCGTCATCAAGTGGTCTGGGCGATGCCCAATTCTTGAGAACGCCCGGGAATTGACTGATTTGGGTCGTTTCCTACTCTTGCCTGAACGGCAGCGATATTTTCGACACTTCGACCAACCCGTTGTCTCACTGGCACGGCAACATCACACAACGAATATGTATACTCAAATGTTTGCATTAAACTTGTTATTGCCTGTCTACTAGGGCGAGAATTACGACTTAAAATTGGAGTTAACGCTCTTAAAGTTGCGGTCACCGACTCCAAATATTCGGTAGTAAATTTTTATAATTTGCAGATGTTGTTCGTTCGTGTACTTAACCATGATGAAAATGTTGAGTTTACTGAATAAATTGAGAGTGACAGTTCGATGATTAATGAAAGGGCCCGTTCACAAATAAAATTCAAAGTTGTTATGTCCGTATTGGAAAACCCGATACTTAGTTTTCCCCTCATTAATGTGCAGTCCCAGTTTTTGTGCCGCCTGCTCGATCTGGGTGAAGGATTCCTGTACAGCCGATTCGGTTCTACCGATGATGTCGATGGCATCAGCGTAGGGACGGATCTGGTTGGACTTGGTGACAATAGTCCCACCGATTGTAACGCCAGAGTCACGGATAGCTTTCTCCCACACCAGGTTGAAGAGGAGGCAGGCCAGACCGTCCCCTTGTCGAAGTCCATTAAAGATGTTTACTGGTTTGGACAGTAATCCCGCTATTTTGACTTGACTAATTACATTGGTCATAGTCAACCTACAAAGTCGTATCAATTTGTTTGGAATGCCGAACTCTCTCATGACATTATATAGTTCTACCCTGGCTATGCTGTCGTAGGCGGCCTTAGAGTCTAGGAATAGATGATATAATGGAATCTTAAATTCCTGACATTTTTCCTTCGCCTGCCTAAGGGTGAATACATGATCAATCGCTGATTTGCCTGGGATGAAGTCACACTGATATTGACCAATGATGACTTTAGCGTATGGGGCTATCCGGTCTTGTAGGATAGTGGAGAGTATCTTATAGGCGGTACTCAGCAATGTTATACCCCTACAGTTGCTGGACAGTATGATATCTCCGTTCTTATGTATGGTGCAAAGTATTCCATGACGCCAATCTTCCGGCATCTCCTGTTGCTCCCGCACGTGCATCACGATCTCATGAATTGCGTGATGTAACGCTGTCCCTCCTTGTTTGATCAGCTCAGCTGGTATGCCATCAGCTCCAGGGGCTTTATTTGATTTGAGCCGTCTTATGGCTTTTAATGTTTCCTCAATGTTGGGTGGCGGCAGCATTTGGTCGTGATCTTGCATTGGTGAAGCCTGCAATTCTTTTGTGAGCTGACCATTTAGCAATTCATTGAAGTGCACTTCTCAGCGCTCGAGAATGCGTTCAGGATCGGTGATCAGATTGCCCTCTTTATCCTTGCAGTAACTGCAACATGTGTACCGCGCCATACTGCGGATTATTTGATAGAACTTCCGCGCCTGGTGCGGACCTCACTCTCTAATTTTCTGTATTTCACAGACTAGATTAATAAATATTTATTTTCATTCATGTACACACTTGGTTGATTGACGTATGTTCACTATTTGCGTAAATTACGCTAAAACGGGGTGACCTGAATTTGTAGTATTTATTTAATAAAATATTCACGACACTCAAAAATAATGATTCGAGCAACGACAATAGTTTCTTAGACGTTTAATTTGGGCAGAAACTTTTTGACAACACGCGGTCTTGTACAGAAAAGGAGCGAAGCCGCGGTTAGTGTGAGCCGAGTATTAAAACGAGCTGATTTTATTTATTAAACGTGCACAAAAACCGAAACAAATGCACGAGAAATTAATAAATAGTTTACTGAACTGATTGCGATTAATATTAACGAATTTAATAATAAATTCACTGCGATGGATAAAGATTTACTAAGAGAGTTGAATTCGTCTATCACGTCTATCTCGAATGGAAGTAAGTTAGACGAATGAATGAAAGATGGTTGGTTTCCGTCTTATTCGTTGACCAGGATCTTCAGTTGAGCAGTAGATTAGAGCCAGCTGAGACAGATAGGGTATCTGCGGAGCAGTGAGAGTGATGTTCCGACCGTTGACGAGTAGCTGCCATTTCGTGATATTCAACACGCGGGAGTTTTTGAACATATATTGTTGTAAAAAATTGGTTCGATAAAATTTCTCAGAATACGTTGACATTAATTAATTAATTTTTTTTAATGTTTCATATGAATATCCGACAGCAATATTTACAATACAATATTATTAGTTTTTCCATTTTCTTTAAAACATTTTAATAATTGAATAGTTTTTTTATAATTACTGTTTACTCATTTGTTTTTAGTTTACAACACTACATTTAATTTGTCCACTCTTTCTGTCACACCAACAGAATGTTGAAGTCCACTTTTTTCATGTATATAATTTATTTTCACAGACTTATTATTTCGTGACAAGATGATAACTGCTATGTTGGGTACAGTATGAAATATCACAAAAAAAAGAGCGATCAAATACATGCTTTGAAGGGTATTATAAAATAAAAGAGAAACAAGACGCCAAGCACTAGCATTTAACTTATATAATGTTAATCACTGTGTAAATATTTTCATTTTATTAATCCATAAACCGCCTGTCAAAGCAACACGAACAATAGTTAAGCAACGCTGTAAAATGTAAAAATACACCAATACAAAGTAGTTTTAAAGCTTATTCTTAAATAAATAATAAGACAAAAAAAATAGAGTTACATGAAAACAAATCATTATTGTTAATAAAGAAAAAATAATCTTGGCGTTTTAATTATTTTATCAAAATCACTAAATCACGCATTTTTTGTATAAATAAACTTAAAAACAAACTTGAAAAAGACGTGTTTTCTTATGGTTTTCTAGCTAATCTGTTTCATAATATACATTTTTGGTTTAATTAATTTTAATTTCTGTTGTGTTTGCAATTTATTCTGAATTAGTTTGGTATATCATGAAAACGCATACATTATACATTATACGTAATAAAAAATGTATTCTTTGACAAAGAATTCTCATTATTGCCTTTTTAAAACCTGATTTGTTGGTAGGAAATAATTATAAACAATAGATTTGAAAGATGTGTTTATCTCGGGTCAATAAATGATTTGTTATAAGTACATGTCACATATATGAGTGTACAATATGTATATTATAATTTATAATTAATGTATATTATAAATTATTCTGAACTAAATAAAAACAAAATGGTTAAATGCATGTTTATGTAAAAAGGTTTTTAAAAATGAAATATTAAAAATTATATATATATATATAAATAATATATATGTATAATTAAATAGATGTGTGAATAGTAAAGTTTAATAGTATTAACATCATTCCTTCGATTTGGTAAATATGATGAGCAAATTTTGGTACAGTGCATTTATTATGATCATTAAGCTTAGAATGAAAATACTTTTCGACATTCAACACAGCCATATGCAACCTAAGCGCGTACTTTTATAGGTTTAAGAAAGAATTCAATTTTTCTATATGGTCAATAAGGTAAAATGGAAAGTCTGGTTTCTAGAAAAAATTTAACTCTTCTATTAAAATAAGTTATTATAATTTATAATTCCGTATATCCCACACAGTTAACAGAATATTATTATTAGTAATAATTTTTTTTATTTGAACTCCAATGCACAATTCTCGTTAGTTCAACTCTTTTTTTATTTAATTTTTTTCATAAAAAAATTATTTACCTGTATTATTATTATATAATTTATGCTTTGAAGCTATAATATGGCATTTTAACTGATTGCACTTCAACGGATCATCTCAAATATCTAGCGAAACACTTTAGCATTTGCATTTGTAAATTAAGGCAACACCAAATATTATATAAATTATATCAAATGTTATATAAATCGTTACAATATTGGGTATTTTGGAACAAACGACTTTAGCGCTATTCCAGAGAGGTTGACAATATTTTTCAGACAGTAGTCCACCAACAACGTGGTCTATTTTTTAGTAATTTTTTTATTCGGAACGGAGAAAATATAATTACAATAATTGAAATGAAACTCGTCTAAAACTCCGCACATAGAACACTCTGTGATAACATGCTTATCAATATATTTATTTTATTTACTTCTTGTGATTTAAATTACTAATCAATAAGTCTAATTGCTGATAGTATTCATTTGCTGCTTTATTCACAATTTGATTCTAACGGTGTGAAATATTTTCATATAAATAAATCGCTTATAAGTGTTTTGTTTTTAATACACTTCTCTCGAGATCCTTTTGACCTAGCACCGATCAGGATTTCCTTCACGGAAACCTTTTCAGTAAGAAAAGCATAAAAAAATATTTGGGGTAACTTAACACCGTTCTTATATCGCGGTTTTTTTTTTTATTATTATCATTTATTTTTTATTATTACGCAAGAAATGTTGTTTGAAATTGGTATAAGAAATAATCACAAAAATTGGTATTTCTTACACCAATTTATTATGGAATCCCGTGCTATTACGTTTAGTTTTACTACCATATTTTTCTGTTTAACTTTTCGCATTAAACTTTGTAACTACTTTTACATTATTGTTTCTTTTTATTTTACGTTCCGATTATTTGTGTTTACTTTTAGGTTTACTTCATAGATTGTACAACATTTTTACATTTATGTGTTTGTATTAATATTATTTTCAATTCAATTCAATTCAATTTTTATTTGGTAGATAATTACATTTATGGTATATTTTACAACTAGTACTTAAGAGATTTAAGATAAGAAAAGATAAGACTAATATTGCATGGGCTTCCGGTTATTTTATATAGTTGTTGAGGTCCGGCGCCGTGCTTCCTCGGTTGAGGGAAGAGCGGGGACCATTTATCAATCTCAGACTTCGAATTTAATTTATATCCTATTTATATAGGGCTTTCCGTCCGTCTTCTTTATTGAGTAATTGTAATTTGTTTTTCTTTTTATTTATTCTCTTTATTCACTCTTTTATATTTTGCATATTTTATTCTATATTAATTTCAACTACTGACTTCGAACTCCAAACTCAAACTGATTTTTTTCTATATCTATTTTTTCTCTGTGACTTTTCACATTGAATTAATTTGGACGAAAATCAAAGTTACTATGTTTTGAATAAATAAAAAGGTGCAGGTTATTAAGTGTGCTGTAACTGGTAATATTGTGAATGTTTATGAATGGTATGTATTAAGTGAGAATGTAATATATGTTAAGTGAAGTTTTTAAGGATGTGTAAGGAGATTCAGTGTTAAATTTAATAAGGGTAGTATTCTGGAATACAACATCCCACCCTTCTTCGAGAAAGAAAATTATCCTTGAAGAGAATAATTTTCTAGTAACTATATGTTAGTTTAAGATTAATTAAAGACTTGGATTTTCGTTCAATTACATTACAATGGTTTTCAAAATTAATCTTTCATCAAAGGTTACAATAATCAAAAAGTTCTTAATACTAGAAAAATAATCTATTTACAATATATATTAACTAAATTTTTCCAATAATCAAAAAGTTCTTAACACTAGAAAAATAGTCCAAAATAGTCTATTTACATTATATATTAACTAAATTTAAATATTTCTCCTTGGAACCTTTTCTTTTCTTATCCAAAAATCATTATTACTTATTATATTAATTATATAATATTAATATTATTGTTTCAAAATTCTCATTTCCGTATATATATTAATTCCAAAATTTCTAATATATATATTACCAATAAAATTTTCTTTCTTTCCTTTTCCGTTCGAATATATATTAATTCCAAAATTTCCAATACATATTACCTCTAAAAATTTTTTTCTTGCGTCCCCCTCATTAACTTTTTTTTTTTTATTTTTTTTTTTCTTCGTCATTTCCTACAATTGTTAGATTATTTCATATATATTGAATAATAAAACAAAGGCCATTGGTTATGTGTTTATCTTAACCTTAAATTTATGGAAAATTTTCCAAAACCTTTCTGGGCCTATTATTATGATGATTCTATAGAAATGCATAATACCAAAAATCTTCTTAAGAAATGATTTCAAATGTCCTAAATGACTGTGTAACTTTTTATTTTTTTGTATTTTGTGTTTGAATAAATGTTTATCGTTGAAAAAGAAAATTTGTAATGTACTTATATGGTTTTCCTTTTCCGTACCTATTTTAGATAAATTATTATTTTCATTATTTATTATATCGTGTTTGAGTAAGTGTTTGTGTTTGTTTTCGTTGTTTAAAATATTTATTGTTTTTGGCTTAGTGTTGTCATTGTCCATAGCTTTAACCGCTGTCGGAACGTCTACCTTTTCAGTCTTACTCACTGCTGATGGATCGTTTAGTTTCTCAGTCTCATTTACTGATTCGTATAGTTCTTCAGAATTATTAGCTGTTAGAACATCTTGGTTCCCAGTCCTATTTGCTGTTTGAACTATTTCTTCAGTTATATCTGCTGTAGAAACATTCAATCCTTCAGTCTTTGCTGCAGAAAAGATTTGTTCATCAGTATTAGCTGCTGAACTGACTTGGGTTTCGATTTTTATTGGAACTTTTGGGTCTTCAGTGTTTAAAACTGCTGAATTTTTAGTCTTTGTTGCTGAAGTGTCGGGGTTGTCTATTGGGATAGCCGGAATATTAGGGATTTCTGTTTGTATATTTTCTGCAGGATCCGAATTTTCAGTCTTTAATACTGCTGAGTTTTCAGTCTTGGTTGCTGAAATGTCTGCGTTGTCAATGGGGATATCTGAGATATTAGGGATTTCAGTCTTTAATACTGCAGAAAATTTCGAATTTTCAGTCTGTGTTGCTGAATTATTTTCCAGAATGGGAGTATGAATCGGAGTCTTTATATTAGGGACAGGGTTATCTTTGTTTATATGTCTAGGTTTATAGGAGTATGTGGGCTCAGGGTAAATTTGGCTAGGAGCTTCATTAAATTTGTCGTTATCTATTTCCAAAGATCTAATGCTGTAAATAGAAAAATTTTGTTTGTCTTCCATAATTTTTGGTTGGCGTCAGGCCTCGTTTTCCGACTCTTGCACCCGAGAAAAGTGAACATTTTGCCGATCGTTTTGTCTATTGGTGGTCCTAGAATTTTCACCAAAACGATTTTCAGAGTTTGTAGGATTATTTCGGAATGGGTTACGCGTTGTTGTACCTTGTTGGTAATTTGTTGAAGACGCTCCATTCCTAGATACCTTGTATCTACACTCATTCTCTGTGTGATTATTCCGACCACAGAAATTGCATAAAATGTTATATTCCCTTTTTATGGGTTGTCTATTCGGAAAAGTGGACTGCATGTTTCGATAACATGTGTCCTGTGTATGCCCTGACTTACCACAGGTTTGGCAGACTATACGATTGAATGTAGGTTTTTCGTTATATTGATATGACCTGGGAGAGTTGTCCATTCGAGCCGCATGTGACACTACATGTGCAATCGACTGTTTTAAATTGTTTCCCCCATGGACTTTAGCTAGTATCTTTAGCTGTTCGTTGTTTAGTCCATCCTCAAATGTTTGTACGGCCAATTTTTTGTTTTCTTCCATTAAGAATTCCCCAACCACCGCGTCTGCTGTTATTTCACACGTGGCAGAGTTTAGAGTCCTTAGAGCATTCGCGACTCTATCGCCGTATTCCCGGACGGTTTCTCTGTAGCGTTGTTTCAGAGAAATCAACTCATTGTGTGCCGTCGACCGAGATTGCTCCTCTTTATATTCCGATTCTAATTTTTCTTTTAAATCCTCCCACTTAGCGATTTGGCTATACCTAATTAGATCGTAAGCATGACCCTCTAGTCTATTTTTGACTAGCTCTAAAAATGTCTCGTATATATCCGGGTCTGCCTTCTTTATGGATCTAAATAAAACGTCTCCCCCGGAAATAAATTTACCTAAGTCGCAGGGTTTCCCGTCAAAGGTGGGGACGATTCTGAAAACATCAGAAATTCCGACAGAAAGAGCCATTTCAGGGGGTTTAATGTGTATCTGTTGATAGTGGATTTGTTCTTCCCCCTGCCTAGCCGCCTGTCTCGTGTAATATGGACTTGTAATAGTGAAAATTTAAAATAAAAGGCGAAAATTCGAAAATCGTTATCAATTCTTAAAAATATGGTTAACTTAAAAATATGGTTATGGAAAAATTGGCCTTTCTTTTGGTTATTCAATATATATATATATAGGAAAGAAAAATAAATTGGTCCCAAAACTGAAAAGAAAGAAAATTTTCGACGCGAAAGAAACGGAAATGTCGTCGAAAAAACTGAAAAGAGAATTTTCAAAATTTCTATCGAGAAAACACGCGAAAGAAAAGAAACAGAAATGTCGTCGAAATACTGAAATGAGAATTTTCAAAGAATATAGATAGAAATTTCTATCCAAAAAAAAATTTTTTTTTTTTTTTTTTTTGTGAAAAGGAGAGCTTCCAATTAGAAAATATTCCTAAAAAAAGTAGAGAGAAAAGTCGCTATTTAAAAAAATTCTTACTCTACTAATTGTTGTCGTTGTACTGTCTTTGTCTTGAGTGTTGCTGTTTTTTTTTTTTCTTCAGTTTTTCTTAGTTGTTTCCTTTGTGTAGTTCTTTTTCTTTTTAGATTTTTTTTTTCTCTTTGACGCCAGGCAGACTTCACGTCCTAAAGTTGATTGCTCATCCTGGTCTTTGCTGCTTTCCTTTTTTTTTCTTTTTATTTCGTTGTTTTATGTCGGGGTTTTTTTTTTTTCTTCTTATTTTGGTTTGGTTATTTCTCCTGTTTTTTTTTTTTTCTCTTTTCTTCTTGAAAAATTTTTTTTCTTCTTCTTATTTGGTTATTTCTCTTGTGTTCTCTTTTCTTCTTATAATCAATTTTTTTTTGTTTTAAATTTTTGTTTACTTTGTTTTTCGTTGTTCTATGTTTACTTTTTTTTTCGTTGTTTTATGTCGGGGTTTTTTTTTTCTTCTTATTTTTTTTCTTGAAAAAATTTTTTTTTTTGTTTTTCTTCTTATGGTTTGGTTATTTCTCTTGTATTTTTTCTTCCCTCTTCTTTGTTTTATCTTGAAAAAAATTTTTTTTTCTTACAAAAAAACATTTTTTTTGTGTTGTTTTAAATTTTGTTTTCTGTTTCGGGATCCCGTTATCTGGGCATCCCACCGCTGCCACCAGTGTTGTAGGTCCGGCGCCGTGCTTCCTCGGTTGAGGGAAGAGCCGGGACCATTTATCAATCTCAGACTTCGAATTTAATTTATATCCTATTTATATAGGGCTTTCCGTCCGTCTTCTTTATTGAGTAATTGTAATTTGTTTTTCTTTTTATTTATTCTCTTTATTCACTCTTTTATATTTTGCATATTTTATTCTATATTAATTTCAACTACTGACTTCGAACTCCAAACTCAAACTGATTTTTTTCTATATCTATTTTTTCTCTGTGACTTTTCACATTGAATTAATTTGGACGAAAATCAAAGTTACTATGTTTTGAATAAATAAAAAGGTGCAGGTTATTAAGTGTGCTGTAACTGGTAATATTGTGAATCTTTATGGATGGTATGTATTAAGTGAGAATGTAATATATGTTAAGTGAAGTTTTTAAGGATGTGTTAGGAGATTCAGTGTTAAATTTAATAAGGGTAGTATTCTGGAATACAACATAGTAATGACCTCGATATAATTTTCATAGACAGAGTACATATGTAGTGATTTAGGATAACGCAAGACGGGAAACGAGAACATTGTCAGAAAAAGAACAATTGACAAAGAAGTTTCGATTGATTTTGTCAATAAGGAGCTCTACCGGTTTAACGTTAGCGTTTTCATGTAGTTCATGTGTCGAATAATGCCATGGCAAATTCAGCAACATTTTCAATATTTTATTTTGACACCTTTGCAATTTTATTTTGTGTGTGCGAGCACAATTACACCATACAGGGGCCCCGTACAGTAGTATAGCTTGAAAAATGGTTTTAAATATTATAATTTTAGAAATTTTATGATATTATTTTAATTTAGCTTCTTAATTTCTTATGTTGATTGTGAGGATACATTTTAATGTTTTTATCTTAACAACTCTTTAAGCAAGACACCAATAGTTATCTTATGGCATCTCAGGGTACTGACTCAGTACTAAAATGTTTGCATTAATCGTTTTGTGTTAACTAGTTTACCTTTTATATTTCTATGAATATTGTTTTGGTTCCTTTTTTGTGTTGTTTATATTATAAATAAATTTATATTTGTACTTTTATTGCTTTTTTGTGTCTTACATCAACTGAATGTTTCATGAAAATAACAAAAAATTGCAAACATTGCAGTCCAAAATGAAATTGCACCAAGATGGCCAAGATGTGGAGGTTGTACAAAAACATCTACCGGTGAAAAATTTTTTTTCCTCAATTACTAGTACCTCAACATTTGCGGGTACTAAATGTGATTTCTCAACAGACGGGATCCTGCCTTGGCCTTATTTAGCAAGTCCCGAGGCTTGTTAAATTTTCCATAATAATGTATTTTTTCGGGCAAGGTTATTAGCCCTGCACCATGTTATTATTGTACTAATTATTATTTATTTTTTATTATTGACCTGTAGCATAATTTAACGTATGTTGTAAAATGTATAATTATGATAATATATTATCTACGACGTGAAATTATTCTGTAAAATATATAAATATACACTAATATATCATACCATATAACTAGCTAACGAATTATACAATTATTCAGAATGTAAATAAATATAAAGCAACTGGTAGTACTATTATTAAAATACAATAGAAATAAAAATTTAAATTAACAAAGAAATGTATAAATAGCTCGTAAAATATTCTTGTGAATTTACAAGTGCGCTACTCAATCCACAATTCCAGAGGGCGTGTCCATAGCACATTCGAGTCTGCATTCTTCTCCATTCCAACCATCAACGGATGCACAACGTTCCTCATGGCGACCTCCAACAATGTAGTATAACCCAAAAAATATTACTTTTACTTCACTGGCACTTTTGCTTTCGCTTTTGGTTCTAGTGTTCCTTCGCGTTATCCTTAAATAGTATGCATGTATCTGGTAAAACTTAAACATGGGGTAGGATATTCAGATATTCAGTAAGATGTACAAATATTCCTTAATTAAATTATGTAACCACAAATATACATAAATATTGAGTAAAATGTATAAATAGTCCGGAATTAAATGAAATATATAAAAATATTTTAAGAAATGTAAATACTCCATAATTTTAAATAAATATTTACCAACATATGTATATTTTCAATAAGATGTATACATGTACCATAATTAAATTACGTAACAACTAACATGTGTAAATATTCTGCCATTAAATTAAATATCTATATAAATATATATAAAATGTATTAAGATATACAAATACCCTTTAATTTAAAGTTAATATCTCCTAATTTATATAAATGATCAATAAAACATTACCATACATATACATACATAGATATATATATATATATATATATATATATATATATATATATATATATATATATATATATATATATATATATATATATATTGAGTAAGATGTATAACTTGTTCGGAAATAAATTCATACGAATATATCAAAATATATTAAGATATGTAAATAGTCCATAATATCAATTAAATATTTACTCACATATATAAATCACTATCATATATAAATTATATAAAAATATATTAAAATATGTGAATACACTTCGCAATATCAATTAAATATTTACTAACATATATAAATTTTCAATATTAAATACTCATACGAATATATAAAAATATATTAATATATGTGAATACACTTCGCAATATCAATTAAATATTTACTAACATATATAAATTTTCAATATTAAATACTCATACGAATATATAAAAATATATCAAAATATGTAAATACACCACAATTTCAATTAAATATTTACTAACATATATAATTTATATAAATATATATTGAAATATGTAAATACTCCATAATATCAATTAAATATTTACTAACATTATAAATTACTAACATATATAAATGATATAAAAATATATTTAGATATGTAAATACTACATAATTTCAATTAAATATATACTAAAATAAATAAATAATTTAAAAATATATTAAACCACTTAAATACTTCGCAATATCAATTAAATATTTACTAACATATATAAATTTTCAATAAGATATGGATTACTCATACGAATATATAAAAATATATTAAAATATGTAAATACTCCATAATATCAATTAAATATTTACTAACATTATAAATTACTAACATATATAAATGATATAAAAATATATTAAATTATGTAAATAATCCATAATTTGAATTACATATTTACTAACATATATCAATTACTAATATATATAAATCGTTTTAAAATATATTTAACTATGAAAATACTTCGTAATATCAATTAAATATTTGCTATCATATATAAATCGCTAATATATTGGGTGTACAACTTTGCTTCCGCCGTTTTTTTTTTTTGCCGAAATTCGAAGCTTTATCGTAAAAAACTGGTTATACATTTATGATTCGAAGTATTGTCCTTCGCTGGCCACTACTTTCTCCCATCTTTCGGGCAGCATACGAATCCATTTCTTCATATTAAAGCAGAAAATTAAAACCTCCCGCAAATGACGAGAATTTGGCTCGTAAGCTGACATGTTTAATCGAGGATAACTTTCTGACGCAGACACAAATCGACTAATATTTCGATGGCATTATGTTTACAAATACCTAAGCTTATTGTATGACATCTATGATCTAGTTATTTCAACTACCACTTACCGCTACAGCCATCTGTTGCAAAACGGCGGCACCAAAGTTGTACACCCAATATATAAATTATATAAAAATATATTAAAATATGTAAATAATCCATAAATCGAATTAAAGACTTACTAACATATATCAATTACTGTTTTTGATTCGAGATTCCCTCGAATAGAATGCAAAAAATGCGTGGCGTACGAAGCCCAGCAAATAATCTATTCCGTGGTCGTTTCGAACTTGACCAGGAAGCAAATATAAACTCCAATGTTGAAGCACCAAATTGAACATCAGTGTTGAAGTCCAGCAAAATAGAGGTTGGCGTCGAAACTCCACAACAAGACATAACAAAAAAAAAACAGAATTAATTGACATTCAAACTTTTATTTTCATTGAAACAACTTCATCTTCATTGTTAAATTGTTACAATACAAAAAACGTCGACTTTCAAGTTCTCCGCTTCAAACGTTAACCTTGATCTAAACAGTAACGAACGTTATTTTTGCTGTATAAGCATTAATACATGAAACTGTTTGTTTCTTCTTCCAAAAAAAAAACCAGTAATTAATTTAATCAAAAACAGAACAAAAAACTGTTCATGAATAGTCAATTTTCCATTCTTCTCTATTCAGCAATTAGCAGCATTCAGTGCCACCACAGAGTTTCTGTGGCAACCTTATAGTTGGATTTTCATTGATGTATAAGCTTAGGTGCTTAATGCTTGAATGTATTAACGAATAGACGACGTGTGTTGCTGGTAGCAGTTTTCATTGATATGGCAGGATAACATTCTTCGTCCGTATCATCCGTTTTTATGTGTAGGCTTTTCGGTGAGTTTGGCATAAAGTCACCATCTTAATTCAAACTGTAGGAATAGTCCGATTTGATTGGTAATGTGCCGAGCAGTGCATCTGATATCAATTTGTTGTTTAGAATCGCTGTTGGCATTTTAACATCACGCTCCAGAAACCAGTCTGGCATTTCCGAGTGACATTTGAGGCTGCTTGATGTTTTTGAATCTTTGATCGTTTTATGCTTTGTTGCTGTACTGCAACATCTTCCCGGGCCGGCGACAATAGAACGATAGTAGTCTTTTCCCTTGGTGTTGTCACCGTGGAGCATGTCAGCGCCGTGGTTGGTCGCGGTTGGTAGTTGTGGTTGAGAACAGAGGCTTCAGAGCTCGTGTTGCTCATGACCCGGTACAGTGCAGAGGTAGGGTGGCAACAATTAATTACTAATATATATATAAATCGTTTAAAAATGCATTAAACCTTGAAAATACTTCGTAATATCAATTAAATATTTGCTAACATATATAAATCGCTAATATATATAAATTATATAAAAATATATTAAAATATGTAAATACTCCAAATATAAGTTAAATATTTACTAACAGTATAAATTACTAACATATATAAATTATATAAAAGTATATTCAGATATGTTAATACTCCATAACTTCGATTAAATATTAACTAACATAAATAAATTATTGAAAAATATATTAAGATGTGTATACTCCATAATTTGAATTAAATATTTACTAATATATATCAATTACTAATATATATAAATTGCTTAAAAATATATCAAACCCTGAAAATACTTCGTAATATCAATTAAATATTTACTAACATATATAAATTTTCAATAACATATTTCCATATACCATAATTAAATTAAGTACCTCCTAACATGTGAAAATATTCAGTAAATAGTCGTTAATCAAATTAAATATCTACATATATAAAATGTATAGAGATATATAAATACCATTTAATTTAAACTCAATATCTCCTGATTTATGATAATATTAAGTAAAAGATTTACATATTTTATAATTGAATTAAGTACACACCCACATATGCAGTGCACGGAAAGATTAGAGACTCACACGTAAATTTTCAGTTTTTTTGGAATGAGTAATAAACTTTTGATGACTTGTTTTGTGACAAAATATTGTCAACTGACACCAACCCTTTACTAGCTTAATTGTCAGGAATGCTATAAAATAAAAATTATATTATATAAAAATATTCAATAAGATCTATAAATATTCGTTAATTAAATTAAATATATACACAAAAACACACAATATACAAATATATTAAAATATGTAAATAATCTACAATTTCAATTGAATATTGGCTAACATAAATATTCAATAAGATATACCTATACATATTACGTAATTGAATAACAACTGTCATATATAAATATTAAGTAAGATCTGTATATATTGCATAATTAAATCAAACACGACATAAGTATATAAAAATGTATTAAGTTATATAAATACTCCATAACTGAAATTAAATACCTGCTAAGATATAATAATATTCAATAAGCTATATTCATATGGATAGTGAATACCTGCTAATATATATAAATTTTCAATAAGCTATACATATTCCATAATTAAAATAATAATCCATAGTTATGTAAGTATTCTGTAAACTATGTAAATATTTCATAAATAAATAATGAAATATCCAATAAAAATTCAAACTATCTAATAAAAGACATAATATTTAGTAGCATATATTACGCGATTAACATTAATTGTTCACGAAATACCCAATTAAAATCATTAGATATATATATATATATATATATATATATATATATATATATATATATATATATATATACATATATATATATATATATATATATATATATATATATATATACATTAACATATATACATTTATATATATATATACATATATATATATACATATATATATATATATATATATATATAAATAAATATATATATATGTATATAACTAAATATATGGAATATATATGGAATATATATGGTGTTTCAACAAGAAGGCAAAAAGTTAGAAGATGAAATAAAACAAAGCGTATGTGATAAATTCGTATATATATATAAATGTATATATGTTAATGTAGATATATATATATATATATATATATACATATATATATATATATATATATATATATACATTAACATATATACATTTATATATATACATATATATATATATATATATATATATATATATATATATATATATATATATATATATATAAATAAATATATATATATGTATATAACTAAATATATGGAATATATATGGTGTTTCAACAAGAAGGCAAAAAGTTAGAAGATGAAATAAAACAAAGCGTATGTGATAAATTCGTGATTTCTCTATTGAATCATTTGGTTTGGTCTATGGCAATAATCTGTGAAAAATAATATCGGTCAAATGTTCCCCGCTGCTTCGGCGGCACACCCCCAAACGAGGATTCAAATTTTTCATAGCATGTGCATAAGTGCTCCCTAATTTCGCCAATATACTTTATTATCTCATCTTTCACGCTCGAAATTAACCGAAACAGAATTTTCCGCATCATTTACGAAAAAAAGGTCAAATGATTCCTCCAGCAAAAATGCATACCAAGCAGTGATCTTTCGTGGATGCATAGGCTGTCCGACAATCGTACTTGGATTTTCATGAGCCGAAATGCCACAGTTCTGCTTATTCACAAAGCCACTATGACGAAAATGGCCTTCAATACTAAAGATGATATTTTGTGAAACATTCTCATGATTTTGATTGCAATTAATTGGCGTAGACATGATGCTTAAAATGGTCAGTACGCTTTAGTTCTTGTGTTAACTGAACTTTGCTAGCGAGTAGATACAATTGGTTTTTCGAAATTTGTGGCAATAGGGTCGGGGAGAGGTTCAATTCCTGCGCACGATGACGAATGGAGCTGCATATCGCAGCGATATATTCGGTTGAATGACGTACACGAGCCCGCAGTGTTGTTTTCAAATATGCTATCGACCCACCATCTTTATAATTTGCAGCAATTCTTAGATTTGCACTGTCAATTGGCCGAAGCGAAATGCACTTTTATTTGCACCCCCATTTTCATAATAGGCCTCAATAATTTGACCGCATTTTTGGGATATTAATCTTGCCACATATGCCAAAGACTGCGTTTATCAAATGAAAGAATCTTTGTCAAAAAACTATTGACATCTAAGCTCAATTCACATTTAATTTCTTTCCTTCTTATTGGAACACCTTTTATATATATAGACAGGACAGCTCGAATGAATTGGAAATTTTTCTAAACACTATCATCATTATCAGACGAAAAAACGTTTACTAAAAAACTTTTGACGTTTAAGATCCATTCAAATTTAACTTCCTTCGTTGTTACTGGAACACCCTTTATATATTAACAGGACAGTTGGAATGAATTAGAAAATTTGCTAAACTATCATCATTATCAATTGCAAAAACGGTTGTCAAAAAACCGTTGATGATAATCATTATCAAATGAAAAAACGTTTGACGTTTAAGCTCCATTCAAATTTAACATCATTCCTTCTTATTGGAGCACCCTTTACATATACACAGGATAACTTGAATGAATTGGAAATTTTTCTAAACTATCATCATTATCAAATGAAAAAACGTTTGTCAAAAAACCGTTGACGTTTAAGATCCATTCACATTTAACTTCTTTCCTTCTTATTGGAACACCCTTTATATATGAGGGTAAATCATATATAAACGGACATTTTTTTAATACATTTATTGAACAATGTTACACACTAACTATACTATCAACTCTTTTTAATATAGTCTCCTTTTGCCGCCGAGTTGGACGCTTTAATACCCCTTGTCCGTAGAAAGATTTACGGGGAATTGTTAGCCAATTGCGCACGTGCTCCTCGACTTCTTCATTACTTTCGAATATTTTTCCTCCAGGTGATTCCTTCAAGGGTGCGAACAAAAAATAGTCACAGGGAGACTATTCTGGGCTACAAGGAGGGCGTTCGAGGGTTTCCCAGCCCCTTTCTTCCGATGTATCCCTTGTCAAAAACGCGGTGTGAGGCCCGGCGTTGTCATGAAGAAGGATGACATCTCGAAAGGGCATACCTCGTCTTTTGTTTCGGCATACGATGCGGACTGTAACAACTGTCAGTGGTAAGCTGGATTCAGTGTTCATTGTTCGTGAAGAAAACGAATTATTAAAACTCCCTTTGAGTCGAAAAAAGTCGTTGCAAGAACTTTGCCGGCTGCGAGACGGGTTTCGGTCTTCACTGGGCAGCCTTCATCCTTCCTTTGCCACTTTCGTCTCGGGAATATAATGAAGTACCCATCTCTCATTGCACGTGACGATACCCTTTAAGAAATCCTCCCCTTCTTATCGAAATCGATCCAGAGGTCTTCCACTGATCTCCGACTTGACCTGTTTTTGATTTACGGTCAATAGCCTCGGAACCCATCAAGCAGACATTTTTTTTGAAGCTAAGATCATCAGTGATAATGGATTAAACGCTTCCATAGCTGATACCCAATTCTGATGAGATTTCTCCAACATTTAAGCGGCGATCACCTTCAATGAACTCTCGAACGGCACGGATGTTGTCATTTATACGACTTGTCCTTAAGTGTCGATCAAGACTTTCGTTTTCGATAGGTTCTCGCCCCCTTTGCTGTGAATTCCCTCGCCCACGTATACACACGATTCTGAGACAGTGTATCATCACCAAACTGTGCCCTCAATCGAGAAAAAATGTCCGAGGGTTTCATTTGTTAAAAATTTTATAATAATCCGTTACGCAACAGACCTATGTACCTCTCGCTCGATCATGGCTGTACTAACTACAAAGTCGAGTCCCCTACTCTTCATAAACCAAACAACACCCGCACACAAGATTATCTAAGCAAAAAGTAAAATTATCATTTGATTCACCCTCGCATATACAGGACGGCACAAATGATTATTCGGAAATTTTTCTAAACACCATCATCATTATCAATTGAAAAAACGTTTGACGGTTAAGGTCCATTCACATTTAACTTCTGTCCTCCTTATTGGAACACCCTTTATACATACATAGGACGGCTCAAACGAATCGGAATTGTTTCTAAACAGTATAATTTTTTTGGTTTGCCTTATAACTTTTGTTGAAGAAAACGAAAAGTTTTCAAGAAATATTCAAAGTTTAAAAATCTATTTCAAATTTTCGAAATGGCCTTCTTCGGTGTGAACTATGACCTAGAGTCTATCGATGGGCATCAGTGCCCAAGTGTAAGCCTGCATTAATCTTGCTGCATTCACGAAGTGGGCCTTTCTTAATGGCACTCACGCTGGAGTATTTTATAGTGCTGACTTTAACCAGAAAAATACTCCATACCGACAAATGCAGCGGATTTGCATCCGATGACTGTGTATGTTACTATGCAGCTGAAATGGTGGAACGATGTTTTGCATCCATTCTGGGTTGACGTATGCTTTGTGTGACCGGGCAAAATCTCAAGTCTCGTTCACCTAAATGTTTTATGACATACAGTTTCAGCGCGCCTTCCAAATCTGCTACAAACTCGGATTCTTCTTTGCGTCATGGTACAAAATCACCAACGGAAAACAGCCATCGACCATCATGGCAGCCCAAACCATACCAAAGGGGTTCAAATTCTCATATGACCTTTCTGTTAGGTGGACACTATCCTTTTGTTTGTTCACGAATTGCTTAATGGGGAAGTATTTCTCATCGGAGAAACCGATGTTTGGCACTTGTCCACTACCGACCAAACGTAGCAACTCTTTCGCTGTCAGTATTAACTTTTTTTGCCAATCGGTGATACCTTGTCTCTATTATTAGCTTTGAGCTCATTTTTCAATGTTCATTATTTTGTCTTTTTCGGCATGTGTTTCGTAGCTCACGGAACATTTATCTCCCGCTACGACGTGGGTCATTCAACTCCATTCATCACTTTACATACCATTTGTGCAGGTGTCGCCGTTTTTTTAAGACCCCCACCATATCATGTTGCAATGCTATCATTATCACGGTAATGACCTGTGGCTCGTATGACAAATGATTTATTTTTATTGAGGTGTTGGAGGTCACTTGTGCCTTTACAGTCAAATGTAGCGTAATCACACTATCAGGTTTTTTTACACTAACACGCGTACATTACATTTACATCACGGGTGAAATGTTTTTCACACAACTGAGACATAAATCCTTTGGCACGCTTGTAAACAGTAAAATTACCTGTCATTAAGTAAAATAGGGCGTTAATGGTACCAGTTGTTACGACAGTGTGGAATTGTTTCCGGTTCAATTGGGCTATAGTATATTTACTTTACATATATATATATATATATATAAATATATAGGTAATATATATATATATATATACATACATATATATATATATATATATATATATATATATATATATATATATATATATATATATATATATATATATATATATAAAGTAATATGGCTTACTGTTACAATATTATCAGCTTATGTACAAAACATCAGAATTAAGTCTTTATATGTAAAGCCAAAGATGCATAGCAAAACAAAGTTGTTTGGAGTAAAATACCAGACATACGAGTAGATAAAAAAAAAGTTGAATTCACATCAGCTTAAGGCAAGACGGGGTGTTTTTTAGGTTCCGGGTCGAGGGTTTCTTTATAACTTTTAATTGGAATATTTGTACAACTTTATAATTTATATTGTACTGATCGAATACGACGTCTTTTTTGTATTATTATTTTTAAAACATTTTTTTATTTTCTTTTTATCTTCTTAGTTTCTAAATTACATGCTAGACAAAAAATCCTTAAATTCCAGCCTAATTATCTTATATTATAACTTACTGGTCCGACGCAGACGCTCTAAGCTAAACATTACATAACTATTGTATAATTTGCCTTTCGGCGACAGAATTTTGTTTGTGGGAGTACTTATAATAACTTAAATGACAAAGAAAAATTTTGAAAACTTTGTGTCGACATTTTTTTTGTGTTTTTTTTCTTAAAATTTAACCTACTTTTTTTTTTTTTTGATATAATTTTATTTAAAAAACTTAACTTAACTTAACTCAAATCTTATACTATCTTAATTCTAGAAAAGCTAAGTCTATGTAAGCTGGCTGATAATACTGTTATTCTTTACCGACTTTGGTATCCAGGTCTTTATATGCCATTCAACCACCAGAACTGTTGACGCTGTCTAATACTATCGTCCCGGTCTCTGTGGGAGATAGCCCTACTAAAGCGCAGGAGCTCTTCCTCGGAGCGCGTTACTTCCCGGTCGTAGCACAATCGCCCGTCTACGGATGATCTACTTACATGATAGATCAGCGGAATTCCGGATCTATCCTGTATAAGCCCTTTCATGTCCAAGTCAAGGAACGCCTCTGGTGGAACAAAGCCGTTGCGACGCACGCTCTCATAGTACAGAGTGTTTGGAGAATAGGCCCCGAAAATTAGGTCATTGGACGAGCTTATTGCTCTCGCAATATGTCCTCTGATTAATTTAATCATAAAATTATCCACCTTATTTATGTACGCTTCATTATATAAAGTCTCATTTGAATAATACTTTTTATAGTCTGATTCCGGTGTCCGATACAATCTGAGACAACTTCTGAGACACTTCCTTTCGAACACCCGAATCTTCTCCATCAAATTTGGACCTATGTTAAACCATACTGGACAACCATATATGAGCATTGGCCTGATTAGCGTCATGTAGCATATGACTTTTACCCTGCTGTCAAGTTGGCTACTGTGAAATAGCCTCCTTGTCATAGCAAACGTTTTTCTAGCCTTGACCAAAGCCGCCTCTACATGTCTGTTGAAATACAGATATTGGTCTAGCCAGATGCCCAGGTATTTAACTAAACTCTTGGTTTCCAGTATATCTCCATGCGGTCCCACGATAACTAGCTTTCGCCAGTTTTTTCTTGTGTAGTTCGTGGCTTTATATAATGGAGTTCTAAATAGGATGGCTTCACATTTCTGGAAGTTGATCTTAAGTTTCCAGTCATCGCAATAGCGCTGCACGTTGTTGAAGTCTCGCTGTATTAAACTATTTATGATCTCAACTTTCGGAGCTGTTCTGTAAATTATGAGATCGTCTGCGTACGCAATAGCCTGCGGAAGTACATCTAATAAGTCGCTAATGTAAATGTTAAAAAGAATCGGAGAGAGTACCGCGCCCTGTTGCAAGCCATTCTTGATATTATACGTATTATTAGAGGTCACATTACCACTTTTGACCACGAACCTCCTGTCCTTTAACATATCGTAAAGTACATATAGTAAAGGCTTATGTATGCCATGTCTGACCAGTTTGTAATACAACCCTTCGATCCAGACTGTATCAAAGGCTTTTTCCAAGTCGATCAGACAGGCACCTGTGCATTGGTTCCTACATTTATTCCATTGTATGTTGGAGACCAGTTTAGCTGCAGCATGTGTGGTTTCATGACCCGCCTTAAAGCCAAACTGGTTATTTGGAATAATGCTGTTGTCGTCTACCCATTTTACCAGAGCTTTGTTAATGGTTTTTTCAAATACTTTACTGATGCTTGGGAGTAAACTTATCGAACGCATGTTCATTGGGTTTGTGCAGTCTTTGCCCTTTTTTGCGATGGGCTCAATGATAGCCGTTTTCCAACGCGCGGGATACTATGCATTATTCAAGGCGTTGTTAAACAGGACCGTGTATATATCTATTGCCTTTGGGACAGGTTCTTGAGTACGATGTTAGGTACTCCGTCTATTCCCACTGACTTTTTGCTTCTTAATGAGTCGAAGATACTCTGGCGTATACGACGTCTTTCACATTGTAAGTGGAAGATGATGTCAGTCATTTGGCCATCGCTGCAAACACAAGCACTTTTAACTATACTCGTGTCAAACGCAACAAGAATTGGCAGGACCTTTGGGAGTGACGCAACTAGCCATTTTATTTCATTTTTTACAATAAAGCCTCGAATTTCGGAAAAAAACGGCGGAAGCAAAGTTGTACGCTTTACCAGAGCTTTGTTAATGGTTTTTTCAAATACTTTACTGATGCTTGGGAGTAAACTTATCGAACGCATGTTCATTGGGTTTGTACAGTCTTTGCCCTTTTTTGGGATGGGCTGAATGATTGCCGTTTTCCAACGCGCGGGATAATATGCATTATTCAAGGCGTTGTTAAACAGGACCGTGTATATATCTATTGCCTTTGGGGCAGGTTCTTGAGTACGGTGTTAGGTACTCCGTCTATTCCCACTGACTTTTTGCTTCTTAATGAGTCGAAGATACTCTGGCGTATACGACGTCTTTCACATTGTAAGTGGAAGATGATGTCAGTCATTTGGCCATCGCTGCAAACACAAGCACTTTTAACTATACTCGTGTCAAACGCAACAAGAATTGGCAGGACCTTTGGGAGTGACGCAACTAGCCATTTTATTTCATTTTTTACAATAAAGCCTCGAATTTCGAAAAAAAACGGCGGAAGCAAAGTTGTACGCCTATTACATTTTTCATAATAATTTTGCTGACTTCTGATGTTATTTCAGAAATTTCGTTCCAAAAATTGAGAAGAGAAAAATCGCTGATTCGAACTTCAGCCGTCAACAAAGACGGTCATTTTGAAAAGGTCGGTCGCGCTTTATAAATCATTATTGCGGAGTCGTTCGATCCATTCTTCGATCTGCAATCAAACAAGAAGAGTCGCATTTCAGCTGTCAACGGACACGGTTATTTGGAAAAAGTCGACCGCGATTTATAAATCACTATTGCGGAGTCCTGGACCAACCGCCGTGGTGAACGTATATTCATAAACAAAATAAAACCATCAAGGCCATGGTTGGTTTTTTGGCGTAAACTTCTTCCTTCAAGTAAGAAGAATTCAATAGGGTTCAGATGAAAGGATTAAGGCGATGGGGGGGGGGGGGGTGGTAGTCGATATCAACACATTTGGATATTAGTCCGCCGGGAAAAACTTCCTGCAAAATTTGTACCATAGCACGAGCTAAATGTTCTATATGTCTATTTACTCTAGTTCGGGTAAATTATTTCACTGGTCTCTATACCGGTCACCAATAACAGTCTCTAGCATCTTCAATGAAATAGCCGTAGTGATTCATCAATTGGCGCACCAAGCAGTTACTATAAGGGAGTATAGTAGTCTCTGGTTTTTCAGATAAGGGCCTCGATGCCCCAATAGCGACTATTGTTTATTAACTAAACCATCAAAGCCGAAACGTCCTTCCTCGCTCGTAATTATTTAAACAACATCAACTGAATAATTATTTGAATTAATAAATTGTTATTGTCTACTCTTTACGGCTGTCAAATGCCAACGGACAAATGCCATCAAATTGAAATAGTGGACACACAATATCGACCTGTAACATAAAAAACACCCGGTACATCCTCGCAGTTCTGTTGGATGTGTGACAACAGCTGCACATAACGCTCTAGAATTTAAGTGTACATATTAATTATACATAATGCATTGATGCACAAAGTATCTAGTTAGTTCCACAAAATATACATATAGTGATAGATTAAGTGCAAAGGCTATATTTTGAAGGTCATGTATATATAGAGAAAAAGCATAAGGAATAGCAGAGAGTGTGCCTAGACTATGAGGTAAATGCTGGTCCTAGCTTTAAATAGACATACTCGTAGAATCATTCACATGTTAACAGGTGTAAATACAAACAATTCATATACTCCATTTGTCCTTTAAAAAAGTGCTATAATCTTCTTTGTTTTTTTAACTTGATGTATCAATTTTGTCTATATGGTTTCGACTATGTAAGCGATGGATTCATGATTGCTAATATTGAATTATATTGTGTGAAGAAATCAAATCGTCAGTAAACATTTGTTGGGGTAAGCTGGAGCTTATGAAAATTAAGCCTTAAGACCAAAGATTATGATATATGCGCTCCACATGACAATCCGACGGATAGCACCACTTTGCGGTTCATCTCCCGACAGCGCGAACATCTCTGCATCAGAACTCGTTCATTACAGAGTGAGAAAACTGTGGAAATCCATCCCCGCGCGAGTGTTTCCGGAGCGTTACAACCTGCAACTGTTCAAGAAGAACTGCAACAGTTATTTGGTGGCATCTCGGAGCGCAGACTTGGCGCTATAGGTTTGCCTCTCCCGAGGTTATGAAAAAAAGACTAAAGAGGTAAAACTTAAGAACTGAGTCTTAAAAACTCAGACTTAGGAATAGGGGCTTAAAAACTGAGACTTGAGAACTCATACTTAAAAATTAAGACCTAAGAACTAAGAGTTAAGAACTGAGACTTGAGAACTCATACTTAAGTATTAAGACCTAAGAACTAAGACTTAAGAAGTGAGACTTGAGAACATGGACTTAAGATTTGAGACTTGAGAACTCATACTTAAGTAATAAGACCTAAGAACTAAGACTTAAGAAGTGAGACTTGAGAACATGGACTTAAGAACTGAGACTTGCGAACTCATATTTAAGAAGTTAAGAACAAAAATTTAAGAATTGACTTTTGAGAACTCTGTCAAAAAGTAAGACTTAAAAACTGAGACTTAAGCACTGAGACTTGAGAACATGGACTTAGGTACTAACATTTAAGAATTGAGTTTTGAGAAACTTAAGAACTGAGATTTTAAAACTCAGACATAAGAATTAAGACTTAAGAACTGAGTCTTGACAACTCAGACTTAAGAATAAGGGCTTAAAAACCGAGACTTGAGAACTCAGACTTAAGAATTAAGACCTAAGAACTAAGAGTTAAAAACTAATCCTTAGAAGATGAAACTTAAGATCTAAGACTACAGAACTGAAACTTAAGAACGCAGACTGAAAAACTAAACGTTAAGAACTGAGATTTAGGAACTGTAGCTTAAGCTACAGCACCGTCTAAATAGATTATTTTGCCTTGACCACACAGGCCGAAAAGTCTCGGGATTTTTAATGAAAACAAACGTTTGTTGGGAAAAGTTACATTCATTCCTCAATCTTGGTGGGCGATACATTTGACCAGGTGTACCGGTATGAAGTGAGCGTCAAGATACAAATGTATCGATAGGGAACGTTTGTTGTGAACGAGCCCTTATATATTTTTTTATTTAGTTGCTATGACATCTGTCAAACATATTTAGTATGCATCAAGTCATTGTACAAACAACATCATTTTTTTTAATCCTGTTAAAAATGTCGATTTTTGTACCAGCAAACGATGATTTGCGGAAAGCATAAATTTTTTGTTTTCATTTGAAGAAAAGTGCTGCAGAGTCGCATCGAATGCTTGTCAAGGCTTATGGTGATCATGCTCTATCGGAAGCAACGTGCAAAAGATGGTTAAAGCGGTTCAGAGATAATGATTTTGATGTGCGAAATGAAGAATGTGGAAGACCACCAAAAAAGTTTGAAGACGCCGAATTGCAAGCTATATTGGATGAAGATGACACTTTAAGTCAAAAACAAATGGCACAAATGTTAAATGTTGCACAACAAACAATTTCTGACCGTTTAAAAGCTATGGGAAAGATCCAAAAGTGTGGAAACTGGGTGCCACATGAATTAATTGACAGGCAGATGGAAAAGCGAAACACTACATGTGGAACGTTGCTTCTACGACACGAAAGGAAGTCTGTTAAGGGTTTTTTTAACAATTAAAGGAATGATTTTAATTTACCAAAGTTACCCCGGATTAATATGTCTTGGAGGGTGATTGCGTCGTGGGCGTTTCGCCAAATGAAAACTCTGTTTGTCTATGTTGTTTTTTATTTTCAACCAAGTTAACTAGCTTTGGTTTATTTTACAATTGATATTTTTACAATTTATTCCACAATTGATATTCACAATTTATTTCTTTATTTCACAATTGATATTTTTACAATTTATTCATTTATTTATTCCACAATTGATATTCAGTTACAATGTACTTATTCATATTTAGTTACAATTCACTTATTTATTCCACAATTGATATTCAGTTACAATCTATTTATTCAATTTTCGAATTCAGTTAATTGTCCGGAAACCGAACCGCACACGCACACGACTTAATTGAACCCACTCATCTCATTTAAATATTTCGTTGTCCGGAGCGACCGACCACACTCACTCAACGCACGTTTAACAAGAAGGAAATCTCGTGTCGTTGTTTTTCATATCCTTTTTTGTTCCGCTTCCCCGATTGTTATTTCTAGGAAGCGGAATTGGCTAATAGGGGGCTGGGCTATGGTTGATAGGGAGACTATGGCTAATAGAGAGAATATGGCTGTGTACAATAGGATTGTGGTTTTTAAATAGGGATTTTACTTTATTTAAATTATTTAACTATTGTATTTGGGAATAATCTATTGTAATGGGAAATTGGTGATTTGGAGGGAAGGGAAGGATATGGATGTGAAAACACGAGAAGATAATTATTCATTGGGGGGGGGGGGGGGGGGGGGGCGACAATTAAATGAACTTAGTTATATAACAAGTCATGGGTACATCCAGGAGAAGCGTCAACATCGGCTGCAAAGCCCGATCGATTCGGAAAAAAGACAAGCCCCAGAAGGGGGTGGTGTATCATGAACTTCTAAAACGTGGCGAAACTGTTGATGCGCAACGCTACCGACAACAAATGATCAATTTGAACCATGTATTGGTGGAAAAACTTACCAGAATGGGCCACAATACACGGAATAGTAATTTTGTTGCATGATAATGCTCCGAGTCATACAGCAAAATCCTTCAAAGGAACAATAAAAGATCTCGGCTGGGAAAAGTGTTACCCCAACCGCCGTATTCACCAGACTTGGCTCCTTCCGACTACTATTTGTTTTCATCGATGGGACACGCATTGGCTGAGCAGCATTTCAGTTCCTACGAAGAAGTCGAAAATTGGGTCGCCGAATGGCTTGCCTCAAAAGACGACCGGTTTTGTTGGCGTAGTATCCACAAATTGCCAGAAAGGTGGTCGAAATGTGTAGAAAGCAATGGCCAATACTTACAAATACAATATACAATAGTATTATACAATACAAAATACAATACTTTCCCATTTAAAGTGAGTCTTTTATTTAAAAAAAACTTCATACCGGTACACCTGATACTACTATTTATTGGGCTATAGGAACCCGGAAATTTTTGACCCCGCCGACTCGGCTGCGCTATCGCCCCCTGTCCTGTGCACTCTCCCTCCACGTTTGACTATCTGAACCGATCTCCTCAAGGTCAAACCTTACGTTTTCCACCCATCTCCGCCGCGCCCGTCCTACCGGTCTCTTTCCCATTGATCTACCGTCAAGAATTCTACGTACGGTCCTATCGTTGCCCATTCGAGCCAATTGTCCGGTCGATCTTAATTTTCGCGACCTGGTTACTCTCACTATGGTAGATTTGTGGTATAGCTCTCCCAATTCGTGGTTGTGGAGTTGTGGCGTTTCTAGCAGATACACACGACCAATAGTGAAGAACAACACCACCTTAAAGACAAGACAAGAACAGTCAAAGCACACCATTAAAGCCGTATACCATAGCAATAATACAGAATTTTACATGAGTCGAATGTACTTGAGTTAAGAAATCGAATTCGCACAAGCGGCAGTGGCCTGATGCGTTGAGCTTTGGTTCTGTCTTTTAGTGATTCTAACCGTGATAGGGTCGGTTCGAGTCACAGGCTCTTCACTATCGTCGCAAACGCTATAGAGTTTCCTCCATTGTCCTGCCCCTTCGTCATATTTACCGCCAAAGGTAGTCCTTAAAACTTTATTCTCGAATACGCGGAATTTGTTTTCTTCCCGTTTTGTGAGAGCCCATGTTTCGCATCCGTATAGAACAATCGGCATGGCTATGGTTCTATAAACACGGAGCTTTTTATTATGTGATAACAGTTTACTGACTGCGTAGCGACTAGCGTTGCCGGAGTGTAGTCTTTTCTTAATTCCCTTCCACATTTAGGTGCTGGCCGTCAGTATCGTTCCCAGATATTTAAATTCTTTAACTTTTTCAAATTTCTTGCCCCTGATGTTTATGCGTGTCCTCTGAGGTCCACCTGCTCTCGCCGTAATCATGTATTTTGTTTTGTCTTCATTTATTTCTATGTCCACTTCGCTTGGATGATGATATCACTGTATTTACTTACAGTTTCTAGATTATCGCCCAAAACGGCGATGTCGTCCGCATATGCCAGCACTTGTGTGATCCCGTTCAGAGATGATCTGGCCATGTTGTCTTTGCCTTGCGACTGAGTCGTAGGCTTTTTTGAAGTCACCGAACAGTCGGTGAACCGTCTCTCCGTATTCCCACTTCTTTTCCAGTAGTTGCCTTACTGTGAACAGTTGGTCGCCCGTTGACCGGTTCCTAGGGAACCCGCACTGGTGGTCTCCCAGTATTTCTGCTGCGTACGGTGTGATTCTCGCCATCATGACATTTGTTAGTATTTTGTATGTGGTTGGGATACACACTAGGTATAGCGATTCTTCAACACGAGACGAAACGTCTAAGCCTTCGAAATACGTCTCGGATTCCGCAATGACTTCCTCATTCAATCTAAATTTGTTTCCCTGGTACCACCACTTGAGGGAAAGATAATAGTAGCTAGTATTGGGGAGGGCAGAACCCTCATTTATTTGGCTTAGTACAACCGCTATACAATAATAAACACCTAATAAAGTCCAAAGACGTTATCAGAAATTACTAAATACAAGTTTATCTTGAAAATAGATGTTCTCCCTGTTAGATAACTAGTGATTCGTTCCCGGTGATGAGCAATGGATTTATGGTAGTGCAGGGGAATCCACCGAACCACGTCTATGAAATATTTTTATGTTGTTTTCTTCTTTTTAATAAACATTGACATAAACACCAGGAGTTTATTGACTACATCATATCATTGCCCATAAATAATGTAAAGAGTCAGGTACTCTTGTCATGTCGTTTCTTCTTTACTTAACTCCAGCCACCTTCACAGTTCGCTGATCTGTCAGCAAGTTTTTCCTAAGCAGCATTTTGGTCATGGGAGTTCCCCGGGTTCTAAAAAGATTCTAGTGTGTTTTCCGATGGTTAAAGCAACGATGCGATTGAAAGTGGTCACAGAAAAGATCCACTTGAGTTTGTTCTTCATTTATGGAACAGTATTCATTTAGGGAAGCGTTCCATAGCATTGTGGCGGTTCCGCCAGATCCCACGGCTCGCCTTCCTGAAAAAACCCCCATAACCACAACCCAGTCTGCATAAGCTTTCGCTGATGCAATTCGCATTAGCATCTTAAATGCTTCACGCATCAAATAGATCCAATTGTTATAACGCAAAAGTACCTGCAAAAGAATTCTTACCTTTTCAAGCTTTCCTTCGCTTACAAATCCCCTGTAGGAGTTCTTACTTTCCTTATCATAAATTATCCTGAAAAGAAAAACCCCGGTTCACATATCATGTAACCATTTCAGCCAGAGATAACTATCATGGCGTCGCCTATTCCCACCTCCATTCATGTATACGATAAATTTCTTTATGTATACATTGGTTGGCGACGTTTTTCTCCCAGCAATAAAATTCCCTGACTCGCACAATGTGCAACCCAAAGCAAATACACATTCCGCGTCCCTTGGCATCAATTGAAATCCAAGCATAAACAATGCGAATAGGTATTCAATACGTACCCTTACTAGCGATGCCATAAACACCATATCCCAGTAACCTAGCTAAAACCAATTAGCACATTTTCACATCGGATCATCGTCTCTTTGTTTAGCCGCACATGTTCCAACAAAGATTCCATTGGCATCCGACGATTTCGGTTTTATTTGCTTTACCGAAATCGTATCCTAGGAATGCACTTTATGTCTTTCTTTGTTCTAGGCACACACACCACCACCATGATCACGATGAGCGAGTGAGCTCTGAACGAGCAAGATATCGTTAAGTCGTAATTCAATCTTGAGTGCGGTCGGGTCTTCTCCCCTTCGCCGTGCCGTGCACACAGTACGGTACGGCAAGTTTATACACTACGCGGGTTAATAACAGTCGAGTCGTATCATTATTAGTATAACCTTACGAGTAAAATAATTGTGAACATTCCCGAATTTTAAATAGTTTAAATAAATTAAAGATCACCCACTACAATAGACCAAACAAGTGTTTAATTTTCCGTGCTGCAATTCCTGGATGTGTTTTCCTCATTGTTCTTGGTGACCGTGTTTTCGTATTCAGCGGTATTAGTGATGGGGCAGGGAAGTGAAACAGCGCCGTACGCCGGTGCACTCATACTTCCACCCCGACAGCATCGTATTAATTGCTGATATAAGATTGAGTGGGAGAGTTGCATCAACTAAATTAGTTTAATATAATGTAACAAGCTGCTGAACAATTGGTAGATTGACTGCAGAATTAGTTGTATAGTATGTTTTGTGTTTATAATACTTAATTCTTTGAATAAATATCAATCGTGATATCAAGACTAGGAAAGGGATCGGTGAGACATAATTGTATTCAGGAGCAAGCTAGTTTCAGCGCAGGATTATTTTTGACATGGCCCACCAATTCTACTAAGAACTCCTACCAACTCTCATCTATTAATTCGTTATGGTGTAAACCTACTCGAGCAGAAGTTTATAGTATTTTCAAAACAACATCTGTTTTATACCTCGGCTCAGGAAGAATAAAACAACAAACAATTCAAAACAACAGGCAGGAGAGATATAATCCTGGCTATCATACACCATCTATCTATGCTGGAAATTCAGACGTTTCATTTCAAGGTATACCGCATAGGCTGAAAAATCTCGGGATTTTTATTCCTCAACCATGTGTACAACAAATTCCTTTACATACACATTGGCTGGCGACCTTTACACAAGGGACAAAAGCATCTTGCGTCTTAAGGCATAAACCAAATCCTATAGCATAAGCAAATGCAAATAGGAATTGTGTACTACCACTTGGCGGCGATGCCATAAACACCAATTCTCAGTGAATATGCTAAAACCACTTAGCACCATGTCCACGATGCATTGCGGTCTGTCAATACAGCTGCAATGCACATCATAGACAATGATCTACACGATCTCTTTGTCTTTCAATATTTCTGAATCCGCTTCTCATGACCTCGCGGTATAAGCAAACAGAAATCCATTAGTACCCAATGAGATACGGCTTGTTTACTTAGCCGAACTCACATCTCATTGATGCCCATTAACCCTTTTGATTGTTTCAGCTTGGTTGTCATGGCCTTGTCCCATGAAAGAACCAATGTCCACACATACACGAATACCATCATGATCCCCTCTACGAGATCCGGTTACCTACCCCAAAGAGAGACTTCACGTTTCTTTTGTAATAGGAAAACACACCCTAAATTAAGAAAGCCCGTACCGCCGGTCGAATTTTCTTTCCTAGCGAATTCATATCGCTGATTCCTTTTCCATCACCCATCTAATTGAATCAGATTAAGTAAATAGCAATTATAATCAATTAAAAGTAATTTTTCGTGTGTAAATCAGTATAATGCCATACAAGTAGAGTACACTGTCTTACATTTTTTGTGCATCCGTTTCATCGTCAGTGTAATCAGAATCTTTGTCCTGTAATCTAATTAAATGCAGTAAGATTTGTTGTGAATAAAAAGAACCTTTTATAATAAACCATTAAACAGTGTGTTTCCTTTGACTTGCTCCGTGTGTTGCGAAGTTTTCTTTTGGTGCTCGGCGGAACTTTCTTTTAGTGGCGATGGGAGTGGAAGGGAACCGGTGCGGTACGCCTGCACACCATACTTCCTCCCCGCACCTGCCGTTATACATAACTACGGAACAGTAATCATTGTCCTAAGCGAAGCTCAAATATTAATTGATACCTGTGTTACGCATCAACATTTTCGAGTCGTCTCTTATCCTACATGAGTTTATCATCGCAGGGTTATTTCCGTTAGGAGAGCGCTGTGGCCTTAATTTCTGTGACGATTCAGTGGGTCAGCTGCTATAAGAGCGTAACCTATATCAATCTTTTTCACTCATCCATTGCAGATCTCACCTTGCATACCATTCCGATGCAGTATTAGTCTTTTCTGTCACCCCGTTGCAATAACAAAAGAGTTCTGCGTCGACCACTGCAACAATCCTGACTTAAGATACAGATTCTCTGCTACATCTGCTGTTGATTATAACCACAGACTAGTAGTCATTGCACTAAACCAAACCTAGGTAATAACATTTTAGATGTCAGCTTATTTAGCTTAAATTTAAAGCCATTTCTCCCCTATCGTGGCTGAGAGACATATTTTCAAAGTCATATTGCTTACCAGTTTCTACCAGAATATAATCTCTATTTCTACTCAGAATTTAACTCCCTGTGGCTAAAATTTCGCACTATTAAGCACATCATTCATTACTGTTTTCTATACAGAAGCCCCAACATATTTCTACCCGCAACCCTTAACGAAATCCATTCTCGATCCGACCCTATTAATAGAATCTTGATCATATACACCCCCGTGGGTAATTTCAAAATGCATAACTGTCAATGGCTTCGCTATTCCAGACAGACAACAGTTCCACTTCTTCCTCAATTTAAACAATTTAACTTAACTTTTAAACGAGTAAACACTGATACCAGACATAGACAGCCATTCCACCAACACCCTGGACCTGTTCCTCACATTCCACTCTAATGAATACACCACTGAAGTTTGTTCGCCCTTGGGAATTTCACGCGAACATGTTGTGCAGGCAAATTTCCTCCAAATTCTCTGCTCTAGGAGAAAATCAACCGGGATGTCTAAACAACTTTTTCTGTATGTTATATTGATGGTTATTCTTCGTCAATTAACGCTGTAGCTGACGCGAAAATAAGTAAGGTTTTACTTGATATGTGGACCTCTACTCCACACCAGGTAAAAGTAATCACATTTAAGTGGAATACGTAACGTGGTTCGGTTTTGGGTGAAAAGAGCCTATTGGGGCTAAAGAGCCGAGCTTCCATTTCTATAAATCACAGAACACATCTCCGGGGGAGATTCAAGAGGGATAGGAATGCCCAGAACTGTAGCATGAGTGAGATCAGAAATACTCTAAATAAAGAAGTAGAATTTTCCGGGCTTGTGCATCTTGTGCAAAAACCGTATGTCCTCCTCGCTTAAAGCTAATGACAGTGTGCCAATAAAAAGTGCGTATCTCGTAGCCATTTCAAGGTTGTCTGATACCCCATCACCTCTGCGTCACCATGAGTCCAAGGACGACAGCATACGTCAGTCGTATTTTCGAACTCGTACTATTGCCCGGGCACTTAAAAGGCTGAACATTAAAAAATCCACTGCCCCGCGTGTCACTCTCCTGTAGAGATGTTCTTCTTCGCTTGCTGAATCGCTGCGGCACATCTTTCATATGTCCTGTTCAAGTGGCCAATTCCCAAACAGATGGAAGTCAGCGGATTTCCAACCATTTTCCAGAAAGCGCAATTGCACTCGTACCACTATCGTCTATTCTGTCTAAGGTTATGAAGTTACTGATTAACCGTCAACATATCTGGAAACAACAGTCGTTGAAGAGACTGCCAATTTGGATTTCGTTGCAATGGGTCCACATGCGATCTGACAGTATATCTTATCGAAAGTGGAGCTACTCCATCCACTAGTTCAGTGAAATCAAAGTTGCCGCTGTGGATATCTCAAAAACATTTGGCACCCGACCCGAATGTCGAAATTGCATTGCTATGGAGTTGACCACATACTGATTCTATGAATACGATCTTTCTGGCCACTCAATCCAAGCCTTTTGTTGTTTACACAAGCCTGTGCACAAAAGAAGACTTTGAGGTATTTTCACATGTCAAAAGCTCAATCCATGCGGAAGAACAGAGAGAGAATATCTAATCCGGTGGTTTTGGATGGTGCCAAATCTGTCTCCCACGAAATCAATGCTGATGTTTCATAGAGCTCTGTTCCATCACGCACTCAATTTGTCGTTTTTATAAATGTTCCTTTATCGATTACCAACAATCCACTTTAGTCGTTTGCTGATGACATCACGTTGAGTATCTCGTACTCATTCGAACATGCTCGAGCAACCTGTGGTGGTTATGCCAAATAAATAAATAAACTACGCCACAAATAACATAAACTACGCCACTTTCGAAGTTTTCGTAACAACCCCTTCGAGCGTACCTGAGCGAACATCAAAAGATAAAAAAAGGAAAACAACAACGAAATCGCACCGAAAAAAACATTTTAGTTTAACAACGCGAGATTGATTAGAAAAACCAACCGTACCGGGCGTGGGCTGTGATTCGTAATTTAGATTGATTAGAAATTGGTCATTAAATATAGATTGGTGTCACGATACTACTTAATTAAAAGTTGAAGTAATTTGTATAATCATCATCATAATCATCATCATCATCGGCACTACAACCGGCAACCGGTCTTGGCCTTATTTAGCAAGTCCTGAAGCTTGTTAAATGTTCCATAATGATTTGTTTTTTCCGGGCAAGGTGATTAGTCTTGCGCCAGAGGCTCCCCGACGGGGAATCGAACCCCGGTCTCCGGCATGACAGGCGGGTATACTAACCACTATACTATCGAGGAGTTAATTTGTACAATCACTGAATTGAAAATACTCCCCTTGTGATGATTTTATAAAGTTTGTAGTGCTTCGCAATGAAACGGGAAATACTTTGTAGATATCTACCTTTTCTTCTTTCGTATTAGTGGTAATTACGGAAAGCGTCATTATCAATGAGCAGCGCTGACCTCTTTGAATACCGACCCCACATAGTATATGATATATATGAAGGAGGATTATCTAACTTACCAGAATTCAATGTCTCGAAAACCCAGTGTTTCCTCTTAGTTATAAGGACCAATAATATTGTCGCCACAATACCGGTGGACTTGCATTTACATCGTTGAATCCCAGGAACTATCAATTCTGGCCACTTGAATTAATACGACTCTTAATTGACATGGTAACATGCAACTGTGTACAAATATTGCCCGGAATTTTGCTATAACATTTGAAATCTTTATTTATATTTCCCATTGAATTTTGTTATAACATTTAATCATCATCATCATCGGCTCTACAACCGGGATCCGGTCTTGGCCTTATTTAGCTAGTCTCTCCTCCGGTATCCGGCCCACATCCGAGTCTTGTTAAATTGTCCATAATAATTTGTTTTTCCGGGCAAGGTTATTAGCCTTGCGCAAACCTTTCTCAGGATGTCGCTGCATGCATTGGTTCACTACTTAGCAGGTGCCAAAGTAGCTATCCAGGGATGTGTGAGGGTTCTCTATATCACTCGGAGAACCAACCCACAATTCTAACCAACCTTGACCGCTAACAGCGCGTCACCTTAACCCAACTCCCCATGCAAAATTCGCAATAAAACATACTCCAAAACCCGCAACAGGATACAATTCAACAGAATACATTCTACATCACCCCAACATACATTTTCCCAAAATTGCTTTGGTCAATTCTTTACTTAAGTTATATTCCTTCCTTGCGACCAAGCAATCTTAATTTTCCCGAAATTCATATGCTGTAATAAAACGCATATTCAAACCTACAACGGAACATTTACCATCACCACCAACTATACCGAGCCGCATACATTTCCCCGAAATTGCTTCGGTTAACATCTTTTTTAAGTGGCATTCCTTGCTCGCACCCAAGCAATTCCAATTTCCCCCGAAAACCATTTCGGTTCATTTCCTCCTTAAACTACACTTCTCGCCTGCAACCAAGCGACAGCTAATTTTCCACGAAACGATCACAACAATCAAGACCCTTGATCATACTTGGCTATGCCGCCAAAACCAATTTCCCGGTATGCACAACCAACAAATCCAACTCAGCTTATTCGGCGAGGATTCGCTGGAACTGAATTCCCTATGCAGGCATAGCAATCCCCTTCGAGTACCTAGGAAGTGGCAGTGAGTTTATTTCAGCTATGACTCAACCGCCACGACGCGATGAATAGATTCTTTCCATTCGTCAGTCAGTCGAGCTTCAACCGCCACCGGGGTCACACATTTAGTCGTCTTTCAGCGACCGCCGCGACCACACGGGGGCACGCGCGCCCCCGTGTGCCAAATAAAGTCGATTCGAACGTTCCCCTTTCAATTGCTGCGGGCACAGCGTCGAGGAATAAGTGAAACAAAAATAAAGGGGAACTTACAAACAATAACAACACCAGTGACTTTTATTTATTGGCCTTTACCTTGGTGATCGAATTTTGGGCGGCAGTGTTTTAGCAGTGAACTCTCTAGCGGGGGCGGTGGTGAACTGGTGCCATACGTTGGTACATCTACCCCACACCCCCCACATATGTCACGTGGATACTGCATGTCAACTTGGATTGAACAGGGACAAGGATCTGCCTGGCCTTCGCCGGGTTGAAAGCAGAGACTTTACCTGTATGTTCGCTCCCACCCCCATAACATTTAATATCTTTATTTATATTTCTAAATGAATCTCATCGGATCCAAAGCAATCGCCCATCCCCTCAAATACCATACTTATGCCACCGCTTTTTTCCAATCTTTTGAAACACCTTAAAAGCGCGAAGGAATCACCTCAATGGTGTCGAAACCAGTGGTATTTCGAGTTTATGGTATAGCCAGAAATCACATGGTGCTAAATCAGGTGAATACGGTGCTTGTGGGAAGATATTAGTACATTTTTAAGCGAAAAACTCCCGAAGAAGAAAAAAATCAATGCATTTGGAACTAATCGAGACCTGACCGCGCAGAACATCTTTCACAATGATGTTTACTGATCCAACTGAAATGCCAATACTAATAGAAACGTCTCTTATTGTCAATCGAACTTCAAATCTTTGGTTAGGGCTTCAAATCTTTGGTTAGGGTGGTGTTTGTGGTCCTTTCGGTTCATCTTCAAGGCGGTCTTGACCCTTTAGCAAATTTTTACCCAAACATTGAAGACCTTTTGCAACATTTTCAATGTTTCTGCACCAGAAACCTCTTTACGCCCCCACAAAATGTAATGCAAACCCTTTGCCCAAACTGGGCGTAAAAATTGTCAATTTCCCTTTTTTTGCTCACAAAACACAAGTCTCACAAATTAAGATACGAAATTTGACACATCACTCTGACATGAAATTTGACACGTCACTCTGTCGCAGTGCTGCCAAGTTTACTTTAAAAAAAAGGAATGAAATCTGAGACAGATTTGCAGTTTAAATTCATAATTCCGTACCATATTTGTTCACAATAGTGGGTGTATATCAAGCTGCGAAAATGAATGCAGTTTGTTTAGAGATACAAGAAGTACTTCACGTCATCTAACCTAGCCGGAATTTACAGGGCGTATGTTGATCCTAAACTGGAATATAGTTTCAATAATTGGTGACGCCAATCTAAAGCAGCACCGCATATTCCTGATATTATACCAAAGAAGAACGGTGAAACACACTGAAGAGCCAGCAATAGGTTTTTCCGTTCCGTTGTTGAAACATAGACGCAAGATATCCCGTCTGCCTCCTATCTACAGGTATTATCACGATTGTTACCCAACTAAACTTGGTGAACACTTTCAACCTTTCGAAACATCTACCTGTTAATCAAAGACCGCGCATCTCTTCAAGTTAATTTCGGATGTCCGAATAAACACGGACAATCAATCTTTAGCCAAAAAAAGCACGGGCAGTCGTTCTGCAGCCGAATCACACAAATGCGGACTGTTCTGTCTAACCCTTTTTTTTTTTTTTTTTTTTTTTTCTTTGTTGAGAATCTTTAATTTTATTGTTCCGGGGCTCTACCATGCACGATTAGGGAAATAGTTTTTAATATCCCAGTGCCTACACAGATCTCCAAACAAGTCGAGGCTGATGAGATAATTGTATGACAGTCCAGATCCTTTTCCTCGAAGCGTCAACTTCATGAGCGCCCAAACATTTTCTAAAGAATTAGTATCGGGTGGTCGTGATGGCCAATCTAGTGTATCTTCAACCACTCTCCATGCAGAGCTGACTGTGTTATTTTTCACGGATCTGATTAACTTTTCAGGCTGGTCTTCCATAGCTTGATGTGACTTTTCGTCTTGCTCGTTCGAGTTTGCGTACACTAGAGTTACTCTATGGCAGATTTCGAGCCAACGGTCCTCTGACCACATCATATAATTTATGGGGTGGCTTTATGACAGCCCTACGAACCCACAATAAAATCTACCCTCGACAGTAATTACATTTTCACAGCCAGTGATGTCTCTGTGCTAATTCTGAATCTATTTTCGAATAAACGAGCGAATTTGAAGCCAACACCAACAACGGTCATTTATTCTTGGAGTTAGGTTCTTCGGTGAACATTGTTGTTAGCTTCTGCCACTCAACCGTTCGTTGTTGTGCAACAACGAAAACTCAAATTAAAGCACAAGTAATTTTACTATATAATTAACATTAAAATTAAAGTTTTAAACAAACTTCTTGACTCTTACCATGTTGACGGTAGATGCGAAAACCTTCAAACCTTGGCGTCGGCTGATTGTTTCTCCATCGAGCGAAACTGCTGCATTCAAAAATATCATGCTCAGTGTCTTTTTCTCGCTGTTCAAATTGTGGACAGACAAGTGAAATTTCGTATCCGAACCAGGTTAGTTGTTTTCGTTACTCGCCGTGCCCCGATAACAACTGCGTAAGGTGGTAGTTGCAGTTCCTGTCTGAGCGCTTTATGCCGTCTTCTAAGAATGGGATAAGTTTAAAAGCCTATCTATATTTTGGGCTCGCTGTTCGCCTGGACTGCCATATAGCTTCTCATTCTTCCAGTTTTATCGTCCCCATCCCACCAGGCAGGACCCCCTCGTAAGTCCCCCTTTGTAGATCCGAAGCATCTCCCCACCTAGAATGTCAATGGGAAGTAGAAGAAGAAGACTGTAACAAATGCTGCTTTATCCGTGGTCGTTTTGAAGCCACTTGTAATCCTTAGTGCGCAAAGTATGTGCGTAGGTCTCATCATACTCTTCAGTTATTTCGTTGGTAGAGGGTCATGATTGCGCTACACACTTTTGGCGGTATTTCATTTCATACTCGCATTCCCACGAATATTGGAGTATCAGATGGTCTGATACATTCCCTTTTAGGTACTATTTTGCGCTGTGTGATTTACAACCCAATCCTACGACTAAAATGGTCCACCATATCAGAATCTTTTAATACGGCAAGGCCTTCTTGCTGTTCTGATTCGGTTCAGTGTCAGAGAGGCGGCATTATAATATAAGGTATGATGGCATAATCAGGTTTCAACAGACTAATCAATAGAATACAGATTTACAGCCCACCACGACTCTCTTGGCTCTCTTTGTACACAATGTGTATTTACACAATCTTTCAAAGGAGAGTTTAGCGTGATTTATCTGTACTCTACATCAGAACTCGGTCCGCTTCAGAGTAGCAAGCTGTGGAATTCCCTCCCCGCGCGACTGTTTCCGGAGCGTTACAACCTGCAACTATTCAAAAAAAACTGTAACAGTTATTGGGTGACATCTCGTGGCGTCGGCACGGCGCTAAAGATTCACCTCTCCCGAGAGAAGTGTAATAATAAAAAAAAATTAATGATAATAATAAAAAAAAAACCACAATATAAAAACGGTGTTAAGTTATCCCAAATATTTGTTTATGCTTTTCTTACTGGAAATATTTCCGTGAAGAAAATTCCAATCGGTGCTAGTTCAAAGGGATCTCAAAATAGTTTATGTTTGATGCATTTATTAACCCTAAATCGGTAAACATATTTTTGTCAATTTAGTCCGGTAAAATGGGATTACCCCACTTGCACTTTTAATCTTTACTACCCAAACATGCGTGAGCGACTGGAGCTAAAAGTGGGTCTCCCTACTCTTTAATGATGAAATTGAATTATGATCAAATATTTGTTTATGCTTTTCTTACAGGAAAAATTTCCATGAAGGAAATCCCAATCGGAGCTAGTTTAAAGGGATCTCAAAATTGTTTATGTTTGATACCTCATTATCCGCGCTGTTATTACTTGGGATTTTGTTGGCTGGCAATTCTGCACCTGCTGTCTTGAATGGATCGCCACATAGTTCAGGGTTTATGGCCCTGTGGCTGCCACTATCTTTGCACACATAATACATTATTAACCCTATCTCGATAAACATATTTTTGTCAACTTAATCCGGTCAAATGGGATTACCCCACTTACACTTTTAAACTTTACTACCCAAGCATGCGTGAGCGACTGGAGCTAAAAGTGAATTATGATCAGGGTCCCGTATTGTAAAAGCAAGTCGTTCTCTCGGCGGGAGATTTAAAAAAGTCTGGAGTGTAAATACCCCCCGTTCATCGGTTTAAGGTTAACATTATAATTCCCAGATTCCTGAGGATAACGAGTAAGACCCTTTTTCCCTTTTTTGTTGGATAAAGGATACGTAGATTTTAGCTACTTTTTGTTGAAATGCGTAGTATCGCATCAATGCAACTACGTTTGACAGCATAATTCTGCCAATATACCAGGGGCGTTTTAGTCGCATAGTCTATGTTTTACATAATCAGACGAATGCTTAATTATTGACTGCTTTCATCTTGTGAATACGTTTGGTAATTGTTACAACCGAGATGTAATCGGCGAATCCAACAGATTTATTGTTATCACTCCATTTTATATGAGGGTGAATCGAATATATACGGTAATTTCTTTTTATTCATTTATTGAATAATGTTACACACTAACTATACTATCAACACTTTTCAATATAGACTCCTTTTGCCACCGATTGGGACGTTTTAATATCCCTTGTTCGTAGAAAGATTTAGGGCGTTATTAGTCAATTGCGCACGTGCTCCCCGACTTCTTCATTACTTTCGATTTTTTTTCCTCCAAGTGATTTCTTCAAGGGTGCGAACAAAAAATAGTCACAGGGAGACAAGTCTGTACTACGAGGGTTGCCTCTTATGTTTCGGGATTTGGCAACCCTAGTGTTGCAATCCGGCAATTGACAGCTCTGTCGTAAAGTTGGACATTTTTGAGGTTATACGCACTCAGAACATTTTGACATACGAGCGCTATTTGTGTTGTTTACAGTAACTTAAAAGATTCATCTCGGCCCAAAAATGGAATTAAATCGTCAACATTTTCGTGCGATTATTTTTTACAACTTTCGGCGTGGATTAACTCAGCAACAGTGCATGGATGAACTTAATTAAATTTTTGGCGATGAAGCTCCATCAAGGACCAGTGTTTATCGATGGTATGGTGAATTCAATCGTGGTCGTAGTTCACTCCAAGATGAATTTCGTGAAGGTCGTCCAAAATTAGTTGTTGTTCCGAAAACCATTGATGCTGTGCGCGAACTGATATTGGAAGATCGTCATGTGACCTATCGTGAGATTGAGACAACCTTAGGCGTTAGTGGGACCAGCATACATTCAATATTGCATAAACATTTGACTGTCAAAAAAATTTGTTCGCGTTTGATCCCACACAATTTGTCAATCGCCCAAAAAAAGGCTCGTGTCAATTGGTCGAAAGAAATGCTCAAAAAATACGGTCGCGGTGCTTCGAAACACGTCTATGACATCGTGACAGGTGATGAATCGTGGATTTACGCGTATGAGCCCGAAAGTAAACAGCAGTCGACTGTCCGGGTGTTTCAAGATGAGCCAAATCCAACAAAAGTTGTTCGCGCACGAAGCACTTCCAAGCAAATGGTCGCCTGTTTTTTCGGAAAAACTGGACATGTCGCAACCGCACCACTAGAACAACGCAGAACAGTCAATTCCAAGAAATCAGGAAAACCAACCGCCGAAGACGGATCACTCTTCACCACGACAATGCGAGCTCTCACACATCGGCTGCGACAACTGCATTTTTGAGCACCCAAAACATCGATTTGATGGGTCATCCGCCGTATAGTCCTGACTTGCCACCGAATGACTTCTTTTTATTCCCGTACGTAAAAAACAAACTGAGAGGTCAACGTTTTTCGACACCTGAAGAAGCGGTTGCTGCATTCAGAATGCATGTGTTGGAAATACCTCAATCAGAGTGGCAAAAGTGCTTCGACAATTGGTTCAAACGCATGCAAAAGTGTATAGATCTTCATGGGGAATATTTTGAAAAACAATAAAGTGATTTTCGATGATCAATATTTGTTTTTGTTCTCTAATCCCGAAATATAAAGGGCAACCCTCGTATAGGGAGGATGTTCGAGGGTTTCTCAGCCCATTTCTTTCAATGTATCCCTTGTCAAGGACCCGGTGTGAGGGCTGGCGTTGTCATGATAACATCTCGAATGATGCACACTTTTGCCACCGATTTGGAAGTATTAATATCCCTTGTTCGTAGCAAGATTTAGGGCGCGTTGTTACCCAATTGCGCACGTGCTCTTCGACTTCTTCATTACTTTCGATTTTTTGTCCTCCAACTGGTTCCTTCAAGGGTGCGAAAAAAATTGTCCCAAAGAGACGGGGGTGTTTGAGGGTTTCCCAGTCCCTTTCTTCTAATGTATCCCTTGTCAAGGACGCGGTATGCGGGCTGGCGTTGTCATGATAATATCTCGAATGATGCGTGATCTACACACGTTTGTCACCGATTTGGAAGTATTAATAGTCCTTGTTCGTAGAGAGATTGAGGGCGCGCTGTTAGCCAATTGTGCACGTGCTCCTCATTACTTTCGAATTTTTGTCCTCCAACTGGTTCCTTCAAGGGTGCGAAAAAAATTGTCCCAAAGTGACGAGGGTGTTTGAGGGTTTACCAGTCTATTTCTTCCAATGTATCTGTGGGGGTTCTCTATACCACATGGAGAACCAACCCACAATGTCAACCAACCTTGACCGCTAACAGCGCGTCACCCTACCCTAACCTGTAACCCATTTCAAAACATGCAAAAACAAATCCCAATCTGCAACCGCATCCATCCCAAACTTGCAAGAATCCATCTCCCAATATGCAATGAAATGCATTTTCCAAAACTCCCAACAGAATACACTTCAATAGAATACATTCTAAATCATCTCCCTCAATTACATTACCCCACATATAATTTTTTCCAAAATTACTTCAGTCAATTCTTTACTTAAGTTATATTCCTTCCTTGCGACCAAGCAATCTTAATTTCCTCGAAATTCATACGTTGTAATAAAACGCGTATTCAAACCTACAACGGAACATTAACCATCACCACCAACTATACCGAGCCGCATACATTTCCCCGAAATTACTGCGGTTAATATCTTATCTAAACGATATTTCTTGCTTGCACCCAAGCAATTCCAATTTCCCCCGAAAACCACTTCGGTTCATTTCCTCCCTAAATTATACTTCTCGTTTGCAACCAAGCGACAGCTAATTTTCCACGAAACAATCACAACGATCAAGACCCTTGATCATACTTGGCTATGCCAATTTCCGGGTATACACAACCAACGAATCCAACTCAGCTTATACGGCGAGGATTCTCTGAAACTGAATCCCTATGCAAGCATAGCAACCCTTCTCGAAATTCCTCGTAAGTGGCAGTGAGTTTATTTCAGCTATGACTCCACTGCCACGAGGCGATGAACTTTTCCTTCCAATAATTAGTCAGTCGAGTCACAACCGCCATCGAGTGCGCATCGCCGCCTGCAAGCATTCTGCTTAATTTCAAATGTTTTCATTCAACCCACCCAGGCAGTGTTGACATAGTGTATTTCGGGAGTCGGTCATCAGAACCTGACATGCGTTTCGGCCACCTTACGTTCGGCAATCCTCGCGTATCAAACAGCCTTTTGCAATATAGCGCAGCGCAACTCGGGCAACTATTAGGAGCATGCGGATTCTCCCAACCACTAGATGCCGAAAGTCGCGAAATGTCTCGAGGTGCAATGTTCGAGAGTCCGCGTTCATTGTTAATCGAGTTCAATCTGAAAAATTTCGCGTTGGAGATCAAAGCGAGATTAAGTGCTCCTGCAACTGTGGTTAAGAGAAATATAACACTGAAATAACTTTAAGTGAAAATAAAAATAAAAAAGGAAAACATTAACATTAAAACCGGACCAGTGCGTTTTATTTCTTTTCTTTTTCCCCGTTGGTGAACGTTGTCGATGTTATTTACACAGTGACGTGTTGGGGGTAAAGTGAAACCGCGCCCGTGCTGGCGCATACATAGATCTCCCACATATCCCTTATCATGGACGCGGTGTGAGAGCTGGCGTTGTCATGATGACATCTCGGGTGTTGTCATCTGTATGACTTGTCCTTGGGTGTCGCTCATGACTTTCGTTTTCGATGCGTTCTCGCCTGCTTTGCTCTCAATTCTCTGGCCTACGTATACACACGATTCTGAGACAGTATATCATCACCAAACTGTGCCTTCAATCGAGAAAAAACGTCAGAGGGTGTAACATCTTCATTTGTTAAAATTTTTATAATAATCTGTTGCGCAGCAGACGTAATGACCTCATGGCCGCACTGACTACAAAGTCGAGGGCGACCACTAACCAAGCCGGTTCCCCTACTCTTCATAAACCAAACAACAGCCACGCGCAAGATTATCTAGCTCGCAACTTATTGCTAAGCAAAAAAGTAAAATTACCATTCATATTTAAGCAATTAAAGTAAAATTACCGTTAATATTCCATAATAATAATAATATAAAAAAAACAAATTTTTTGAATGGGTCAAGTACTAACCTTTGCGGACGTCTTGTCGAAGCGTTATAGAATTCCCTGCCCTCTTCCGTATTGTAGGCCAGCTTTCTGTTGATGAAGTAGTTATTTTAGATGGTAGAGTATGGTTCCAACACAACTAAGGGTTCTTCTCATGGACAATCAGTTGGTCGATTTAAGCCGTTTTTATATCCAACCACGCGACAGTATTTCTTTGTGCCTTCTCTCCATATTTTGGTAGCCTCGACTGCGACTTCCTGAAGCCGTATCGAACATCCGTGTAGGGAAAATGTAAAGAAGTTTGGGGACAGACTCAAACAACTCCTGCATCAATTAGACGGCGCTACATTTGCAAGTTCGGTTGAGCCTACAGTGCGGACGTATCTCTTGGCAGAAAACCAAAGACTCGCATTGAACGCATTTGAAGATGAGTTGGGGAATTCTAACCTCAGGATTTTAGTGAAAGCGCATAATGCTTCAAATTTAAAGACAGCCATTCATTTTGCTATTGAACAATCTCGAAGATTAGGCAGCGAAAACACAATGCTAACTTCCACAAACTTCTCTTGGAATAACCAACAAATTGTTTGCCAGACATGTAATAAGAAGAGACATACTTCTGCGACTTGTTATCGCAACACAAATTTTCCGAATCTTGTTCCCCAGAACATCAAAACAGAGTCTGAATACATCCGATGTACATACTGCAGAAAATTTAACCATTCTCAGGCAGAATGTAGAACCAGGTTATACCATTTGCCAAGCCAAAATCAATCCCCTTTTGCGAATCAAAATACTTTTAGGAATCAACCCGGTCCACCACAAAATAGAATAACACCAAATTCCACCCATATAGGAAACCGAAATTTCAGGCAAAACCATAATCAAACTATAAATAGGGTATCTAACATACCTCAACAGGGAAACGAACTTACTCGAGCAGCGAGAAAGGGCACTTCTTCTCGAGTACAGACAATTGCCGACGTACATCCCACCGCTGCCACCATTTATTATTGTTGTGTGCTACAACGGTTCGTTTCCGTGCTTCTCGTATTACCGAGGAAAAGAAACGAACGATGTAATCCTGTGTGGATTCCTGATGATTGTTGGTCCTGAGGGGGTAGATTTAGTTCATGTGCCCTCACAGCTTTACTTCTATCACTAACGCGTTCACTAACACACCCGGAGAAGACGGTACCACAGTTGACCAACCAGTATTGCTACCCGAAGACAAGTAAAATCGTTGAAAAGGAAAAGGCAGTTAACGTTCCATAGAACTTGGTTTTTACTATATTTCATTTCGAATTCTTTCACAGGTTCCATAAGAAATGTTGGTTATATTATAATAAATTGTTTCACACTGAATATTGTTTTTGATGCTCGTTCTGAATCGTCCTTCTTCACAGGATTCCTAACCTCGACTCTTCGGGTCCTCTTTCAAAAAGTGACTGCCGGCAAGCTACCTTCTCACTTCGAAAATTCAAATTCTCAAATACCTTTATCTTCTTTCGAAGGTCAAGACGCATCGCCGCTTATCGTTTGATCCTTTTTTGGGGTTTTTGTTTGTGTTAGCCATCTGGCCACAAGATCCGTGGAAATTGGTTGTTAGTTTAGGATCTGGGAATCCGTGTCATAAAACATCTGGTATGCGTTTGGATGTTTATGATTGCAAGAATTGTGTGTCGGCGTATCGAATAGATATGCCTTTGTTTGGACACATGCACTTTTAGGTTTTGGATCTTGTAGGAATTTTAGGTGCTAATTGCTTTTAGCATAGATGGGAAAATAATGCAGTATGCTGTTTGATTTTAGGAAATTGAATCGAACAAATGCATTGAATTGAATAAATGAATTTGAATTCAATAAATGAGAATTTGAACGTTTAGTTCGATTTGGTTTGACATTGAATTCAATGTTATGTTAGGGATACGAAATGGATTTTGTTATAGGTAGAATTTTTGTATATGTGGGAGGAAAATGGTAGGGCTTCTTGGAGCACTACATCCGATAGCGCTCTGTTGTTTACCGTTATGGTGAGCAATCCACCATATACACCTACATTCTTCTCCAGGATTTTTCCCATTGTAACCAGAAGGCATGTGGGACGTTGGGGTGATGAATAATACCTCACTATGTGTTTCGTCGAATTCATAACATCTCGGTATTCAAGACCTACGGTAACATCAAAACTTCCTTTCCGTATCCTCCTTCTCTTTTTCCGTTCGCACTGTGCTTTGACATTTAGGGGTACCTCGAAATCCGTTTTGTGCGCCCGTTTAATGTAAAAAATCTCTCCTTATTGATTCTCAAAAGCTTCAAGCACCTCCCTGAATAAATTAAGGATATATTTAAAATTGCCCATATAATTTATTGTATGCTATTTATGTATGCTAATAGATGGTATATTGTATATAAGTTTAATTTTATTCATAAATATATTATAGGTCGTTATTAATTTGCTGGTTTTATAGTAATATACAATTTAGACTTTAATATAATATAGAAAGAAGATATCATTATTGTGTCATTAAAAGAATGTCGAGCTGATTTCTGGTCACTTTTTATATATCACATAGTCATTCGAACATAGTCATCTGCTACTGCCACACCCCAGTGCCTTCCCGGAATTTGATTAAACACAATTTCCGGCCTTCGTTGTACTATGTTTTTTTTTTGTATTTTACTTACATTATAACATTTTTACAGAACAATCTGAGGAGCGACACAATCATCGCCCTTAAATATTGTTCTTGAGGACCGGTCATCAGTTAACATTGTCTCAAAGTCTTGCTTACTTTGCTAATCCCATTAATATAATTAGCTTTTTAAGAAGAACCTTCAGAATATAAGCATATTCTTTGCGTATACAAAAAAAGGAATGTAATATCTCACTTCAAATTCATGTCATATCTTAATATCGACTGTTTCTTCTGACTTCCAGTGTCCTGGAAGTTACTTTTCTATTTATTGGCACTGTTATTTATTTATTGGGCATAACACAGCAGGACAATGGGATTCGTAGCATCAAAGTCTTCCACAAACCACCACTGCCAAATCACCGATCACCCACACTTTAATAATGTATTGTTATTTTAATAGTGTCATTGAAATGAAACTGCACTTGATTTCCAGTGAAACATTGCTCAGTACTGCCGAAATGTTTAATCATTCATTGAGCCTCAAGGTGCAATTTATGCAGTTGTTTAAGAGCAATAGAATTGTACTTGTATATGACTTCAAAAATGGGTAGTGATTCTACTAAGTATTCCTGAAACATCAAATCCAGAAACTAGATGCTCTCAATTGAATGACCCCAGACGGTCCAGTCTATCTTTTAAAATCGCCAATTGGTATATCAATATTACTATTGTTATCTTCGGAATCTGTTTTTTATCTTACCGATTACTCTGGGGGGCGGCCCCAATGGGTACGTATTTATAGTTGGTAGTTTTTGCATGTAACAATGGTCGAAGTGTCGCCAATGTGTCAATCTCTTGAACGTTTAGAATAATCTGTTGTCAACAATTGCTCTTTTACTTAAAGGAGTATTTTCATGTTTATATTTTGAAAAGCTTAAGTATTCATTTTCTAATCATTGTTATATATTTCAGCGAATGTTTCTCTCTCGACCTATCTATAATGTTTGATTCAATCAGCCATTGCTTCTTATTTTTATTTTAAGGGTTATTGTCCCTCGTTGTTTTAATAGTTTATTTTATCCATCAGTACTTCCGAGAATTTTACTAACAATTTTTTAATGTCACCAAACGTTAACATATTCGACCACTATTACAAGTATTGCTGACCCAGTATCAGTCTTTGAGAATTTGTTAAAGCGACATCTTAACTTTTATTCTCAACAATCAACATCACTTTTATTATCATCGCACTTCGTATTAATTTGAAGAAGTCTTACTACATATATGTCGCTGTAACAAATTAAATTTAATTTTATTACAGTCATTCGTTTAAGGTGACCAGCTCACATTTTACGTCAATCCTTTATCTTCAGTTATAACACATTGTCAACGCTTTTATCTTTCATCAACAGCCAACATTAGCGGATATGATATTCGGCTACTGATGACATTTGCCCATAAATTGTCCCCCTCTCCATGGATCAACGTCAGGTTTCCCAACACTCAACAATATTTTGCAGTATTGAACTGAAACAAAAGTACTCGCTCAGGTTACTGAAACAAATTCACGGCTCATCATCAATTTTCACTACATATCAACAATCAACAATAGTCAGGCAATGGCACAACACTTTATTTCCCCTTTGCTCAATATGATTACATTAGTTTTAGAGCATCCTTTAAATAAAATATCAGACACCGAAGTCGGTCTACATTTTCAAATGTAAAAATATCAGTAATTATCGTCAGATCTTAATTTTAATTAGTTAATCGTTGGCATAGTCGCGATGGGCTATCTCTCCCACATCATATATAACAATTCATTCAACGCACAGTAAAATTGAGAAGTTTCACAGACGAATACCAGCAATCAATATCAATTTTGATCTATGTACTCATTCCGATGTCTAGTCTTGTCAGTGTTAGACAATCTATTTGATGCTTGGTTGGGTGTCTAGATTATGGCATATAAAATAGATTAAAAGAAGCCCCCTTATCGGCGCTGCAAATATGAAGAGATTACTTCAGTTATATAACCAAAACTGTACACCATCAATCGTCAGAATCGCTTTGGTAAGTGGTTCGATAAATCTTCATTTAAATCTAACTGGTTGGCTAAGTTGACAGTCAAAGTCACCAATGAATGTGATAGCGTTCAGTGACAATGTAAAGTTGATCATCGATATTGTTCACATTGTCAATCATTAATATTGTCGAAAATAATTATCAAAATTCTGTATCGAAGTGACCAATGAATGTCATAGTGTTCAGTGACAATGTAAAGCTGATCATCGATATTGTTCACATTGTCAATCATAAATATTGTCTACAATAATCATCAAAATTCTGTATCTCTATCGGTGTTTATCACGAATCACAAAACTGAGCGACAATTCAAATCATAGAATACTTTCAATCTCAATGAGTCAAATGTAGAACATCCGTCACCGGCAAACAATCCCTTTGATCGTCATTTGCTTGTCAAAAATGAACAATTGTTCATCAGCAAACAAAAAAAAACCAAGTAGTAATTTACAATGGGCATTCGTTACTACCAATTGAATCGTTGTTAATTGGCAGTTGGCAATCGCACATAGATTAAAAAATTGTTAAATCCTTTTACTTACAATTGGCATCAGTTTTACATAATGAACGATCACCTATGATAATCAATATTATCATCAGTGATCAATCGTCTATATATAATCCTTAGACCAAAACCAACAATTTCTCCTTAATGTCAGGGTATGATTTCGCTCATAGTACACCAAGCGTTCATTTATAAGCAAAGGCATTCAGTATGAACAATCGTTCATAATGTACAAATGAGTGTGCATAACCAATAGAAAACCGTTCACAAAAAAAACGCGCGTAAAGAAAAAACTCGTCATAAGAAGACACAAACAATCGTAAAGAATAAACTTCGAGTGATTGAACGACTGTTCATAATGAATTAACGAGTGTTCATTGAGCGTCCATAATTTTTAACAAAAACCTGTTAATCAGTGAACAGTAATTCATCTTAAAATGAACAACTGTTCAATAAAAACGAATGGCAGTTCATCAAAAGTGATCTGCCGTTCAGTAAAAATGAACATGATTTTGTTGTAAATGTCCAATGGTGCAATGAAACTGAATAGCCGGTCATCGAAAGTGGATAATAGTTCATTAACAACTGACACATTCACTAACAATTGATTCATTCAACGAAGAAATGTTCAAAATTGTACAACTCTTTGCTAAAATTGCATATTCATTGATTGAACATGAATAACTGTCCAATAAAAATGAACTGCCATTCATTAAAAGCTGACAGCTATTAATAACACCGATAACTCGTTCACGGAATGTGAACATCATCATCATCATCATCGGCACTACAACCGGGAACTGGTCTTGGCCTTTATTTAGCAAGTCCTGAGGCTTGTTAAATTTTCCATAATGATTTGTTTTTTTCCGGGCAAGGTCATTAGTCTTGCGCCAGAGGCTCCCCGACGGGGAATCGAATCCCGGTCTCCCGCGTGACAGGCGGGTATATTAACCACTATACTATCGAGGAATGTGAACAACAGTTCTATAAAACCGACTAGTTCTGATTGAGAATGGTGAGACATACATTAAAGACGATCAGGTGTTCACTAAAATATTGGCAACCGTTCAGTAAAAGAATATGTACGTAATAAAAATGAACGGCGATTCATTATAAAATGAAGAAACCTTCTTTATATACTGGCACTGTTAAAAGAAACGAATAAACCTACATTAAACATATATGACCGGTTATTATAAATAGATAGCTGGTCTTTAGAAATAACGATGCGTTCATTTCAAAGGGACAAGTGTTCATTAAAAATGGATATCCTAATATTAAAACTATACAGCCACATTATTAAACCGGCAGTCGGTCACTAAAACCTGACAGCCGGCCAACCAGAATGAATAATCGTTCATTCAAAGTGGATAAGTGGCCATTGAAAATGAACATACGTTCATTAAAAATATTTATCCATTCAATATAAGTGTACAGGCTTTCTCTTAAAACCGACGGTTGTTCATTAAAAACTGACAGCTGTTCAACCAAATGAATTATCGTTCGTCAAAAGAGGATAAGCGGCCATTCTAAATGGACAGGCGTTCATTAACAGTATTTATATGTTGGTTGGCACTGAACGGGCGTTCTCTAAAAATGCGCAGTCGTTCATTGAAAACTGACAGCTGTTCAACCAAAATGAATAATCGTCCATTCAAAGTGGATAAGCGGCCATTGAAAATGAACATGCGTTCATTAAAAATATTTATCCATTCAATATAACTGTACAGGCGTTCTCTTAAAGGGACAGTTGTTCATTAAAAACTGACAGCTGGTCAACCAAAATGAATAATCGTTCATTCAAAGTCGATAAGCGACCATTCAAAATGGACATGCGTTCATTAAAAATATTTATCCATTCAATATAACTGTACAGGCTTTCTCTTAAAGGGACAGTTGTTCATTAAAAACTGCCTGGTGCTCAACCAAAATGAATAATCGCTCTTTAAAATTGGATAACCGGCCATTGAAAATAGACAGGCGTTCATTGAAAATGTTGATTGGAACTAAACAGGCTTTCTCTAAAAATACAGCCATTCATTAAAAACTGACAGCAAATCAACCAAAATGAATAATCGTCCATTCAAAGTGGATAAGCGGCAACTGAAAATTGACAGGCGTTCATAAACAAATGCACGGTCGCTTAGTCGTTCATTAAAAACTGACAGCTGGTCAACCAAAATGATTAATCGTTCATTCAGAGTCGATAAGCGGTCACTGAAAATAGACATGCGTTCAATAAAAATATGTATCCATTCAATATAACTGTACAGGTTTTCTGTTAAAGGGACAGTTGTTCATTAAATACTGACAGCTGTTCAACCAAAATGAATTATCGTTCATTCAAAGTGGATAAGGGGCCATTGAAAATGGACAGGCGTTCATTAAAAGTATTTATATGTTGATTGGAACTTAGCGGGCTTTCTCTAAAAATTCGCAGTCGTTCATTGAAAACTGACAGGTGGTCAACCAAAATGAATAATCGTTCATTCAAAGTTGATAAACGCCCTTTGAAGATGGACATGCCCTCATCAAAAATGTTGATCCATCCATTAGAACTGTACAGCCTTTCTCTTTAAAGGGACAGTTGTTCATATAAAACTGACAGCTGGTTCAGAAAAACAAACGGTCTTCATTAAAAATGGGTAACCTACTACTACTTTTGTTTAATGGTATATAGGAACCCGAATATTTGTAACCTCAATAATTCGGCAACGCCACCATTCCCTGTTCCGTCACCCTGTTCACAATCCGATCCAATTTCCTCACCTGACATTGGCCTGCAATCCGCGTCGTGCTCTTCCCACATTTCTATTTCCTTTGATATCCTGTCAAGGATTCTATGGGAGGTTTTGACATTGTTATTGTTGCTGTTGTGTTTTAGAAAAGTCAATAACTGACCATGTCTTTCTACAATAACGAAGAGGCATTTATTACAAATGAATAACCAAAATAGATGTCCATTGATTAAAAGCAACCGGCCGTCCATTCCACAAACAGACACATTCAGTGAAAATGAAGAGCCGTTTCTTAGAACGGCAACCGTTCAGTAAAAACTAGTAATCGATCATTAAAACTCTTTAAGAGGTCATTGAAAACGAACAGTGGTTCAGAAAAATTGGCGGACGTCCAGTTAGCACGAATTATCGTTCATTTCGAACGGACAGTCGTTCAGTAAAAACATATTATCGTTTATTGAAAGTGGGCAGGAATTCAGTGACAACGAATAGTCGTCCATTAAAAACGGATAACTGTTCATTCAAAATAAACACCATCCAATGAAAATGAACAGCCATTTCGTAGGAACCTCGTTCTATGTCAAAATGTAACCCTTCAGTTACATCGAATAGTCGATCATTACAATTCGTTAATCCTTCACTGAAAACGAACAGTTGTTCAATAAAAATCGGCAGTGGTCCAGCTAGAATGAATTATCGTTCAGTTAAAATGGGCAGACGTTCAGTAAAAATAAATGATAGAGTATTGAACATGGGCACAAATTCAGTGAAAACCATTAGTTGTCCATTAAAAACGGATAGCTGTTCATTCAAAATTAACACTATCCAGTGAAAATGAACGGCCGTTTTGTAGAAACGTCATTCAATACAAAAAGGCAACCGTTCAGTTACAACGAATAGTCGATCATTAAAATTCGTTAATCCTTCAATGAAAACGAACAGTTATTCAATAAAAATCGGCAGTGGTCCAGCTAGAATGAATTATCGTTCAGTTAAAATGGGCAGATGTTCAGTAAAAATAAATGATAGAGTATTGAACATGGGCACGAATTCGGTGAAAACCATTAGTTGTCCATTAAAAACGGATAGCTGTTCATTCAAAATAAACACTATCCAGTGAAAATGAACGGCCGTTTTGTAGAAACGTCATTCAATACAAAAAGGCAACCGTTCAGTTACAGCGAATAGTCGATCATTAAAATTCGTTAAGCGTTCAATGAAAATGAACAGTTGTTCAATATAAGTAGGCAGTCGTCCAGTTAAAATGAATCATCGTTTATTAAAAATGGGCAGGCGTGCAGCAAAAACGAATAGCTGTTCACTAAAAAATTGGCAGTCGTCCAGTTAGAATGAGTTATCGTTCATTTAAAATGGGCAGCCGCTCAGTAAAAATAAATTATCGTTTATTGAACATGGGCACGAATTTAGTGAAAACCAGTAGTCGTCCATTAAAAGCGGATAGCTGTTCATTCAAAATAAACACTATCCAGTGAAAATGAACGGCCGTTTTGGGGAAACGTCATTCAATAAAAAAAGGCAACCGTTCAGTTACATCGAATAGTCGATCATTAAAATTCGTTAAGCGTTCAATGAAAATGAACAGTTGTTCAATATAAGTAGGCAGTCGTCCAGTTAAAATGAATCATCGTTTATTAAAAATGGGCAGGCGTGCAGCAAAAACGAATAGCTGTTCACTAAAAAATTGGCAGTCGTCCAGTTAGAATGAGTTATCGTTCATTTAAAATGGGCAGCCGCTCAGTAAAAATAAATTATCGTTTATTGAACATGGGCACGAATTCAGTGAAAACCATTAGTCGTCCATTAAAAACGGATAGCTGTTCATTCAAAATAAACACTATCCAGTGAAAATGAACAGCCATTTCGTCATTCAATACAAAAAGGCAACCGTTCAGTTACAGCGAATAGTCGAACATTAAAATTCGTTAAGCGTTCAATGAAAATGAACAGTTGTTCAATATAAGTCGGCAGTCGTCCAGCTAAAATGAATCATCGTTTATTGAAAATGGGCCGGCGTGCAGCGAAAACGAATTGCTGTTCACTAAAAGTGAACATTTTTTCAATGAAAATGAACAGCGTTTTTGTAAAAACCGGTAATTATTAAATGGTTAAAATGAATAATCAACCATCAAAACTCGATAGGAGTTTAATGAAAACGATCGATTGTTCAGTAAAAATCAGTAATCGTTCAGTTGAAACGAAAAGTTGTTCATTTGAAATGAACAACCATTCAGTGGAAACAGTTTTGCATCACAAATTTGCAACAATGCTGTGACAGTCAACTGTCAGTTACTAAAAAATAAGAGTTCCTCATTAAAAAATCACCGGTTCGTTATAAATGAACAGTATCAAATCATTAACAAACAGGCGATCACCAACGAAATCTGTTTAGTAAAACTGAATAGCAATTTATTGAAAGGGAATATATATTCTTTAAAAACCAATTACTACTCATTTAAAGTGTACAGTAAGACATCAGTAGCAACCAGAAGTTGATCAACAACAAAAAACTAAAAGTCGTTCTGTTAAAATGTATAACAAATAATATATAATAAAATGTATTATATAATATACAAACTTATATACACTTCGCTCACGAAAGACGAACCTATAACCTATACCTATTATCTCAGATGCTATTAAATATCTTTTGGAGTTGGTTTTAAACCGCTGCGACTAGCAGGGTAACACTCGCCCTGGAAGGGAGCTCTACAGGTTGCTTATTCTGTAATCAAATAAATTTTGATACAAAAATGAATGCCTCGTCAAGAGATGAATCGCAAATTGACGAGATCCATCGGATTGTCTTATGAGGCAAATTAAATTTAAACAAATTATAAATCAACATTCGTTTATTATAAATGAACCTTTGTTCGGCTAAAAGGAATTCCTTTTTAAAATATAATACATAGCATTAAAATTGAAAACCATAATAATAGTAACAGATCAATAATCAGTAAACGTTTACCAAGAATGAGCAATTGCTTATAACCAAATCCCAACCAACAATATTAAATATTGATTCAACCTTTACATATCAATGGGGTAAACTTAGTTTATAACCTTGAAGTTGCACGTCATTCCAAAGGAAGCTGGTGAACTGGACTAAACTAGTAAATGATATTATCTTATGTAACATAAATATTTCAAATATCTAACAACTCAATCAATGATCATCAATCTTCGCCTTGTTTGCTGTGTTTACGAGGACTTGCAATAAGGAAGTTGTCTCATTAACAATAGTGTAATCTTCACACAGTGACTTTGTAAGTTCCAGCCATAGAGAGTTCCAATTCGCCGTCAATCAACGATTACTAAACGGTTTTTAATGTTTTTTTTTAATTCTCATTGTCAACAACGTACCTACATTCATCAGCAGTCAATAATCTACAATGCTCTGCAATATCTTCAATCAACAATATACTTTGCCTACGAGGGATGTAATTTGGCTTTAGTGTGTGTTTTCTCAACGCCTGTGGAGAGATTGATCATCAATTTCTAAGCTTGATTCACAATTTGCTTTAAAATTATCACATCTAATCAACAATCAACAATGGTTTCATATATCTTTCACATCAATCAACTTGGAAGTCAAAATCAATTTGAGATAATTTTACGCAAGGGATTGAGCAACGGACAAATTATTTTCCCAGTACTTATTATTTTAGACCTTTCAACAGTCATCGCTATAATCTACAATCAACAGCACTCAGTGAAGGCAATCAACTATTAGTTCTTCCACTTCCAATTAACGATTGTGATAATAGTTAGACAACATTGTAATAAAGTAGTGCATCAGTAATCACCAACAATAATCAACAATTAACATGTCATCATATATGAAACATTTATTTAAATGCTAATAGACAAAAACAGTTGTATTGCAAGTGCCTGCTTACTAGTTAATGTGAACTTCAACTTTGAAACTGTCAATAAAATTAATATCTTAGGCTTATTGCCACCAATTTATAATTTAACTTAGTTTTGTCATTATTATTTTACTTAAGCTTCTGAATGTTCTTTACTCCCATCACCAGTCTTTTATCAGAATTGCTAACTACGTATAATTTTTCACACATTACACGTTTAGCGAACTGTTTTTCTTATTATTTGATCGTCCTAGATGTTTGTTATAATAATTTTACTGAAATGTTTACTTAGCATTCGCTTTACTTATCAATCAATTGAATTGTTTGTTGTAAATGCTTTCACCTTTGCTTCTCACCAGTCAAGGCACGCCCCCCTTGGCCTTTTTTTGCAATTAAATATAAATTTACGATAATTTAACCCACATGCGGCCATTTAACCTACTCAAGAGCAATAGGAGTGACAACCAGTGGTCACCGTGAACTACCGCCAATTCACAACACTCACCACCAATATACAATTCAATTCAATTTTATTTGGTAGATAATTACGTTTATGGTATATTGTACAACTAGTACTTAAGAGATTTAGGATAGCAATTCCTTTACAACTATAATCTATATAATGACAATAGCACAATTTTAATGAATAAAAATAATAAATTAAGGGAAAACTACAATAAAAAACCCTTATTTGAATCTTAAGACTAATATTGCACGGGCTTCCGGTTATTTTATATAGTAATGACCTCGATATAATTTTCATAGACAGAGTACATATGTAGTGATTTAGGATAACGCAAGACGGGAAACGAGAACATTGTCAGAAAAAGAACAATTGACGAAGAAGTTTCGATTGATTTTGTCAATAAGGAACTCTACCGGTTTAACGTTAGCGTTTTCATGTAGTTCATGTGTCGAATAATGCCATGGCAAATTCAGCAACATTTTCAATATCTTATTTTGACAACTTTGCAATTTTATTTTGTGTGTGCGAGCTCAATTACACCATACAGGGGCCCCGTACAGGAGTATCGCTTGAAAAATGGTTTTAAATATTATAATTTTATTTTTGATGCTAAGCTTTGACTTTCTATACACTAATGGATACATTACTCTTACGACTTTGTTTATTTTGTCAATTGTGGTAGTGATGTGTTTTTGAAAGATAAGTTTTTTATCTAGAATAATACCTAGATATCTACAGTCTTCGGACCAATCAATATCAACTGCACACATACTGAGTTTAGTGCCATTTGGTAGGTAGCAGAGTTTCCTACATCTCGAAAACCAGACAGCTTCTGTTTTATTACCATTTATTTTTATTTTCCATTTCCTGTAATATACTGCTAGTTTGTCAAGAGCTGCTTGCAAAGAGTTGTAGACATTAGTAAATAAGGCACCCGAAGAGAAAAGGGCCGTATCATCGGCAAACATAGCTACCTGAATGTTTTCACCTAGACATGGTAAATCTGCGACAAACAATGTGAATAATATGGGACCAATGACCGAGCCTTGGGGTACACCATAGTGGATTTGGTGAGTAGAGGATATGTCGGTTCCTATACTCACAACATATTTTCTCGAACGAAGAAAGCTCTGGATAATTTTGATAAGCGGCATTGGCAGCTTAAGCTTCAGTAGCTTTTAAATCAAGGCATCGTGCCATACCGTATCAAAGGCTTTTTCGATGTCTAGAAGAACCAGTCCCGTTGACTCCTTGTCGATGAATTTACCAGCTATGTGGTTTTTAATGCGCAAGACTTGGTGGATTGTGCTGTGACCACTACGGAAACCGAACTGAAAGTTTGGTAGTATGTTACTGTCTTCCACAAAACGATCAATCCTTTCCTTAATGATTTTTTCTAAGAGCTTACTTAGAGAGCTAAGTAGGCTAATAGGTCTGTAGCTTTCGGGGCTGTTCTTCGGTTTGCCGGGTTTCGGGATAGGTATTACTTTTGCTGTTTTCCAACAGTCCGGAAAATAACAATTCTTAAGACAAGCGTTGAAAATGAACGTTAAATAGTTACTTGCAGCAGGTGGAAGTGCATTGATTAATTTGTTGTTAATATTATCGAGACCCGCAACCTTTTTTGATTTCGATTTTTTTATCAATTCTTTAACTTTGCTGATATTAGTTGCGTAAGTACTTTCAGCTGGTGTTTGAGAAAGTACGATAGTGTTAGCAACTTCAGCTTCAGTATACGCGTCGCTTAGATGCGTAGATATGAAGTGGTTCTTACTAAACGTGTTTGCAAGTAGGTTCGATTTCTCCACTGAAGAAATAAAGAACTTGTCGTGAACTTTAAACGGAGGAATACTTGACCCTCTCTTTTTCATAATTTTTGATATTTTCCAGAACCGTTTGCTTGCTTTGTCAAGAGAGGAAAGGTGTTTATTCCAACACTTGTTCCTATATGTTGAGATTTCGTTTTTAATGATATTATTTAAGACTTTAACATTAACTAGAAAACAATCGATTCTATAACGCAGCCATTTTCCTCTCTCAGAGTTTCGTAGCCTAATCAGATGTAAAATATTTTCAGGAAGCGGTGCCTTATCAACTGGAGCAGTGGAACATTTAGGTATCGCAAGATCGGCCGCTCTATTGATAACAGAAACAAAATTGTTACATAGGATATCAATGTGCTCGCTGCAGATTATAGAATTTAGGCTGGTATCACCTAGAACCAAGTTCGTGTTTATATATGATTTATAACAATTCCAGTTGGCGGCGGAATAGTTGTGGTATAAACTGGTACGATTTACAGCTACTGTATGATTCACTGTGAGGCTGATCGGAAGGTGGTCTGAACTTAACGCATTTAGAGTTAATGGTACTGTGCAGTAATTTGGAATATTAGTGATATATAGATCAAGAGTTAAGGGGTTCTTGTTAGCACTCGCTGGGATATAGGTGCGGAGTGGATAAAGTATGGAAAAACTTGGGCTGGATTCAGTAACATCTAGTAAAATGTTACCCCAGCAGTTTGCCCTAAGACAATTCCACGACTGATGTCGGCAGTTTAGATCACCACCAATAATTACTTTATTTCGAGTGTTGACTCTATACAATTTTTGCAGATACCGCTAAAGTAAGTAGATTTCTCAATGTTTCTATTTTCATCAGGGAAATAGACCGAAAAATACAGTACCTTGGAGTTATCACTTAATGTTACATCTATACTAATTTCCTCAATTAACTTAAAGTGCAATGAAGGACGCAAGGAATGTTCTATACATTTTTTCATAACAATGGCGACACCTCCACCACTAGCATGTACCCTGTCGTGGCGATAACATATGTAATTTTGATGTGAGAAAGAAATGTCTTGTTTGAGCCAGGTTTCTGAAACAAGTGCAACGTCAATACTAAAATTTATCAAGAAACTAAAAAATTCGTGCTTTTTGTTTTTGATGCTTCTCGCATTCCAAGTTATGATGTTTAGAGAGTTTCTTGACATGTTTTTTCCGAGTATATGTACTTAATAGCTAATGAAGTAATGACGTTAAATTGGTCAGCTTTAGTTTGACACACACTAAGCTTGGTTACAACTTCACTAAGAAGAGAGTTTATCTCGCTAAATGAGAACAAGTTATCATTAGCTATAGTTTCAGACGGATTTTTCTTCGTGTGTGTCGTATCACTGTTGGAAGGTTGCTGGGTTTGATGGAGGCCAGAAGCCCAGGTGGATGAAGGAGGTGAAGATTGACGCACAGGTCGGGGTAGTGGAGGAAAATTATCAATGGATAATAGGTCGGGCAGTGGCTGCTGTTTGTCACTCGGAGGCTGTAGGGACGTTGTATTTCGTGTACCACGTCCACGTGGGGATAATTTGCGGCGAATGTCTATGTACTGCTTTCGGCTTAGGCATTCTGGATCGGTGGATTTATGTGGCCCACTACAATTTGCACTGGCGCAAGACTAATGACCTTGCCCGGAAAAACAAATTATCATGGAAAATTTAACAGTCCTCAGGACTTGCTAAATAAGGCCAAGGCCGGTTCCCGGTTGTAGTGCCGATGATGATGATGACTACAATTTGCACACTTGATGACCTCATTCGTTTTACAGTCGGATGTTTTCTGGTTTCCCGAACAGATTGCACACAAGCTATTTATGTGACAATGCATCGAGCCGTGACCGTAAAGCTGTCAATTGTGACATTGTGTGACCTTACCTGGATGATGTTTTTAATGTCCCAGCGAACGATGGTTTTGAACAAGGTAGAGTAGTTCTGTTTTAGTTCGTTTAATTTAACAGTACCGCGTTGAATGTAGACGATGTACAAGTAGTGTTTGTACAGGGCATTTGTTGGCGAATTTATTGTTGATGGTTTTAACATCTAGGCACTTAATCCCGAGTGCAATTAGTTGGTTTTTCACTATATCGTTGCTAATCAAGTCTAGTCCGGATAACACTGCCTTTAGTGGACGATTTTCCTTACGCGAGTGGGTAAAAAACTCACATTTTAACCGTAAGAGTTCGGTACAGATTTTGTTATATATGTCCATTGTTGCAGCACATATCTTTTGTCCAAGCGATATGTTTTTGATTAAGTATTTGTCTATCTTAATGCTGCTCAAAATATCACGCACTTTAGCACTAGTTGTTTTTAACACCACAATTGGCGGAACGGTCTCTTTAGGAAGTTCTGCGCACTGTCCGTCATTGGTCGGATTCATTTCAGGAGACTCTTCCATCAGACTTTGAAGTGGTTGAAAAAAGTTAGTGTTTGAACACATTTTAGTTTTTTCTAGCACTTTATTGTTCACTTTTGAAAGTTTATCGGGAGGAGTTTGGCCTCCAATAACGGGGTCGTAACGCAACTGTTTGCGCTTAATTTTGTTTAACACACGTGGCCCAGGGGCCATAACTTAACGGTTTTAACACTTGTTTAAATTTTATGTATGCGGAAAACGAGGCAAAGAAAACAAGATAATGATAATTAAATTGTGGGAAATCCTCTTACCTAACCCCCCCATATAAAAAAGAAAAGAAAAAGATATATCCAATTATCGTCCCATTGGCAAGCTTTCGCACATTCCCAAACTGTTCGAAGGCCTTCTATATGAGGCGTTATGTTTTCGCTGCGCACCCATCATCCCTCCGAACCAGCACGATTTCATCTCAGGCAGGTCCATTACTACTAATCTTGTCGAATTCACATCCCACACAGTCCTTGCTCTAGAAAACGGCGATGAGGTCGACGTAGTCGCTACCGACTTTAGCAAGGCCTACGACAAAATCTCCCATAACTTCATTCTCTTCAAGCTATCCTCCCTCGGTTTCGAACCCCTGTTGATTAAGTGGGTCTCATCCTATCTCAGTTATCGACCCTACCGCGTGCGTTTTAGATTCACCCTCCCAGATCGTTTTTTTCCCAACCTCGGGTGTCCCCCAGGGCAGTCATCTCGGCCCTCTCCTATTTATCCTAACCATAAACGATATAGAGTCTTGCATTAATCACTCCTTTATCTCGCTTTACGCGGATGATTCCAAAATTTTCAAGACAATCCGCTCTCCCCTGGACTCCTCACTTCTCCAATCGGATCTTGACAGCTTCTCGACTTGGTGCCAAAATAATTGCCTAGAAATGAATATCGCCAAATGTCACACAATCACCTTCTCTCGGAAGAGTTCCCACACTCACTCACGCTCCTATCTCTTACTGAACCAACCGATAACATCGGTTGAATTGATTCGCGATCTGGGCGTCCTATGCGACAAGGACTTCAAATTTACCGCACATATTAATTACATATTCCTCAAGGCCAACACCGCCGTTGGGTTTGTCAAACGTTGGTCGAAGGAATTCCTTAACCCATATGTCACCCGATCACTCTACACAACTTTTGTCCGGCCACTACTCGAATACGCTAGTCAGGTCTGGTCTGCGCATCAAGTGACTCACATTCGCAGGATTGAGGGTGTTCAACATCGTTTCTTGCGCTTTGCCCTCCGCGGACTAAACTGGGAAAAACCGCTGATTGTACCACCATAGACAAGCCGGCTCCCTCTAATCAATCTAAACACACTTGAAGAGCGCGGAATCCATGCCGACATCATCTTTGTCCATCGCCTTCTGTCTGGCTCAATCAATTGCCCAAGCTTGCTCTCCACTTTAACATTGCACACAAACCCCCGTAACGTACGTAACCCTCGACTGTTTTACGTGCCCGCTCATCACACTTCTTACGGCGCTAACGAACCCATCTCGCGTATGCTATGACAGGGCAACTCTTTCCCCACCTCCTTCGATTTCAACATCTCCACTCCCGCTCTTAAACGACGTCGCAGAATAAACCCACCCTAAATCCGCCCCTTCCCTTCAATAATCCCTCTACCCTGCAATCCTCTCCTCACCCTCCCTCAAACTAGTTCTCCCCTTCACCTTTCCGACCCCACCCATTACATAAAAATGATTACCTATTCATTATTAATTGCAACTACCGAATAACTGGCGAGAGTGCATTCAGAACTTGAAAGATTACAGGTTCGGTTTGACCAGTTCGAGATCCAAGATTTCCGACCAAAAACTGACAACGTTCTACGGGATTGCCTAGGAGTAACTTCTAATGTCGTCCTAGCAAGTTGCACTCATAAGCCAATGTGGCCGGTATGTACATGTAGCTGGCCAGGAACTTCGCCTATTCAGTAGAGTCGTTTAAACGAGGATCGCCTACCTTCAAAAAATCACAAATGGAAGGTATAGCGTTTCCTACGATAATGAAGAAAGTGTGATGCGAACTGACGCTATGACGGTTAGAATCAATAAAAAATGGAACCAATGGGCCACTGCCGTACATTATCGCTATGGTATACGGCTCTGATACTTTGCTTATTCGAATTTCCTTTCGGTGTTCTTCACTATTTGCTTGCATATTGTGTGTGTATCTGTTAGAAACGTCACAGTACTCCCTCCTCAGTAACTTTGTTACGATCAACTTCATGTGCGATCGATGGAGCGAGGAACGAGGGGGCGAGAGGACCTCGAAGCAGACGAGTGTGCCGGTGCTCTATGCGGAAGTCGTGATCGAGTAGTAAAGTTCTGTTTTACGTATGGGAGATTGTGTGATTTGTGTATATAGATCACGTCGGGTTGTTGCGGTAAGCAAGGACAGTGAAGACGGTGATTTGAACATACGATGAAACGAGTGAGAAGCGAAGCAATGAACCATCCGGCTACTGACCGCGTGTACGAATTCGATTTCTTAACTTAAGTACACTCAACTGATGTAGAATTGTTATGTTATCGCTATGGTATACGGCTCTGATGCGTTGCTTATTCGGATTTCCTTTCGGATTCACAATATTGTGTGTGTATCTGTTAGAAACGCCACAAAGGCCCACCGAGAGAAATCCGCTTGTCAATCGAAGATGTCAAATCCAATGTATTTTACCATAATCGTTTCGATGCCTCGGCCAAAAGGTGTACGTAGTTGTGATGTGCACGAGCTTCGCCTGTTCAGTCTATTCATTTAAACGGATACCGCCTACTGTCAAAAAAGCACAAACGGTAGGCACACCGATATCAAGCCGCTTGTCAATCTAAGATATCGAAACCAATGTATTTTACCATAATCGTTTCGATGCCTCGGCCAAAAGGAGTAAGTAGTTGTATTGGGCCACCAGCTTCGCCTGTTCAGTCTAGTCATTTACACGAATACCGCCTACTGTCAAAAAAGCACAAACGGTAGGCACACCGATTGCAAGCCACTTGTCAATTTAAGATATCGAATCCAATGTATTTTACCATAATCGTTTCGATGCCTCGGCCAAAAAGTGTAAGTAGTCCAGCAGCGGATCACGAGCTTCGCGTATGCAATCGAGTTGTAAGTAGCTTAAACGAGAAGTAGTTAAACGAAGACCGGCTACGTTTAAAAAATACAAGCAGTAGGCCCACCGCGAGAAAGCCGCTTGTCAATCTAATATATCGAATCCAATGTATTTTTAGTCGTTTCGATGCCTCGGGGCACGCAGCCCTTTAACGGGCTTTCATGATAAACACAGGTATCGGCAGTTCCATCCTCCTGCGATCTTTCGGGCCTGAAAATTGGCTGCCTGTCTCGATCAAGTTGTTCGCCGCGCAAAATTCTTCAATAGCGGCTTGCAGACAAAGATTAGGTTTCGGGTGGCCCATCCGATGAGATTTCGTAATCGGCGACGTTAGTGAACCATTAAAAGGAGCCGACTTATTCAAGCATGCTGCTCAACATAGCACACACCAGGCTACTAGACACGGGCAGGTTGTCTTCCAGCTACTTCGTGGCCCGCTACGGGGCTGCTGTTAGCAAAGATGGTTGAACCGTTTACGTTACCCCGGAATTACGCCTCACAGGCTTTTCGCCTATCTGTTGCAGGACGTTTACTACTTAATCAAACCCTGCACCATTTGACAGGCACATCGCAAACGGCATTGTATGATAGTCGATGAGTTATCCGAATATACGTGTGTTTCGAGAGTAGTACCAACTGGTGTCTTAAATCTGGGTTATAGTTCCAAAAACCGTTAACCCTTAAAATATTACATCCTCACACAAACGGCGGTAGGTTAAATCTTCTCTCAATCGAATGACGCTAATATAGAACGTGAGTATTCAATATTCAAACAGTACAAAATTCTGGAAAGTTTTAAACGCTTCATTCCCTCTGAAAATTCATTCGCCAACAGAAGTGGGTATCAGCTATGGAAGTGTTCAATCCATTACTTTCAATAAGCTCTCGAACGGCACGGATGCTGTTATATCTCCCCGTGGACGTTGATCATGACTTTCGTTTTCTATACGCTCTCGCCAACTTTTCTCTCAATTCTCTGGCCCACGTATAAACACGATTCTGAGACAGTGTATCATCACTAACCTGTGCCTTCAATCGAGAAAACATTTCCGAGGGTTTAACGCCTTCATGTGTTAAAAATTTCATAACAATGCGTTGCGGAACAGATGTATGTACCTTTTACTAACTCATGGCCGCACTGACTACAGAGACGAGCGCGATCGCTAGCCAACCCGGTTTCTCTACTCTTCATAAACCAAACAACGGCCACGCACAAGATTATCTCACTCGCTACTTGTTGCTAAGCAAAAAGTAAAATTACCATTTATATTTGATTCGCGTATAATAATATTTACCAGAAATTTTAACTCCACACCATGAAAATTAGTAATAGCAGTTAAAATTCATAAGCGAACGCGCAATCTTCTCTCTCTCTCAAGTCCTTCAGTGTTATCCTCCTTCTCCCGCCCTCAAAGTACACACATACAGTGACGCTACTAATATTTGAAAACCCAATTTGCTCTCAATTTTACAGCGTCATTCAATAAACGACAAAGATACGACAGCTCTTCTTCAGGTTCGCAATTTGCCCACGAAAAATCGGAAGTGCCAAAGTGTCAAAACTAAGAAAACGGTGTCCTTCGCAGAGAAAAAAAAAACCAAATTCAATTAACGTAAAACAAAACCGCCGCATCTTCCTTGTCTCGCTACATGCCTGGCCTATCTTCACTGAGTTCGAGAGGTCATGAACTCTCGGGTACTACAGATCAATAAATAGATATATTAATAGGCATCTCTCTGTCAGAACAGTACCAATTAACGCCTTACATCTCCGAAATCCTCTAGGTTGAAATACAATCTTTCTTCACCTGAAGGACACATATGTAGGGCATGTGTTTATTCAATATTGAAACACTAATACCTGTCATCATAATCAACCGATTGATCAAATTCGAGTATATAACAATTTTTAAATGCTTCTGAAAATCCATCGTCCCTCGAACTCCGGGAACAGCTGACCAAGCTTTTTTACAGTTAAAACTATTTATATTTTTCATATATTTGTGCCTTGCCGGAACAAAGCGTATAAAGTATCTGCGTATCTAAACGAGTTTCTTTTTTACCTCCGCACACAAAAGGGGATTTTGGAGTACGCTTAATGTCAGAGCACGTGCGAGCGGAAGGATTATACTTCCCCAAAACCCAAAAAATTAACAATTTTGCAGCCACGGTTTTATTAAATCACAGTTTTATCGACCTTCCTACCTCTCATCTATGTACTCACAATAAAATTATAGGCCCCTCAAATAGTTATAAGCCAGTGACGGCTTAAATAATTGTACCTGATTGGTCATCTCAATGAGATGTACCAACAACTACGCGCTGTGTCTAAGAATTGTTGTTCTTGTAGTAATATCTGAAATCACTTTGTACCCTTGAACTGCTAGATGCCTATAACCGTCCGTTTAAATATGTTTAAACCCGCAGGGGCTTTTAGGTGCAAGTACACCGTATCACAAGACGGGCCTGACGACCCCGCGGACCCCAGTCAATCCCCTACACGGGAGGAGTGCTGCATACTGTTCTAGCACCTGATCGTATTCCTTGCCGTCTTACAAGGCAATCAATAGCTTTTGAGCATTTCGCCAGAATGATAACCTTATACTTTACGTTCCGTCATTTTGTGCAGCCTTCGGGTGAACATATCACAACACAACCACTCACTTTGACATTTAACAAGCTTCAGAATGCCTTTTTGTCTGCACGGTTGTGTAAAGAAAAACACTCTACGTGTTTTGCTAATTTTTTAAACTGATGATTTAACCATGACAAGCTTTATCTAATTAAGACATGGCATTCATCATCATCATCATCGGCATTACTGGCCTTATTTAGCAAGTTCTGAGGATTGTTAAATTTTCCATGATAATTTGTTTTTCCGGGCAAGGTCATTAGTCTTGCGCCAGAGGCTCCCCGACGGGGAATCGAACCCCGGTCTCCCGAGTGACAGGCGGGGATACTAACCGCTATACTACCGAGGAGCCCAAGTCATGGCATTATAAAGTCAAAATTCCGTTACAGTTTAGGCATACAGGAGCATGGGCATTTCTTTACCGCGTCCCTTCTTTCCGATCGAGTTGAACCCCATCATTTCAACGCTGCGGCATAAACCAAGAAAATACTTAATTTCGGTTGTTCGAAAATTTTGAAATCATCATATTCTCTTTAAAGTGTAACTCGATAAAACGCTTTGAAAGTAGGGCTACAACATCTTCATAGATTGACCAAGTTGTCATGAAAAAGTATGCAGCTCTCTTTTGTTTGGCTGCTTCCTTACGATAAACGCCGCCACTTTCAATTCGTGGTTGAAAACCTCTAAAGCCAAACACATGACCCTATCAAATACTACAACCTTTTCTCAATAACATTGTTTCATTGGGTCACCAAAGATCAAAAAGTAAGAAATGCCCAAAATACTGTCCGATGTCTATCGCTACGATGATATAGCACGTTGATACTCATTGCCCTATAAACACGAGCCCACAAAAATTCGGGGCTTCTACAAAATTTTCAAACCGGGCATTCCTTAAATTTGCAGCAATTTGCAACTTAGCTCTGCTTTTCTTTCTCCTAGTTGCCTGTGGGTGCTCCGAATCCATGACAATTGATATTTATCAAACATCATAAATCTCGAGACTCCTATATCACTACCTATTCCTCCTATTTTTCCACACTTCATTAGTTCTACTGTCGTTTAGTTTTACTCCTATAATCTTCTGAGCTTGAGCTACTATTCTGGCATACGTGGCTTTTTGACACGTGCATCCGACACAAAGGGTTGGAAATAATAGCACTCTGGAAATACTCGTACTGGAAAAGAGTTTCAGAGCATACACATTCTGTAATAAAGTGACTGTTTTAAATCTAGTTGTACGTGCCGTTGAGAGATGAATCGCATTTTAGTGGGATCTATCGGATTATTCTGCAGAGCGGAAATAAACCAGATTCTCTAGAATAATATCAATGATCTGAGAAGATCTAGAGGTTCACCTCTCCCGACAGGAGTTTTAAAACCAATGGACGCTTGTTAATCCAATAAAAAGTATTCTTGTCGCTTGTAATCGATTAATCGATTAACAATCAAATAATACCAGTATGCGTCTGAAGTCGCTCGAGTCCAAAACCTTTCAAAAATCTGCCTATGAACCATCAAATTTTAAACCTCAAGGCTTTTGAAAGCAACCTTTGAAATCCAAACATATGAACCTCACGTTTCGAGTATACCTTTTTAAGACCTCAGCCTACAAAGCCTCAACCTTTAAAACCCTACCTTGGAAAATTCCGTCCAAACGTATAAACCCCACCTTTCGAGTATACGTTTTTAGATCCTTAGCCTACGAGGCCTCATCCCTTAAAACCTCCAACTTCCAAAGTCGCCTCCTTGTAACGCCAACCCCTGAAAATCCAATACCTTAAATCCCAGTATAATCTCCTTTCTACGAAATCTCAACCCTTGCAACTTCAGCTGTCTGATGTAATCTAAAACCCCTGAAATGTGAAGATCCGATAATATGAAATCTCATAAATATGAAACCTCAACAAACTAAACCTCCAGTCTGATACCCGCGCCTTTGAAACCACAAATAACCAATCCAAAACCTTAACAATATGAAACCCAAACAGCCTGTACCCGAACCAGTCTGAAACCCCAGCAATACAGTATCCCAAATGTACTCCGACAATCTCAAATCTCAGGAATATAACACCCTACCCAGTAAAATCACAACATTGGAAACAACCCCAATCGACTGCAGCATCCTATGAAACTCCGGCATCTAAAAAAGCATCCTTTGCTCTCTTCCATCCCATTTCATAATAATCCCTGTAACTTGCCGAACCCTCTTCTTTTTTGCTTACCCGTCCATCACACCTCTTATGGTCTTAACGAATCTATTACGATAATGTTACGGAGGGGCAAATCTTCATCATCATCATCATCATCGACACTACAACCGGGAGCCGATCTTGGCCTTGTTTACCAAGTCCTGAGAATTGTTAAATTTTCCAAATTGATTTGTTTTTTCCGGGCAAGGTCATTAGTCTTGCGCAAGAGGCTCCCCGGCGGGGAATCGAACCCCGGTCTCCCACATGACAGGCGGCTATACTAACCACTATACTATCGAGGAGCCCAGGGGCAAATCTTACCCCACCTCTTTTGAATTCAATCTCACCTTTCCTGCTCTCAAACTCCGTCGCCTTACTAGCTCATCCTTTGACATCTCTCTTTCGAGACCCAGCTTTTCAAACCGCAGCAATTCAAACCCTTACCTTTCGAACTCATGTTCTTGCAACCACATCCTAAAAAAATATTTTTGAAAACTCAACCTTTGCCAGCCCTAGAAATCTTATCCTTTGACATCTCCTTTTCGATAATCAGCTTTTCGAACGCCAGTATTTCAAATCCCTGCCTTTCGAACTCGAGTTGTTGCAACCACACCCTAAAAAGTTCTATTTTTGAAAACTCAACCTTTGAAACCTACCGCAGTGTCAGCCCTAGAAATCTCATCCTTCGACATCTCCCTTTGGATAGCAGGCTTTTCGAACCCCAGTATTTCAAATCCCTGCCTTTCGAACTCGGGTTGTGTAACCGCATCCTAAAAACTTCTATTTTTGAACACTCAACTTTTCAAAACCTGCTGTAGTGTCAGCCCTAGAAATCTCATCCTTTGGCACCTCACCTTCGAGATCCAGCTTTTCAAACCCCAGTATTTTAAATCTCTACCTTTCGAACTCGGGTTGCGCAACCACATCCTAAAAAATCCTGTTTTTGAAAACTCAACTTTTGAAAACCGCCGTAGTGCCAGCCCTAGAAATCTCATCCTTAAACATCTCCCTTTGGATAGCCAGCTTTTCGAACCCCAGTATGTCAAATCCCTACCTTTCGAACTCGGGTTATGCAACCGCATCCTAAAAAATTCTATTTTTGAAAACTCAACTTTTGAAACCCGCTGTACTGTCAGCCCTAAAAATCTCATCCCTTGACACCTCACTTTCGAGATCCAGCTTTTCGAACCCCAGTATTTTAAATCTCTACCTTTCGAACTCAAGTTGTTGCAACCACATCCTAAAAAATTATACTTTTCAACTCAAACTTTGCAACCCGCTGCAGTACCAGCCCTAGAAATCTCATCCTGTGACATCTCCATTTCGATAATCAGCTTTTCGAACCCCAAAATTTCAATTCCCTGCCTTTCGACCTCGAGCTGTTGAAACCACATTCTAAAAGATTCTGTTTTTGAAGACTCAAGCTTGGAACCCTTCGCAGTGCCAGCCCTAGAAATCTCATCCTTTGACAACTCCTACATATCCTACCTCTCGAACTCGAGTTATTGCACCCACATCCTAAAAAATTATATTTTTGAAAACTCAACCTTAGCAACCCGCAGCAGTGCCAGCCCTAGAAATCTCATCCTGTGAGATCTCCTTTTCGATAACCAGCTTTTCGAACTCCAGTATTTCAAATCCGTACCTTTCGAACTCGAGTTGTTCCAACTACATAATAAAAAATTCTATTTTTGAAAACTCAACCTTTAAAACCCACTGCACTAGGAATCTCATATTTTGACGTCTCCCTTTCGGGATCCAGCTTTTCAAACTCCAGTATTTCAAATCCCTGCCTTTCGAACTCGTGTTGTTGCATGCAATCGCATCCTAAAAAATCTATTTTTGAAAACTCAATCTTTGAATCCCAGCCACCGCAATGTCAGCTCAATAAATCTCAGCCCTTTAGATAGCCACCCCCTAGAGTTCCAGCCTTTGAAACCCTAAGCTTTGAAATCCCAATACTTAGAACTCCAACAACCTGTGAAATCGGACATTGTAAATCCCAGTCTTTCAGACTCGTGTTGTTAAAATCACATAATATTACATTATAATGTTTGATAAGTCAATTTTTAAACCCCAGCAATGGCAATCTCTGCATTTAACACCCCCACTTTTGAAAACACCCTTTGTCTGGCTCCCCGACATTTCAAATCGAATACGAGTTGTTAAAGTCACATCCTACAAAATTATAGTTTTTCAAAACTCAATCTTTAAATTCCAGCTTTGTTTCAACCCTTGAAATCTTCACCGTTGAAATCTCCCTTTGGTTACCCAACTTTTCGATCCCCAGCTTTTGAAACCCAAGTCTTTGAAACCCCATATTTTGAAGCCCAACTCTTTGAAAGCCAAGTTTTTGAAACCCCAAACTTTGAAGTCCAACTCTTTGAAAGCCAAGCTATTGAAACCCAAGTCTTTTAAACCCTAGTCTTTTAAATCCAAGTCTTTAAAACCCAAACTCTTGAAACCCAAGTCTTTGAAACCCAACTCTTTGAAACCAAAGTCTTTGAAGCCCAACTCTTTGAAACCCAAGTCTTTGAAACCCAAACTCTTGAAACCCAAGTCTTTGAAACCCAACTCTTTGAAACCAAAGTCTTTGAAGCCCAACTCTTTGAAACCCAAGTCTTTGAAACCCAACTCTTTAAAAGCCGATTCTTTGAAACCCAAGTCTTTGAAACCCAAGTCTTTGAAACCCAAGTCTTTGAAACCCAACTCTTTGAAAGCCGAGTCTTTAAAACCCAAGTCATTGAAACCCAAGTCTTTGAAACCCAACTCTTTGAAAGCCGAATCTTTGAAACCCAGGTCTTTGAAGCCCAAGTCTTTGAAACCCCAAACTTTGAAGCCCAACTCTTTGAAAGCCAAGTTTTTGAAACCCCAAGCTTTGAAGCCCAACTCTTTGAAACCCAAGTTTTTGAAACCCCAAACTTTGAAGTCCAACTCTTTGAAAGCCAAGCTTTTGAAACCCAAGTCTTTTAAACCCAAGTCTTTTAAACCCGTCTTTAAAACCCAAACTCTTGAAACCCAAGTCTTTGAAACCCAACTCTTTGAAACCAAAGTCTTTGAAACCCAAGTCTTTGAAGCCCAACTCATTGAAAGCCAAGTTTTTGAAACCCAAGTCTTTTAAATCCAAGTCTTTGAAGAACCAATCTTTGAAATGCCAGCCTTTGAAATCTCAATTTTTGAAACCCTAGTCTTTGATATAAACATTTTTAAAGTCCTAATCTTTGACACGTCATCCTTTGAAACCCCCATATTTGAAGCACTGGTCTTTGAAATGCCTTTGAAATTGAACATTTGAAACCGAAATTCCTCGTTAAAAGTTTATTGCTTAGTTTATTATGTTCACATTATGTTATATGCCACTTTGAAGAAAACCTCCTTTTTCACATTAACTTATTTAAAACACTAAGAAAAACCTGACGTAACATTTATGAGTGGGACGTCAGATGACATTTTAATCTTCTGCGATTGCCAACTGAGTATCACATTCCGAATGATTGAACAATTCAATGATTAGTCTAAATATCCAGCTGATTGAAGGATATTACTTTTACATCCCGTCGAACGCTGTCACAATTAAACGCCCAAGAGCAGCATTCCTATTTCACCTCATCCACGTTTATTAATGCTACCACTAGCATCCTTACAACATCAACACTCACCAATATGAAAAGTCATTTAATTCATAGAACTGTTTAGTCAGCGATTTCAATCACTTTCCATGGATTTTATGCTAATCATCACCTCTATCATCAATATAACGCCGGTTCCCGCAGTAATCGTCATCGCCTTTTTATCACTGCTTGGTTTTCATTAATCTACATCCGACATTCATATTATACCAGTTGCGTTCCATTAGTCATAGTGATGACTTTTAAATATCATAATCAGACAGCGTACCCAGCAGCCGTTTCGTAATCAAATTAAATTCGTCAATTCTATCCTTAACTTATGGTTCTCCAAACATCACCAGACATAACAATCAATCATCGTCATTAGATTACTTAGGCAATACGACTAATTACCTTTTAAAACTAGTCACCGTAAGGGAGCAACAACATCAGCATCCTATTGATATCATCCTTTCGTTTCCTTTCTATTTTCTATTTCTATTCTCTTATATATATTTTTTTTACATGGCCCATTTTATAGCTAGTAAGATTTCTTGCTCCTTTATATTTTCCCACTTACTGCATTAACTAATCATACCGTCTTCATCTTGCGTCTGCATCCTTAAATCGCATTCATCATCATTATAACGCATTTCATTATCCAGATAGTAAAGTAAGTCTCTCATCAACCTGTAGAGTGGTTATAGAATGCAGGACAATCAATTAGTGTCCTGGTAAATGCGCACAATTCTAGATTAAGCTGTAGCATAGTCCTTAGTCCTTAGTCCTTACTTAGATAGTAATAGAAATTCATATTAAGATATCTTACGACTATTAGAGATTTAATTACTCCACTAATACGAGTATTATTTTATTCTAATCTCATCCATCTCAATAATAGCTTCATGATGATTATCTTTAACTCAATCAGTGTATTTACGACGTTTTCACCGATTTACCATTCTACTTTTCCTTTGATCCATTTAAAGACTATACTTCCTTATAAATGTTTCAAATATTTTTTACTGTTTATCCATTCGATGAATACACCTTTAATGTATTATAAGTCCGTTATTCCCTAAAATATAAACAAGGTGGTGCAAAATTCATTTGTCTTACGGCAGAAACTCATGCATATATAGATACATAAGCATTTTCTTAAAACGATCTGTAACATTTAACACTAATGATTAATGTGTTAGAATTAAAAATCAGCTACCTAGTTATTTAAAAAAGTTGTGGCGTTTCTAACAGATACACACACAATTCACAAGCAAATAGTGAAGAACACCGAACGAAAATCGAATAAGAAAAATGCATCACAGCCGTATACCATAGCGATAACATAACAATTCCACATCAGTTGAATGTACTTGAGTTTAGAAATCGAATTCGAACCACGGCCAGTAGCCCGATGTGTTACGCATTGGTTCAATTTTTAGTGATTCTAACTGTCATAGCGACTGTTCGAATCACACGTTCTTCACTATCATCCCAAACGCTATAAAGTCATTTCAATATTCTGTATTTATAGTAATTTCATTTTATTTTATTAAATTCTGTATAGTTTTTTAATTCTTCGCACTTTTCCATTTTCATTTGCGAACAATTTAAATAAGAGCTTATTTTTCTAAAAATAGTTTTTTGAGCTTTCCAAGAATTTAATTTTTATTGCAATAGGGATGCATAAAAAAATTAAATCTTGGAAAGTTTAAAACAACGTTTTTACAAACGAAGATCTTCTTCAATCATATTTATATATATATATATATATATATATATATATATATATATATATATATATATATATATATATATATATTTTTTTTTTTTTTTTTTCCATCATACATATTAAAGAATTTCTCTATAAAATTGCTTTTCTAAATTAAGCTACATTAATTATTTGGATTAATTTAGAAAATGCATTATATAGAGAAATTGTTTAATATATATCATCATCATCATCATCATCATCGGCACTACAACCTGGAACCGGTCTTGGCCTTATTTAGCAAGTCCTGAGGCTTGTTAAATTTTCCATAATGATTTGTTTTTTCCAGGCAAGGTCATTAGTCTTGCGCCATTAATATATATCATTGATATATATATATATATATATATATATATATAAATCTATTCCTTTAATCATACGTATTAAACAATTTCTGTATAAAATTGCTTTTCTCAATGAAGCTACACTAATTAACTGGATTAATTTAGAAAAGGCATTATATAGAGAAATTGTTTAATTTAGTTTATTCTTAAAAATATGATATAGATTCTTAAATAATAATGAGCAATTTATTGGTTTTTAAGAAGATTCTTTGTTATTAAATACTTTTTTTTTCCTTAGTGAGGAGTAATTACAATTCGTTAACTTTAAAAATACAAAGAACATTTTACAAATTGATTATTTTTTATATAATTTTAATTAAATCTCTTATAATATATTTTTTATATATTAAAAAGGGTACTTTTGAAAGTGCTGTATATATGTATATATTTCTTTTTGCACCAGCTTCTACGCACTGAAATCGGTAGTGTATGTATTTATTTACTTATGCGAGCCTCTAGCCCAGATCCCCACCTCGTCTTCAGGAAGTACCTCTTCAGCTATCCTGGTTATCGTATATTGTCATCCAATTTGTTTTCCATGAGCCCTTTACGGTTAATGACTGAGCACCTGTTGCTACTATTATGTACAAAACCTAACAGGTCAATTCAAAAGTCCCCGGCCTCCCATAGTAAAACACATTTTTTTGGCAAAATTCGTTTTTTTTATTCAACATAATTCCCTTCGAGGGTGATACACTGATTATAGCGACCCTCCAACTTTTCGATACCTTTTTTGTAGTACGATTTGTCCTTTGCTTCAAAATAGGCCTCAGTTTTGGCGATCACCTCTTCATTCGACGAAAATTTCCTCCCAGCGAGCATTCTTTTGAGATCTGAGAACAGGAAATAGTCGCTGGGGGCCAGATCTGGAGAATACGGTGGATGCGGAAGCGATTCGAAGCCCAATTCATGGATTTTTGCCATCGTTTTCACTGACTTGTGACACGGTGCATTGTCTTGGTGAAGCAGCACTTTCTTTTTCTTCAAATGCGGTCGTTTTTCGGCGATTTCGTCCTTCAAACGGCCCAATAACGCTGTGTAATAGTTGCTGTTGATGGTCCTTCCTTTTTCAGGATAGTCAATGAAAATTATTCCGCGCGCATCCCAAAATACAGACGCCATAACCTTGCCAGCCGACTGTTGCGTTTTTCCACGCTTTGGGGCGGGTTCATCGTGTGCAGTCCACTCGGATGACTGCCGATTGGACTTCGGAGTGAAATGATGGAGCTATGTTTCATCCATTGTCACATATCGACGCAAAAACTCGGGTTTATTACGCTTGATCATCTTCAAACACTGTTCCGAATCATCAACTCGTCGTTGTTTTTGGTCAAAAGTGAGCTCGCGCGGCACCCACTTTGCACAGAGCTTTCTCATACCCAAATATTCGTGAATGATATGATGTACACGTTCAGTTGATATCTTTAGAGTGCCTGCTATTTCATTCAATTTCAATTTACGGTCATTCAAAATCATTTTGTGGATTTTTCTAATGTTTTCGTCGGTAACAACCTCTTTTGGGCGTCCATTGCGTTCACCGTCTTCGGTGCTCATTTCACCACGTCTAAACTTAGCATACCAATCCTTGATGGTTGATTTTCCTGGGGCGGCGTCTGGAAACTCGTCATCAAGTTTTTGCTTCAACTGTATTTTTTCCCTTCAAAAAGCAATATTTTATCAACACGCGAAATTCCTTTTTATCCATTTTTTTCACAATAACAGAAGTTGCTTCACTCAAAATACTATAATTCACAAACTAATGATCCGACATCTGTCAAGTTTATACACGCGTCTTTTGAAGATTAGGGCTAACTAAAAATCATATGGATTTAATTCTAGTGCCGCCATCTATGTGTCCGGCCGGGGACTTTTCAATTGACCTGTTACGCAGACGTAAATTCCGTTTCTCTCATATAAGTTAAATATCCCATCCACCTGCTTAACTTGTTTCATGGCATTGATGTGGCGATGCCTCTCTTAGGCGTCTGTACTTTGTCATCGAGTTCGTCCTAGTTCTCCTATTCAGTCAATTATATTTACTAACTTGGGTGAAGGGCGATGAGCCTTTTGTTAAGTTAGTGCAAAGAGAACCGAGCACATTAACCTCTAATTCCCATCTTCCGGAATTGGGGGGTGTTATGGTTAAATAAATAAAATATTTATTTTAGTATTTGTTATGTATAATCTATTTATTGATTTTATTTTCTATTTAAATACATTTTTTTATTGCCTTATTGGTTTTCTATTATTTCCTCTTCCCTTTTCCTGTTGTTGGTTTTCCACACTTGCCATTTCATTTTTGTTTATTAAATCTACTTACATTTGATTTTAGTTTAATTTTGATTTTAACTATTGTACATTGTTTGAATCAACTTCAATTTCAACTTATGTAACATTTTTCTTTTCTTGGATTTTTTTTTGGCTTTCTTTTCATAACTAGAATTACACAAATTTTATATTCTCCCTACTTTCTTTCCGTTTTGTGGTTTCTTATTAATTTAGTCTTCTTTATTTAAATTTGGTTTCTTGTATTTAAAGCATATGGAAAATAGAATAATTATTGAAACAAGAATTTTTAATAAATGAAAAATAGAATAAATAGTAAAGAAGAATTTAAAATAATATAAAGAGAAATTACGTCTATTTTATTTTAAATTCTTCTTACTTATTATTCCATATTTCATTTATTTGAAATTATTCTTCTGAATAGACAGTTATTCAATTTTTCATTTATATATAAATATTTTTTATTATTTAATATATTTTTCATTTATATTTAAATTCTTCTTTACTATTTATTCTATTTTTCATTTATATTTAACAACTTCTCTTTTATTTGTTCAATATTTCATTAATTTTAAACTCTTCTTTGCTATTTATTCTATTTTTCATTTATATTTAACAACTTCTTTATTATTTATTCTATGTTGCATTTATTTTAAACTTTTCTCTACTATTTATTCTATTTTTCATTCATATTTAAATTCTTCTTTGCTATTTATTCTATGTATCATTAATTTTAAACTCTTCCTTAGTATTTATTCTATTTTTCATTTATATTTAAATCTTTTTTATTATTCAATCTATTTTTCATTTATATTCAAATTCTTCTTTGCTATTTATTCTATGTTTTGTATTTATTCTTTATTATTTATTCTATTTTTCATTTATATATAAATATGTTTTATTATTTAATATATTTTTCATTTATATTTAACAACTTCTTTATTATTTATTCTATTTTTCATTTATATTTAACAACTTCTTTATTATTTATTCTATGTTGCATTAATTTTAAACTCTCATTTTTATTTTCAAAACATTTTTTTTTATTTTCTTTTGATATTCTTAGTTTTTAAATTACATGCTAGACAAAAAATGCTTAAATTCTAGCTTAATTATCGCAGACGCTCTAAGCTAAACATTACATCACTATTGTATAATTTGCCTTTCGGCGACAGAACTTTTTTTGTGGCAGTACTTATAATTATTTAAATGGCAAAGAAAAATTTTGAAAAGTTGGTGTCGATTTTTTTTTTGGTTTTTTTTTTTAAATTTTTAAAAAGAACTTAACTTAACTTAACTTAAACCGCATACTATCCTAATTCTAGAAAAGCCTAATTTTAAACTCTTCTTTATTCTTTGTTCTATTTATCATTTATATTTAAATCTTTTTTATTATTTAATCTATTTTTCATTTATATTTAAATTCTTCTCTATTATTTACTTAATTTTCCATCTCGTTCTGTTTCATCAAGAGTTAGCTTCGAGACAGCAGTTTGTCTGCGACATTTATTTTTACTGAAAGTACCATGACGAATCCCTTGGGGCCTTGCATAAGTTCTCGCTGGCACCAACTCTTTGAATCATTTTCACAGTCTTTTCAAACGTTTCAGCTAAAACTTATTCAAGCTCCTAATAATTGTACCATTTTATTTTATTTTCTCTAACTGTTTGCTACTTCTCCTTAATTTAATTTCGATTATTATTAAAGGGTTATACCTATTCCACTGGTCGAAAATTGGACTTTTTTTGTTTTTTCTTATGATGCAATAATGGGTTTATTATACATATAATGAGGTGTGCTAAACATTTTTTTTTCTTTTTTTTTTGTCTTCCAAAATGGCGGCTGTCAAGGCAGCATGTATTTTTTGGAGGAGGTATGATCAATACCATTTTTTCGTCAGCACCTATTGTCTAATTCCGGTTCGTTTACCGGAATCGAACGAACACGACGTCGAATAAACTTCAGAAGACCAATCGATACAAAAAACGAAATTGTTTTATTAACGAAACGAACACACGATATACAATCAATACGAACGAAAATCTATCTCCTTTACATAATACAAAAAATGACAATGACAAAAACTATGACAACACAAAACTAATAACAACCGATGAATAACAAAAAGGGCAAGTGCTGCCAAACATGCAAATTAATTACAATTTATAACATATGAATAACAAACTAATAATAATAATACATACGAACTATACTAATTAATAACAAATGTAATAACAGAAAATACTAACAATTACTACTAACTACTAATAACAATAAAACAAAAGATAATAAGAAATGGCTTGAACTCATTAGTTCAAGCACGACGCGACACCTATGACAAAGAATTGTTTTCCATAATCTGCATTAAATTTAGCAGAGAGGTACACAGCATCATTAAAAAAAATTATCTTTCACAAATTGACATGAGTTTGAACTCATCTAGCATTCATAACAGTACTACTTGAGCTAATCAAGTCGCGAAGGTTAAGATCGCCCGGACACGTAGCGCGAATGGGCGACGATAGAACCGTGCATAGAATTCTTGACGGTAAGCCAACAGGAAAGAGACCGAGAGGACGGCCGCGACGGAGATGGGAGGACAATGTCAGGTTTGACCTCGAGGAGATCGGATCGGCTGGTCGAACGTGGAAGGAGAGCGAACAGGACAGGGAATAATGGCGGAGTCGAGTCGGTGAGGTCATGAACTTCCGGGTTCCTACAGGCCAATAAATAATAAAATAACTACTTGAGCTAAATAACCCAAATATGCGGACGCGCCATCCTTCAAACACGTTTCAGAGGACCTAGGATTGGTTGAAAGAGTTAGCTCTGAGAGCCATATAAGAAAGATTTTTGGATTACATTTGCTATCGAATATCATTGTTGGAATGTTTTCCTGCATCATTTAAGCCAATAAGAAAAAATGAAGAAAAATGTTTGAATAGGTGTAACCCCTTAAGTTCATATATTTTCCGCCCCCTTTATTTTCAATAATTATTTTTAGATCTCTTGATTATCAGTGAATATGTTTTTAACAGACCCGATAGTTCCATTGTTTGTTAACTTTGTTGATATGTAATTTTAAATAACATATTGATAATAATAATTAATATCTAGTTTTATATTATTTGTTTAATAATTTTAAATAACTTGTTGATAATAATAATTAATATCTAATTTTCTATTATTTGTTTAATAATTTTAAATGACTTGTTAATAAGAATAATTAATATCTAATTTTATATTATTTGTTTAATAATTTTAAATAACTTGTTAATACGAATAATTAATATCTAATTTTATATTATTTGTTTAATAATTTTAAATAACTTGTTAATAATAATAATTAATATCTAATTTTATATTGCTTGTTTAGTAATTTTAAATTACTTGTTAATGATAATCATTTTTTTATAAATACCCAATGTTAATTTATGGGAGCGCAGCAGAGGGCTTAAGGGACATAATCAGTTCTGTAGTGTTGCTAGTTGCTGGAATGCGAACAGATCTTCCTCCATCTTAAGTATGGGTCGAAAACTAATTTTTCGAAACACGGATCCACCATTGATTTCGTTTTGCATTCAAATGTGTGTAGCCCCAATTTTCGTGCCGTCTGCCCGATCTGAGTGAAAGACCTTTATTCAATCCTTATTTTGCATATAGTGAAGAAAACTGTCAATAAGAAATGGTTTTTGACTCAAATTACAGAATTGGTAAAACAGCTGACATATGTACGCGGTAAGTTTCGCTGATGAATCTTTTTCACTGAAATGAGAAATAACGATGGCCAATTTCTATTAGGTTGTTACATGTGAGAGTAAATTTTAAGAGGTTGTAGAAGTCTATCTGAGTGGTAAAGTTTATGTCATTTTGTAGTTGATTTTGCTTATTTACAAACAAACCATTCATCGTAAGTCTACAACGTTAATATTCCCTCTAACTCACAATAGGAACTGGTAATAATTTTTAAACTAAAGATCCATTTTTTTTTACCTTAGTATTCCTCTATAACATATCGAATATAAGATTTTCATTAAGCAAGCATTAATCATACAATTATAATCCAGTTTTTCTATATTCATTTCTTCATTTCATTTGTAATCATTTCTATTATAAGATTTAAACTATAAAATATTTTTTGTTACATAATTTAGCGTAACACTAAAGGATTGCAACAACCTGAACGACAGCTACAACTGAAATTGCAAGTTATCTTTGAACGACATATATATATATATATATATATATATATATATAATGAAATATGGTATATATAACATATATTCATATATCGTACACAACACACATGAATATATATGCATGTGTAGTATATATAATATAAAATAAATGTAAACAAATTCTCTGTTATATATGGCCAGTAAGTTCTCCGCGCTTTGTTGTTCAAACGAAATACGAGAAATTTCCTACTAAACAAATTTTTCAATGGATTTGGGTTTTTTTTTTTGTGTGAGGTCTAATGTTACATAAATCAAGCACCCCCGAATAATGATGGAGCGCGTCCTTAATTCCCTGATTACCTACATTCCCTACATTAAGATAACATATCCTACATTTTTCCCACCAAAACACGTTTTTCCTCAATACACAATTCAATCCCAAAAAGTTTTCAAGACCAGAATTGCCTTTGTGTACGAAAAGTACAGGCTATTCATTTATGATATATGATATACGTACGTATGTTTTCCAAGGCCTTCAACCCCCCTTATCTCGCAACACATTGTAACTCTTCAATCGTAGATTTACCAAGTTCTCCACGAGGGCTAAAACTAAGAAAAAATAAACACACACATTTATATACACAGTCCTATTTCTCAGTAAATTTGCCGTTAGTTTTTCTGCATCGTTTTTTTTTTCTTCTTTTTTTTGAACCAGCGAGAGTCAAAAAAAAAATTCGATGAACGGTAAACGGAAAAGTGGGGATAAATTTGTCACTCATATAAAAGGACCTGAATTAGCATAATTATTCGGGTCGTCTTTATTTATGTAACGATACTTTATTTGAACTTATCAAAACCAATCTGTTAAAATATTAATACTTTTAACGTGAATACCAAAGCTTGGTTCGCAATAAACCTAATAAAGATTTGTATTCAAATTTACAATCTTCCTCCAATGATATTATTATAATTTTCATTACAATCGTTTTTTATTTATATAAACTATTGTCCTCAGGCGAACATTAATCGAATTCTAATTAACAAAACGAAAAGTTAATAAAACTAAAGGCACCAACAAGAAAGGCATACAGTCGTTGTTTGCTTGAATTGTAGGGTTTCTATTAGCAGTTATTTCTATAATTTTTTTTATCAATTCTCAGGCAACTTCAGAGTACTTCTCTAGTAGTATTATATGTTTAATTTTTCTGAGGCAGAAATTCTCCCAGTGCAGTTACAAACTTATAGCAAAGTGTTTTGCCTCAAAGTTTATTATTCAGAAGTAATCGTCAATCACCAAATGAAAGATAAATGCATCTGGTGGATTTAGGCATCCGACTGAAGATGCACTCTCTTTTGCTAAGTCACATATGTCTAACCTATCAAGGTCTTGAAATATGTTATTTTATATATTAATCAGTAACGATTGGGTTTGATTATGTTCACTGATGATCGTCAGTCCAATTAACAACAATCATTGGAAACAGTGGAAGTGGAAGATTTCCTTTCCCATCGTCACCTTTCGAGTGACTGAAGCATATTCATCTCGTCCTTGATATTTTCCGATCCACTCGGTCTTGAACAAGTTACTTACAATTACATTCGTAATTATACATTTAGGAAATAGTTCATCTGCATTGCTTTCATAGGGAGGCATTGTAAAGACAAACATTGTTGCCTCCACTAGAGTAAGTAATTTTTTACGCTCGACATTGATCGATCAATGTAGTGTGCTTGCTATGCCCTTGATTAAGTAGAATACACTATTTTAGATAAAAAATCTAAATTGCTTGGCAATAAAACCAAACCCAAAAAAGGGGGAAACCAAATACTGCGAAATTGATGTCGGAACCTTTTAGATGAGGTACTAACAACAATTCCAAATTTTTTTTGTACTAACGCGCGCCCAAGGTGGATTTAGAGTACCCTTAAATGCCAGAGCACAGTGCGAGCAGAAGGAGAGGAGATGGTGAGAGTTCAGGTACTAATAGTCTATCTGGTAATGATGTGCCGCTTCAATAGCTGAGTTGGTAAGAAGGTTGTATCTTGCGTTTGCTGGTGCAAACGCAGGTACAGTTGACGACTCTTGCTATTGAGCAGTTCGGCACAATTACTGAGTGGTAGGCTAGGTCCCAAAGCGCAGCCGCCCGGTGAAATATCACCCAATTAAGCTATAGGCTCCGTGAAATGGTTAGGAGAAATCTTTGATTATCTTTGGAACTTAGCTGATTAGCGCGGTCGAGAAGAAATAGCAACTCAGAGTTCTGACTCCGAGTTATAGGTTCCCCTTTCCTGGGAGAAGTAAAATTTTAAAAAATCCAACACTCAGATACTAACACTGAAATAGCCGACACCGATCCAGTGTTTACAGTCCAAGTAATGGGAAAGAAAATCTGCCAATAACTTTGACGCTTTTTCAAATACAAAAAAAATTTTATTCTACCCAATCTATACAAGGCTTGAAGTAACACACGCCAGTGTGCCGATCGAAAATGTCAGGAACATTAATCTTAAAAAGTAAAAGAACTTGTTTGGCCTTATATGACTATAAACAAATAAATACAAAAAAATTGGACATGCATATATATATACACATATATATATATATATAAATATATATATATATATATATTTATTTATTTATTTATATTTATTTAGTTATATATATATATATTTATATATATATATATATATATATTTATATATATATATATATTTATTTATTTATATGTACGTATATATTATATGTATATTTATTTATATGTACGTATATATATATATATGTATTTATTTATTTATATGTACATATATATATATATATATATATATATATATATATATATATATATATATATATATATATATTTGGTATCGGACTCCCAAAACATATCACGCCTACTCATAGATATAATATAATTTCAACTTTTATTTACCGATTTGCTTTTGAGGTAGCACCACGTTCTGCCTTACATTTTTTATAAAGTATTATTTATAAAATAGTTAGAGCAAAAACGTTGTAAATGCTTACATAGGTATAATACGGGATCATGGTAGAAAAGCCGCATATATGAAAAGAATTTACACAATACAAAACTGAATTGCCTCTCACAATAAGCACCTAAAGCCAGCCGATGATTTATGTTAGCGATTAAAATACAAGATTCCCTCAATATTAAACATTATTTTCTCATTTAAAACTATATCGTTTAACCCCTCCATTTCCCCAAAAATTAATAAATAAATAATTAAACAAAATAAAATATATAAATAAATAAGTAAACTATCTAGTAAAACAAAATAAACTTTTAGTACGTATATCTAAGATAATAATCATATATAGAAATATAAATTTGTTTTATATGTGTCGATAATCTACGAAAGGGATTAAAAAAAACAAATCAATTTTAAATAAATATTTTAACACATACATGTAAGCTCCGAATTTCTCTATGTATAACAAATATATAATTGTACACAGACAACATTAAGAATTTCGTATTAAAATAAACTTATATGAGTAGATTATACTTAAGACATTTTGAGAAAAATATATTTACACAAGAGAAAAAAAAATAGTAAATAACATTTAATTGAAGAAAAAAAACAGAACTACAAACACAAAATAATTAAAACAATTGTAGAAAAAAAAGTAAACAGAGAAATGATCAAATAAAATATAACATTTAAGAAAAATATTAAGTTTAAGGAAATATACAGTTTAAGAAAACTATAAAAATTCTGAAAATTAATCAAAATTGTATTAACATATATTGTTTAAAAATTCATGGACATCACAATATACTTTATTACAATCGAGTTCATCTACAAAAATATGTTATTGTAGGACGAAGGATGTGCAAAATCATTGAATCAGCAAAATTATATTATTTGGAACAACGTACGCAAAAATTATAGTAAAAAACCCATCATTGTAATGCCTATACATATATATATATATATATATATATATATATATATATATATATATATATATATATATATATATATATATATATATATATTCCCTAATATGCGCAAATACAGTACAATTCAGTTCAACATTTTTCGATTAATTAATTAAATGGCGTCGCTAATACGTAAAATAAATTCCGCTACAAGACATATATGTTCCGCTTCCTATTATTTTCGGAACACCATTTATAATTTATAGATTTGGTTAAAAATATATTTTCGTTTTTAAATTTCATCAATATTTATCGAATAAATTAAATCATAAAAACAAAATATAATGTGTATGTCCACAAAAATAAAATAAGAAAAAAAAAACACGAAAAATTATTGGAACGAAAAACAATTATGTAATTTAATGAAAACGATAAATAGCAAATCGACTAATTGAAAAAAAAACAATTAAACATAAAATAAAAAATATAACTTAACACACAACATGTGCTGATTAATGATTAACATTTGAAGATATTTTAATGGAACTATTATAACCATTTATATGTACTTATATACATGTTCTTATAATATATAATATATAATTTATGTAATTGTTATGTGTATGAACCTGGACGGAACAACAGCTACATGTAGAATGTCTGGAAGGAGCTAAAGATGGATTCATTTTATAGAACTTGCAACTCTAGTATAAGAGGAGGAGAATTATCAGTTAATTAATTTGAATGAAATTTGTTTGAGCAACAAAAGGATCGCTAAATAAATGTTGTATGTGTAATTTATGTGTATTTTTGATTAATTGTTTCATGGAGATTTTTACAATCGATCAATCATTACGATTGAATGTTTACTGATGCACGAAGAATTCTTCCCCTTCTCGGCTTATCTGTCTCAACGACGACCAATAGGATAAGTCAGATGTTGAAAACAAAGATCGATTCACCAAGTTCTGAGAAGACATAGACAGATAGTAAGTATATTTCAGATTTGCTAACGTTTCTTAACGATATTTGGACATATCTGACAAGGAACGGTCCTCTGAACGATTGGTCTTCTGATTTTGAATGCTCTCGCTCGCGCTGTAATAGTCAGTTAGACTGTCTAATATTTGCTCGAGTTATATGTCCACACATCTCACAAGGAACGACCCATAATAACTATGAAGTGTGTCGTCAGATTTTAAACACCATCGTGTTCTAGGAACACGTGCACTGATATTGAGTATATTTCAGCTTTTTTCTAATGTTTTTTTCGAGCAAAGTAATGTGCATCTATCCGACGGTGAGAACGGCTCTTTAGATTTTGAACATCATCGTGCTATAAGAAGACGTGCACTGTTAGTGAGTATATTTTACATTTTGTTAAACTTCTTCGAGAGATGTAAAAGTGCACATATTTGACAAGGATTCGTTCATAATAACTGAAAGAACGATGTGTCTTCAGATCTTTAACACCATTGTAATTTGAGAGGACATCCACTAATAGTAAGTATATTTCAGATTATCGAGGGATGAAAAAAATGTGGCTGCTAAACAATGAAATTCCGCATGTGCTGCACTCTCTATGCGTTTGCCAAAATTATTGTGACACTTGTGCAATCTCGTAATATATGCACATACCTGAGGGAGAATGCCATGTTGTGACTCTTCGGGGCGTTTCTTCGGGTTTTAGAGATCATGTCTAAAAATTTGCGCTGTCAGTAAGTATGTTTCAGATATTTTACTATCTATACGGTGTATGTACACATACAGTATATGTCAAATAGTGTTTATATAGAACGTCTCTCCGAAATGTTCGAAATCATCGCTCCGTTAAAAGCGCTACAAAAGTTATGGATGTTTGGGAAAATGTCCCCCAAGCACAATGAAAGAAAAAATAATTCACGTACACACACTCGTATTTCTGGCCTTGGCAAGAACTGTCACATGCAATCCGACGTTTCTATTGAAAGTTTTACTTTTACAATCTTACAATCACTATTTCTTTTCTTTACAGTGGCTTGAAAAACTCTGCTTGGCAAAAACAAAGGAGTTAACTGGTGAACATTTTCGTGCGATTATTTGTCATAAATTTGGACGTGGGTTACCAATACAAGAGTAACCTAATCCCATCCGGCGGATTTTGTAGGAAATCCTTTCACCCTCAGTGCACTGGGCTGGAAAACGAACCCCTTCGTATATCAATGAATACTCCCGTAGCTATACTGTCTATTGTAAAAAATGTGCTTGCTATAAAATGTCTGAACGAAAATCTCACCCAGAGGTCTGCAGATGTTAAGTTCTACTACAAAAAGGGCTTACAGGAGCGCGAAAGACTCGTTGAGGTAGTAAAAGCTGCTGAGGAGGTAAGCACGACATCTGAACTTTTTTTTTATTACATTTCTCTCGGGAGAGGTGTAGGGAACGAGGTCATGGCACCGGCATGGGTGCGAGTTCTTCCTCGTCCCACTAACACTCCGCTGTTCGACAAGGTTCCGCCAAACCGAATCGTCACTAAATGTACTACCGAATATCGCAGCACCAAAATTGTCCACAAACGCGGAAGGATGAAAAGTACGCACTGGGAGAGAAACATAAGCGAAACTCCACAACGCAACGTCCACGAATTGTTGGAAAGAGGAAAGTTGTCCACCGTAGACCAAAGGAAAAACACAAACGAAACTCCACAATCCAACGTCCACAACAGGAAAAGGAAACACACTGCTTTAGTTTATTCCATTTTATTCTCTTTAAATTTGTGAAGGATAATTCTCTTTGTTACGTTTTATTCTCTAAATAAAAACCACTTTGTTCTCAGCCATTATTAAATATGTTAGTGTTTTTATACTTCACTTAGAACTTGGTATTAATATTAAATTGATTTTTCTAAATTTTAAACACGGTGAAACACTTCTATCCCGACACGACTTCTGTATATCTACGCTTCTCCGCCACGCGACGGAGGGCGAGAGCGGCACGACCGTGGTGATCGGCGGATGTAATCAGACTCCTTGATACAACCCTCGTTTGGGGTGAGTTTGTGGTGTGGTGGTAGATATCCTCTCCACTAAGGATATGTATTTACTTACCACCAGAGAAACGTAAAGTCTCTTTTGGTGGAATAGAAAACCAGATCTCGTAATGGAGATCATGGTGGCGTGTGTGTGATCGTTCAGATCTGTGTTGTTTACTCATGTGCAAAGGCAATGGAAAACAAAGCAGGCAGGCGGCACGGACAAAGGAATCGGGGCGATCATGGTTTATGATGCGCCTCGCGGCTAAATAAATAGACGACGATGCATCGAAGAGATGTGCTAAAAGCAAATATGGGACGAGGGCATCATAAAAGTCTTAGATGAGTGATGCCCTTGTGTAAATATACGAATAGACATTGGGAAAGGTGCTAATGGGTTGGTGGACGAAACGAATCCCTTGCTTGCATTTGTATATGCAGGGAAATTCGTTTGTGGGAAACGGATTTTATATTTGCATTGTTTATGCTTTGAATTCAATCCGGCGGCTATGCGCGAAGTCGATGATTGTTTGGAGATTCAAACAAAGGAGCATTTCTGGGTAAAGTGCTTGCAGCTGTATCGATAGTTGCAAGTCATTGCAAGGCAGGTTAGATGGTTATACAATGACGGTTTGTATATACCATCTATATTAATTGTACATGGCATCTATGGCAACGCCAGGATCGAACTCTAGGGTGAATACCTACACTAATCGCTAATGCAGAGATGCATTGATACATGTATGAATGCCCTTGTAGGAAAAATTCTTTGCAGGCATTTCCAGGTAATGCATTGAAAGCATTAATTATCCTTGGAAAGGAAATGTTTTTGCTGCGGGGAGATTGCGGGGCAGGTGTGGGAAGTTTGGAATTTGCCTGGCAACCGAAGGTACCGAATAGGTTTTGGTTTTATGCACCTGTATAATGGAAAGAATTCTTGTAGGGAATTTGTATGCGAAGAGATGCATGAAAAGGTAGGATTTCTTTACAGGGACTTTTAGGTAAATAAATTTGATTTATTTGATGCGTGAAGCATTTAAGGTGCTAATGCGATTGCATTAGCGAAACTTATATGGTTGGGTCGAAGTTATGGGGGTTCTTCAGGTAAGTAACAGTGGGGTTTGGCGGAACCGCCACAGAGGCGAACCTATAGCGCCGAGTGGGCGGCCCGAGATGCCGCCAAAAAACGGTTACAGTTCTTTTTGAACAGTTGCAGGTTGTAACGTTCCGGGAACACTCGCGTGTGAAGGGAGTTCCACAGCTTCCTCTTCGTCCAGTCGCAAAGCTGCTGGGAAAGTCCGTATGAACGATGTTTGCGCAGCAATGCCCTGTGCCAGACGCGGTCAAAAGCCTTAGAGATATCCAATGCGACCGCCCTTGACTCGCCATCCTGCTCAATCGCAGATGCCCATATAAAGGCCAAAAGGTCCCATGGAGCGCCTGCTACGGAATCCCTATTGACGATCATTTAGAAGTCCGTTCCACTCCAAATACTTAATTAACTCAGTATTGATGACTTTTTCCATCACCTTAGACAACATAGACAGTAATGCTATCGGGCGGTAATGTTATCTGACCTTTTTCCCCTCTTGGGATTGGCTGAACCCGAGCGATTTTCCAGCAGGCAGGAAAGGTCATCCGTGCATAAGATAAGCGGAAGAGTCTGCCAAGAATCGGCGATAGCTCTGAAGCACAGTTCTTGTGAACCATTGCTGGTATTCAGTCCGAGCCGGTTACCTTCTTACAGTCCAGTCCACGTAGAACGCGCTGAATAGTGTGCGGGCGGAACCTTACATTCCGCATGGAAGACCGTACCGATGCCATCACAAGTGGCTCCAAAAGACCGGGATCGGGATTTGAATTCGCGGAAAATAAATTCGCGAACACATTAGCTTTATCCTTTGAATTCGCTGTCTGTCACCAACGGAGGGAAAGAGGAGGAAGCGAAGTTACTGCTGACAGCTTTTCTATTGACCAGAAGAGCGCGAACCAGTCGGGCACCGAAGAAGTTTATTGGTCACTTTGTTGTTGTGAGCTTTCTTCGCGGTATCAATCGCGTGATTGCACGCGTTTCTTATTCTAACCCTTACCGAACAGATAAATCTGCGATATGACGGAATCATCATCATCATCATCGGCACTACAGCCGGGAACCGGTCTTGGCCTTATTTAGCAAGTCCCTGAGGATTGTTAAATTTTCCATAATGATTTGTTTTTTCCGGGCAATGTCATTAGTCTTGCGCCAGAGGCTCCCCGACGGGGAATCGAACCCCAGTCTCCCGCGTGACAGGTGGGTATACTAACCACTATACTATGACGGAATCATAGGAAACGACTTTTTATTTAAATATAGATGTGTAATCGATTTTAAGGAACACATCCTGAAGATTCCAATGGCCAATGGTGATTTGAAGCTTAAGGAAAAAGGGGAGGCAAAGGGTAATGAGAGTGAGCATCGAAGAAAGCCATACAGCTCTACGAACGAGGCACCGAGCCTAATCCGTAATAAGCTAGTATGTGAATCACCAGCCACCTGCCCAGATCTTCAGTTCGATTCAAAAGTAAAAAGCAATAAATCTAAACAGAACAGAAAGCGAAAACAGAAAAATTTGTGACAAAGTTTCAGCAGCAAAGACTGAAGACTGAAGAACAAAATGTTTCAGCATATAAGACTGAAGGAGCAACTCTCACTTTAAAACCCAGAAGCCAACAAATAATAGACTTTCCGTTAGTAAATAGTAAACACCAGGACATATCCGGCGATATAATCATTCAAAAAAAACGAATCATGCCAGGAATATACGTGGGCGAAACCTTAACCAGTCCCAAGAGCTCCAAATTAAAGGTGTTAATGATGAACACTTCGGAAACAGAGCAAACGGTGAATACTAAAGACGTAGACTTCAAATGGGACAAGCTAAGTGATTTCAACCTGATCTCTAGTCAATCCGACGACCTAATCAAAGGCAGGCTAAATGATTTAACATCAATAATCGATCTCAGTCACTAATTGTGAAGAAAAACCATCTATCCTCCAAATCTGTAGAGAATACAATGATTTATTTTTTCTCGAAGGTGACAACCTCTCATTTACAGAAGCGCTGAAACATAGAATCATTACTGACCCAAACAAACCACCCGTATTTACCAAACCCTACAGGCTCCCGGACACACAAAAAACCGAGATACATAAACAGGTGAATGACATGCTACAAAGTGGTATTATCCAACCCAGTGCTAGTCCTTGGAACTCCCCCTTGCTCTTGGTACCAAAAAAAAGCTGACAGGGGAGGTAATAAGAGATGGAGAGTTGTGGTCGATTTCCGTAGGTTAAACGAAGTAACTGTTGCCGATGCATACCCGTTACCAAATATCACGGACATACTAGATCAACTAGGGAGGGCAACTTACTTTAGAACCCTCGACCTGGCAAGCGGATTTCATCTAATCCTAATGGACAATGAAGACAAGTGCAAAACCGGCTTCAGTACCCCTTATGGACATTATGAATATAACCGTATGCCGTTTGGTCTACGAAAAGCTCCCGCAACTTTTCAACGTTTAATGAACAACGTTTTAATGGGATTACAAGGATTTGAATGCTTTGTATACATCGATGACATAGTCCTTTACGGGTATAACCTGCAAGAACATAACTCAAAGCTTATACGAATATTTAATTGTTTACGTCAGAATAACCTAAAGCTTCAACCAGATAAATGTACTTTTCTGAAGAAGGAACTAATGTATCTTGGTCATATAATTTCCGAACACGGTCTTACACCAGACCCCGAAAAGATTAAAGCTGCTAAAATATACCCCACGCCCAAAAACGTAAAGGGAGTAAAATCATTCCTCGGATTCATAGGATACTACCGGCGGTTTATAGATAATTTCTCAACCATAGCAAAGCCGCTAACGAAGTTACTAAAGAAAACCGAAGCATTTAAATGGGACCCTTTCTGTGATGAAGCATTCCATACTTTAAAAAATAAAGTTATAGAACCCCCCATCTTAGCTTACCCAGACTTCAATAAAGACTTTATAGTAACTACGGACGCTAGCGACGTTGGAATAGGCGCGGTCTTATCGCAGGGAGAAATTGGCCAGGACAAAGCTATCTGTTATGCTAGTCGCACCCTTAACGACGCCGAATCCAGGTACAGCACTACAGAAAAGGAACTGCTGGCAATTATCTACGCCGTCAAACAATTTCGCCCCTATATCTACGGACGAAGGTCCACAATATGCACAGACCACAAACCACTACAGTGGCTCATGAATCTGAAGGACCCGACATCAAGATTGGCTCGTTGGAGATTATAGTTAGACGAATATGAATACCAAATTATTTACAAAGCAGGAAAATACAACTCCAACGCAGATGCACTTAGCCGCCTCCCTATTAACATCCAAGACACACAAGAGGTAGGCAAGGTACTAGTTACCCTAGAAGCAAAACGAAAGGTCAAGGCACCGATGAACCATTAGTAGCCGCAAGTGAGGAAATTACTCTCCGACATACCGAATGTGAGATAATCGAAATTTCTAAACCCATAGAGTATGCCAAAACCCGTTCACCTATTCAGATCTTTATACTACCCAATAAAGAAGGCCAAATCGAAAAATCACTTAAAACCATCCCTAACTATACACGTCCGAACCCAAACGAAATAAAATTATACCCAAACACGATAAAATCCCCTTTATATATTGTCACTACGTTGCCGCTAGACATAGGAAACGAATCCAGCTTTGAACGAACACTCAAAAAAATTCGTAGCTATTGTATAAACGAAAAGGTAAACCACATCGACATTTCTATCCCAAAACAAGAGCCAATAAACCCTCGCCTTAACAATGCCATCATACAAACATTCGCCCAAACCAAGATCATCGTGTATCTCTACTCTGACAAAAGAATCTATATCAAAGACCGACAGGATATCGATAAAATTCTCCGTGACTTCCACAATTCACCTTTTGGAGGGCACCAAGGGAATCTCCCGCACAAATAAACGTCTTAAAACAAGGTACTTTTGGCCAACACTCATAACAGATACGAAAGAATTCATTCGCAAATGCGACTCATGCCAAAGAAATAAACTAACTCTAAACAGAAAAATTCCCTTGAAAATCACCACAACAAGTACGACCCCCTTCGAACGCGTAGCTTTGGATATTGTTGGCCCACTCCCAACTAGTTACGAAGATAATAAGTACATCTTAACTTTCCAAGATGATTTAACAAAGTTCACTGAAGCTATGCCGCTACCTAATGCGGAAGCACCCACCATAGCTCGTAGTTTTGTGGAGAAAATTATATGTCGTTTCGGAATACCCGACGCGGTATTAACTGACCAAGGCACCAACTTCCTGAGCCACCTTTTTAATATAAATATGCAAGATTCTGAAAATCAAACAGATACAGACAACACCTTATCATCCCCAAACAAATGGAGCCTTAGAACGCAGCCACCGAACGTTGGCCGAATATCTCAGACACTACGTTAACAAGGACCAACTTTCATGGGATACCTGGCTACCATATTCAATGTTTGTGTATAACACCACACCTCATAGTAGCACCGCATTTAGCCCTTTTGAATTACTTTATGGTTTTCCTGCACGGATACCGAATTCTATCAGCACAAATCCGCAAACCTCATACAACTAAGAGAACTACGCTAACGGGCTAAAAGCCCGCCTACAGTACGGCTACAAGATTGTCAAAAACATATTGCAGGACAAAAAGGAAAAAGCTAAAGCGTGTTATGACAAAGGAACAAGCCATAAAACATTCAACATTGGCGACAAGGTCCTCATAAAAAATCATACCTGAAAAAATAAGCTTGCTTCTATATGGGAGGGTCCTTACGAAATACACAACATAGTATCCGATGAGAACTCGGAAATCAAAATAGGAAATAAATTTAAAATTTTACACAATAATAATATAAAACTATTTTCGGAATAAATAAATAACCTATACACACAACATAACCAAATTTTTAACAATTATCTTAAAATTAGAACCCAAAACAGTTTTGGAAAATTTTCCATAAATTTAAAGAAAAGATACACACACAACAAATGGCCTTTGTTTTTTTATTCAATATATATGAAATAATATGAAATAATCAAACTATTGTAGGAAATGACGGAAATGAAAAAAAAAAGAGTTAAAGAGGGGAAAGAAAGAAAGAAAATTTTAGAGTTAATATATATATTGGGAAATTTTGAGTTAATATATATATTCGAACGGAAAAGAGAATTTTGAAACATAATATAATTAATATAATAAGCATTAAGAACCTGCCCCCAAAGGCAATAGATATATACGCGGTCCTGTTTAACAACGCGTTGAATAATGCATATTATCCCGCGCGTTGGAAAACCTCAATCATTCAGCCCATCCCAAAAAAGGGCAAAGACTGTACAAACCCAATGAACATGCGTTCGATAAGTTTACTCCCAAGCATCAGTAAAGTATTTGAAAAAATCATTAACAAAGCTCTGCTAAAATGGGTAGACGACAATAGCATTATTCCAAATAACCAGTTTGGCTTTAAGGCGGGTCATGAAACCACACATGCCGCAGCTAAACTGGTCTCCGACATACAATGGAATAAATGTAGGAACCAATGCACAGGTGCCTGTCTGATCGACTTGGAAAAAGCCTTTGATACCGTCTGGATCGAAGGGTTGTATTACAAACTGGTCAGACATGGCATACATTAGCCTTTACTATATGTACTTTACGATATGTCAAAGGACAGGAGGTTCGTGGTCAAAAGTGGTAATGTGACCTCTAATAAAACGTATAATATCAAGAATGGCGTGCAACAGGGTGCGGTACTCTCTCCGATTCTTTTTAACATTTACATTAGCGACTTATTAGATGCACTTCCGCAGGCTATTGCGTACGCAGACGATCTCATAATTTACAGAACAGCTCCGAAAGTTGAGATCATAAATAGTTTAATACAGCGAGACTTCAACAACGTGCAGCGCTATTGCGATGACTGGAAACTTAAGATCAACTTCCAGAAATGTGAAGCCATCATATTTAGAACGCCATTATATAAAGCCACGAACGACACAAGAAAAAACTGGCGAAAGCTAGTTATCGTGGGACCACATGGAGATAAACTGGAAACCAAGAGTTTAGTTAAATACCTGGGCATCTGGCTAGATCAATATCTGTATTTCAACAGACATGTAGAGGCTGCTCTGATCAAGGCTAGAAAAACGTTTGCTATGACAAGGAGGCTATTTCACAGTAGCCAACTTGACAGCAGGGTAAAAGTCATATGCTACATGACGCTAATCAGGCCAATGCTCATATATGGCTGTCCAGTATGGTTTAACATAGGTCCAAATTTGATGGAAAAGATTCGGGTGTTCGAAAGGAAGTGTCTCAGAAGTTGTCTCAGATTATATCGATCACCGGAATCGGAATACAAAAAGTACTACTCAAATGAGACTTTATATAATGAAGCCTGCATAAATAGGGTGGATAATTTTATGATTAAATTAATCAGAGGACATATTGCGAGAGCAATAAGCTCGTCCAATGACCTAATTTTCGGGGCTTATTATCCAAATACCCTGTACTATGCGAGCGTGCGTCGCAACGGTTTTGTTCCACCAGAGGCGTTCCTTGATTTGGACATGAAAGGGCTTATACAGGATAGATCCGGAATTCCGCTGATCTATTATGTAAGTAGATCATCTGTAGACGGGCGATTGTGCTACGACCGGGAAGTAACGCGCACCGAAGAAGAGCTCCTGCGCTTCAATAGGGCTATCTCCCACAGAGACCGGGACGATAGTATTAGACAGCGTCAACAGTTCTGGTGGTTGAATGGCATATAAAGACCTGGATACCAAAGTCGGTATAGAATCACACTATCATCAGCTAGCTTACATAGACTTAGCTTTTCTAGAATTAAGGTAGTATAAGATTTAAGTTAAGTTAAGCTAAGTGATTTTACATAAAATTAAAAAAAAAAATAGGTAAGTTAAGTAAGTTAAATTTTAAGAAAAAAAAACAAAAAAAATTGACAAAGTTTTTCAAATTTTTCTTTGTCTTTCAAATAATTATAAGTATTGCCACAAAGTTCTGTCGCCGAAAGGCAAATTATACAAATATTAAGTAATGTTTAGCTTAGAGCGTCTGCGAAGGACCAGTAAGTCATTATTGTTAAGTACGTTTTCCGGCACCGCCATCATTCGATAATTTGTAATTTTAATATAATTTGTTTTAAAATGGTGTGATGGTAAGATGGTGGAGGAGTTGCGCGATCCACAAGTGAGTTTTCGAACACGCCCCGATTCGGGTGTGGATCGTGCAGCTCTTCGAGTTCGAATTCGGTTTTCGAAGTGGACGTTGATGGGGAGCGAGAGAGAGAACAGGTGAATGTTGATACGGTTGTTGATATACGGTTTTGCAATTCCGTTTTTGGAGTCGAATGGTAAAAGAGCAGCAAAGAGTACGGTTGTGGTTGGTCCCGGTGGAGAATTCGCAGAAAAGAAGAAAGATAAGAAACCCGTGCCTTTTTTTTGTTTTAAAATTAAAGAAAAGTAAAACTGGAAAATTAAAAAAGTAAAAGCAATGTTTTAAAAACACACTAGATTCCCAAAAGTGTTAAAATTGTTTGAAGACTTTTAAATATATCTCGTAATTACTTAAAGTACTCTGTGTCAGACTGTTTCAATTGATTCGGTCGCCAAAGTTTACCCTTCATATAAATCCTAACTCAGATATGACCCGAGTGTGAACGTGCAAAACCAATCAACTATAATGTTTTGTACAGTGTCACGAACATCTATTTGCAATTAAATGCTGATCACTGACCTGGAGAGCTGTTTCTAAAATATCAAATTGTGTCAAGGGTGCCCATGGAAATAGAGGAGCTTCAAAATATGATCTAGGGATTCTAACTAAATCATTCACCATTGAAAGGACTAATCTGGCCGAGAGCGGGAACACTGTACTTTCCTGACCATTGCATTCCAAGATTACAGGTAAAATAAATAAATTAGATTTAATTTTCTGTGGCAGAGACAAAAAGAAACTGTCACATTATATAAGATATTTAAGCTAGAATTTAAGCATTTTTTGTCTAGCCTTTAATTTAGAAACTAAGAATATAGAAAGAAAATAAAAAAATGTTTAAAAATGAATGAATGATAAAAAGCATTAAAATTTTTTGGATAGGAAAAGAAAAGGTTCCAAGGAGAAATATTTAAATTTAGTTAATATATAATGTAAATAGACAATTTTTCTAGTGTTAAGAACTTTTTGATTATTGTAACCTTTGATGGAAGATAATGTTGAAAACCATTGTAATTGAACCAAAATCTAAGTCTTTAATTAATCTTAATCTAACCTATAGTTACAAGAAAATTATTCTCTTCAAGCCCCATTTTCATAACATGCACCTTTTTTCATTCAAAACATAGCACTTTGATTTTCGTTCAAAGTTTATTCAAAATTTAAAACTAAAGGAATACTTTGATAAAATTAGTTTTGTTCAAATTATACTTTACAATCAATTAGAACAATAAGTAGCTTAAGAAGAGAGAAATTTTAATTGTAAAATCAGTTGAGAAGCAGTCGAGTTGAGAATCAGTTCATTTAAAGTTCAGATACAAGTTTGAGATTGAGTTTCAGTTAGTTCAGTTTAGTATTCACTTCTAAGCAGTAACAGTTCAGATACAGTTAGAAGTGAGAGCAAAATAAATTAATAGAAAAATCAATTCGTTTATGAGAAATTAAATCAAAAGAATAAAAGACTTTAAAATGAAATAAAATTATTTTAAGCTAAACCAAAGAAGAGGAGATATATGCTTATATCAAAACCTCCACGCTCTTCCCTCGATATAAAGAGGAAGCACGGCGCTGGAGACGTAACACCTTGCGCCACTCACGGAAAGACAGTTTCAGAAAATAATGTAGAAATTGAACCAGAAGTGGAAAAAATGGAAGAAGAGTCACCTACTGACATAGTTGGTGAAAGGGGGAAGTTGGCTGAGAGTGTTAAGGTCAATGAAGTGAAAAGGGAAAAGTATACACAAGGGTTTGCAAAGATGATACGAAAAAAAAACAGCGGTAGTAGAAAATGTAGTCGAAGGCGGAAAGTTTAATTTAGTGGGGCCAAACCCCATTTATTAACTTAGTACAAGCGTTCACAATGATTCTAAGATCAAATAAAACCTGACGAAAAAGATATACAGAGGGGAACTGTGGCGGTTCCGGTAAACCCCACGGTTCGCCTTCCTAAAAAACCCCCATAACTCTATCCAATCATATAATTTCGCTAATGCAATCGCATTAAGCACCTGAAAATGCTTCACGCATTAATTAGATCGAAGCTATAATCGTAGAGTCCCTGTAAATAAAACTTACCTATTCATGCATCTCTTCGCATACAATTTTCCGTAAGATTTCTTTCTTTGTTTATCTGGAATTCCAAACCAATTCGGTACCAGAAAAATGCCTGTAAACAAAACGATTCGGTTTGCATACAATACAACCGTCGTGACAGGGACCACAAATATTGCGCCGTCTATTTTCCAATTTCGCCATGCGTACGATAAATTTCTTTACGTACACATTGGCCGGCGACCTTTTTCTCCCAGCAATAAAATTCTCTAACTCGCACCATGTGCAAACAGAAGAACGCTGTTCCTACATAGGTTTCCTGCGATACCATAAACAATCATATCGTTACTTTTCATTTAATGATCGGCTGCTATTTATTTAGTTGACCCTCATTACCGAACGATGCATAAGCAAACCCATTAGCACCCGACGAGATTTGATTTGTTTACACACATCTCTTGGATGCCCTTATGCCTCTTCTGTGTGTTCCACGTTCGTCTAATGGTTTTGATCCTTGAAAAGAACCGACGTACACCCATACATGTGTGCCATGACGATCTCTTCTAATGAGATCCGGTTATCACTACAAGTAAAGGAGATGCATCCAAAGATCCTTTTGACAGCGACTTAATATCGCAGAGTCAAATTACATCCGTCGACCACACTGGTCGTGCGACTCGCGCTGTCCGTAGTGCTGCGGACACACGTATATCCAGAGTCGCGGATCTAAACCCCCTGGTTTATAGTTGGTTTCGGATCGTGTGCGTCGACCTGCTTACTGTACCGATTCAACGCCGTGCTTCCTCGACGCGACCGAGGGAAGAGCGTGAACGCAAATTAAAATTAATTACAACACAAACTTTTATATTAAAACAAATAAGATTTTATTTAATTTCGCAAATAACAATATTTAAATTGGTTTTAATTCTTCTTTTATTATTTACAATTTAATGCTTCCGCGTCGGAAGTCTGAATACAACTCTCTGTGTCGGGAGTCCAATTACCACTGCTTCTATCGGAGGTCCAATTTCAACTAACTGTCTACATCACTAAAAACATTCTCGATTTCATCCTGTATGAACGAAATTCATCTGTTACCCTTAGTTACGTCTTGTTAACAGAAAACTATTGGAAACTCTCGCAGCTGCTTATGTATTTTGGATAACGGTAACTGTGTGAAATGGGCTCCTCGATAGTATAGTGGTTAGTATACCCGCCTGTCACCCGGGAGACCGGGGTTCGATTCCCCGTCGGGGAGCCCCTGGCGCAAGACTAATGACGTTGCCCAGAAAAAATAAATCATTATGGAAAATTTAACAAGCCTCAGGACTTGCTAAATAAGGCCAAGACCGATTCCCGGTTGTAGTGCCGATGATGATGATGAACTGTGTGAAATGTGTTATGCAAAGGATAGGTTGAAATTTGGGAATTAGGAATTATGAAATGTATGAAGTATTGTATTTCTAATGTAATGGATATATTGAAATATGGAAGGAATATATTCAAATAGAAAGGGATTAGGGATTTATTCAATATGTAATTATTATTGATAATATGGAATTGATTTTGATATGCAAATGTAGGAACTATGTAAATTGAATTGATGGAAAATTGATTTGGGATTAAAAAGATATTAAAGGATATATTTACTAATATAAAGTGTATAAATGTATATTATGGGAAATTATGTTGAAATGGATATGTTAAGGTTGATGTTTGGATTATTGGAAGACAGTAGGACTGCGGAGTACCACATTACCTTACCTGCCCCCGTTTAATTGTACAATTGGGTAGTCAAAAAGTATTCCGTGAATGTGTCTGTACCAGTGTTAAAGTAAATTTAAATGATTTAGTTTTCATCAAATAGTTCAGATAAACAATAACCGCAATTGTTAACGAAATGTGCTGTGTTTTAAACTGACTGTAAACGCGACTTACAATAGACATAAACGTATCAGTAAAAACAATAAAATATTGTACACCAAACCAGTGTGTTTCATTTCCTTTTCCTTGGTGAATAGTTTTCTTTTGTTACTTGTCGGCGGAACTGTTAACAGTCGGATGGGGATAGGAGTGAACCGATTGTCCATGTTTGGCACAATACTCCTAATCCCCACAGAACCCAAAAAATCCACTAAAGGAGAAAATGTCGGAGAAAACGAGAAATGCGACCAGTCCAATATGGACGACAAGACCGTAAAAAGGATAGATAGAAATCCTCAAAACGTAAGATCCGTTGACCCGAATCGTATTTGCGTTGTTCTTTTGAAGATCGCTAAACTACCGTGAAAACTCGTACATCTATCCATTTCAACCAGTGCATTCTCAAAAAGGCGGGGAGAATTGATGGCACGTAGGTGTGGGGCTAGGGCATGTGGCGGCAGGCTCCTCTTTTCGGTACTATCTACCAAAAGTTGGGTAGAAGATGCCCCTACAGCGGTACATGGTAGTCCCTTCCCTAATAACATGCGCTGATAAGTACAGCGCGATCCTTCACTCCTCCTACTGCGGGGTCATCTGGCACCGAGTTATCTACTCAGTCTCCCTAGGGTAAGTGCTTGTTGTTCTTCCAGGCAGCGTCCTCTTCTACATGTTGCAGACATCTTTCTTCGACCCACCATCTGACTGGAAAGACCCACAATTGTTGCTGGCGACCTGCATCCATGGACTGTATTATGCGCTAACTAATATGATGATGTCATACTTCCTATAGCCTGTTTAATTCGAAAACCAAAAAAGCGAGAAGAGGAGGGGTAGAAACGGCAACAATTTCGAGTAACTTAACAATGTATTTAAAATGATTTATTCGTTTATTGTGGATTATTTAGTTGTTACGAGTATTAGGAGATGTGTCGCTCCGAAATTTGACGAGGAACTGAATCATTTTCTAAATGCAGTCTCCTTTTACAGGCGGCTGGTCTTCCTTCTGGCTGTGGTCTCCAATGCCTCGTGACCTAAGTTGGATATAATATTCAACGCACTTGTGACAATTCTCCACACTTCCGTGGCTGCAGTTACTCCTTTATGTTGTGCATTGAGCTCGTATCACACACTGGTAATATTCAACGCACTTGTGACAGTTCTTCACACTTCCGTGGCTGCAGTTACTCCTTTATGTTGTGCATTGAACTCGTATCACACACTGGTAATATTCAACGCACTTGTGACAGTTCTTCCATCTTCCGTGGCTGCAGTTACTCCTTTATGTTGTACATTGAGCTCGTATCACACACTGGTCCCGGACTGATGGGGAAATGGGTAGGGTTCCCCTTGTTCCTTGTTTATCCCGTGTAATGTTCAAGGGCACACGGGAGGAAGCACAAGACGATGGATTCCGGCTTTCCTCGAGCAAAGACCGAATAACTTCCCTTCAACACAGAGCGATCGAATACATTATAAACATTCCTTTATTACAAACAAAACCGTCGTATTCTTCGGCCGATTACAGAAGTATCCACTATCTTTTCCTTTTTTGAACAACTTTCTTTTCTTCTTTACAGTCACCGTGTCATCTTTTTTCAATTTTTTCTTTTCAACGGGACATTGCACTTTCCTTCATTTCTACTGTTAAATACGAACTGCCCAAAATCGTCAAAAAACGGAATCAAAAACAGTATTGAACAAAATCATCAACAAACGGAATCAAAGACTTGTCGTTCTTTTCTCCCCCAGGTACACAAAAATACTTTTCACCCTCTCTCCATCTCCATCCACTCCGAGAAGGGAATCAGCTTCCACACGATCCACAATCGAACACGAGTATGTTCGTATATTCAACATGTGGACCGCGTGTTTCTTCACCACCCTACCATCTATTATTAAATTATATTAAAAACCAATCAAATGATGGGGGTGGTAGAAGCCGCACGTAACACGCCGACATGTCTCCAGTGCTTTTTTTATTTTCACTTCAATGCGTTCCTAACAAGCATTACCTTACTGTTGGAGGTTATTACCGAATTAAGCTCAGATAAGTAATGTCCCAACAAACTAAAATCGCCGTCACCAACCGGCTTTTCAAACCAGGGAAATCGAGGAAAAATCGCCACCGGAAGGCCAACGCAGCGGAGTCATGGTACCTATGATAGCCCATACAATTACAGTGAATGAAGAACAAATGATCAACGGCAACAACTCTTTCTAGATCCACAAAGATTTCTCAGATTTCAGTTCAATGGACAAACATCCACCGGGGAAGTAACACGCTAACGATTCTATAAATCTAGGTAAGGCCAAACAAAGTATCATACTGTACGCCAATAACTTCTGAACATTTGTGAAGAATATCAGAAACTTTACCTTCTCATCCATTCCTTCGCTTATAGTTGATGACTGATCAATTCAAATCACCGACGAGTGACCAAGAATATTCCTTTCTCACTATAAACTGCGATACGAATTCATGTTGCGATGCCGTTTCTGCCATCATCCACCAAATCCATTCACCATTTAGTTGTAACTAGTTCTCGGGAGAATAAACCTATTTTCAAAATATTTTCAGGAACTGCAGCTTCGGTAAACAAATCATCCACTCAAGGCAAATCTCAAAATCCCACATTGACCAAGCACCAGCATTTTATCAACCCCAACAGAACAGACCTTCTCAAGGGTACATCGTCATTCCTTGGTAAAAATATAGCCCAACGTGACTCCAGCAAGTTCATCTCATACATACCGTGATACTTTGACGCAAACACAACTCTCAAAGGTTTACGAGCAACCTATCAGGTCCAAAAAACCGAAATTAACTCGACGAAAACAGTGAAGGAAGAGAAGAATTAACATCACTGAAAATTAACAGCAAGTCGAAAATTGGTTCCTTTTTATCATCATTATTTTTTGTTATCTACTTCTAGGCTCCGTCTGAGGCATAAATGTTTGGAACAGATTGAGTAAGCCCCTTTCAAGCCAACACAGTAAGAGAGTTTCCTAATTTGATTCTGTCAAAAACTAACATTTTAAAGCTCCTGCACTGAGCACTACATTCGAGCATCCCAAACACAATTCCGAATTTGATTCTGACTATGTGCTTCGACTCCAGAATACTACTTTGTTCGATGGTCCAACTTCTTCCATTTTTCACAACCCGAACAGTAACCTACAGAACAACCCCGTTTAATATTTAACTCCCTTTATCCGCCACACCACTATATATCCTTATTTTAGCCTTCCACTGACTTCGTCGTTCCTCTACCCCACCGTAAGTAGTCATTACTATTTGCATATCTTTTCAAGTTCACCGTGGACTTACCGTACGATTTTATTTTCTTTCGCGAAATCCAACATTCCTCGGATTAAATCTTAAATAGTATTTTTCCCAGAGGACTCGAAGTATCGGTTGGTATGCCAGGGAAAAGATGCAGGAGACTGTGTAATTGACCATGAATATCTCTTATAAAAGCGAATTCTTCGATGGACAGCGCCCATTTCGCACCATCCGCCTTTTTCCCTACTTTCCCACCACGCTGTTTTTGTTCTTATTCCCGAGCTTTGCATATACTTACATTAGTACAACAACATTTCTAACACGTTTTCGTAACACTTAGGATGGACATCGCAAATTTTGATTCATTGTATAAAGTGAATCAGTGTGGTATGGGAACCATGCCATTTTTAAAATTTCTCACTGAACTACGACACTTTCGAAGTTTCTGTGGCAATCCTTGAGTGAACTTCGAAGGAAAAAAAAACGTAACTGTTTGCATCGTCGTTGTTCGGTTGCATTTCCTCAACTTCCTAATTAAAAATCTGCCTAACTGTCCAAGAAAAATTTAATGCATTTATATATATAAAATTGTGTTGTTGTTCTAGCCGAAAGCCTTAGTTCCTAGAGCTACTAGATTTAAGTTACTATGTAATTTACTTACATTGTAGTAAATAATAAATAAATAAAAAAATAAATGTGCTGTTGTTGTCATACTGTTTGGTAAATGTTGATATGGTTGTTAGATCGTTGTAAAAATAAAACAGAAGCACAATCTTGTAAATAAACGATAATATATATATATAATATGTATATATATATATATATATATATATATATATATATATATATATATATATATATATATATATATATATATATTGTTGCGGATACAACTGAATACAGTCAGTATTACAAACAAACTGTCATGAAATCAATGACAACCTCATTCTTCTTCGTAAATTGCTTGGCGACTCCAGTTCGCAATTCGTTGTAGTCGACAAAAATCTAAGGAATCATAAGAAAGAATGACGCGATTTCTTGAGCCCACCCAAACAACACTTTGGCTGGTGGACAATTGCTAAAAGACCAACATCATTGGTATCATCATCGCTGCACACCAGGAAACCAAATTGTTCCTGACGTCATTCCCCCGGCCCACCAACCAACAAACAAGGTTCTCGGCGTAATAAATAGTTGCCCCAAGTGCAGCTACATTACTGGCGCCAGGTTTGTGGTGTATCATCGAGCTGCCCCCAGTGCAGCTACCTTTCTACCACACCGCGACCAGTTCGCGACGCAGTCGAGGAATCCAGACTGTGGAGTCAGTATATCGCCGCTCTGTCGTGGCGCAAAAGGCATACTAGACGATCCAGACGTACGGATCTACCGCGACCAAGTTCGCGGCGTCACTGCAAGGGATCCAGATTGTGCATCCATCCCGCCGCCCAGTTCGCGGCGCAACCGAAAGAATGCCACAAAGTTCGCGCAGATTAGAAGGTCCAGACCTAAGGACCGACCGACGTTAAGGTGGTGGGACACACCGAGGTCCAGACGCAAAGACCACCCATCGCCAAGCTCGCGGCACATCCAACAGACCATTCAAACAAGCTGCCGGCACCAATGACAGCGAAGTCAAATATGACAAGGGTTGCATTGGCCGAGCAGCTCATAGCGGCTCAATTCGCCGCACATGAGAAGATGATGGGCACTTTCGAGAATCTCAATAAGAGGGGGCCACCGACGCTGGCCACAGCGGACGCGCAGAGCGTGGCCTCCAGCTGGACTGGGATGAGATTCGAAAGCGACATGAACAACTCATATGACTGGTAACTCCATGGCCGACCGTCATCCAACCCTATTTTGAAGATAGATTCATCGACGAGGCTGAGGAGACATGCCTTGACGTGGCCACAGAGCTTGCTGAGGCAAGGCACGCCCTCACCGTCGACCGTCCGACCGCTTTCAAGACTGCGGCGGACACCTTTTATCAACCACAAAGTCGATTGCCGCCATTGATGTCGCAAGCTACATGGTGGCCGGGAACACCTCCCACACCTGGCATGTGTATGCCATCTGCTCATCCATCCAGATTACCATCACGAATGATGCCCCCGGAACACCCCCCATACAGGCAACAAAGGCGTGACGACTGAAACCGAAAAGCCAGCAAAGGTAGGTGCTGTCGACAGCAAGACAGCCAAAGAAGGAATGGTCGAGAAGAAAACCGATCCGAAACCTACAACTAACGCCGCCAAGGACATCAAGAAGGTTCCAGAGGCAGCGAAAGAAGGAAAGAAGCCTGCTGCAGAGAAACCCGCCGAGCAAGGCAATGATGTCCACCTACCGAGGCTGCTAGAGGTCCAGCTCGCGCTGGACCCAGCCTCCCCAATTACGGCAAACAGCGCCGACCAAAGCAAAGATGCCAAGAAATGCGATGTACCGAAAGGAAAGAAGCCTGCTGCAGAGAAACCCGCCGACCAAGGCAATGATACCAAATTACCGAGACTGCTCGAGGCCCAGTTCGCGCTCGATACAGCCTCCCTCACAACGGCGAACAGCGCCGAGCAAGGCAATATCCAACTATCGAGGCCGTTCCTCGTGGGTTGCGGACTTACAACTCCGACCCAGAGGAACTGGTCCACCATAAACATAATTCAACGACCACTAACAGCGTATACAAAACGCTTCAAGAGCAAGCAGTAGCTATGGCAAACAGGATCCGTACCAGATCTAACGTCAATGCATTTCACGAATACCCCATCAACTGTCCAAGCAACAGTAGTAACCAACAATGTCCGCAGTGACCGTGACCAAACACATAGTCCCGTTAATAGCCAGTTTTATCAACAACTACAGCAGCAGCAGCAGCAACATTCACCAGGAAATGGCATAGGGGCAGACCAAACGCATTTGTCAGTCACCAACCTATCGGTGATGTCGAACAACACACCGGCCAATTGTAATTCGCTGCACATCTCGGATGGAAGTCTTCCATCAATCGGTGGTCTCTTAACAACTGCCAGTAGTACAGGCACCCGACCAGAGACACCGAATGGCCAAACTCCGGCCAATAACCGAAATCATCAAGGACAACCGCTACCACATGTAGCCTCCCCAATAGGGTTAGGAGAATGCAATTCCCCGCTTGGTGGGCGGCGCTCCCCACCATCCAGGCATCAACCGCATACCAGCCAACCAGTACACCTCTCAGTAATCCAGGAGAGACGGTACGTCACTCAGCCCGTTAGGTACTGGGTCCGCACCTGTCATTCCGCCAGGACCCGCGGACGGTGCCATGGAAGAAGCCGCACCAGACTCAGCGTTGCTCAGCGGCTCTCTTCAAACCACCGCATCACTAGAAGACCACGGCCCTGGGCCTCCATCCCCTGGAACAACGGGGTTCGCCAATGATTGGCGAAGGCGGGCGGAATGTTGCGGATTCAACTGAATGCAGTCAGTGGATTCGCAACTGAATGGCGTCAACAGTCAGTAAACAGTTGTCATGACAACGAATAAACAACTTACAAACAAACTGTCATCAAATCAATGACAATCTCATTCTTCTTCGTAAACTGCTTGGCGACTCCAGTTCGCAATTCGTTGTAATCGACAAAAATCTAAGGAACCATAAGAAATAAAGACGACATTTCTGATCTCAATAAAGATCCACTTTATTTCAATTATCGGGAAGCTAAACTTTTGGAATTAAGGTAATCATTTCAGTTTAACCAATTTATTAGCAGCTGATTCCAGCGGAGACCAAATTGTTCCTGACGTCATTCCCGCGGCCCACCAACGCAACCCATTGGTTGATGGACAATTTGCAGTACGCAAATCAAACATATATATATATATATATACATTCGATGTTTAAATGAAATTAGTACAATATAATAATTCAACGTTTAAATGAAACAAAACGGTGCGATAGAGTCCCGATTCCGACAGCTCCAGTCCACGGTTGGAGAGACGGCCCTGTACCAATAACCGAAGCGATTACGCCACTGACTACTGCGAACAACTTGGCAGAGGCGAGTCTGCTACAACAACCGAAGCGACTGATACAATCACGCAGGAAACAATCACGACATTTGAACAACCGGACTTGTTGAGAATTGGAGATCGACTGACTGGGATTATGTTGCTTCTCTTAATGTTGGGCTCGTGGGGCTTTACCTGCTCTTGTCTCTACATAGTATACGGATGCCGTGTTGGAAAAATTCCCCGCCTTTTGATGCGATACAAGAATCAACCCAATTTTCCATAAGTCATCGACCGGAACAAGCAGTAGCCGGGAGGAGCAATATCTGGTGAATACGGTGAATGAGGTAGAACATCCCATTGAAGCACCTCCAAAGTTTCCTTGACAATTTTTGTTACATATGCCCGAATGTTGTTGTGCTGACAGTCACTCTGTTATGTATTTTGTCATATTGGGGACGAGTGAGCTTCAACGTCCGGCTGAATTGCAGCAATTTCTATTCGCAACGTTACCCAGTGATCGTTTCGTTACGCTGGAGTAAGTCGCAGTAGATTGTGGGGAAGGAGTCTTCGTCATGTGCCAACATGGGCACTGGTTCGCGAAGATTTCCACTTAAACTCCGACTCCAAATTAGAACACACCGGAAGTAAAATAAAACTCTGTTCAACTTAAAAACGTTCTCTTTATTGATGGTTAAAAGTTAATCAAAGGATTAAACTAACGTTACACTTATTGCTTATGGATAATAAGTAAAAGATGAACGATGACACTTATTGTTAATGGATTATTATCAAACGATTACATAACTAAGACACTTATTGTTACTGGATAATAATTACAAGATTACATAACTATGTCACTTATCGTTCAAGGATAATACTTAAAAGATTAACGATGACACTTATTGTTAATGGATTATTATTAAACGATATCTCAAACGTCTCGTTAGCGATATTGAACTCCTAGATGAAAAAAACTACGACTGGCTCTGCAACGCACGACCGCACATCCACGCTACTAATAATCAACAACTCTTCGTATATTTAACGTGGAGGCCCGACTTGCCTTCACGGAATCCATAACCCAATTACTACTGCCACCGAAGCGACAGAATTACCAAAAATTCATTCATCGCCTCGATGACCATATATGGTGAGATTCCCTTTTGCATTTCGTCCTACAAAAAGGGTTGAATCACACACACGATGATTACCTCTGCAGCTCATCGTGTGTGTCCACAAGTATGCGGACATAGAATCGACTAGGTTGCAGCTGGTGCAAGCATTCCATCAAAGGGGTTGAAATGTTTACACGATCAACGACTGCGTAAAGCATTATTGCTGACCGTGTACATGTTGCTGGCATCTCCACGTAGTCGAATTCGCGGTGGTAAATTTTCATTTTGAGAACACGACTTGCTTGGGCGGTCGGCCGGATACCCTCATGTACTGGTCGGTCGGGTGACCGATCGATGTGGGCATGATATGCAAAGGAAAGATAAACATTTTCTGCATGTGTACGGCTAGCGCGCAAGGGAATATCGCATGGACATTGTACGGGCAATGTTGGTTGCTAGAAAGTGCAACCAAATTGTGCTTACGTGTGTAGGATGCGTGTCAGATGATGAAAATGGAACCGAGACATGTACAATGCATTTGGTTCGGCTCATGTTGGTTACGTGATGGTGCGACCAAACTGTTTTCAGGGAAATTAACATTTGTTGCTGATGAAATTTTATGTCAGCTAGAATCAATGCTTCGAAGTATTTCTAATGTTATAAGTACGACTATGGAAGGTAAGTACACGCTTTTTATGTGTTTTAGGGAACTATTTCTTTATCATAGCTGTAAGGTAAGTAGTGGCGTTCAATAAAACTGTCACAATACTTGTTTTTTTATTCATTTTGTATGCCCTAGATGGGGGTTTTTACCTAGGTAATGGGAAGGTGATTGGTGGCGTTCAAAGGAACCGCGACAGTACCCCCCCCCCCCCCCCCACCCACCCACCCAGTGACGTAGTAGTGACGATAAAAAGGTAGGGCAAGGTATCGCTCTGCTGGCGATGTGCAGGAAAAAGGAAAAGAAAACGAAAAAGTTACAAATGAAAAATTGCCAATGGACCCGTTTACTTCGCGGTGATGCCGACAACGGCAAAAGGTGTGCGGTACAGTCCATGGTGGTATTTGGTTTGATTATGGGCCGACGAGTGGTATTTTCCAATTAGTTGGGTCCCATATGGCTCACTGACATCGGTTTTCCTAAAGTGTCAGGAGGTAGGGGTAGAGGATCGCTGGCATTGGTACTCCAAAGTGCCAAGAGGTCTAGTGGAAGGTCGCTGGTATTGTTTCTCCAAGTGCCAGGATAGGATTTAATAAGTCTCGCTGGCATTGGTACTCCAAAGTGCCAGGAGGTGACGGTGAAGATCGCTGGCATTGGTACTCCAATGTGCCAGGATGTGGGATTAGGTCGGCGTCTTACTGTTGTTTTGCTACGTGTAGTAGCTGATGGTTAGTAATTAACCGTCCCGGAGAGTGATGGAAGCGTGTGAAATCGGGTGTCGGTGAACGAAAGTGGGAATGAAGTCGAAGACAGTCGAGTGGTGTGGAAGGCTCGCTGGCATTGCTACTTCAAAATGCCAGGAGGTGAAGTGCTAGAGATCGCTGGCATTGGTTCTCCAAGGTGTCAGGATGTAGGGATTGCGAGAGATTGCTGGCATTGGTACTCCAAAGTGCTAGTGTTGACAGTAAAATTAATGTCTGTCAGTGAATCCCTAATTGTTGAGCGCCTTAAGTTGCGGCACGCCGATCGTTCGCGCCCGGGTGACGGTCGGCAGTTTTAGTTTAACAGAGGGGTTGCTGGCTTCCACCCGCAAGGTAGTTTGCAATTTCGAGCCTTTACCCCAAAACGTCGATGGTACACGCACCAAGCGTGTGTCAGGTCTCTGCTTGGATTATCCTGTTCAGGCGTCGGCGCCTCCAGGAGGGTCAATATGTCTATGGGGAGTCTGTGTCTGAGGTCGTTGATAGGTTGGTCTATTCTGGACCGTGCGCGCGACATTTCGCACCTCCGCGCGTAGCTGGTTAATAATCGCTGGAGGTTCGCCTCAAACCGCGAGGTTCCCGCTTGCAGACCGCGCATGTGCGTTGGCTCTCGGGGCGGCACCATCGATTTCGACGCGTCACCTGAGGTGGTTTGAGTCGCAGGGGGAAACGAGATGGTACACGGGGCCGTGGTATGCCGTGGTGATTTATAGTTGCCACCTGGAAGGTGGGAGATTCGGATTGAGAATCCGCGCTGTCCATGATCACGTCTGCGATTTTTGCCAGCCCACCCAAACTCTGGTTAGGTTGGGCTATCAGGGTGGAACGGGCGTACTGGGGAAGGCACCTTATAAAATGGGGTCTGATGACGTCATCGGAGATCCCTGTTCCCGCTATTGCCCGCAGATGTGTCAAAAAATGTGATGGTTTCGTCCCAGTGAAGTCTGCTCTCAGGTTCGTCAAGGGCGCTGAGGAGGGTTTCCCTCATGCTGCTATACGAGTTTGGGTCTGGTGACCTAATTATATGCGCGACATGAGTCCTCTGCGTGCGACTCAACACTCGGATTACTTCGACTGCATGGAGCTCTTCGTCGTGCAGATCGGTAGACTTGAATATGCGCTCCACCATGGCGAACCATAGCTCGGCGTCCTCCTCGTCGAAAGGAAGTAAACGCAAGTCGCGGTTGTTGGGGTGCGGAGGGTGTTCACCGCTGGATGCGTCCTCGAACTGTGCTGTTTTTTGCCCTTGTTGACTGGGCCATATTTCTCTCAGGGTAGTAAGGAGTGCCTGTAACCGCAAAAGCGGACGCGCTACGAAAGAATTCTTAATCTGCCTGTGGGGGAGACGAGCGGAAGGAATGGTCGCTGCCAAAGTAAAGAGAGATGAAAGTCCGGTGTGTGCGCGTGACGATTAATCAAAGGAGTTGTGGCGCCTCTTTAATACATTCCCAAAGAACCGCCCATCCTCTTAAATTAACCACTTTTCAACCCACTATACCTACCTGCAATATTGGGGCAGCGTAAGCTACCCTTCATTCTCTTTCACCTGAAAGTTGAATCTTATCAACCATGCTCTCCAAACAAATTATTTCATTCATACATGTACCGTGCCAGACAATCGGCTCAGCTAGTCAGCAATTATAAAAAATAAATACACGCTTGCCAGCGTAATTGTTGACATAGCTGTAGTCGGTATTCTTGCTACGATTCATGAGTGAATATCGCGCCTATACCCGTAGGTCCGCAACACTTGCGACAATTCCTTTTCATCGGTTATCAACCGATCCTGGAATTTTGGCATGGAAAAGATCATTATTTATTTAACCTTACCCATGCCATGCATATGATGACCCACCTGAAAACCTAAATTGAACATATAGCCATCCTGTCTGACCCTTTGCCGCCGTTGACGAGGTCCCTGTTGACTTATGTCAACAAAATAATTTGCCTCCTTGTGCACCGGAGCCATATGACTAGATGGGATATTGCCTACATCGGTGTTTCCAAGGAATCTTAGGCAAATATCATGACGACCCCTTTTCTATCATAGGCACATCATATACATCATCTGTGTATCATCATCATCATATACACTATTGATCTGTGAAATATCGTTTTTATTTACTTTGAAACAAGAAAACTATTTCGATCTCTGGGATACATCACCAACGATGTTCTGTTTGATCAGGTGTCCACCGATCATGGTCCTCATCGCGGGGCATTGTACTTGTCCTATACGCCACATATATAATCCTCCCTTATCTATGCAATTCGCGGCCATCGAACGGATGGATGTGAGTTGCATCATGAGGAGTCAAATCTTATCCGCCTAACTAGACAGACGTGCCGAGGTCGTTGCGTCTCGTAGTTTTTTTTTGTTCCACCCAATGAGTGAAGTCGAGTTTTAGCGGTGTCAAGTCGGAATCGAGTTGCGTGCGCTGATGAAGTTAATTTTACCTTCAGTGCCAAGTCTAAACTTTCATTTTCGTGTCTAAGACAAGTGAATTAAAAAAAGCACCGCGCGCGGAGAAACAATTAATTAATTAATATTGATGTGCCGGGATAGACTAAAGTTATTCCAACACCGTTTTCGGTTAAAATTTGTATTCTTATGGGCCACACGTGTTTCAATTAGAAGTTTAATAACCCTTATTCGACAAATAGTAAAAGTCACCAGTGAACAATAAATGTATTTTCAGCTACCACTCCAGTGTGTTTTATTTTCTTTAATTTTAGTGAACAATCTGTGGTGTTTTTATGCAACCTGCATCCTTGCTGATGCCAACGTAAAAACTATCCACAGAGTCAAGTCGGAAAGTGCCGGTGGAGTCAGTCGTAGACCCGTCGTGTGTTTTGGTGTAGCGGAATATGGTCGTTTTGATGCCCAGAAGGGGCTTACTAGACAGCTTTACTATAAAACTGCTCTACCGTTAAATTTTTGTTTGTTTTTCTAATTTAAAAATTTAAATTTCTGTAAATGTAGTCAGGCGGTTTAAATTTCTTTCTTTTCTGTCTTTTTCTCTTAGGGTTTTTACCTAGGTAATGGGAAGATGATCGGTGGCGTTCAAAGGAACCGCCACAAGTTCACTCCGAGCTGATCCCACCAGATGCACATCATTAGCTTCGTGCCATGAATATTCAGTTTGGCTGTTGAAGTTGATGCATGACCTGGCTTACCGCACGATTTTCTGGGCTTCGAGTTGTCGTAGTTAATCTACTTTTCGTCCCCCGTCACGATTCTATGCAAAAAGCCCCGATTTCGCCTTTGGAGAAGTTGTTTACACGTGAAAAAACGGCGCTCGACGTCTCTTGGCTTGAGTTCATACGGCAGCCAATTCTCATGTTTTTGTAATATGAATATAGTTGCACAATAGTCTGACAAAATTTAATCCTAGCCATCTTTTGTGGAGGCCTCAAAACTTATTTGTGCACACAATATAATTAATTCAGCCGATGTGTTGTTACGGAATATTACGTGACGGAATCGTATATGTAGACGTTGGACAGCTTGGGCCTAGTATTGATCCTTGAGGTATCCCTCGATTGATTAGGAAGCTATACTATTTGCGACTGTTACACTCTATGAATCCCTCCCATCCGTTGAGGAAACTGCATATTGTTACTGATGCAAGATAGGACATAATTTTCCTCAACCTTATACATGAGTCCTTCTTTCTACACACTGTCGAATGCTTTCTGAACATCAATAGTGCATGCCGCCTTATATCCTTTGCTCGAGATTTGAGTTAACGTCAGTGATGTGTTTGAATAACGCGAGTCAAGTGTTTTAACCCACCCGAGATTGGAAACTGACAAAACATCCCCGTTGGCCTTTTTATCTATTTTTGTATTAAGGGGTTACGCCACCTTGGTCTTCGAAATATTAGGTATAAAAAAAACTTTTTTTTTGCAGTCATTAAATATAAAATAAAATAATCTTTATTTTATACACATACATAGTATTGTCACATACATAGCGTTGCCTTCCTTCTTTTCCATGCGCGCTCGATGATGGAGATTCGCCTGAGTGGAGGATTGTTTAGTGGTAGCTTCTGGTCTTCCTGCATGTTGGTGCCTAGCAATTTGACCTCCTGTGTTGATGGCGAGGGCATTTGAAGCAGAGTCTGACTTTTTTTGCCATCTCCCATTCTTTACTAGTGGGCTCCTCGATAGTATAGTGGTTAGTACACCCGCCTGTCACCCGGTAGACCGGGGTTCGATTCCCCGTCGGGGAGCCCCTGGCGCAAGACTAATGACCTTGCCCAGAAAAATAAATCATTATGGAAAATTTAACAAGCCTCAGGACTTGCTAAATAATGCCAAGACCGGTTCCCGGTTGTAGTGCCGATGATGATGATGATTCTTTACTAGTGGTAACCTTGTGGGGGTTCTCTACATCACACGGAGAACCAACCCACAAACCTAACCTGCAAACATGCAAAAATCCAATCCGCAATAGTATCCGCAATAATTTAATCTACCATTAAACATTTTCCAAACTCCCAACAGAATATAATTCAACAGAATATATTCCAATCATCCCGGCATTCATTTCCCCAAAATTGCTTCAGTCAATTATCCATATTTCCTCAACGCAACCAAGCAATCCACATTTTCCCGAAATTCGTATGCCATAACAAACGCATATTCAAATCCTCAACGGAACATTAGCCAGTATACCAAGCCGCACACATTTCCCCGAAGTTCATATGCTTCACAAGCTCTGCCGGTACGCAGTCGACTCCGGGAGCCTCGTTGTTTTCAATCGATTTATTGCGTCTACAACTTATGGAGTCGACTCCGGGAGCCTCGTTGTTTTTCAATCAATTTATTGCGTCTATAATTTCGTTGAAAGAGGGCTCTGGGATCTGAGGCTCGGCTATGTGTACGCCTGGTGCGTTTATTTGTGGTTGATGGGTGTGCACATTGAGCAGGTTTTCAAAGTACTGCTTCCATCTTGTGACGATATTGTTTGATTCTATGACCAGACAGCCGTTTGCATCTGGAATTATTTTGGCTCTCGCTCGGTAGTCATTTCTAATTGAATTTATGCCGGCATGCATACCTCTGATGATCTTTGCTCTGGAATTTTCTGCGATTTTTTCGATCCGAGTCTTCTCCCATTCGCGTTTTTTGCGTTTGAACAGTCTCATTGTCTCTTTCCGAATCGTCGCGTATCTTTCTGCGTTGACTTCATCATATCTTTCTAAGTGGATCACTCCGATGCGTTTGCGTTCTTCGATCTTCGCCTAGCACTCATCGTCAAACTAAGGTTTGGACTTAATTGTTTTCTGAAGTCCTAATACCTTTTGGGATGTTAGTTTGATTGTGTCTCTGATCGATGTCCATTTAGTGTCCTCACTATTAGCTTCCTCTTCCTCACTGATCCCATTCTCTAGGATGCTAAATATATTCGTTAGTTCGTCTTGATATTCAGCCCTTTTGTGCAGGTCTTTAAGTTTATCAATATCGAACTTTTGCTCGTCTCCCGTGACTGCCCATGTGGAACACACACAGAAACAAACAATATCGTGACAAGATGGAAGCAGTACTTTGAAAACCTGCTCAATGTACGCATCCATCAACCACAGATAAATGCACCAAGCGTACACACAGCCGAGCCTCAGATCCCAGAGCCGTCTCTCAACGAAGTTGTAGACGCAATAAATCGATTGAAAAACAACAAGGCTCCCGGAGTCGACTGCATACCGGCAGAGCTTGTGAAGCATGGAGGAGAGGCAACCGCTCGAAAGATCCACCAGCTCATCCAAACACTATGGGATAAGGAAATCACTCCGGAAGAATGGAAAACCTCAGTAGTCATCCCCATTTTCAAAAAAGGCGACAGATCTGACTGCGAAAACTACAGAGGAATATCATTGCTCCCAACCGCATACAAAATATTAACAAATGTCTCAGAAGAGATACTGGGAGACCACCAATGTGGATTCCGTAGGTACCGGTCAACAAGCGACCAAATGTTCACAATAAGACAACTGCTGGAAAAGAAGTGGGAATACGGAGAGATGGTTCACCAACTGTTCGTTGACTTCAAAAAAGCCTACGACTCAGTCGCAAGGCAAAGACTCTACCATATTGTAGTTGAGCTGGGAGTCCCAAAAAATATGCCGCCCTCATTCAAATTTGCATGAACGAAAACAAAGGGCGAGTTAGAATAGAAAACCACCTCTCAGAACCATTTGATATCCGGGACCGACTAAAGCAGGGAGATGGTCTATCACCGTGTCTTTTTAACCTTGTGCTCGAGTATGTCATCAGAAAGGTACAAGACGACAACATGGCCGGATCATACCTGAACGGGGTCACACAAGTGCTCGCATATGCGGATGACATCGCTGTTCTGGGCGATAATCTAGAAACTGTTAGTAAGAACTGTGAAATCATCATGCAAGCCGCAGAAGAGGTGGGCCTAGAAATAAATGAAGACAAAACAAAATACATGATTACGACGAGAGCAGGTGGAACTCAGAGAACACATATAAACGTCAGGGGAAAGATATTTGAAAATGTCAAAGAATTTAAATATCTGGGAACAATACTGACGGCCAGTAACGAAATGTCGAAGGAAATTAACAAGAGACTGCATTCCGGCAACGCTAGTTGGCACGCAGTCAGTAAACTGCTGAAATCCAAACTGCCATCACGTAACATAAAGCTCCGTGTCTATAGAACCATAATCATGCCGATTGTTCTATATGGATGCGAAACATGGGCTCTCACAAAATGGGGAGAAAACAAATTCCGCGTATTAATAAAGTTTTAAGGGGTATCGTTGGCGGTAAATGTGACGAGGAGGCAGGACAATGGAGGAAACCTCACAACCACGAATTGGAAGAGCTATACCGCAAACCTACAATAGTGAGAGTAATCAAGTTGCGAAGATTAATATGGGCGGGAGATGTGGCGCGAATGGGCAACGATAGGACCGTGCGTAGAATTCTTGACGGTAGACCAACGGGAAAGAGACCGGTAGGACGGCCGCGACGGAGATGGGAGGACAATGTCAGGTTTGACAGTGAAGACATCGGATCGAATGGTCAAGCGTGGAAGGAGAGTGCCCAGGACAGGGAACGATGGCGGAGTCGAATCTGTGAGGTCATGAACTTCCGTGTTCATACAGGCCAATAAATAATAAAAATAATAATAATGATAATATATATATATATATATTGTATATATGTATATATATAGATATTATACATATATATAGATATATATTTATATATATTTATATATATATATATATATATATATATATATATATATATATATATATACATGTATATATGTATATATATATATATATACATATATATATTCTATTATTACAACATATACATATATACAAGAAAATTAATTGAGATTATTCCACGGAATTGAAAGCATTATATATCGTTTCATTTATTCAGCTTACAGTGGTCCATGAGGACATCAGCAGAATCATACTAGTCCCAGGCGTTCAAACATTTAAGGACCAATTTGTTGAATTCGGTAGAAGAATCTTCTCTAATACAAAACCCGAGTCCAACAAATGAAAGAGCGAATAAAAACATTTATAGATCAACTAAATGGAAGCTACACAACGGTGCACATCCTAGGTTACAGGCAAAAAGTCGGTCTTTGAATGCTATTGTTCGTATTTGATGAAAGTTTCATGGTGACCCATGTGGATTGCGTTGTGTCATTAAAATGCATACGGATCAGTCATTGAAAGAACTCTAATTTTGTATAAATATATTCTATCATATAAAGGGGAGGACATTGAGTGCTGGCATGCCTTTGACTCAGAATTGTCCTTCATGAAATTCTATTAAGTTCCGAAAAAGCCACGAGTTTGACAAGGATCCACTGGTAAGGATGTTTCTGCTTTGAAATGCTTCACGAAGTTTTCTAACTTTTCCTTACTTCTTTGAATTGCTTATTTCACCTTTCTCGAATTTTGTGTAGATCCCTTTTTAATTTGTTTTATACAATCCATATGTACTGTATATGTGTAGAATTTTCGCTTTGCCTTGGGTCTCTGGTGTCGGTTTTCTTTTTTTGTTCTTTGTAGGTTTGAAGAAATATAGAAAGAAAATCAATAAACTTCAACAAGAGGACACCGAATCCGGGAACAACAGCTCTTCATAGCTTTCTGATCAACTTGGTAATTCGAGTTTTTCATCGACTCTTTCCCATCCTTTTCGCTCCCATTGAAGATATCCTTGTCAACTGTACATGCTCTGGACTATTACATTAAGTGCGTTGAAGGCGGCACATCAATTTGAAAGTAATTCATTAACTTTGTGTGTGGCTTCGTACAACGAAAGTAATTAAGGTCCATTTGGACAAATATATTATATAAACTCATTTCAATTGCTTGGGGGTGTTTTTAAGGCACGATCACAAACCATCTAATAGCACACTACATATTGAGAATTGGCTACATAATCAAGGTGTTTGGATCAAAGGAGGAAACATGCGTGCGAAATATAGATAGTCTGACCACATTAGTTATGAAGGCTTGTGCCAGCAAATGCCATGAAATCAACTTGGGACACGGAACTAATGGAACGAGGCTGGCATATCATCATAACGCACAATATGTGCGTCATTGCCAATAATAGTGAAACTAATTCGGTCATTTCCAATTACTTGTCGGGTGTATGTATTAATTGAACTCCACGTGCTGTCCCTTTCATTTACTGTATTCCCACTTTGGTCAAGCATATCTATTGGTAAAGGCGTGTAAAAGTTTAATTTCGCTTGTCAAAGAAGACTCATGGGATGGGCGTTTATTCTTGGTTAGATTGCACGTTAAGGGTTCTGTTAAATAAATCGACGTGGAGATTAATTTGTTGATGTTGGTATTCTCTTCAATGTTTATTTCTAATCCATTCCTTAGGCACAACACTAATGTTTGTATTCTTAAGGGCACTTTCATTAGTAGTATGGTGTTGTGTTATTAGGACAACCCTTGTAATGGAAGGCGGCGTCTCGATAATGTCGCGAGCACGGACCGTTATTTATTTAATGGACTGTATGTAATTTATATTTTCATTATTTTATTTAGAATTCTAGTTTATTTTACTATTTATTTAATGTTACTCCAATCAGTAATCACTATTTTTTTTTTTACATTTCTGTATTTATTGACCATAAATAATTTTTACAATAAGCAATACAGATAACTTATGATACCTTAGCTATAATTGTTTACATATACTTACTAGTACATTTTTCAAACAATATGATAAAAGTTATATATTGGTTATGGATTAAGATTTTAGTGGGTAGAGCTTCCTGGAAAAGGTCAAAAAACCAGGATATAGTTATTTACTTAACCTATGCTAAATTGCTTAACTTAACTTAACTTATCTTAACTTAGTCTAGTTACCTAATTATTATTGAAATAAGTTAGTGTGGTGTGGAAGGGGGTAGCATAGTGATCAATGGGTTAGTGAGGATATTGTCAGTCAGGGATGTGGGTTGGGGAACTACTTTCCGTTTGTTCGTTGAAACGCAAAATATTGGAGAAGGGTTGAATATTACTATATTTAAATTGGTGAGGTGAAAGCTCTGTATTGTGGTATACAATCTCATTAGAGTTATTAACCAATCTGCCAGAGGTGAAGAACGTTCTGATGTGGAGACAGTTCGTGTAGGCAGTTCGGTTATCTGACGGAGTCGATGTGAGCGCATTTATTATCGGGTTGGGATTATTGGGAAGATTTTCGATAAATTTGATGGGCAGCTCAAGGAAGCGTCGATCTATACGTTCAATATTAGCGGCATAGTAGAGCGAACTACTGTTGTAATATTTGTGGGAGTTGGAATGTCGGTTGAGGCCAGTGATAAGTCTGAAGCATTTCTATTCGAAAATGCGTAGCTTCTCCATTTGGGCGGGTGTGATATGGTACCATATCTGGCATGCATATGTGAGAGTGGGTCTGATTATCTGTTTGTAGATAAGTGATTTAACTTTGGGAGAGAGACCATTCGGCTTGTACATCACTTTTCTGCAGAGATTAAGTTGAATTGCGGCTTTGCGAATCGAGTTTTTGGTGTGGGCGGAGAAGGACAGATTGTTGGTGAAGGTTATTCCCAGGTACTTTAAGGTTTTGGAGGGTTTAATTATATTGTTATTTAACTTGATTCTGATTTTGTTATGGCAGCGTATGGTGTTGTTAGTACAATTCGCATTTCTGCCTTTAAACACTATGAGTTGAGTTTTGGCTGGGTTGAGTCGGATTTTCCACTTAGTAAAATATGCAGAGAGATTCGGGAGATAGCTGTTAATACAGTTTCTTGCCTCCTTGACAAACTTGTTGCTTGAATAAATTAAAGTGTCATCGGCATAATTCAGCATTACTGTATTAGTTGACAGTGGCTGCGGGGTGTCTGAAGTATAAAGGAGGTATAATAATGGTCCGAGTATGGAACCTTGAGGAACACCCGCGGTTATACTGTATGGTGTCGAATGAGTTGAATTTATTTTCACCATGAACTTTCTATCAGAAAGGTAGGAAGCGAGAAGTTTTATGGTGTGGGTGTTTAATCCGAACATTGAATGTAGCTTATAGAGCAGTCCTGCAATCCAAACGCAATCGAATGCTTTTGCTATGTCGAGAGAGACGCATATTGTTGGGGATTGGTTTTGGAGATTCATTGTTACATCATGTGTCAGTTTTAGCAGAGCATGACAAGTTGAGTGTTGTGGACGAAAGCCAAATTGAGAATTCGGGATAAGGGAGTTGTCTCTAGCAAATGAGAGAAGATTTTTGTATATCTTACATTCCAAAACCTTACTAAGCGAATTTAGCTGTGATATGGGACGGAAGTTAGCCGGGTTGTTGGAAGAACCGGATTTACTAATAGGGACTATCACCGCTGTTTTCCAACATTTTGGGAAATGTGAAGCGTTTATTATGTGGTTGAGAAGAACGAGAATGGGGAGTAAGCTTTCCGAGTGAAGCCTTTTAAACAGAAGGTTAGGGATTCTATCCAAGCCTGTAGATTTTTTATTGTTACGCGAAGTAATCAATTCAGATAATTCTGTAAAGCTTAGGGATGTGTCGGTTCCCATGGGATGTGACGCTTTATTGGTTTCGTTGAATTCAGTAATGAATGGTGGGAAGGATGGCTCAAGTTTGCCTGAGATGAATTCATTCACGGTGTCGTGGAAATTAGTGACTGGGAGGGAATCGTTTTGTTTATGAGTTTTACAGAAGTGTTCAGCGAGACAGTTTGCTATATCAGTGTCCGATTGGGCGATGTTACTGTTAGTTGGTTGGATGAGATAGTCTATTCGAGGCTTGAATTTACGACCAGTTAGTCGATTTATATTTTTGAATAGGTCACGGTTTGGTTTGATACTGTTTAGAGTAGACGTGTAGGTCTGATCGGTGAAATTTTTAGGTTGTCCATTTATCAGGCTGGTCAAAAGCTGTATCTGTTGTTTAATAAAGGGTGAGTAGCTAATATGCAATTTACGTCGGAGTTGTTTTTTTATGCGCAATAATTTTGTGAGGAGGTTGGGTAATGGTTTTCCTAAGTGGTTATGAGGGACAGTCGTAGGGGTATGGCTGAAGAGAGCATTTCCCAGTATTTGCTCTATTTTTACAGCTGCCTGGTCAATTTCAGTAGGGAATAGGTTTGAAGATTCCGGTAAAGAATAACTTGAAAAACTGGCAGCAATATCGTTATTGACTTTTTTCCAGTTTGTTTTGGAAAAATTTGGAATAGGATTCACTGTGTAGAGTGGTTCGAGCGAAGGGATTTGAACCGTGGAGTGAACGGACCCATGATCGGATGGGAATGTAAAGGACACTGTAGGGGGATTAGATGAATAGATATCTGTGGATTTTAGGAATAAATCGATTGTTGATTTGGTTGTACTACAAATTCGAGTAGGTTGCAATGGACAGTCTGCGTAAACATATGGGTGAAGTGGGAGGAGATCTAGGAGTTGGTAGCCATATTTGTTGCACTTGATGTCATTAAATGATGTATGTCGAGCATTCCAGTCTCCCCCTATGATGAAAGGTGCCGGCAGAGACTGCTGGATTATTTGAGAAATGTCTGCACTGGGGAAGTTAGGTTCACGAGAAGGGTGAATGTATATAGACGACAAAACCAGTACTTTATTACTTCTGCAGAAGAGTTTAACTGCCGTGTATTCGACATTAGTTATATTAGTGAACCTGATTTCAGTAAATTGGAATTTCTTGTGTATTAGAATTCCAGTACCACCATGAGGGCCAGTGGTTCGCGGGTTGGACACAAATGTGTAATTAGGAATGTATACTCGAGAGTTTGATTTAAGCCAAGTTTCTGAGAGAAGAAGAACATCTGGGGCGAACTTTTCAACAAACAAACGGAGGTGTTGTCTACGAGTGTGGGAATATATGGATTCTGTGTTGAGGGAGACTAGGGTTAAACTATTAATTAAGGGAAAGAATGTGGGAAGTTATTAAATCTAAGATCTGACCTTTTTTTTTCTATTTCCGAGCTGTGTTTCAGGGTGGGTAGCAGCGTATTCAGGCTTCTAATATAACCCATGATGTCCAGGTTGAGGACGTTGGAATTGGGTTGATGAGGTTTAGTCCAGTTTCGGGAATCTTTCGTAACTTCTGCATAGGATATTCCTGATCCCGCGAGATGAGATGGTTGAGGTGATGAGGGTTTAGTTGCAGTTCCTTTGGTTGGTGCTGGTTTATTTGTTGTCGTGTGTGCCGATCGTCTCTCGAGGATTCGCAGCTTTTCGGGACATTGGGAAAAGTTCGCTGGATGTGGGCCTCCGCAGTTACAGCACGTTACTGTGATTTTATTTGTGCTTGTTGATCCATCAGCGTTTGTTTTTTGAATTGTTGTTGGTTCAGTACCACGCGGGTTTACCTTGCATTCTCCAGGTGTATGCTGTTCGGCACATTTCCCGCATCGTGCACTTAAATGGCACGCAGCTGCTAAGTGACCTGAACCTTGACATCTTTTGCAATGGAGAACGTCCTGTTTGTGTGGTTCCTCAATCGCAATTTTATGCGTAAACAAATATTTTATTTGTTTAAGCCGGCTAACATCTTCGTTCGGTGGAATCTGTACGATTCGTAAACTCCGAATATTGTTTTCTCTCATATGAGGAGTTTGGAAGTAGTCCAATCTATGTATACTCAGTTCCGGGCAGATCCTCGATATTTCGAGTAGGAGTTCCTCATTCGTCCATGCTGGATCAATGTGCCTTATGATGAATGTCTTTGGTTTACTCTGGGCATGTTGAAAAGTGAAGAACTCATGTTTTTTCTCTGTGAGTTTTTTTACTGCCGTGTCGTGGTCCGTCAAAGTTGTTGTCATGATCGAGATCGAGGAGCCTTTGGAATTTGTGGTAAAGTTTCGATGTCCTAGGGCATTCTGGAGCATCTTGATTACTTCCTTGATGTTAGTTGCATTTTTGATGTAAATTGGTGGTGGCCTCACCTTATTTGTAATTTTGTGTCCAACTGTTTGCCACTGGTCATCTATTTTGTTGGTATATTGGGACGTTGACGGTTGTGATGACGATGGTTTGATGTTGGTTGTTAAGGAGATGTCTGATCTTTGGGGATGTACTTCCTTCATGCAGACATCGTCATAGGTTTTGGTCGGTGATTGAAGAGAGCGTATTTTGTCGTGCAGTTGGTTCATTTGGGCTGTAAGCAGCCTTATTTGTTCCATGGCGTCATTGTACTTCTTCTGGTAGTCGATGGTTGGTTGAGTAGTCATTGTAGCGATTTTCTTCGGGGCGTTTAAGCTACTGTGGATGGTTTTTTTTTCCGTTTTATAGTCAATCCTTGGGCAGCACTGGGACCGTTGCCCGGCATCTGCGAACGCAAAATCCGGATACGGTCGTTTATTTTTTGTTTCGGTTTACCAATTTTGTAATAGTTTTCATAAGGTATCACCGAGATTTAAGTAATTTACACTATCACTTTACACAAAGAACAATGTTCTGTCACAGACCGTTCTTAATGACGGTACCACATTTATGGTTCACACGCGCACACGTGTTTTTTTTTTGTTTTTGTTTTTTTTTTTGTTTTTTTTTTCTTTTCTTTCTGTCAAGCAGTGGCAGTGGCAAAACGCGTCTACACACTAAGACGATCAGAGTGGGAATGAGTAATCACTATACAATGGGAATCTTATTGGTGGAATGTCCCACTCACACCGGACGCGCCTCGCTTTATACAGGCTAGCCCTTATGTCAATGACCAACTTTACCGACAGAAGTCAATGACCGGGTACCCGGGTACCCACATATAGAAACATTGTTTTAACAATGTTAAAACAAATATTTTGCAATAGATTTTAATTTGTTTATCAGAAACAAATATATTGTGAATATTTTATGTATTTTATATAATTATTTTTTATAAATATAATGAATTTTGACTATCTGCGTCTACAAAAGGCCTATTGAAATCGGCGCAGAGCAAGGTCAGGATCGGCAGATGTGTAACAAATTCAGTTATACCTGCTAGAGGGATCTCGAGTATTCGGTTGACGAATAACTTGTACGGTCGACTTTCTATTTATAACTTACGAGTTTATGGTGAAACCATTCGAATCCGGCATTAGAGAAAGCGTGGTTCAGTCAGCGTCCTTTGTGCATCTGAGCATCTTCCAAATGACGACTTTGTTGACACGTGCTCAATTCAACAGGTAATAATATCAAAATTAATATTGTTAATGTATTTAATAATATTAAATAATTTTGTTGTTGTATTTTTGTTTTAAGATTATGTAATGCACAACGAGAAGCCTACTTGAAAAGCGTGTGTGGTGAATCTGACGACGAGACTATAAACCTTTCTCATAGTGATGACGATGATTGGATTCCTGACGAGCGAAATGAAAACGAGGTATCTGATAACGAAGAATATTGCGCGGACGAAAATGATACAACTGAAGCATCCATTGACGATTCTGAAAGCGAAGATGACAATGATACGAACGGAGATGTCGACGCAGTTTCAACTGCAGGCAAAAATAATTCTTTTCGTTTTATTTATTAATTTTTCATGCACAACGCGTTCTTATTATTTTTATTATTTTTTCTAGATTCAACTGGACGTACGTTTGTCGCGAAAGATAAATCTGTATGGCAAAAAACACCTCCTAACACAACTCAAACTCTCCGTCACAATATTGTGAGACAAAGAGCTGGTCCCCATCGCTCGACCGAAACAGTGAATCAGAAGGCAGATCTAGTTATCCGAGAGTGGAATGCAAACAATTCAAATCGACCGTCGAGAACGTGGAAAAATGTTAATCGTCAAGAGATGTATTCGTTTTTTGCAATTCTAATTGCAGCAGGGGTCAATAATGGAAACAAAGACCATACTACAGAGATGTGGAAAACGTCATCATTCCCTTTATACAGGGCCACAATGAGTATCAATCGTTTTTGGAATATCTTACGTTTTATCAGATTTGATGATGCGCGGACACGAGAGGAACGGTCCAGAGAGGACAAAGCAGCTCCAATTAGTGAGATCTGGGCGATGTTGAATGCAAATTTGTCCGCTCTGTACCGTCCCGGCACAGAACTTACCATCGACGACAGCTGTATCCGTACCGTGGGCGAACCAAATTTACGCAGTATATTCCATCAAAACCAGCCAAGTATGGTATCAAAGTGTGGTGGATTTGTGATGCTGAAAATGCATATCCTCTGAAAGGCATTATTTACACCGGGAAAAGTGGCAATGTTAGTTAGAGAAAAAAATCAAGGTGAAAATGTTGTCAAAAAATTAGCAGCACCGTACAAAGGGAGTGGAAGAAATATTTGTATGGACAATTTTTTCACGACATTGCCGCTCGCGAAGCTTTTATTGTCGTGGGACTTGACTGTCGTAGGAACCTTACGAAAAAACAAACCCTATATTCCAAAGGAGATGGCTGCATCAAAGGATCGTGCAGAATTATCCACACTGTTCGGCTTTCACGACAAAACGACGATTTGTTCGTATGTGCCGAAGAAAAATAAAGCAGTTATACTGCTTTCGACGATGCACTCGAACATGGTAGTCGCTGACCACGCACAGAAAACACCCGAGATTGTTTTGCACTATAATCGGTACAAAGCTGATGTTGATACAATGGACCAAATGGCCGACAGATACACGACACACCGACGGACGAATAGGTGGCCCTTGGCCATGTTCTTCAATGTCCTCGATGTAAGCGCACTCGCGGCGTTCGTCATTTATAAAGAGAACAACTCCATGCTGCCGAAAAAGACGAACGCCCGTCGTATGTTTTTGCTCCAATTAAGCGAACAACTTGCCGTGCCAAGTATTCATGAACGCTCGGAAAATGTTCAAATTTTTATTACTCAACAAAACTTGCAATCGAGTCCATCATCCATTAAATGGGGTACCCGGGTACCCGGTCGTGGCTCAGAATACAATTTTTTAAAATGTCAATTTGAAAGTAAAAAAAAATTTTTTTTTTCATTGAAATTTCGTAATTATCATTCAGAAACGTTTGAATGGAGATGATCTAAGACATGGGACCGAAATTCGTCTACTAGGCCGAGCAATCGTGAAATTGCGACGAAATAACTACCCGCGTACCCGGTCATTGACATAAGGGCTAGTTTTAAGTTTTAAGATAGTTTGTGTCTTTAGTTTTAAGATAGTTTGTTAAGTTGTATCGCTTGTACTAAGCTAAATATATGAGGGTTCTGCCCTCACTAAACTAAACTAAACACTAGTCACGTCCCCGCTGGACGCTTGTCCGTGTCCGAGTCTGAAATCTAAACAAACATCTGACTCGGGCGTGTAGTCGTGTGTGTGCCATCCTCGGCCTGGTATGTTACATCGCCAACACTCTCCCCCGCAGTGCAAGGCACTTCATCCTGTGGAGGCGACGCTTTCATGAGAACAAAAATGACAATCCGACGGGTCGGTCTTCGGACCACCCCAAAATGGTGTCCTTACATCCAGAATCCTGATTCTGCCGTCTGGTCCCGGGTACACCGCTTGGACCTTTCCCTAAGGCCAAGCGTTTCGTAGTAGTGACGTATCCACCACCAGGACTATATCGCCGACCTGTGGGTCCGCAGAGGGTCGTCCGGAAATCCTCTTCGGCATCAAGGTAGGTAGATATTCCTTGATCCACCTATTCCAAAAATGATCCGCCAACCGCTGAGCAGTCCTCCAGTTCGGTCTTCCCACGGGCTCGCAGTCATTGAATTTCGCATGCGATGTCGTTCCGCAAAATCGCCCCAGCAAGAAATGGTTTGGCGTCAGGTTCTCTATTTCCTCCGGATCAGTAATTGACATGCTCAACTTCAGTCATCAATGTATGGAGAACCTGTGGCGTTTCTAACAGATACACACCCACACAATATGCAAGCAACTAGTGAAGAACACCGAAGGGAGATTCGAATAAGCAAAAACATCAGAGCCGTGTACCATAGCGATGGCATAACAATTCCCCATCAGTTGAGTGTACTTGGGTTTAGAAATGGAATTCATACACGCGGCCAGTAGCCTCAAGCGTCTCATCGTGTGTTCAATTCACCTTTTTCACTATCCTTGCTTAACGCAACAACCCCGACCGTGATCTGTACACACAGCACACACTTTCCCATAGTAAAAAGTACTATCACGATCCCGACTTCCGCATAGAGCACCGGCACACTCGCCTGCTCCGAAGTTCTCTCGCTCGCTCGCTCTTCGCTCCGTCGTTAGCACACGAAGTTGATCGTAACAAAGTTACTGAGAAGGGAGTAGTGTGGCGTATCTAACAGATACACACACAATATACAAGCAGGTAGTAGAGAACACCGAAAGAAAATCGAACAAGAAAATGCATCAGAGTCGTATACCATAGCGATAACCTAACAATTCCACGTCAGTTGAGTGTACTTCAGTTTAGAAATCGAATTTGTACACGCGTCAGTGGCCTGATGTGTTAAGCATTGGTTACAGTTTTAGTGATTCTAACCGTCATAGCGTCAGTTCGAATGACACGTTCTTCATAAACCTCCTCTGGCGGAACCCTCGTGTGCAGAACGGCAAACAAAGCTGTTTTTACCGAGCCCACGAGGCTTTCCCATTCACCTCCCATGTTCAGACATCCGGGCGGTATGAACTTCCCCTGGATTCTTTCCCCCTTTGCTGTCTCTTCCAGCTCTCTATTTGCGCCCACGAAGCTAGTCCCGTTGTCGCCCCATATCACCTTCGGAGCTCCATGTCTAGCCATCATTCGCCGCAAGGCCATTTTCATGGAACCGGCATTGAGTAAGTTCGCCAACTCCAAGTGCATAGCTCTTGTGGTTAAACATGTGAATTGAAGACACTAGCGTTTATATGACTGCTCTCTGAAAATCCAGTATTTGATAAGACAAAACTTACCGTAGTGAAACAATCACCAAGGGGCAATTGAAAACACGTATGGGATCCACTTTGCCTTCTGACTATTGTATTTTTTTTTTCACGGATCCACTTTGCTAAAATTAATTTTTTTCTTTTTTTCACTGTCGCTTTGAAATTCTTCAATTCTATTTTGACACTTTTTCTTAATTGTTTTTTTTTTATGTGCCTTTAGTTAACTTTTTTTTCATTTCTCACTTTGCCCCACAACACTTTGCGCACTGCGCCACACTCGCGTATTAATTACCTCGCGTCATCACGGAATTAAATAAAACACCGGGCGCGTGTGGGGAGATCCGTTCTACTCGGTTGATATCCTCGGTTCTTGTCGGCTGAGTTGATAGTGGACCGCATTATCTGTGATGTGAAGGAGGCGGCGAATCAATGTGAAACTCGTGTGTTAAATTCTTTGTTTTTATTGAATATAGAGACAATGATTTCATTCACATCATCATCATGCTCATCATCATCGGCACTACAACCGGGAACTGGTCTTGGTCGTATTTAGCAAGTCCTGAGGCTTGTTAAATTTTCTATAATGGTTTGTTTTTTCCGGGCGAGGTCATTAGTCTTGTGCCAGAGCCTCCCCGACGGGGAATCGAACCCTGATCTCCCGCGTGACAGGCGGGTATACTAACCACTATACTATCGAGGATTTCATTCACGTCTACCTTTATTTAATTACGTTACTTACGCTGTATTTCCTATTTGACTCATTGTTGAGTTATATCTGGAACTACCTTTGTTGAAAATCTGTTCTGTTCAGTTTCCGTTGCTATGGTGTCGTGGTGTACAACCACGAAAATTCCTGTAATTAACAATAAGGTGTATTGGTTACCTGGTTCCTCCCTCGGGGTGACCCGCCGATGAATCTTGTTGTGCTCGGCCCAGGTCAGTGCAGCAGCCCAGACACAATCCTGTCTATGGTGTCCCACTTGGATCGATGATTTCCGCCCTGATTCCAGCAGCAAGCAGCTCGTAAACTATCCCGTGTCGGCTCCTCTGGATGTTTTAGTGATTCAACACTGCTTAGCGATTCTTCATTGGTTGAGCAACCGCTGTTAACTCAATGCGTGTTTATTGCGTCCGGAAAGCAACGACAGAGGCCACACAAATTCACGGTACAAACAAAAAAAAACACATTATTTCTTATTTTCACGTTTAATTTTAACCTTTTTCCTTTACAACAATCTTTTTTACTTTCAAAAACAAAAAGGCTCTTTCTGCATTCCTTCTTTATGGCTGCTCTGGTGCTCAACGGAAAAATCAACTGTTCCAAAACAAACGTTCTTTTCTCTTCTCCGTTGTCAAACGTCAACAACGGAATTCCGAACCGTATCTTTGAAAAAAGGTTAACCCTCTATCTCTCTCGCTCTCCACTCACGTCCACTTCGAAAAACAAATTCGAACTCGAAGAACTGCACGATCCACACCCGAATCAGGGTGGGTTCAGAAACTCACTTCAGGATCGTGCAATTCTTCCACCACCTTACCATCATACTATGTTAAAACAAAATTGTATTGAATTCAATTATTATTATTATTATTAAATGCAAATTATTAAATGATGGTGGTGGCCGACGTACGTAACAATGGCAAGCCTTCATTAATCTCGTGCAGGGTCTCCCTATACGTTTTCCTTATGTGGGTGTCTTTGTACTGTGTTGGGTAGAAATGTTACCTCTTTCCCCGGCAACTCCACCGGTACCGGACGATCATATCCTTTTATAAATGATATCACAACTGTCTTCAAAGGGTACCAATATTTTTGAGATACGATATTGATGTGATCAAAGCAGGGAAATCAAATTTATATTTTCCAACGGTCGACCTTTAAACGAAAACGAACAGCGTACGGCGACCAACAACAACCGTGGGGTTCTGATCCCCAAATCGTCGTTGGCGTCGAAAGGGCTGCAGGCGCTGGAATCTGTGGTTGCCGCTGATGTCCGGGTTCCCAGAGACGTCCGGTCTCGGTGGCGAGTGATTTCCAGGTGAAGTCTCATTCCCGCCAACTGTCCTCACATGTTGTGGTGTCACACGAAATTGGCGGGAAAAATCCGGCGTCGGTTTTGTTTTATGTGTGAGCGAGACCCACGTAGTGTCGGGTCGACTCCACGCCTTTTCAGCCGTGAGTTCCGCCTGTGTGTGAGGCTGACAGAAAGGTTCAGGCAAATTAGAATGAGGGCGGCATATTTTTTTGGGACTCCCAGCTCAACTAGAATATGGTAGAGTCTCTGCCTTGCGACTGAGTTGGTGAACCGCCTCTCCGTATTCCCACTTCTTTTCCAGCAGTTGTCTTATTGTGAACATTTGGTCGCTTGTTGACCGGTTCCTACGGAATCCACATTGGTAGTCTCCCAGTATCTCTTCTGCGTACGGTGTGATCCTCGCCAGAATGACATTTGTTAATATTTTGTATGCGGTTGGGAGCAATGATATTCCTCTGTAGTTTTCGCAGTCAGATCTGTCGCCTTTTTTAAAAATGGGGATGACTATTGAGGTTTTCCATTCTTCCGGACTGACTTCCTTATCCCATATTGTTTGGATGAGCTGGTGGATCTTTCGAGCGGTTGCCTCTCCTCCATGCTTCACAAGCTCTGTCGGTATGCAGTCGACTCCGGGAGCCTCGTTGTTTTTCAGTCGCTTTATTGCGTCTACAACTTCGTTGAGAGATGGCTCTGGGATCTGAGGCTCGGGTGTATGTACGCTTGGTGCATTTATCTGTGGTTGATGGGTGCGTACATTGAGCAGGTTTTCAAAGTACTGCTTCCATCTTGTCACGATATTGTTTGTTTTTGTGACCAGACAGCCGTTTGCGTCTCGAATTATTTTGACTCTCCCTCGGTAGCCATTTCTAATTGAATTTATGCCGACATACAACGATAGACGATTGAATTTTACTGAACTGATTCACTGTTTTATTTTTTTAAAAACCAACAAATGTCCGGTTCGAATGGACCAAAATGTCGGCACGATGCGTTTATCGCGCTAATATAAATAAACGAAACGAAATAAAAACGAACGAAAATTGTTATTTTCTAGATATTTTATTTTAGTTCGAAAACGAACGATGTGGACTGTATAAGATGCTAGTATTTTTAGAGAGTAAAAGCCAGAAAACAAATTGCTTTTATAGCGTTATAAGAGGGCAGTCCTCTTTTACATGCTTGTGTACAATATTTATGGAACTTAATGGGAATGAAACATTTTACATTAGGATAAAATAGACGGAGCATTTGCATCCACGTGGTTTTGCATGCTGTTAAAACATGTGGAAAACAGTCGGTACAAAAATAATGACATTTTAATGAGATAATTAAGCAAGGGCCAAGAATCCAGAGTGTCTAGAAGAGACCTGCATGAAATACAACACAATGGATAAAATGAGAATGAAGACATTCTGGGTAACGCGTATCTTCTGTGACGATAGATAAATGTCATCCCTTGCCTGGACTTGGTTCGTTGTTGAATTTGAATTTGTATTCATAAAATAGGGAAAAACCTCAGCATGACGCGACAATATCACTAATATTCCAAATTATTCCTCAGTACCATTAACTTTAAATGAGTTAAGTTCGGACCACCTTCCGATTAGCCTTATGATTAACTCATACAGTAGCTGTAAATCGTACCAGTTTATACCACAACTATTCCGCCGCCAACTGGAATTGTTACGAGTATAAATCATATATAAACACGAACTTGGTTCTAGGTGATACCAGCCTAAATTCTTTAACCTGCAGCGAGCACATTGATATCCTATGTAACAATTTCGTTTCAGTTATCAATAGAGCGGCCGATCTTGCGATACCTAAATGTTCCACTGCTCCAGTTGATAAGGAACTGATTCCTGAAAATATCTTACATCTGATTAGGCTACGAAAGTCTGAAAGAAGAAAATGGCTTCGTTATACAATCGATTGCTTTCTAGTTAATGTTAAAGTCTTAAATAACATCATTAAAAAAGAAATCTCAGCATATAGGGACAAGTGTTCCACCTTTCCTCTCTTGACAAAGCAAGCAAACCGTTCTGGAAAATATCAAGAATTATGAAAAGGAGAGGGTCAAGTATTCCTCCGTTTACACTTCACAACAAGTTGTTTATTTCTTCAGTGGAGAAATCGAACCTACTTGCTAACACGTTTAGTAAGAACCACTCCATATCTAAGCGACGTGTATACTGAGGCTGAAGTTGCTAACACTATCCATGTACTTTCTCAATCACCAGCTGAAAGTACTTACGCAACTAATATTAGCAAAGTTAAAGAATTGATAAAAAAGTCGAAATCAAAAAAGGCTGCTGGTCTTGATAATATTGTGACGCATATGGGAATCAGTACTAAAATATTCGAGAAAGTCCGAAACAAAGTACTAGAATATTCTATAAAGTACTGGAAAACTGATGACTATGAGCAGTAGAAAATTCGAGGCTATGGAACGGACGGTAACGAAACACCGAATCAGAATGTGAGGAAACGGTATAAATACGTCGCACACAGATCATGGAGATGAGTAAGAAGTGGAAAGTGAAGCAAGCGATAAGTGCGGTAGTAAGGAGTAATAAGTAGAAAGTAAGAAGTAAGCTGGCGCAAGACTAATGACCTTGCCCAGAAAAAATAAATCATTATGGAAAATTTAACAAGCCTCAGGACTTGCTAAATAAGGCCAAGACCGGTTCCCGGTTGTAGTGCCGATGATGATGATGATGATGATGATGAAGTAAGCAGTAAGCAGTAAAGCAAGCGATAACCAAGGAAGCGATAAGAAGAAATCGTTATGTGTACGGTAAAAGTAACGGTTGTGATTAACGGACTAAGAAAGTGTTAGATTAATTCTAAATCGATTTAACGGCTCTTATTTATTTTAAATAATTAATCCAGCGAACCCTAAGCTCGCTACAATATTAACAACAAATTAATTAAAGAACTTCCACCTGCTGCAAGTAACTATTTAACGTTCATTTTCAACGCTAGTCTTAAGAATTGTTATTTTCCGGACTGTTGGAAAACAGCAAAAGTAATACCTATCCCGAAACCCGGCAAACCGAAGAACAGCCCCGAAAGCTACAGACCCATTAGTCTACTTACCTGTCTGAATAAGCTCTTAGAAAAAATCATTAAGGAAAAGATTGATCGTTTCGTGGAAGCCAATAACATACTACCAAACTTTCAGTGCGGTTTCCGTAGTGGTCACAGCGCAATCCACCAAGTCTTCGGCATTATAACCCACATAGCTGGTAAATTCATCGACAAGGAGTCAACGGGACTGGTTCTTCTAGGCATCGAAAAGCCTTTGATACGGAATGGCACGATGCCTTGATTTATAAGCTACTAAAACTTAAGCTGCCAATACCGCTTATCAAAATTATCCAGAGTTTTCTTCGTTCGAGATAATATGTTGTGAGTATAGGAACCGAGAAATCCTCTACTCACCAAATCCACTATGGCGTACCCCAAGGCTCGGTCCTTGGTCCCATATTATTCACAGTGTTTGTCGCAGATTTATCATGTCTAAGTGAAGGCATTCAGGTAGCTATGTTTGCCGATGATACATACGGCCATTTTGTCAATTGACAAAATAAACAAAGTCGTAAGAGTTATGTATCCATTAGTGTGTAGAAAGTCAAAGCTTAGCATCGAAAATAAAATTATAATATTTAAAACCATTTTTCAAGCGATACTCCTGTACGGGGCCCCTGTATGGTGTAATTGTGCTCGCACACACAAAATAAAATTGCAAAGGTGTCAAAATAAGATATTGAAAATGTTGCTGAATTTGCCATGGCATTATTCGACACATGAACTTCATGAAAACCCTAACGTTAAACCGGTAGAATTTCTTATTGACAAAATCACTCGAAACTTCTTCGTCAATTGTTCTTTTTCTGACAATGTTCGTGTGGGGTTTATGGGTGGTTTTGGTTAATCTCGTTGTAATGGTGCCGTCACGGATACAGGTTCAAACTACTCCCACGGAAGTATTGGCACGGAATCGACAGTTGATCACTGGGCTTCTTTTTTTTTTTTTTTTACACTAACGCGCGCACAAAAGGGGATTTTGAAGTAACCTTAAATGTCAGAGCACAGTGCGAGCAGATGGAGAGGAAGTGGATAAGGAAAGGAGGTGTCGATGTATATTGGTCATGAATGTCTGGACATCACAACGGCCAGGAAACACATGATCAGGCAGAACATTCCACATTCGTGTTCCATTGGATCAAGGAGTTGCCCACACCATATGAATGTAATTTTGATAAAAGGGCTGGATGCCAAACCATGTCGAAGGCTTTCGAAATATCCAGTGCAACAACCTTACTTTCTCTGAAGTAGTGGATGGAATGGCCGGAATGAACGGTCATTGAGGAGGTCATTTGATTCCAGATATTTCGAAAGTTGACGGTTAATGAGTCATTCCATTATCTTCGCGAGAATAGAAGTTAGTGCCATAGGTGGATAAGAAGAGAGGGAAGATTCGTCGCCCTTTTCGGGAATTGGCTGAATGTTCGCTGACTTCCATTTATTTGGGAAACGGGCAGTAGAATAAGACAAATGTAAGTGTCCGCAGTGATTTAGAGAGTGAAGAGGAACATTTCTTCAACAGAATTGGAAGAATGCCATCCGGACCAGCGAATTTGTTTGCGTTTAGCTCCTTGAGTGTCGGGGAAACATACGCGTTGGGAAGTGAATCTGGCTCATGGCGTGCTGCTTCTGCTCAAGTTGAGGTGGAAGAGAGGTGGTATCAGACAGCTTTGAGTTGGTTGCAAAATGTGGAGCAAGTAGATTTGCTTTCTCTATTGCACTAGAAAACCGAGTTTTGGATGTTCTTCACCAATGCCCAGAAGTGTCTACTACCTGTGGGAGAGTGTAGTGTTTTTTGTCCCACTTTCTGGTCATGCAAGAACTTGGCGCGCATTACAGTCATTTTTAGTTCTCTTAGGCTTTCCTCAGTATTGTTTGATTTATACAACCGAAAGCTCAACAAGCTTAAAGGGTTTCTCCCCACTCGGAATCGAACCACATACGAGGGTGGCTGAAATGTGCCCGACCTCAACGTGAAGTAAGCGGTGCTCATCAATAGAAGCTAGTGAATGTAGTTGTGCATCTTTTGACAGTTACTTGCCAACATTTCAGCCATTTTGGACCAGTCGTTTTTATTTGACAGTCGTTTGAGTGAGTCGATGTTTTTGCTTTTTTTGGAGCCGATTCCCCGATTTGCAGTCCACCGTTTTGACTGTATTTTTGTGTCGGCCATATAATGGTGTATCCAAGTTTCATCGACAGTAATTTATTGCGCCTAAATTGCGCCAACAGAGCGTGTTGGAGATGTTCACTCGAACACGTTTTTGGTCTAGCCTGAGCAAACACGACACCCAACACGCGGATAGCTTTCTCATGATGAAAACTCGACACTATTCCCACGAAACAATGGTACCGATGTCATTCGCGGCCAACGATCCACTGACAGCTACAATGTGTAATCCACCACTGATCTTGATGCTGATTCTGGAGTGGCTATGACTCAGATGTTGATGTTCACCGTCCTCCTACTTTGCCAATCACCGATGATTCCACCGCTTACGGAATGCTGTTTTTGCATATATACCTGAGTAAGCAACGACTCTGGCTAGAAGATAGAAGATCGTATTTCGTTATTCTGAAACCTGCTGTGAAACCTCTAATCCCAATAAGTGTAATTCTGGCTGATTGTAATGCTAATGGTCAATTGAAATCTCAGACATTTTAGAAAAAAGTACGACGATGTCATTATTGTCAGATGGTGAATTCTGCAATTTTCTTCCAATCTTTTCCTTTTACTTTGCTCCAATCAAGGATGCACCAGATAAAATATTCCAATTGACTTGGGTTGGTCCACTGAAGATCAAAATATTAGCATAATACATTTGCACCCAATAAATTTGTAGAGACACGTTTTGAATAACACGGAATTTTGGCATCTCTTTCCCATGTTTTAAGAGACCCATTTCACAGGAACTCACTGTTGATTCCGTCATGTATATTGGATGCTTCATTTCACCCCAATATATTTCAAAGGCTCCCAGCATGTATAAGGGAAAGAAACATCGTTAATGGTATTGTAGTGCTCTGAAAAGCCCTACCATCTCCTTTCCCCACTCATATCCAAATCCCTATACCCAAACTCATATTTACAAAATCCATTACCCCGATCCAATACAAAATCCCGATAAACGAATAAAATATTCGTTTAACATCCATACTCATATTTCCAGAACTTCCTAAAAACAAAACACCACAATTCATATCTTCGTATGAAAACAAACTCATGTTCCTACAAATCTTTATCTCCATTCTTGCCAGATGTGATTTTGTATATAAGGGTGATGAAATTCGTATTCGAGACTTCCCATCTTCAGACTTCGATGAAATATTCCGTCAATCCCACCCCCACTCATTCATCATCGGAGGCGACTGGAATGCCCGTCATACCGCCTTCAACGACACCGCTTGCAATAAATTTGGCAAACAATTGCTTTCTTTCCTACCTCTCCACCCCTACGTCTATATCGACTCCCCTACGGAACCTACTCATTGCTCCAGCTCTACTCAATCAACTATAGACTTCTTCTTAAAATCTGCGATCCTACGCTCTGTATCTCCCCCTACTGTGTCGCACTTCTTCCCCTCTGACCATGCCTCCATCCACTCGGTAATTGACCTTGGCCCCTTAAATCCGCTTCAATCTCTCAACCCAGTCTATAATTTCTCCAGAACTAACTGGAGAAAGGTCAACAAATCCGTTGGCGATATGTTTCAAACGCTTCCCATCACAGATACGAATAACTTGGATCCTAACGAAATTGAAGAAGCAGCTTGTAAGATGGAAGGGATCTTACAGCAAGCCCTGTATTCTAATACCCCTTCAAGGATGCCACACTCCTTCGTAGGTAAACCACTTCCATATCTCACCCTCAAACTCATCTCATTAAAAAAAAAGCTCCGCCGAAAACTATTTCGAAGATTTTGTCCCCTCCTGAAAGTACAGGTTCAATTATTGTCTACCCTCATTAACCAGCAGTTAAATGCTTTCATAGAGCAGAACTACATCTCCACTTTAAATAGTATCAGACCCGACCGTAATCTTTACAAAAACATCAATCGCCTTACAGGATGAAAAATACACACCTCAATAGACAGACTAATTGGTCCCAGAAATAATATTCTGTACTCTGATTCTGAAATAGCAAACTATTTAGCGGAACACTTCTCCCAAGTGCATAGGCAAAATGATAGCCTAGGCAACTCCGAGTTTGAGGAAGTGGTCAACCGTTATAGATCCCATGAACTAATCTCCTCATTCACTCCATTCATAACTGAATTTAATAATGACAATAGAGCATCTCTACCCACCGATACAAACTTCTTTTTACAACCACAGGAATTTAACCAAATGATATCTTCTCGTAGCAATAAAAACTCAACCGGCTTGGACAAAATTCCACATGTGCTTTTCAAAAACCTCAACCCTTCAAATCGACTATACATCATGACCCTGCTAAACCACATAATAAATGCTGGTCACATACCGGAGTCTTGGAAAACTGCCATAGTCATCCCCATTAAAAAATCAGGCGCATCCCTGATGGCGGCCAATTTTCGACCCATCTCACTACTTAATAATTTAAGCAAATTACTTGAATTAAAAATTCATCATTACCTACTCTCCTTCGCGGAACTAACTCATTACTCCCTGATTTCCAATTCGGTTTTCGTGCACAACGCTCAACATGTCACGCTCTCCTCAAGTTTACTCACGACATCACTATGGCTCTTAACGACAAGTGCCCCACTGTGTGTATCTCCCTTGACATATCCAAGGCTTTCGACTGCGTGTGGACTGCGGGTCTTCTGTACAAATTACATTCCACGTATCGTCTCAACAATCACACTTCCAAGTTTCTCTACTCGTACCTATCAAATAGGAAATTCATGGTCAAGATAAATTCCACCCTTTCCCAGACGTACTCAATAACAGCAGGAGTCCCCCAAGGATCCATTCTGGGTCCCCTCTTATACTTACTATACACATCTGATATTCCTCAACCCCTCTCACCGAATACTCGAATCCTCAACTACGCAGACGATACCCTTGTCTACTCCAGCAGCAGGCTCGTATTATCTGCCAGAAACCGCGTAAATGAATTCCTCCAAATTCTTTCCTCCTACTTCCTTAAATGGAAGATCCGCTTAAACCCCAACAAAACTCAGCTGATTGTATTTAAAGGTAGAAACGTTCACTGTACCAATAACACGGTACGTAACCATTCAAAAATCCAACTGAACCTCTGCAACACCCTCATAAAACCATCTAAATCACTAAAATACTTGGGCATTACTTTCGAAAATAATCTCTCTTTCACGACTCACATAAACAATGTCATCCGCAAAGCGGGGATACAGCTGAACCTTTGTCGGAAAGTAATGTGGAAGGCAGATGGTCTCTCTCAGCAAGTCAAACTTCTACTTTATAAACAAATCATCAGGCCCACACTTACTTACGCTTGTCCCATCTGGTTCCATATCTCTCCCTCTCAAATGGAAAAACTTCGTATCTTCGAAAGGAAGTGTTTCAGACTAATCACAGGGCTACGTCGACAGCGCGACTCCCACAAATATATCAGAAGCCTCACGCTATACCACTCCGTCGGCCTGGAGAGATTGGATAGAAGGTTCCTGGAATTGTCGATAAGATTCATTGAAAACCTGTCAGCCAATCCAAACCCTCTCATCAATTCCCTTAGCCTCCCCAGCCACAATGCATCAAATCCCTATCTTCATGCACTCCATTTAAAAGCTCTCTTCTACGCAAAAAGATTAGTAAATGATGCGAACGAAATCATCTACCATAACAGGGTAACCGATCTTAACCACTTCAAATACTCAAACATTCAACCCTTTTCTCGGGATCTTTCCTTTAACGAGCAGTCGGTGGAGAGACCTCCCTCTGCCGCTCCCTTCCCTCCTTAGGGTATGTAAAGTATGAAATCTCAACTTAAGCTTAAGACGAGGCTAAATTGTTCTACATTGCTAAATGTGAGTTTATTTAACTACCTTAGATATAAGCTAGATTTAAGTAGAGATAAGTAGTTTTAAGAATATTTATTGTAAACATAGATAATCCATCCTGGTTTTCATGACCTTTCCAGGAGTCCTACTAATAAATTGTATCTGGAATAGATCTCTTTAGACGTAAGACCTCAAATTAAATATTACTTGAAAAAATGTTCTAGACATTGTAAGTAAAATTGTCACAACTTAGTTAAGTTAGCTGTAAACTTATGTAACTAAACTTATAATGGTCAATAAAGACAGCGTTTTATAAAAAAAAAAAAACGTATTCGAGGTCTACTATTAACAAACCAAACACACGAACGCACAGTACAAGACGGCACAAACACAAACATACACACCGACCAAAGAGCAGATTATCAGACGCCAAAGACGTGATCTGCGTTTACTACCGCACCCAAGACCCACCGGTCTTGTATGATTTCTTTCCCACCATCCCTCTATAAAAGTAGTTAGAGAACACTTGGACTAACACTGTCCACACTATCCTTGGATACCTCCCCTTTTTTCTTCTCTTGGGTGATTCTGGTTATCGCAAGATGACCAGAAGTCAGAGACAAGATGAAGGACACATATGTCCTGTCTCGCTAAATTTGGCCTTCTCGCCACAATTTTTTTTTTTTTTGGATTCGAGGATCAGTCTCGATTGGCGTCCGAAGTAGTAGGACCCCAATAAACTAAATAAATGTAATTAAATAAATAAATGGAGTTTAAATATTGGAAATACAGGTGATTGATTTTTTATTGCGCTTGGCCGATTCCCAGGCGCATATTAAACGATCGGTAGCTGCTCTTCCCTCGGGGTTTGAGGAAGCACGGCGGCACCGCAACGGGTCCCCTCAGGAGCTATCTTAAAGAGATCCCTCGTCCTTTTCAGGACGAGACACGCTCCCCGAGAGAAGGACCACAACAGTATCAAAACTATCGCCTTGAAGGTTGACCGCTAACCACTCCCATGGTTGCACAATATAGGAAAACTTCTCTTTATGCCAAGTAGGTACTGATAGAAGTTTGTATATTTTTTTTTTGTTTTATATCCACATTTATTCAACAATTCAATTACATATTTCACTTAAGACTAAATGTTAACATCTATTTTACAAATAACATTCTTACATTAACCTGGCTCTTCGCAAGCACTCTAAATAACACCTTATCATATTTCATATGCCTTTCGGCGTACAATAACTGTTTTTATAACATGTCACAATAATTGATATGTTTTCTCTTTTAAAAGTTATTCTATATTTTCTACATCCTGTATTATTTATATATATATATTTTTTTTTTAATTACAATTATAGGGGGTTGCCAAGCAAAATAAAAATGAAACAAAACGGACAAACATAAACAAGGAATAAAGGAATACAAATAAAAATTAAAATAAAAAAATAAAAAATAAAATTAAATTAAAAACAAAATTAAAAGATAAAATAAAAATAATTAGGAATTGGGGATAGGGGGAAGGAAAGCGGTGCTCCTGAGTGGCATACTATGTTTGGGGACGTGTAGGCCTTTCTTCATCACTGATCCACCACCAGTTGGGATGGGATCGATCTTTTATTGATTTATCTCTTTCACCGATCACCATACTAAAACGCAGGCGATCTGGAAAATTGGAGATATCGTTATCGTGGAGAATTCGTTTATCCCTGGCACCACGGAAAGCGTGGTAAATAATAGGGACTCCACGTTTGTCTTGGATAAGTCCTTTTTTATCCAAGAAAGGGAACGCTTCTGGGGGAATGAACCCCTTCTGGAGAGTACTCTCCATATACATATCATTGGGATAGAATGCTCCCGAAATGAGATCATTTTCGCTGCACATTGCCCTTGTTGTGTGACCACGAATAGTCTTGATAATGAAGTTATCTATTCTGTTTAGTCCTGATTTGTCATACAGGACTTTATTCGGATAGTATTTCTTATACTGTGACTCTGGGGTTCTGTACATTCCGAGGCAGGAACGCAAACACTGCTTCTCGAACACCCGAAACTTCTGCATTTAAAATGGGGATATGTTGTACCATACCGGGCAGCCATACACCAATATTGGTCGGATGAATGCTGAGGCTAATAACCTTGCCCGTAAAAATAAATTATTATGGAAAATTTAACAAGCCTCGACACTTGCTAAATAAGGCCAAGACCGGATCCCGGTTGTTGTGCCGATGATGATGATGATGATGATGAATGCTGAGTATGAAATTATTTTCACCTTGGGGTCCAGCAGACTACTACGGAAGAGTTTTCGTGTCATTGCATATGCGTTTTTAGCTGCTGTATGCTTATGAAAGTAAAGATATTGATCAAGCCAGATTCCAAGGTATCTGACTACAGTTTTTACTTGTAGTGGAAGATTTTTACTTCCCGCAATAGAAAATGTTTTCCAATTCCGTTTTGTGTCCCTTGATGCACTGGATAGGGGCGTTCTGAAAAGGATAGTCTCTGTTTTTTGGAAATCTATTTTTAATTTCCAGTCGTCGCAAAAACGTTTGATTTTGTTGAAATCATTTTGCAGAAGTCTGTTGATGACATCAATCTTTTCTCCAGATCTATACATTACAATGTCGTCGGCATACGCAATTGCATGGTTGAGAGAACCCACTAGATCACTAGTGTAAATGTTAAATAAAATGGGAGAATTCACTGCTCCCTGTTGTAAGCCGTTTTTGATGTGGAAGGTCTTGTTAGAGATTATATCTCCACATTTCACTACAAATTGTTTACCCATTATCATATCGTAGATAATGTATAATAAATATTCGAGCATACCTAGGTTTGATAACTTATGTACAAGCCCTTCTAACCATACGGTGTCGAAAGCCTTTTCAAAGTCAACCAAACAGGCCCCTGTGCATGTCTCTTCGCCTTGTTCCAATGTATGTCGGAAACAAGTTTTGTCGCAGAATTAACTGTATCATGTTGCGATCGAAAACCAAATTGGTTGCTCGGGATAATACCATTTTCCTCACACCAGTTAGTCAATGCTTTATTTATAATTTTCTCGAATACCTTGCTGATGTTCGGAAGCAAACTAATCGAGCGAAGATTGGCTGGATTGCTCCTGTCCTTGCCCTTTTTGGGGATGGGATGGACTACTGCAGATTTCCATTGGATTGGATCATATGCATTATTTAGAGCGTTATTGCACAAAATAGTGTAAACCTTCATTACTTCAAGAGGTAAATGCTTTAGAACAATGTTTGGAATACTATCTCTTCCAGAAGATTTTTTCTTCTTAATCGATCTAAGAATGTCCGTCAGTTCATCCTTGTGTACAAATATACTAGTGGTTAGGTTTCTAAGCGGGGAATTCGCTCTATTATTTTCGCTAAAGATAGTGAAATTTCGACTTAAGCGACGCCAATTGTTGAGTTCATTGCGTAACGAAATATGTTTTCGGAGAGCCCTATTTTCCAGGTCAAGGTTAGAATGACCCGATTCGTTTAAGCTATACAGTGCCTCGAAACAAGCACCAATTGAGTTCGCTTTTTTTGCGGATTCTCGACTATTATGAACCATGCGTTAGAGTTAATCTGTTCCACGGTAAGTCCTACGTTCAGCAGAGGTTGACAATTCTCGGGAGTCCGCGGAACTCGCAGACATGGAATGTCATTATAATCTTTCCTTCGAAAGACTTTCTTTATTTGTGGGAACATATTCGGTCCACTAGCTTTAATGGCTTGAATTCTCTTGTTCCAGTCTTCATTAATTACTGATCTATAGTTGTCACGGATCAGTTTTTGAAGATTTTTAATTAATGACTTAATTGTTTTTATTTCCTGGCTATTTGGATCGCGGAATTGTCTGTAGAGCAGTTTTAACTTAGAGAGCAGAATACTCGTTTGCCTATACAGCTCGTCGATCGTTGCAAGACTATTTTCTTTGAGGCATTGGTCATTGGTCTATGCCAACAAGCCGACGACGTTGGTAGAGCTCAGAGCCAACATTGAATGCGAAATAGCGGCCGTTTCGGGCGAAATGTGTGGCCGAGTCATCGAAAATTGGGTCCAACGAATCGACCGCTGCAAACGTGCCCGCGGTGGCCATATGAACGAAGTCGAGTTCCATTCATAAATGTTTTGATTGTACTTCAATCCGATAATACAATTTTTGAAATATCTCAAATGGTTTGCGTTTTATTTAAAAAAAAAAGTTGTCAAGTCCCTATTGAAAAACCCGATATTTGGAAACCCAGCTTTGATGGCTTGCGTTCTGTTGTTCCAGTCTTCATTAATTCCTGATCTATAGTTGTCACGGATTAGTTTTTGGAGATGAACTGTCTGTAGAGTAGTTTTAACTTAGAGAGCAGAATACTCTTTTGTCTATACAGCTCGCCGATCATTGAGTTTCTGTATCGATTTGTATGGCTCTCCATGTACGACACCTTTGGGATGGAACGATACATTGTATTAGTAGCAATGTTGTTCATCGTCGAAAGGTAATGATCAATTTCGTCATTATGAAGATTTCTGTCAGTTGATGGATCTATGCCATTGGAGCGTAATTCTTTTTTTATTATCCGATCAAAGCTAAATAAGGCCAAGACCGGTTCCCGGTTGTAGTACCGATAATGATGATGATGATGATGATGATGATCAAAGCGCGACCAGTGTGCTTTTCCGAAATTAAAAGAATGTGTCTGTTTATACTGCTCAAGTAGTGAGTGTTCGCTTGGGACATGTATTACAGCACCAAGTCCATAATGATCGCTATCGTACTCGATTGTACGAAGACAATTTCGAGTAGTTAGATCCGTATCTAATAATTGTATTCGCTTGTCCAGCAAAAGTAAATCTAAGAAGGAATTTCCCCTTGGGTATGACGGTGTACTTGTAGCGTACAATTCTAGTTTATGTTCGATAGCGTTTGTTTGCCACCAGTCGAATAACACATTGCCTCTTGTGTATGTGATAAGGTTACCCCAAGCACTGTGCTTGGAATTGAGATCTCCCGCCATAAATAAATAATTATTTTCCGAGTCTAACTTGAGACTTCGAAAACGGGTATCAAGTTCCTTGATAAACTGTATACACTGACTTTTCAAAGGAGTATCTATAACGCAGGCTTCTAGTACCTGGAACTTGTATACATCTCTACTGTAGACGACTTTGTGTTGTAGACCATTTTTAACTAAGACAGCGACCCCGCCAGCCTGAGTGGAATTTGGACGATATCGTCTAATTACTTTATAGTTTGGGTAGCCCAAATCTTGCCTTTGATTTAGCTTAGTTTCGCTAGCCAAAAGCACATCTGGGCGTTCAGCTTCCAGCAGATTGCTCTTCTTTCCATGCGGATTAGTGAGTTAACATTTACAGCAATATTTTTTAGGGTTAATTCAGTCGCGGTGAACGTTATGATTAGAGTGTGGGTTCGTCTTGAAACAGGGTCGAATAGATAATGTCCGTTAGAGCCACTTGTTCCGTCATTTTTTTTTCGATCATTACGAATTTTTTGTCAAACATTTTTTTGTTATATCAGTTTGTGGCTTTGGAGCAGGCGTTTTAATGATATCGCGTGATTGTTCTAAGATTGGTGGATTTTTTACTCCACCTGCTGGGCGTATGACACAGTTGGTGCCACGAAGTTGTTGTAAGAGCGAGTTTTCATCCTTTTCTCTTCTTCAACTTGCTTCTTTCTGGCTTCCAACTTTGATTTTAGTTGTTGGTATTTAGGGCAACCTCTAAAGTTAGTAGAGTGACCTGTGTTGTTACAGGGGACACAGAATAGTTTATTTCTATCCGGTAGCTGTTCTTTGCCCAATGGGCATTCTCCAATGATATGCTTATTTAGGCATTTGACGCATCTGAAATGCATATTGCAATTCGCTGCCACATGCCCGAAGCGTTGACAGCGCATACACTGCAATACGCGGTCGCACTTCTTTATTCTCTCCCAACTTATTGTTTGGTGACTAAAGTATTTAATATATCTAAGTCCGTCAATTTTACTATTGGGGCTTAGCGAGACAATGAAGAAAGGTTATTACGAAGCTTTTTAGTTCTTTGAGCAGCTCTTCGGGAGTAAAGAAAGGATCAACAACTTTGAGGAGCATGGAGACAGTTCTTCGATTTAGGGGTGTACGTGTAGTACCCGCTTTTCGATTTCCCCAATGCCGATTTAATTTTGTTATACCCTTCTAAACCATCGCATGTTAAACTTATCTTAAAATTATTTATTCGTTTTGTTTTAATAGTTTTGCATGTAAACTCACCCAATTTTATGAGATCCTTCGTCTCCATGTAGCTGATGTAGATAGGAGGTACTGTGGCGTCTCTAACAGATACACACACAATACACAAGCAAATAGTGAAGAACACCGAACGAAAATCGAATAAGAAAATACATCAGAGCCGTATACCATAGCGATAACAAAACAATTCACATCAGTGGAATATACTTGAGTTTAAAAATCGAATTCTAAGCCCGGCCAGTGGCCTGATGTGTTACGCATTGGTTCAATTTTTGGTGATTCTAACTGTCATAGTGTCAGTTCGAATCACACGTTCAGAGAATAGGCCCCGAAAATTAGGTCATTGGACGAGCTTATTGCTCTCGCAATATGTCCTCTGATTAATTTAATCATAAAATTATCCACCCTATTTATGTACGCTTCATTATATAAAGTCTCATTTGAGTAATACTTTTTATAGTCCGATTCCGGTGTCCGATATAATCTGAGACAGGTTCTCAGACACTTTCTTTCGAACACCCGAATCTTTTCCATCAAATTTGGACCTATGTTGAACCATACTGGGCAACCATATATGAGCATTGGCCTGATTAGCGTCATGTAGCATATGACTTTTACCCTGCTGTCAAGTTGGCTACTGTGAAATAGCCTCCGTGTCATAGCAAAAGTTTTCCTCGCTTTGAGCAAAGCAGCCTCTACATGTCTGTTGAAATACAGATATTGGTCTAGCCAGATGCCCAGGTATTTAACTAAACTCTTGGTTTCCAGTATGTCTCCATGCGGTCCCACGATAACCAGCTTTCGCCAGTTTTTCCTTGTGTCGTTCGTGGCTTTATATAATGGAGTTCTAAATATGATGGCTTCACATTTCTGGAAGTTGATCTTAAGTTTCCAGTCATCGCAGTAGCGCTGCACGTTGTTGAAGTCTCGCTGTATTAAACTATTTATGATCTCAACTTTCGGAGCTGTTCTGTAAATTATGAGATCGTCTGCGTACGCAATAGCCTGCGGAAGTGCATCTAATAAGTCGCTAATGTAAATGTTAAAAAGAATCGGAGAGAGTACCGCGCCCTGTTGCAAGCCATTCTTGATATTATACGTTTTATTAGAGGTCACATTACCATTTTTGACCACGAACTTCCTGTCGTTTAACATATCGTAAAGTATATAGTAAAGGCTTATGTATGCCATGTCTGACCAGTTTGTAATACAACCCTTCGATCCAGACGGTATCAAAGGCTTTTTCCAAGTCGATCAGACAGGCGCCTGTGCATTGGTTCCTACATTTATTCCATTGTATGTCAGAGACCAGTTTAGCTGCGGCATGTGTGGTTACATGACCCGCCTTAAAGCCAAAACTGGTTATTTGGAATAATGTTGTTGTCGTCTACCCATTTTAGCAGAGCTTTGTTAATAGACATTTCAAATGCTCTACTGATGCTTGGGAGTAAACTTATCGAACGCATGTTCATTGGTTTTGTACAGTCTTTGCCCTTTTTTGCGATGGGCTGAATGATTGCCGTTTTCCAACGCGCGGGATAATATGCATTATTCAACGCGTTGTTAAACAGGACCGTGTATATATCTATTGCCATTGGGGCAGATTCTTGAGTACGAGGTTAGGCACTCCATCTATTCCCACTGACTTTTTGCTTCTTAATGAGTCGAAGATACTTTGGATTCCTTCCCTTGTGATTAAAAGGCTATTAGCCCCACCATTGGCATTAATGTCAATTGACAGATTATCGTCACTGAATTCGGTAAAACCCGGATTCTCCGATTGCCAATGTGAAATTTCATTCCGGAGGTGCAGGTGATTCAGTAGAATTCTGCCCTCCAGGTCATGATTTCGGTGAATGCATTCATTCACCTTGTACATTTCCTGAAAGACAGCTCCCACAGCGTTCACCTTTTCCAAAGGATCTTCGATCACGAAGAGCTCACTATTGAGGATAGCGTTCTCTGTATCTATGTCAATATTGTTAGCAGCTGCTTGTTTACACCAGTACGTGGAATTTGGAGACACCGAATCTCGTTTTGATTATTTCTCCTGAATATTTTATTTATTTGTGGGAACATATTCGGGTTATTAGTTTTTATAGCTCGAATTCTGTTGTTCCAATACAAATTTGTTGCTAATCTATAATTAGCTTTAATTGTTGGAGGTTTTTTAAATGAGATTTTAGTGGTATTATCTCCTGGTCTTGTCTGTCTGTAAACTGTCTGTGTAATTGTTTTAGTTTCGATAGCAGTCTGCTCTTTTTCTTGTGGAGTGCGTTTATTGTTGGGTTTCTGTACGTGTTAATGTGATCTGTAACTGTTGTTTTGGGAATTGTTTTGTCCATTGTTCGTTTTACGGTTTCGTCCATTTGTTGGATGTATTTGTCGATTTCGTCATTTGTCAGGTTTCTGTTTACTGGCAGATTAAAGTCATTCCAACGAAGTTCTCTTGTTAATGATCTGGTGAACCGCGGCCATCGCATTGTCCCATAGTTATAGGGTTGCGGGATCACGAATTCCTCCAGATCTGCGAGCTCGTTCGGAAGCTCTATTACTGCCGTGAATGCACAGTGGTCACTGTCGTATTCAATTGTCCGTAAACAGTTTGTGTGTCGTCTGTTGGTGTTAAATAATCTCAGTCGTGAGTCGATTAGCAAGATATCTAAGAACGATCTACCTCAGGGGAACGATGGATATTCCGTAGCTAGCAGGTCCGTTCTATATTCAATATGAAAGTGATCTAACCAACCAGCCAACTGATTTCCTCTGGCATTAGATATATAATTTCCCCAATTTCTATGCTTGGCGTTCATATCTCCCCCTAGGATAAAGTTGTTTTTGCCCAGGTGCAATTGTAAGCATCGAAAGAGTGTCTCGAGCTCCACTATAAATAGGTTATGTTGGTGCTCCTCCGGTACATAGACCGCAATCGCATACAAACCCCTACCTTGCTGAAGGGGTATGCGCACGATACAGGCTTCCAACACCCGGAACCTGCGCACTTCTCCACTATATATTACTTTATGATTGATCCCTTTTCTAATAAAGATTGCGACACCCCCCCCTTGAGAGGAGTTAGGTCGATCTCTTCGTATAATATCGTAGTTTTTATGTCCTATCTTATGTCTCTGGTTTAACTTTGTTTCCCCCGCCAGAAGTACATCAGGTTGTTCCTCTTGCAACAGGTTAAAAAGATTGGCTCTTCTCTCAGTTCTTATTAGTGAGTTTACATTCACGACAAGAGCTTTTATTGATGTTGTGGTTAGAGGGTTTATATCGGCTTGTTATTTAAACTGGGCAAATGCGAGTAGATCTCGTTTATTTGACTTTGTAGCTGTGTCATCTGTCTCTGCAGATTGAGCAGGATTGCGAACACATCTGCTTGCGGTGTTGTTTCAGTCCGTGTGGGAGTATTTGTGGCTAACTGTGATGTAGCCTGATTTGGTGTTCTCCCACCCGACGCAACTTGTGCGTACGACCGCTGTGATGTTACGGGTGTTGTTGTTGTACGAGCTGGCTCTGTGTTTTTTTTGCCGATTCACACTTCTTGCCATTATTTCTCGGAATTTAGGACAACCTCGATAATTAGCGGGATGTCCCTCATTCCGACACACTGCGCACTTTAGAAGGGCTTTGTCTTCTACCCTTTCTTTTTCCAGAGGGCATTCTTGTGCCTTATGGTCCTTTCCGCATTTTACGCAACGGCGCTGCATTTCACAGTTAGCCACCGCGTGACCAAACCTTTGGCAACGGACACATTGCAGGATGTCTCTGCCTTTTTGTAATTTGTCCCATGTGACCATTTGATGATCCAAGACTGTAATTTTTCTTAGACCACCAATTCTACTGCTGGATGTTAATTGAACCAAAAAGAAGGGTAGCTTGCGGTTTGCCCTTCTTGCCTTGGATGTGGTGAATGGTTTTGCCGCGGTAAACTCCAGATGTTCGTGCTTCAGGTTTTGAAGCATTTCGAGCAGAGACTCCGGTTCCATTTCAGGGTCGACACCCTTTAATAGAACCGTTACGCTCTTCGTTTGTTTCGGCGTGAACGAGTAAAATTCCGCGGTGGCTCTTTTTAAGACCTCTTTAATTTTGTCGTGGTCTGCCACCCCATAGGTTTGAATGGCATGCCTGTTACCAGGCAGCCTTTTAATTACAAAATTGTTTCCTATAGCTAGCTTACAAAGACTTACCAATTCCTTACACTCAATATCTATGGTGTTGATTGGTGGCATCTTTATTTTTTCGTTGTTATTGTTGCTTTGCCGCTGCTATGTTGCTTGCTATTTCGTTGAACGCTTTTGTGTTGGTAGTTGAAATTTGGTGAGTAACTGTCAAAAGATGCGCAACTACATTCACTAGCTTTTATTGACGTGCTGCTATCTTCACGTTGAGGCCGTAAACTTTTCAGTCGACCCATGTATAATGCCCCCGCCCTTGACTCACCATGCCCTTCAATCGCAGATGTCCATATATCGGTTATAAGGTCAAATGGTCTCCCGTGGAACACCTACCACGGAATCCGTATTGAGGATCATTCAGAAGTCCGTTGCACTCCAAATAATAAATTAACTCGGCATTGATGGTCTTTTCCATCACCTTATATCACATACACAGTTATGATATCGGTCGGTAATTCTGTCGGGAAAACTTTTTTCTCATCTTTGGGATTCTTACCAGCAGGTAGGAAATGTTCTCCGAGCATAAGATAGGCGAAAGGGTTTGCCAAGAACCGGCAACAGTTCTGGAGCACAGTACGTAAGGAATATTGTTGGTATTCAGTCCGGGCCGGTTGCCTTCTTACAATCCGGTTCACGTAGAATCCGTGGAATAATACGCGGGCGGAATCTCACATTCCGAATCGAAGACCGTACCAGCCCGATCACAGGTGGTTTAAAACCATCGAGGTTTGAATTAACGGAAAATAAATTCGCGAACACATTACCTTTATCTTTTGAATTTGTGACTAACGTTCCGCTGTCCGTCACTAACAGAGGAAAAGAGAAGGAAGCGAAGTTATTGCTGACAGACCTTGCCATTAATCAGAAGGAACGCGAACTAATTGGCCACTCAAGGAGTTCATTGGTCACTCTGTCGTTGTAAGCCTTCTTCGCGGTATCAATCGCCTGGTTCCACACGTTTCTGATTCTAACAAAATTCGTTCTGATAACATCGGTGGGATTGAAGCGCCATTGCTTAAAAGCTCTATTTTTGCTGCTCGCATCATTTATCAAACAAAGGCTTATCAGATGAACCTCGTTTGAACGACTCCGCGCATGAGTTAGCATCGGAGTCTGAAGGAGGCTGTTTCCGGCCTGCAGGCAGTTGAAGCACAGGTGATTCTGTGGGTTTTCTATGCGTGCGTCAACACGGACGCTGATTCAATAGAAATCTCCACAATTCCACAGCTGACATCCACTGAAAATTGTTCACGACCGGGGCCAAACCCCAAGCGAAGAGAAAAATAAAGAAAACGCTCGAATCTTCGTTTCACAATTTGATAACATGATCTTTGATACACTTGGCCGACACGTACACTGAAATGAATTTGATAGTCCGGATTTATGATATTAACTTCGACTTAACGTACGTGCTCACTGAATTGTATTCGCTAGTCCGGATTGATTGTTTAAACATATAATATCCAATACGACTTAACACAAGTGCGTTCTCACTACTCCGACACGTAACGACCTCGGCACGTCTGTCTAATTAGGCGGATAAGATTTGACTCGCGGCAATGACTCCTGACCGCACTAGACGGTGATGAATTTAAAATCTGGAGGACACGTGTGCACCTCTAAGAAGATGAAATCTGACTCAACTATATTCGTCGAGATCAACCTCCACCAGCCGCCATAAAGATGGATTCTTCGTATATCCCTTCAGGTCAATGTACTGGTGTTTGCTTTGATTTGCTGGTTGGTCATCATAGGGCATGGCATGGGTAAGATTGTCTAAACAATGATCATATCCATGCTCAAATTCGATGATCGGTTGATAACCGATGAAAGGGAATTGGTATTAGGAGCTGCCGGCGTCGTTAAGATAAGCGATGGCGAAAAATCGCCGAAAGGAGAAATAGGTTTCTGTGTCTTAAATAAACAGAAACGCTATTTCGAGGGCCATAAATCGTTGATGACCTGCGCCTGAGAACGAAATAGGTTTTTGCTTTAAGATACACAAAAACGCTATTTCAAGGGTCACGATGATATGCACATCGTGTTTGTTTATTTAACAGGCCGGAGCATCGTTAGGCATGATCTGGGGTATGATTGTCTAACGTCAATCATATTAGTGCCCAAATCCCATGATCGATAGATAACCGATAAGGGAAATTGGTCGTAAGTGTTGCGAACCTTGGGATTGGGGCAATATTCACTCATGAAACTTAGCAAGAATATCGGCTACAGCTGTGTCAACAATTACGCTGGCCAGCGAGTATTTATCTTTTATAATTGCTGACAAGCTGAGCCGATTGTCTGGCACGGTCCATGTATGAATGAATGAAATACTTTGTTTGATGTGCATGCTTGATAAGATTTAACTTTCAGGTGTGATGCTGCAGGGGAGCTTACGCTGTCCCTAATTGCAGGTAAGTACTATGGCTTTGGAAGGTGGTTAATTTAAGAGGATGGGCGGTTCTTTGGGAATGTATTAAAGAACCGCCACAATTCCTCCCCACAATTTCCATCTGCTCCTTGGGAACCGGGGGGATGAATTCGGGACAATGTCGTAATATGGAGTTCCCTTCGCATCTTGGACAGAGATGGGATTGCTCTAAAGCTGCGACTAATATCCCGTGATGTTGGCTCTGTTTCGGTGTATCTGCGAAAGCTTTGTTCCTTCCCGTGACTGACTCTAGGGGTTGAAACCTCAACTCGAGGAAGTTAATCAGGCCTTTCAACGACGGTAGCGTTCTGGGTTGATTTACAGACTGCTCCCATAGTGTGCGGGTAGATCTGTCCAGCATCCTCGTGAGTATGTGTACGATTATTGGATACCATGAATTTGTGTCGATGTCGATTCCATTAAATGTGTGGAAGCATTTCTGGGTGACATCATGAAGCGCCTTGATTGATCTGGCATTATCCCTGGGCGTGGTTTGTTATGCCAGCAGCCTGGCGAGTATTGTATTGACTGCAATCTATGTGATAGTATATTTGCTCGCCAAATTCCAAGCTGATTCGTAGTTGGCTCTTGTGGGTGACGGATGGCGAATCATGCGGTCTGCTTCTCTGATGAGATTAACCTTAACACGGTGCATCTTTTAGAAGTTCGATATTCTTCTATTATGCATTTATATTTACGGACGTTGGCAAATAATAGAGTGTTAAAAAATAGGATAGCCCTGTACTGGCTTATCGATTTGTTGAGCTCCATTGTATTATTTATGATACAGAGATTTAATATCTTAACCAATTTTAATCAATGGCATCATCTCTACCGTCGTCATTCCTAAATTCGTGAATATAAGAAGGTGTTGAAATTAGATACGAGGGTTGCCTCTTATGTTTCGGGATTTGGCAACCCTAGTGTTGCAATCCGGCAATTGACAGCTCTGTCGTAAAGTTGGACATTTTTGAGGTTATACGCACTCAGAACGTTTTGACATACGAGCGCTATTTGTGTTGTTTACAGTAACTTAAAAGATTCATCTCGGCCCAAAAATGGAATTAAATCGTCAACATTTTCGTGCGATTATTTTTTACAACTTTCGGCGTGGATTAACTCAGCAACAGTGCATGGATGAACTTAATTCAATTTTTGGCGATGAAGCTCCATCAAGGACCAGTGTTTATCGATGGTATGGTGAATTCAATCGTGGTCGTAGTTCACTCCAAGATGAATTTCGTGAAGGTCGTCCAAAATCAGTTGTTGTTCCGAAAACCATTGATGCTGTGCGCGAACTGATATTGGAAGATCGTCATGTGACCTATCGTCAGATTGAGACAACCTTAGGCGTTAGTGTGACCAGCATACATTCAATATTGCATAAACATTTGACTGTCAAAAAAATTTGTTCGCGTTGGATCCCACACAATTTGTCAATCGCCCAAAAAAAGGCTCTTGTCAATTGGTCGAAAGAAATGCTCAAAAAATACGGTCGCGGTGCTTCGAAACACGTCTATGACATCGTGACAGGTGATGAATCGTGGATTTACGCGTATGAGCCCGAAAGTAAACAGCAGTCGACTGTCTGGGTGTTTCAAGATGAGCCAAATCCAACAAAAGTTGTTCGCGCACCAAGCACTTCCAAGCAAATGGTCGCCTGTTTTTTCGGAGAAACTGGACATGTCGCAACCGTACCACTAGAACAACGCAGAACAGTCAATTCTGAGTGGTACACAACCATTTGTTTGCCAGTTGTCTTCCAAGAAATCAGGAAAACCAACCGCCGAAGACGGATCACTCTTCACCACGACAATGCGAGCTCTCACACATCGGCTGCGGCAACTGCATTTTTGAGCACCCAAAACATCGATTTGATGGGTCATCCACCGTATAGTCCTGACTTGGCACCGAATGACTTCTTTTTATTCCCGTACGTAGAAAACAAACTGAGAGGTCAACGTTTTTCGACACCTGAAGAAGCGGTTGCTGCATTCAGAATGCATGTGTTGGAGATACCTCAATCAGAGTGGCAAAAGTGCTTCGACAATTGATTCAAACGCATGCAAAAGTGTATAGATCTTCATGGGGAATATTTTGAAAAACAATAAAGTGATTTTCGATGATCAATATTTGTTTTTGTTCTCTAATCCCGAAATATAAAAGGCAACCCTCGTATAATTTTGCGTTTTTCTTAAAGAAAAGTCGCAAGACCCCAGCATATTTGAAATGGCGATGTTATGGCATTTCGTGTTCGTTAAAATACTTAAGGTCTGTAAAGCTGTCTTACATTGCGGAAACACTATTTTCGTCCCATAAGTTCAATTGTGACATTGAGCATACAATTGAAATTACGATTCTTGTAAATGCGGGGGGAACGATGAATTAATTAGGTCAAGGAGGCAGCACCCTCATTTCGCATACAAATACTTCGCATTCAGAGACAAACATACCATAGAAGTTGAAAAGGTAAGGACTTGTTACACGAACGTTTGCTTCACATTTCCTGATCGTTCCTCGTCCTGAAGGACATCGCCCTCGTCGTTTTATGAAACATGGATTGTTTCAAATTTTCAAATTCCTTCATACTTCTTGGACGACCTCGTACACCTGCCGCAGGGATAAATACTCCTCCCCATTGCCACTGCCACAAAAAAAAAAAAAAAAAAAAAAAAAAAAAAAAAAAAAAAAAAAAAAAAAAAAAACACACATAAAAATGATAGCAAGGATACTAAGCTGATCAAAAAGGAATGTGAAAAATATTTAAAATTGAAGCCTTCGAAACACTTCCATCCCGACGCCTAAGACTTACCAGGGTTGGTTGTACCCTTAAGTTCCAGCATTCATTAAGATTAATGTGGTACAGGGTGTTAGCCAAATCCTCCCCCACATCTACCACAGCCATGAATCCTTTTTTTTTTCTGGCATTCGGTGAAGTACATCAAGTATTTGATGAGTTCGTATTAAAGTAGCAGCTTCTTCGGTTCAGATGGCAAAAGTGGAAAGATCTTTTTAATCAAAGCCACTTGTGAAGTTCCGCACAAATAATCACAGCGAAGATAAACTTAAATCATTGGTATCGTGACTCTAGATAAAATGTGCTGCTTCCGAGGGGTACTCATTCAGATTACACGATTCGAGGACCATTGAGAGGAGCAAACATATACGACAAATCTCGGTAGATATTCGTAAATACAGAGTGGTTTAAATTTCGAGTCGAACATGTGCTGTTTCTTCGTTTTGTTGATGGAGGGTGGAAAGTTGAAGGTATTACGATATCTGGTTAACTCAAGAAATGAAACTATAAATATTAAATGTACAAGTATGTCAATCATTTGCAAGGTCAGATAAATTCGTCTACTTCGTAATCCAAGAGGTCTTCAAATTTCACACGATAATTCTGTAACTCCGTTGAGCTGTATCGTGAGGGATACAGTGGGGAAGAGGGGGCAATAGATCGGTGAAAGAGGGGGAGCGAGAAAGTCAGATATATTTCCCTATCGCTCGAAGAAAGTAAAAAAGGAATTGATATACAACAGGAAGAGTAAGAAAACATATTGGGCGATTGAGGGGTACCCAAAGTGAGGTAGATGAGAAAAAAGGGCGATGAGGAGCAAGAGTGAGGTGGAAATGCGGAGTCCCCAAACTATCACCGGAAGAAAGCGGAGCGTCAACCCAATCGTCCATACAACGTAATTAAAGGGTAGCGTTGGTTCGCGGAGAGTTAAAATAAAAGAAGAATGTCCTTGATCCTATTTAATTTATTTATTAAAGTATAGAGGCCCACTGTCTTACGCTTGGTTGCGACCTTTAACTAACTCAGAATTTTACCATTTTCAACCACTCCTTTTACATATAAATTATTAGGAATAAATCACAAACAATACCCCCAATTCCTCTCCACTCAGCGTTACCTCGCACAAGTCATTTACCATACCGCTATCTTACCCATTCAGGATTGGCCGCTGTTGACTGTAATCGTCCGGCACGAGTCGTATTGAAAACACTATATTTCTTCACCAGTTGTAAGTGGTATCTGTCGTTTCTAGTTTATTTAATACCTATGCAGTATTTTATTCAGTGCAATTTTTTATCATCATTTAGTTAATGCGGAGCAAACTTTGAATTCAATTTTCCTTAGACCAAGTTTTTCAGTTTAAACGCCGTGAATCGTTGTTTTCTGAATGTTAAACTCTATTTCCATGAACTTCACTGAAGATCTCTTGGAAACTGCTGGATTTTATTAATCAATAAAATAAATGAGTGGATAGTTACAATACTAATAGGTGTCTGCAGTAGAGTTGAATAGAATCGATCCGCGGGGGAAGGCACGTGGCTGGACGTCCGTACTCCGTGGCGGCTGGTTGAAGAAAGAGACCGATGATGTGCACGTACGCCATCAGGAAAGCTATTGCAACTTGACGAAATACAAAATGGTGGATGTTCGTCGAGTTCGATCAACTTCGTTGTCGCCGGTGTGCGCATCGGATGTACACTCATGAAGAACATTTGATGTCCAATACTTCCCCTCGATGAGCGCACCGGTGCGAAGTAAACTCACATCAGGTTTAGGAGGTCGAGACACCTCTCGTGCTTCGGTTTGAATAGGGCCTTACTGAGAATGTCTGCAGGCATTTGTTCCGTGGGCATGTATTCGACCGAGAGTGTTCCGCTGTCCAGTGCTTCGCGGATGAAATGATGTCGGACTTCGATATGTTTGCTCCGGGAGTGGAATACGGGGTTCTCGGCCAGCTTGCGAGCGCCGTTGTTGTCGTTGAATAGCGTCAGCTTGTCTGGTAAGGCGAATCCCAGTTGACTGATCAGCCTTCGGAGATGTATGGCCTCTTTTGCCGCGTCGGATATGGCCATATACTCAGCTTCTGTGGATGATAGGGCGGTGGTCCTTTGCTTCTTGGATTCCCAAGAGACCGCTGTGCCGTAGAGTGAAAGAACGTAGCCGGTGTATGATTTTCTGTCGTCGGGGCAGTTAGCCCAGTCGACGTCGGCGTACCCTGTGAGGCTTTCACGGCTTTCCTTGACTGTAAGCGCAATGTTGAGGTAGCGCAGTACACGTTTCGCGGCTTTCCAATGCTGTTCGTTGAAGTGACTGTTGAATTGGCTGAGTCTGCTCACGGCGAAAGCTATGTCAGGTCTGGTGCATACGGCAAGGTACATCAGAGATCCGATCAGCTCCCTGTATGGCAAGTTCTTGTCGGGTTCTTTATTTCCTTTTTGGAGCTTTGTGCCGTTTTCCAATGGGGTGCTCACTGGTTTCGAGTCGCTCATTTTGAATCGCTCCAGAATCTCCAGTGTGTACTGCGTTTAAGTCATCCGTAGTTGCTTCTTTTCTCTTTGGAACTCAATTCCGAGACAGTGCTTGATTTCGCCGAGGTCCTTTATTCGGAATGTCTTCGATAACTGTTTCCTCAGTTTCTGTATCCTTGCTTTGCTTTGGGAGGAAACTAATATGTCGTCCACTTATATGGTGACGAGTAAAATTTCCTTTCCTTTTCCTTCGAAGAAAATGCAAGGATCGGCTGTAGACTGCTTCAGGCCTAGTCCCGAAAGCTCGTGGCGTAGTTTCGTGTGCCATTGCCGTCCTGCTTGGGGTAGTCCGTAAAGGGCTTTCTTTAGTAGGCATACTTTGTTTCCCTCGCGTATCTTTGTCAGCATTTGTCTGGCTTGACTTTGGGGACTTTCTTCGCTTCCTCCGGATTGAAACAGCTTCTCCAGGGCGGCTTCTGTGTGATTTGGAATCTCCATGTAGACGGTTTCGTCGAGCTCGCCGTTTAAGTAAGCTGTTTCCACGTCCAGGTGGTGAATGCTCATGTTGTGTTGAACAGCTAAGGCAGCTGTGACACGTATCGAGTTCATCCTGGCCACTGGTGCAAAAGTTTGATGGTAGTCGACGCCGGGAATTGTGAGAATCCTTGGGCGACTATGCGTGCCTTTCTACGTTCCAATGTTCCATCGGGATTCGTCTTGTTACGTAGGACAAATCGGCTGCCGATGTCTTTGCCGTTTTTCGGGCGTTCGACTAAGGTCCCTGTGTCATTTCTGATGACGGCCTCAATTTCCTGCGCCATAGCCTTTGTCCACTCGTCGGTGTCGGGTCCAGTTATGGCCTCTTTGATGAGTACTTCTGCGGTTCCTGCTGCCTGGGAAGAAGTGTCTCTCGTTTGGAAGAGTTTTCGGGGTCTTCCCCTGATTCCGGTCCTTACTTTTTGTGGTCTACCTGGTCCTTTGCGTATGTGTGCGATTGCTTCTTCTCTGGTTGGGGTTGTTGGCGGTTCGGCTTCTTCGTCGCACGTTTCGTCCGCGTTCTGGGTCGTTGTGTCTTTGTTGTTGGTTTCCTCAGGTGTGATGAACTCGACCATGTTGTACTCGGTTCCCATTTTGTCGTTCGTGGAGCGGAGTTCGCGAAGGTTGGTCTTTCTGATGCTTTGTGTGAATACAACGTCTCTGGCGATTTCTATTCTGCGTTGGTCGAGAAGCCAGATCCTGTATCCTTTGGATTGGCCAGAGTAGCCGACGAATATCCCCTTCTGAGATTTTGGGTAGAACTTTCCTTTCCTGAGTCCTCGGAGCCGGGACTAAACGGTGTGTCCGAATTCACGAAAATAGCCGACGTTAAGCACGCGTCCGGTCCATACTTCGTGTGGGGTTTTGCCATTTAAGGCACTGGTGGGGCATCGGTTCCTGATGTGGTTGGCCGTATTGATGACTTCACCCCAAAATCGTGAGTCCATGTCGGCTTGAATGAGGAGACATCTGGCCATTTCCACTAGGGTTCGGTTCTTCCTCTCCGCTACTCCATTTTGTTGGGGGGTATGAGTGATGGATGATGGCTCCTCGATAGTATAGTGGTTAGTATACCCGCCTGTCACGCGGGAGACTGGGGTTCGATTCCCCGTCGGGGAGCCTCTGGCGCAAGACTAATGACCTTGCCCGGAAAAAACAAATCATTATGGAAAATTTAACAAGCATCAGGACTTGCTAAATAAGGCCAAGACCGGTTCCCGGTTGTAGTGCCGATGATGATGATGATGAGTGATGGACAATCGATGTTTGATTCCGTTCTCCCGCAGGTACGGGGTGAACTCCTTGTTTGTATACTCGGTGCCGTTGTCGGACTGTATACACTTGATCTTTCGGCCGGTTTGCTTTTCGGCGACGGCTCTGAAGTCTCTGAAGGCATTTAAGACTTCTCTTTTGCTTTTGAGCATGTGAACGTTGCACCACCTGGAGCAGTCGTCGATGAACGTGACGAAGTAGACGGATCCTCCTAGGGACTCGGTGTTCATCGGTCCGCATAAGTCGGAGTGGATTAAGTCCAGGATGCCTGTCTTTCTGTCGGATGATTTTGGGAATGGCAGTCTCGTTGTCTTCCCGAGGGCGCATATGTCGCACATCGAATCCTGGATCGGATGCTCCATGGACATTCCCCGTATGCGGCCGTTTTTGTGGCTCGCAACCAAATCCTTAATGTTTAAGTGTCCCATTCTGTGGTGCCATTTTTCCAGCTCGGGGGTACGGGAGTGTCCGGAGTCGGCAGCGGCAGCGGTGAGTGTTGGTGGCCTCTGAATCGCCGGAATGTAGTAAAGGTCATTTGTTCGTATGGCCTCGAGGATAGTGTGTCTCTCTTCGTTCGTGACCTTGGCGCCTCCCTTGTCGAAAGTGACTTTGAACCCCTTGTCGGCGAGTTTGCTGACCGACATCAGGTTCATCCTTAAGTCTGGCACGTGTAAGACGTTCGTCACGGTGATGTTTCGTCTGCCTCCGCTGTGGACGGTGGCCATATTGATGTCGGTACGACCGGTGATGTTGGTTGAGGTGCAGTTGGCGAGGTTTAGCGTCGTGGGATGCGTCTCATGGTATTTTTCGAAGGCGTGTTTGTCGCTCGACATGTGCGATGAGCTACTGCTGTCCAAACACCAGCCGCCGTCGATAGTTGATTTGGGGGAGTGCATCTCGTGCTGTGTTGAGCTTGTGAGAGCTAGGACGCTGATGCCATTGTTCAGCAGCTTCCCTTCCTTTCCTAGCTTCTTGGATGTGGAGGAATCTTCCCTGATCCGGGATTGACATTCGGCTGCCTTGTGTCCGATCTTACCGCAATTGTAGCATTTGAAGGACGGTTTTCTTCGACTTCTGTTATTGCCTTGGTCCTTTCCTCTTTCAGTCCTTACGACGTTGTGCTTGGCGGCCATCGCGCCTTGCGTTTCGAGGTGCTCATTCGTGTGTCTGGCATCACTTTCTTTTAATGATTTTGATGCGAAGTGCCTCGGGAGATGGAAGTTCGTCCCGAGATTCAATGGCGCACCTGAAGTTTTCGAATTTCGGAGAGAGACTGTAAAGGAGCATGATGCAAAGCAGGTCCTTATTAATCACGATCTCCATGTCAAGGAATTTGTCGACCGTATCGAAAAAGCTTATCAGGTGTTCTTGCACGTCGTCGCGGTCACCCATGCGGTGCTGCGTGAGTCTCTTCAATAGACTGGCTTTCCTAGCTGGTCCTTTGGATTCGTATATGGAAGTCAGTTTCTCCCATGCGTCGCGCGAGGTTTCGCAACCCTTGATGCATTTTATCTCCGGTGGACTGATAGCTAGGATGATGTCTGCTTTGGCCTTCCTGTCGCCCGTTTTCCACTTCTCGATGTTCACCTCGTTCGCTCCCGTGGGTTCAGGCTTGGGGAGTTCTCCGCTTATGTGTTCTCACGCGTCATTCTTGATGAGGATTTCTTCCATCTGCAGCTTCCACGTGTCGAAGTTTTCCTTTTTGAGGGGCTCGATGCTCGCGATGGATGGCGCCATTTTGGTGAGGGCTTCGTGTTTCTTCCTAATTTGTTCTCGAAGGTAGGCGGGTGCCTGGGCCCATAACCTGTTGGATTTTATTCATCAATAAAATAAAGGAGTGGATAGTTACAATACTAATAGGTGTCTGCAGTAGAGTTGAATAGAATCGATCCGCCGCGGAAGGCACGTGGCTGGACGTCCGTACTCCGTGGCGGCTGGTTGAAGGAAGACCGATGATGTGCACATACGTCATCAGGAAAGCTATTGCAACTTGACGAAATACAAAATGGTGGATGTTCGTCGAGCTCGATCAACTTCGTTGTCGCCGGTGTGCGCATCGGATGTACACTCATGAAGAACATTTGATGTCCAATAGAAACTTTAACAGAATTACGTACTTTATCGATGCTTTCATCGGTAGCCACATCGCATGCACGACCTGTACATCCATATACACATCTTCCGTGCTTTTCTTGAACCGTTGAAACCACTGAAACATTTGTGTTTTGGATAAACAATTATTGCCATAAGATTTTTTCAGCAATTCAAAGGTTGTATTTTTACCAATTTTAAAACAAGATTTAATATTGACTCTTTGACTGATGCATAAGCACAACAGGCACTTAATGCGTCCACTGAACGACATGTCGTCAAACTGAGATGGGTTGACACTACGTAAATCAATCACCAATCGGCAGGTGGTGTCAACGGCTCCATCTGTAGAAAACCATACCGGTTTATTTTGGGATAGAAGGCATACATGTGATATGAGCCCGTAAAGCTAAGGCAAAGACCGATTTGAGGAAGTACATTTTTGTACACAAGAAGATGTCCAGAATTGAGTCCCCTCGTTCTCACTCGGATTAGTTGAGTATTACCTGAGTATCTTATTCCAAGGTACCGAGATTCCTTTAACTCGTCAATTTCCCTAATTTCTTAAGCGTACGGAATATATGTATATATTTTTTACTCATCCCCAGAACGGCAGAACATGTTTTTAATCAAACACCTCCGCCCAAACGATTGCTTTCGAAATTAATTGAACTTGGTACGAGACTTCAAGAAGTTATTGAAAATATCCTAAAACTTATGTACGCTGTTGTTAGCATCCGAAACTCTAAGGGTTTTGGTTTTCACAAAAGAAATTAGACAATTAATTATTCCATGCCACCTGCGCCCCGTCAGAGAGTAGTCCAGTGTGTTTGAAGGATTGAAGTTCACCTATAAAATAGAATGCTCAGCACATTACGAAGGTTGTGGAGGAATATTGTATTAGTTTATGCCAAAATATTTCAGTATTTAGTCGACAATAACGTGTACTCTATATCCCAGTAATGTTGTCTGTCATCTTCCCTAAAAGGTCGCCTTGATGAATACCTGACAATCTAGTACGCAACGCTCCTGACTTGAAAAACGTATAATACCACCTCACGATACTTGGGAAAAAAAGAAATTTAATTAATGTGGAAACAACCTCTCACTCCATGACATTTCAAGGAACAGCCTATTGCGAACACTTTCCTTTTTTTAAACCCACGCCCGACTCATAAATCACTTGAATTACTTCGGAGACACCATCATAAGAAAAGTTTCAGTAAACCCTTTGACTGAAACATTGGGCTACCCACTTCACGGATTGATTGCATTTGTATTTGTGTCGGGTCTTAAAGTATTTCTCCGTTGCCTTAAAGTGACTTTAAAAGGATGATACTGCTCTTATCAGAAATATTGGTATTGGTATTTTTTGATTAACATTTTCAGTGTTATTCCACGGATCTCAATCTATAGAAGAGTGTTTAATACCAAGCTACTGGATGGCACTTTCATTTCTCACTTAATCGGTTCATATTTACTTAGATAATGTGACTTCATTTAAGTGGTGAAATTTCACTGTTGTAAATCCGAATATTGTATAACAAAATGTCAGTCAGAAAAAAAATATTCAATTCTATTGGAACACATAAGAGGCATATTATTTCACTTCGGTATGCCGAACGGGGACTATGTCAGGGGGAACATCATTCAGATATCATGATAAATAATGGAACTTTAAGGGGTTCGTCATCGCATAACCGGGCTCGCTATTGAGGCTCTGCCCACGCTCGACTGGTGACGGCATTTTGTAACATCAGGGGCATCGGTTTCACCAATACGAATGTAAACGCCGTCCACCAATATTTGCAAACAACGAAACCTGATATACTTCCCCTAACTGAGACCCAGGTCGATTCGTCAACTGATTCGACATATCTTCGTTGCTCAGGATACGACTTACATTCGAGATTCCGTTATCAGGGCGGAGTCTGCATCTTCGTGCGGTCCGATCTGGCTTGCCAGAGGATGGATGCATTGGAACCCAATAATATGGACATCATATGGTTGAGGGTCGTGCTGAGGAAATCCGTTAAATTTCTTTGTTGTCTTTACCGCTCCCCGACCGGCGACATTTTCGAACATCTTTCACATACCGTCGACTGGATACAGATCAACCACCCAGCTTCTGAAATTGTTGTCCTCGGCGATTTTAATGTGCACAATTCCGACTGGTTGTTACATTCTAACAGAACCGACGAGGCTGGGAGGATGGCGGAAATGTTTGCTGTAAGCCACAACTTGACTCAACTCGTGGGGGAGCCAACGCGAGTGCTGGATGCCCGAGGCGATTATGCGAACATCCTGGATCTGTTTTTGACATCCGAACCGAGTATTTATACCGTAGAGGTTTCTGCGCCACTGGGAAACTCAGATCACTGCTTGGTATCTGTCGCGCAAGCACTTGCATATCGAACGTATAACCGGCCTAGGCAGCTTCGCCATGTATGGAAGTATGGGGCTGCTAACTGGGACGATTTGCGGGATTTCTTCGCATCCTTTCCATGGCCCGAGGTGTGCTTCGGAGACTCCGATGTTAACGCTTGTGCGGAGTCGGTATCAGAGATTATTCTTCTGGGGATGGAGATGTATATTCCACATTCCATCAAGTTCGTCTGATAAACCTTGTTTTGATAAAAAATGCGAGCAAATTACAGCGTCAAAAAATAGAGCTTTTAAGCAATGGCGCTCCAATCCCACCGATGTTAAGAGAACGAATTTTTTGTTAGAATCAGAAACGCGTGCAACCAGGCGATTGATACCGCGAAGAAAGCTCATAACGACAGGGTGTTCGATAAGCTCCTTCGGTGCCCAACTAGTTCGCGCTCCTTCTGGCCAATGGCAAAAACTGTCAGCGGTAACTTCGCATCCTCCTCTTTCCCTCCGTTGGAGACAGACAGCGGGACGTTAGTCACGAATCCAAAGGATAAAGCTAATGTGTTCGCGAATTTATTTTCCGCGAATTCAAACCTCGGTCCCGGCCTTTTGGAGCCACCTGTGATCTCGCCGGTACAGTCTTCGATGTGGGATGTGAGATTCCGTCCGCGCACTATTCAGCGTATTCTACGTGAACTGGATTGTAGGAAGGCAACTGGCCCGGACGGAATACCAGCAATCGTCCTTAAGAACAGTGCTCCAGAACTATCGCCGGTTCTTGGCAGACTCCTCAGCTTATCTTAAGCACGGAGGACCTTTCCTGCCTGCTGGAAAGTCGCTCGAGTTCAGCCAATCCCAAAGATGCGAAAAAAGTGTCTCCCACAAAATTACCGTCCGATAGCATTACTGTCTATTTTATCTAACGTAATGGAAAAAGTCATCAATACAGAGTTGGTTAAGTATTTGGAGTGCAACGGACTTCTGAATGAACGTCAATACGGATTCCGTGGTAGGTGTTCCACGGGAGACCATTTGACCTTATAACCGATATATGGACATCTGCGATTGAACGGCGTGGTGAGTCAAGGGCGGCCGCATTGGATATCTCCAAGGCTTTTGACCGCGTTTGGCACGGGGCATTGCTGAGCAAACTTCGTTCATATGGACTTTCCCAACAGCTTTACGACTGGACGAGGAGCTTCCTCGAGAATCGATCGATCCGGGTTGTTGTGTATGGCGAGTGTTCGGATCAGTATCCTGTTAATTCGGGGGTGCCCCAAGGTTCTATTTTGGCTCCAACCTTGTTCTTGCTTCACATAAATGATTTGTTGGAGGCAATGGATAACAAAGTGTTCAGTTTTGCGGATGATAGTACGCTTGTTTCCTCCTTTTCGAGTGTTCGGCCGATTGGTGCATCTGCGTCATATCAACTGAGATGCAGACAGATTGACTCTCTGAATCAGGATCGAGATAGGGTCCTGCAGTGAGGAAGGGCCAATCTCGTCGACTTCAATGCAGCGAAGGCACAATACACAACATTCACAAAGAAAACTGGATCATCGGTTCCACAGCTGATGATGAATGGCCGGGCCCTCGAGGCTGGGGAGAGTTTCAAATTGCTCGCCGTCACGGTCTGTGGGAATGTATCATGGCATTAACACGTCTCGAGTATCGCCAGGTCAGCCTCAGGAAAACTGAGCTATCTTTTTAGAGCCAAGAAATATTTTACTCCGGCCCAACTTCTTCTCCTATATAAATCCCAAATTAGACCCGCGTTCGAATATTGCTCTCATGTTTGGAGCTCGGCTCCTAAACATACCCTCGACCTACTTGAGAGCATACAGAGACGAGCGATCCGCCTGATCGGGGTCTCGGCGCTGACGTCGGGACTACAGTCGCTATCACATCTAAGGCGCGTAGACGACCTCTGTCTGTTTTACAGATATTATCACGGGTACTGTTCTTCGGAAATACGTGATATTGTTCCACGCAATTCAGTTTATGTGCGCTCCACAAGACAGTCCGACGGATCGCACCCGTTTGTGGTTCGTCTCCCGACGCGACGGCGCGAACTTCCCTGCATCAGAACTCGTTCCGTTACAGAGCGGGGAAGCTGTGGAACTCCCTTCCCACGCGAGTGTCCGTGAAGCTTTTGTTGCTTAATCGATAGTTTTGTCCTTCAAAAATAATATGTGAAAATTTGGAAACGAAATCTTAGGCGGTTCCAAAGTTATAGGTCATTAAAGGGTCGGGTCTCCCGCGGATACAAATTCGTATCATAGGTGGCAACTACCGTGTATTTAGAAAGATGCAGACTATCCATTTATGGGCATTAATTTGCTTCGCTGTTGGCTTGGGCCAACTGCCACTTCTTTGAATAGGTCGCAATCTTGTGCGACTGAACAACATGTTAATAAGCGGTAATGGATAGTCGCTCCTGTGTATGTTGTTTTTACATTCGGGCGTACTGTGGGTGACCTGTGATTGCCTGAGTTTTAGTTAGTTTCATATATATGAAACTAACTTGCCCGTTGCACGGTGCTGGTGGTTTTTTCTTGTTTGGTGACTATGGAAGATGTTCCTACCGGTGACGTCGCGAGGTAGGTATGTAGGTGTTTTTCACTAGAGGCGTTATCACGAACGCAGGTTGAACGAAAACACCACAACACCAAATAGCACCTCAAATTTTTTTTTGCAGAGAAAACGAAGTAAAACCAAATGAAACGCACTGCCTTCGTATTAGACGCTTTATTAATGTCTTTAATTCGCACAGGGTGATTAGTCTTATAATTCACGTTTAATATGAACTGCTAGTGTTTTTAGTTTCAATTAACATGAACTGGAAACGATTGAGTTTTGAATTTAACCGAACTGTTAGTGTTTATAGTTTTGTATTTAATGATGACTGAGTACAATCACGAACGACGCTATGGCACTTGTGCATCCGTTGGATGATAAAATTCGGACTTCCGTCACGTCCCCGGTACGTGTGCGCGATTCTATAGATAATATCTGACTGACTTGACTCCCTTGAATGTTCGTCAACATCCAGCAAACGCGATCGTCAAAAGATTCCCCACCCGAAGGTAGCCAATCAGCGCTTGAATCAATTGGACGGCTTCCATGGACATCGTCCAAGAGAACTGGAAGGGTCCACCCTGGAAGACAAGGAGAAGGGAAAGGCAAAAAGAACAGAAAAACCACACATGTCGCAGGTCAAATCCTTGATCCCTGTGTGGGCAGGGTATACTGCCGCCATCCGCTAGGGATAAATCCCTTGATTGACATAAGTCAATAAAACTCTTGCCGCAAGGAGGAATTGAGTTTGGGATTGTGTTTACAATTAGTGGCGACGAGTTTGGTTTAGCAAACGAATATAGGAAGTGGCCGTTGCCAGATGTTTAAAGTAAACACTTGACGGTCATAACCAATTCGTTGCTTGTTTGCGGCCCATGATCGGTGGTAACCGATAAGTAAAAATTAGCTGCAGCTGAACATGTTTATGAAGACAAGGATCTGTTTACCCATTGCCGACGCGTACAGCGTCATTTAACAGATCCCTGCATATAGCTTATCATCGGTCGGTGGTTCGGGTGCATGTTTACTCGAAACAACACTCGATCGAAGGTAAGTAGGTAGCTATGGCTACACTTGTATTGTTCAGCTAAAGGTCGACCGATGACAAGGGTGAACAAATCATGCAGTATGTGAGGAAATGCTCATCGACTCTGCATATTAACATGTTCCATGTTATGCCTGTTGTCTGAAGGATAACCAAATTGGGTTTCCGATCGTATCAGCAAGAATAAATTTGTAGGTAGAATTCCGACGTCCCCTGGCAGATTGTCGGATTTGTTGGATGCTGTTGAAAGCTTAATGTCATGGCAAGGTGGTAATCTTGTCATGAACCTACATTTCAGGGATGCCTAAATAGGTGCCGAGGCTATGCTTAGTAGGGTAAAGCGATGGTTGGCTCTTCGGGCGCCATGAAGAACCCCACAGGTATTTTTGATGTTTCTTTGTTTCTTTTTCATGAGGAGGAAAAAGTATTTAGTCTAAACGTGGCCTCAGAGCGTGCAGTGCTTGCGTTTAGGCGTCCGTTTCATACGTTTTTCAACGGTAAATTTTTCTAACATAATGTTTAAAAACGTTGAAGGTTCGCGTAAGTCAGGGGTGCGTCCAGGGAGTCGATATAAAAAACGAAAAGGATTTATGGGAACTGTAAATGAACTGGAAACGGAGTATGCGACTACATCGGCACAAAAATTGGCTACATCGCCCGACTTCGCTCCAACGGTCACAGTGACGGCAGCATACGTGATGTTACTTTTTTTCAGTTTTTTCCGAACTTTCAAACATTATAAAGTGTAAAAACGGTGACGGTTCGATAAACTTTTCAAAAAAATCTGAGAAAGGCCTAGGATTCAAACTGATCGTCGAATGCAACTGTGGTGAGAGGGTCATCGAGTCCTGTCCACGAATCGCTTACAAAGCTTACGAAATTAATTGTAGAATAGTATTCGTAATGCGCATCTTTGGTGTCGGGTTAAATGTATTACATTGTTTCACTTCACTGACGGATATTGGCGAATTTACAAAACACATCTACTACGCTGCTTTCGATAATGCACACACCGCTTGTATCGACGTTTTTTCTTCCGTGATAAAAAAGGCTAGCAAAGAAAAAAGGGAAAAACTGATTAAAGTGAAGATAAAAAATTTACGGCTTCTGGAGATGGTAGTTGGAGCAGAAGGGGTCATACTGCTAAATATGGCGTTATGACATTGATCGGCAACAAAACAAACAAAGTTCTCGATCTTACTGTGAAATCGCGTTATTGCCAAGGCTGCAACCTTATGAAAACAAAGAAAGGCACCCCTGAATATGATACTTGGTGGGATGAGCACGAACTAGTTTTCACATTGGATCACAATGGAAGTTCGGGTAAAATGGAGCCTGACGGAATGTTAGAGATGCTCGAGCGCGCTTTTGATCTGCACGGCCGCATTTACGAAAGCTACGTTGGAGACGGGGATGTAAAAATAATGAATGCGTTGCAGAAATCATTTCCAAATGTTGTAAAGGTCGAGTGTATCAATCACGTGGGAAAGCGAATCGGTTCGCAATTACGCGGTGTCACAAAAAAAGCAAAAAAAAAAACAGACCAATTAGGAGGAGCTGGTCCTGGCAAACTTACGGGAAACATGATAACAGAAGTGACGACTTATTGCGAACTTGCGATTAGACGCAATGCTCACTCTGCTGAAGAAATGGCGAAAGAAATTTGGGCAACATACTACCACAAAATATCAACCGTTGAAAATCCGCAACATCAAAGTTCCGGTTCCGGAATGACTCGACAAAATTTACAAACGTAGTCGAAAGATGAATAAAATGTTTAAAAAAAAATTGTTGTTATATACTTTCTTTTAAAATAAAAATCATGACAATAACCTATTTTTTGACCCGACAAACCGGAATGTCCCCTGAAAGGATATTCAGATTACATTGGTAGATAATGTGGTCTGATCGAATGAGTCATACTTTAAAAAGAAATTGGAAAATTACTCCTCGACCTCTACGAACGAAGATATGGGATTTTTGGTTGCGGTCTTGGTAGGGTGCCGGTCCGACACAGGTTCACCAAGAAGTCCCAATCTCGCTATTGTCAGGCTAGCTGATTTTCCACTGTCTTACGGGTTCGGCAAACAATCTTCTCGGGTTCGATATCTTTATTGTTTTTTACTGCACTTATTAACTCTGTACTAATGGTAGTTCTTGAACTTAACGTAAACAGTATTTCGAGTATTACTTGTAATAACTCCCTATGAATTAAACTTACAGCGTACTTCCAAATATTAAATTTAATAGTAAACAGTATTTAATATATTACATTTAGCGGAACAAGGTGTTTTTCCGTGAGCGGTGTGTCTCAACTCTTCGACCGTAACTAGCATACTACTTTAATTAACGTAAGCGATAGAATACCACGTACTCCATCATCGCTTCGATGACCATATTTGGTCATTTTCCTTTTCGCATTTGTCCCACATAGAAGGGTTGAAACGCACACACACGATGATCCCCTTTGGTTGCTCATCGCGTGTGCCGCCCAGCATGCGAACCATGAACATGAAGTTAAAATGAAAATAAACAATCTTCGCAGCTGGGGCAAGTCATCCTGAAAAGGGTTAGATGTGCTTGCACGATCAGTGACTACGTGTACCGTGATTACTGATCGTGCGCTTGTATTGTTGTTGGCATCATCAGAGGTCGAACTGTCGTGTGTGTATTTACACTGGCGAGTTCTCGATGCCTTTCTGCTGCCAGGTGTGAGTTACCATTTCGTGTGGCTTTATTTGGCCACCGATGTGATTGCAGCATTGAAGCCAAGCAAAAGTATCTCTTGCTTGTGTGCTGCAATTTCGATGGGTGCCATGTGCACCGTGGTGGTCGTGTCAGTTGCTTCGTGTTGCAACTGCTTTGGCCCTGTGTAAATGGCGCGCCGGAGACTCGTGCCGTTAGGCAAATATTCGTTTGGTGCTGGTGGATTTTACATCAGCGAAAATGATATGTTTAGAGATTTTTAGGCAAAGCTTTTTGCAAATAAGGAACAGGTAAGTACATGCTTTATTGAAACAGGACGCTTATGAAAAGGGGTTACCTGGTGGTAGGTGAGCAGGTAAGTAGCGGGGTTCGCAAGAACCGCCACAAAGATAAGGAGAGTCCATCATAAATCGTCAATAAAGACGGTCGTGTTTTTAAGTAAATAAAAAAAAATGAACAAAATTATTTAGGGCGAATTAGTGCTGTGTTATGATTGTGAGTGTTAATAACTATTTCTCCCCATGGTGTTGCGCTTGTTCGCATTATATTATTGTTATGGTCCACTTTTTGCTAGTGTTCCCTTATATTCCTAAAACTTTTTTTTTTTTTTTTGTGGCAATACTAAAGAATGTTATTACCAAAAACAAACGATATGTGTTTGAAATATTGTAATCTCAAGTCTACCTTGTTCCCTTTATAATCAGTCAATATTTTTGAAGTGACTTTTTAATATCCAGAATAGTATTAGCATGTTAAAATCTTTAAGTTAAAACTGGATCCATAGCCGGCGAAGCACATGAAGTGTCTTTAAACCGAAGTTTTTTTTTAACAAATTGCTTGCTCTACACAACAACCCCCAACTATTCGTCTGCGATTGATACAAATACAGCAGCGAACAGACTATTCTAATAAATGCAGTACCAATGACTACAATCGCAAAACGTGTAACGTGTATTCAAGTACAATAGTCAAGTTCTGACCCCCGACGATCTGGCCGTGCGCCTCTGCCGACATGATTCGTACCGTGGGATCAGTTGTGCAATCCGTGTTGGAAATCTTTAATAAATACTAGATATCCAACTGCACCATTGGTTCGCGCAACAAGCCTTACTGTGGAATCCTAAGCAAACAAACGGATCTCCACCCGAGCGTCCGTGTTTTAATAAGCAGCCGCAAGAGAGTTGAACACCTTGCTTTAAAAATAGAAGGACAAACAATCAAATCCAGACCCTTTATTAAATATCTTGGTGTTAAACTCGACAACAGGTTGACCTTCAAAGAACACCTGAAAAATACGAGTGAGAAAACGGCAAGGGTATGCAAAGTTTTGGCTAAACTGCTACCCAATGTTGATGGACCCCGGCCGCACATACGGAAACTCATAACTAGTGTCAATACCTCCATTATAATGTATGCAGCCCGCATATGGGAAGAAGCCGCACAATATAAGTCGTACATGAGGGCACATAGGTTGGCACCATTAACAGCATGCTTCGTATTCCGAACGGTATCCGAAGAGGCCATAAATGTCTTGGCCGGGAGGAAACCACTTGACATTGCAGCTAAAGAAAACGTTGTGTTGCATGAGGTCTCCCAAGAGAATCGCCTGAGTTATAGTTTTTTTTGGTTTTCGTAGAAAATTAATTAGATACTCGATGCCAACTCCCTCAACACGGAATCCATATATTCCCACACTCGTAGACAACACCTCCGTTTGTTTGTTTGTTGAAAAGTTCTCCCCAGATGTTCTTCTTCTCTCAGAAACTTGGCTTAAATCAAACTCTCGAATATACATTCCTAATTACACATTTGTGTCCAACCCGCGAACCACTGGCCCTCATGGTGGTACTGGAATTCTAATTCACAAGAAATTCCAATTTACTGAAATCAGGTTCACTAAGATAACTAATGTCGAATACACGGCAGTTAAACTCTTCTGCAGAAGTAATAAAGTACTGGTTTTGTCGTCTATATACATTCACCCTTCTCGAGAACCTAACTTCCCCAGTGCAGACATTTCTCAAATAATCCAGCAGTCTCTGCCGGCACCTTTCATCATAGGGGGAGACTGGAAGGCTCGACATACATCATTTAATGGCATCAAGTCCAACAAATACGGCTACCAACTCCTAGATCTCCTCCCACTTCATCCATATGTTTACGCAGACTGTCCATTGCAACCTACTCGAATTTGTAGTACAACCAAATCAACAATCGATTTCTTCCTAAAATCCTCAGATATCTATTCATCTAATCCCCCTACAGTGTCCTATACATTCCCATCCGATCATGGGTCCGTCCACTCCACGGTTCAAATCCCTTCGCTCGAACCACTCTACACAGTGAATCCTATCCCAAATTTTTCCAAAACAAACTGGAAAAAAGTCAATAACGATATTGCTGCCAGTTTTTCAAATTATTCTTTACCGGAATCTTCAAACCTATTCTCTACTGAAATTGACCAGGCAGCTGTAAAAATAGAGCAAATACTGGGAAATGCTCTCTTCAGCCATACCCCTACGACTGTCCCTCATAACCACTTAGGAAAACCGTTACCCAACCTCCTCACAAAATTATTGCGCATAAAAAAACAACTCCGACGTAAATTGCATATTAGCTACTCACCCTTTATTAAACAACAGACACAGCTTTTGACCACCCTGATAAATGGACAACTTAAAAATTTTACCGATCAGACCTACACGTCTACTCTAAACAGTATCAAACCAAACTGTGACCTATTTAAAAATATAAATCGACTAACTGGTCGTAAATTCAAGCCTCGAATAGACTATCTCATCCAACCAACTAACAGTAACATCGCCCAATCGGACACTGATATAGCAAACTGTCTCGCTGAACACTTCTGTAAAACTCATAAACAAAACGATTCCCTCCCAGTCACTAATTTCCACGACACCGTGAATGAATTCATCTCAGGCACACTGGAGTCATCCTTCCCACCATTCATTACTGAATTCAACGAAACCAATAGAGCGTCACATCCCATGGGAACCGACACATTCCTAAGATTTACAGAATTATCTGAATGGATTACTTCGCGTAACAATAAAAAATCTACAGGCTTAGATAGAATCCCTAACCTTCTATTTAAAAGACTTCACCCGGAGAACTTACTCCCCATTCTCGTTCTTCTCAACCACATAATAAACGCTTCACATTTCCCAAAATGTTGGAAAACAGCGGTGATAGTCCCTATTAGTAAATTCGGTTGTTCCAACAACCCAGCTAACTTCCGTCCCATATCACAGCTAAATTCGCTTAGTAAGGTTGTGGAATGTAAGATATACAAAAATCTTCTCTCATTTGCTAGAGACAACTCCCTAATCCCGAATTCTCAATTTGGCTTTCGTCCACAACACTCAACTTGTCATGCTCTGCTAAAACTGACGCATGATGTGACAATGAATCTCCAAAACCAATCCCCAACAATATGCGTCTCTCTCGACATAGCAAAAGCATTCGATTGCGTTTGGATTGCAGGACTGCTATACAAGCTACATTTAATGTTCGGATTAAACACCCACACCATAAAACTTCTCGCTTCCTACCTTTCTGATAGAAAGTTCATGGTGAAAATAAATTCCACTCTTTCGACACCATACAGTATAACCGCGGGTGTTCCTCAAGGTTCCATACTCGGACCATTATTATACCCCCTTTATACTTCAGACACCCCGCAGCCACTGTCACCTAATACAGTAATGCTGAACTATGCCGATGACACTTTAATTTATTCAAGCAACAAGTTTGTCAAGGAGGCAAGAAACTGTATTAATAGCTATCTCCTGAATCTCTCAGCATATTTTCATCATCATCATCGGCACTACAACCGGGAACCGGTCTTCGCTTTATTTAGCAAGTCCTGAGGCTTGTTAAATTTTCCATAATGATTTGTTTTTTCCGGGAAAGGTCATTAGTCTTGCGCCGGGGGCTCCCCGTCGGGGAATCGAACCCCGGGCTCCCGCGTGACAGGCGGGTATACTAACCACTATACTATCGAGGAGCCACCTCAGCATATTTTACTAAGTGGAAAATCCGACTCAAACCAGCCAAAACTCAACTCATAGTGTTTAAAGGCAGAAATGCGAATTGTACTAACAACTCCATACGCTGCCATAACAAAATCAGAATCAAGTTAAATAACAATATAATTAAACCCTCCAAAACCTTAAAGTACCTGGGAATAACCTTCACCAACAATCTGTCCTTCTCCGCCCACACCAAAAACTCGATTCGCAAAGCCGCAATTCAACTTAATCTCTGCAGAAAAGTGATGTACAAGCCGAATGGTCTCTCTCCCAAAGTTAAATCACTTATCTACAAACAGATAATCAGACCCACTCTCACATATGCATGCCCGATATGGTACCATATCACACCCGCCCAAATGGAGAAGCTACGCATTTTCGAATAGAAATGCTTCAGACTTATCACTGGCCTCAACCGACATCCCAACTCCGACAAATATTACAACAGTAGTTCGCTCTACTATGCCGCTAATATTGAAGGTATAGATCGACGCTTCCTCGAACTGTCCATCAAATTTATCGAAAATCTTCCCAATAATCCCAACCCGATAATAAATGCGCTCACATCGACTCCGTCAGATAACCGAACTGCCTACCCGAACTGTATCCACATCAGAACGTTCTTCACCTCTGGCAGGTTGGTTAATAACTCTAATGAGATTGTATACCACAATACCGATCTTTCACCTCACCAATTTAAATATAGTAATATTCAACCCTTCTCCAATATTTTGCGTGTCAACGAACAAACGGAAAGTAGTTGCCCAACCCACATCCCTGACTGACAATACCCTTACTAACCCATAACCTACCTATTGATCACTGTTGCGGATTCGCAGTCGAAATAACCGGCGAATTCGCAATATTTAAATTTGTGGCAGCACTTAACAAATTTGTGGCATCACTTAACAATATGTGGCATCACCATGAACAATGTCAGCAATCAGCTTACATTTATGAATTCTGTTGGTTGTCACTTGACAACCATTTTTATGTTTATGTTTTTTTCTCTCTTTTTCGTTTGCGTTTGGCGACACAGGTCACCAATTTCATAATCATTGTTAATCCAAGTAATCCAAATAAATAAATACCATTAACCAGTAAGAAAACTATAGACCACGAGTTCGTTTATCAAGAGGGACGAATCTTTTAGGAATTTGCTGCAACAATTAAAGGTATTCGGTTCCTTTTTTTCCTTTTAAATATCTATTGGTTCCAGCTATCAGTGTTGCGGTTGCCATTGCTTTGGAAAATCCAGTGCATCGTGTGTGTGACCACATCTGAAGGATTTTCCCCAACGATATTCATCACGTCAGGAGACAGCATTGTTCCTGACGCCAGCCCACAACACAAAAAAGAACTCGGTGTTCGTGGAAGGTGTGTTCAACGCGTGTTGAACATACAATCACTATGCTTCCCCCTTCCACACCACACTAACTTATTTCAATAATAATTAGGTAACTAGACTAAGTTAAGATAAATAAAGTAAGTAAATTAGTTAAGTAAATTAGCATAGGTTAAGTAAATAACTATATCCTGGTTTTCTGACCTTTTCCAGGAAGCTCTACCCACTAAAATCTTAATCCATAACCAATATATAACTTTTATCATATTGTTTGAAAAATGTACTAGTAAGTATATGTAAACAATTATAGCTAAAGTATCATAAGTTATCTGTATTGCTTATTGTAAAAATTATTGATGGTCAATAAATACAGAAATAAAAAAAAAAACCCGGAGCCAAGAGAATAACAAACAATTCTTTCTTTCCACACATTAACAGTTATTATCAAAAAACAAAACTCAGACTCACTTTTTATTCTTTATTCAATCTTTATTGTTTTCTATTTTTACTATTTCGTTCAAAGTCTTATACACTGATTGCGGCTTACAACTAATTCTTTACCACAAACACAATATGTTTTAATTAATGCCTTATTCCATTGTTAGTATTCTTGCTTCACATCTATTGAGTTTAGTCTATTGGTGTTTAGTCCACTTTTATCTTAATACTAATGTTGATTTAGTAATTTGTTCCAGTTGCACATCTTTTTATACTTATTCATCCTTGACATATTGTTCTTAGCTTCACTCTTAGCTCAGTTGCGGTTTCGCTCTAACAGTTCGTTTTCGTTTTTTTGTCTTATTAGTCTTAAGTTCATTTTTAATTCAATTTCAATATCGCTTAAGCAATCAGTTTTAATTTTCGACTTATTAGTCTAAAGTCCACGTTTAACTCGATTACAATATCGCTTAAACAATCCGTTTAATTTTCGACTTATTAGTATTAAGTTCATTTTTAATTCAATTACAATATCGCTTATACAATCCGTTTTAATGTTTGACTTATTAGTCTAAAGTCCACTTTTAACTCAATTACTCTCAACCTTCCAACGCTTCGTTTTGAATCCTCTTTAGGATCTTTCTCCCACGACCCAAACACCGACTCTCTGTCTTTACCTCCAAAAATCAACCCCTCGACCAACGATAGACTTTCACAATCAACCTCTGATTCAGACCAACCACCGACTACCTGTTAAATTCCTCCTGACCGTTTCACAACACTTCGGGGTCAATACCTCCCGATGACGATACCGCAATTACATTTTAATTGCCCTGATTTTCGTTTGTTGGCTTCAGTTTGCAACCACGGTGTTTCGCTGAACCGGTCAATATTTCCTCATTAGCTTGAACTCGGTTCACCTTCTACGGTTGCGAACTGACCCAATTAATTGCATTTCTGTTGATTGGGCTGGAACATGCAGTTTAAACGTTTCTGCAATTTAATTGTTCCGGAATATGCAGTTAATAGCTTTTGCGTTATTGGGCAATGGCCTTCGGCATATGCAATCAATTGCTTTTGTATTATTTGGTTTAAAATATGCAATTAATAGCTTTATCGCCCCGGGGGGTCATTCGAGTTTAAAATTGGATGGCGTTTTTAAGTTTAGGTGTGTCAATGATCTCTTGTATGTCGTATTTATCTATGACATCATCGACACACTTAACACCTGCGAATGCGGTCACAATTAGAGCTCTCAAGTCTAAGAGAATGACAACGAAGGTGGGATTCTTCCGCCAAAGGAAGATAGACCCACGCCTGATATAGAAACCTGGGTGAAAAGAAAATATGGCGAGCTGAACTACCACTTGACTCAGCAGATATCAGGACATGGATGCTTTCAGCAATACTTGCACAAATGTAATGCATGTCAATCATCCATACTGCTTGTACTGCTAAAGCAAAATAGAAAATGCGGAACACGTACTCACAGAGTGCCTGAGATTCGAGACCGCACGAACGATTTTGGGGCGACATATGAAACGTACAGTTACTCCGGGAGGAGTAATAGAATACATGCTAAGTTCCAAACTAACATCATCAACATCATCGGCACTACAACCTGGAACCGGTCTTGGCCTTATTTAGCAAGTCCTGAGGCTTGTAAAATTTTCCATAATGATTTGTTTTTTTCGGGGCAAGGTCATTAGTTTTGCGCCAGAGGCTCCCCGACGGGGAATCGAACCCCGGTCTCCCGCATAGCAGGCGGGTATACTGACCAGTATACTATTGAGGAGCTCCAAACTAACATGGTACGTAGCAAATGATGTGACATGATGCAGCAGTTGCGTTGTGACGAGCGGAGTAACAGGTAAACTCTGTCTCGCCTCGTAAAGGAATATCTAAAAAAAAGTTCCGTGGGGATCAACGCGAATATGTGCCCGGCGGGACGTGGTTTTAGTCGGTGAAAATCCGGCATGTCTCTGAATCGGTCCAGAGTTATCTTTTCAGAATGTCCAGCTTCCTACCGAAAACAAAAAAAAATCACGCAAATAAACGGATCTCCATACCCGCGTCCTAATGCTGCGAAAAGTGCAAAAATATACACGCGTGTAATGTACTTTTATTTATTATTTATTGGCCTGTAGGAACCCGGAAGTTTATGACCTCACCGACTCGGCTTCGCCATCGTTCCCTGTCCTGGGCACTCTCCTTCCACGCTTGACAATTCGATCCGATCTCCTCAAGGTCAAACCTAACATTGTCCTCCCATCTCCGTCGCGGCCGTCCTACCGGTCTCTTTCCCGTTGGTCTACTGTCAAGAATTCTACGCACGGTCCTATCGTTCCCCATTCGCGCCACGTGTCCGGCCCATATTAATCTTCGCGACTTGATTACTCTTACTATTGTAGGTTTGCGATATAGTTCTTCCAATTCGTGGTTATGGAGTTTCATCCATTGTCCGGCCTCCTCGTCATATTTACCTCCAAAGATGCCCCTCAAAACTTTATTCTCGAATACGCGGAATTTGTTTTCTTCTCGTTTTGTGAGAGCCCATGTTTCGCATCCATATAGAACAATCGGCATGATTATGGTTCTATAGACACGGAGCTTTATGTTACGTGATAGCAGTCTGGATTTCAGCAATTAACTGACTGCGTGCCAACTAGCGTTGCCGGAATGCAGTCTCTTGTTAATATCCTTCGACATTTCGTTACTGGCCGTCAGTATCGTTCCCAGATATTTAAATTGTAATGTACAGTGCGGGAAAACCTTCCACCCCTTCCTTTCCTGTGTCTGCTTCTCTCCTTTTCACACCTCTGTTTGCCTCCCTCAGGCTTCGATACTCTCGATTGAGTTATAATCTTTAAAGAGTTTCTGGTGTCTGAGTGATATAATGTTCGGCATGGAAGAGATATGACCTGGATTTCGGCACGGATCTAGCGGCGCACCTGCTACAAGGGCATACCACCAATAGTGGTTGCTTTCGCTTATCTATCGCTGGTCCTAACTTACATCCTTTCCCGAGGCGGTATTGGTTTTCTGTGTGATACTATTTCAATGGAATGGGAATTTCATGTCGATCTTTGTAACATTCGCGGACTAAGGTGCAATTTCCCCTCTGTGTCTTTCCTCATCTCTCACCGGAAATCAGCAATCCTTGCACTTAGTGGGACCCAGGTAATAACTGATACAGATATTTGATTTTATTATACCCGGTTATAACTTAGTGTCTTTGTTCTTTCTACATCGTGGTATAGCCACATACATACGAAATGATATTGCTTATCAGATTCTGCCACAATATGGACTCTGCTCCGATCCAGAATTTAATTTTTCGTCGCTAAAACTTCACGTGCGTCATCATATCATACATTACTGCTTTCTTTATAGAAGCCCGAACTTGGATAGAAACGCATCCTTTAACGAATTTGATGCTCAATCTGATTCTATTGACATGATCTTCACCCCACATCCGCACACTGAAATTGTTATTGCGCGTGGTTTCAATGTACATAACTCTCAGTGGCTTCGCCACTCGGGACACACAACACCTGAAGGTCAATATGTTCAGCACTTTCCTGTTTCAAATAGTTTAACTCAACACGTCAATGAGACAACATGGCTACCAGACACATATGGTCATTCCATCAACACACTGGACCTATTTCTCACCTCCCACCCGAACAAATACACAATTGAAGTTTCTTCCGCCTTGGGCACTTCAGACCAATGTGTCGTATCAGCTAAATTTGCACTAACCAACAGCAACGTTGTCGAGAAAACTCCCGAAAGAACAGTCTGGTTCTACGAGAAAGCCAACTGGGAAAGTCTGAACGAATTTTTTGGGAGGCTTTATAGTGGTGACTCTATAGTGGACACATTGACAGACACGATTCTCCTTGGCATGCGAACCTTTACTCCACACAGGGTAAAGAGTATCAAACCCAAGAGAAATACCAGGTGTATGCATATGTTTTTTCCGGTTCATTTGGTAAAAAAAAAACGTAATTTTCTAGGAAAATTAATTTTTTTTATTCAGAATATTGGCTTCTACACATTTCACCCATCTTTCAGGTTATGAATCATCATCATCGTCGGCACTACAACCAGGAACCGGTCGTGGCCTTATTTAACAAATCTGTGCAGCGGTCCCGATTTCGAGGCGATGTCATCCAGTTTGGCACTCCCAGGCTCTGGGCGTCCTGGTCTACGCCATCCCTCCATCGCAGACAAGGTCTGCCGCGCTGTCTTCTTCCATACACCCTGCCACAAAAGACTTTGACACTTTGACACTTGGTGTCAAATCTGCCTTCCATAAAATTAATGCAGGTGTTCCCCAGGATTATGTACTCTCACCCACTCTCTTTCCTATATTTATAAATCTCTTATCAATTACCCAAAACCCAATTTACTCGTTTGCTGATGATAGTGTGGGGTAGACGTAGGTGCCTGACACGACACGGGTTCATTTCATTCCCCAAACAATCTAAAAGTTCCCCCGAGAGAAGAATAAACACTCTGATTTTGTCACTTAGAGTTAATCTTTATTGATAATAGTTCAATTTAATTTTACACAGCTTTTTTTAACTTAACATGATCCACAGCTTTGAGAATTATTAATTTTTTTAAATATCGAATCGTTGTATAGCGAAAAAAGAAAACAAACACAAACAGTCACACCAAGATATACCAGACACCGCTATTGCAATACTGACATCACGAAAAAACTGAATCTATTCGAGGATAGATCACTTGACATAGTCACACGACTCCGACGACGCAATGACCTGGGTACGTGTGTGCGGTTGGGCGGTAAAAATCTGACTCCTCGAGCTGGGCGACGTTGACCCGTTGTTTCTACGCATGTCATCGCAGGGGAAAACAATCTTTCCAGATAGGGTGAATGCCTTTTCCTCTGCAAGAAAGACACACGAAACACTCGCTGGGCACATGAAACGAAAAACAAACATGCTGCTGGTCAAATATGATGAACGATGTACGGGCTGGGTGTATCGCCACCGTACGATAGGGGATCGATTTTTAATTGACGTTAAGTCAACATAGCTTCGCTGCGACGGCAAATGCTACTAGATTTGGGTGCATGTTTATTTTAGGCATTGGATAATGCACAGAAATGCTGGCATGCCGGCAAAAAATAATGTCTTCTCTTTACGTAGAGTACACAGAAGCATTTCGTTTAGAATGGCCAGTGTGAGAATAGTGGCTGGTCGTTGTTTAGACAACGAATCATTAGACATGACCATGGATATGATTGTCTAACGTCAATCATTTTCGTGCCCAAATCCCATGATCGGTAGATAACGGATTACGGAAATTGGTCGCAACTGTAGCGAACCTTGGGATTGGAGCAATATTCACTCATGAACCGTAACAAGAATATCGGCTACAGCTGTGTCAACAATTACGCTGGCCAGCGAGTGTTTATCGTTTATAATTGCTGACAAGCCGAGCCGATTGTCTGGCACGGTTCATGGAATATGAATGAAATAATTTGTTTGATGTGCATGCTTGCTGGGGTTTTACTCTCAAGTGAAAGTTATTTGAAAGAAAGCTTACACTGCTCGAATGCAGGTAAGTACAGTGGTTTATGGAATGAAGGAAAAGTAGGTTGTTTTAAAGAAATGGATGGTTCTTTAGGAAGGCTTTAAAGAACCGCCACAATAGCACGTTGAGTTTCTCATACAGGTTATGCTTGTTACATTGAATTCCGATCTCAACAAAATATATCAATGGGGATTATTTAACCGAGTAGAATTCAATGCCTTAAAAACTCAATGCTGTCCCCTGTCGTCAAAGATGATCCCCAAAGTAAATATACTGTCTATGAACGGCAGTTGCATCGACGAACCCAAGGAACTATCAATCCTCGGCACTCGAATTGATTCGACTCTTAACTGGAATGACCATATATTTGAAGCTGCGAAAAGTGCAGCCAAATGCATGGAGTTCCTTAAGAGATGCAAAAGATACTTCACTCCATCCAATCTGGCCACTTTTTACAGTACTTTCGTCCCAAAATGGAGTTCAAATCCCATATTTGGTCAGGCGCATCCAAAACTGGATATTTGGAAACTCATTGCGGACCCAGCTGTAAGTCGAACAATTCCGTCGTTAGAACATAGGACCAACGTATTTTGGCGGAAATTTGGCGGATTGGTTGGTCAAAGTCACTACGGAAAGATGCTTTCCGTTAAGTATTTCCTTGCATAACACTTAGAACTAATGGACACGATCGTACTGGCGAAACACACTCACACACTGATTTTAAATGTTCAGGTGGGTCATCCCCGTTTCTGCATGGACTAACTTCGCGATTCTTCGATTGGGAATTGATGCGATGTGTCACTACTTTTCTTTCGCGCAACTCAAGAATACAAATCGAATCGATGCAGTATCCGGCACGCGTGAGTTATTGTTGTTATATTTTATATAAAGAAAAAATATAAATTTTTTTGAAGGCTATGCCTCTTTAGTTTATTCATCAAATTACAGGTCGCTATGAACACTCTCTGCATTTTTTTTTTTTTTTTTTTTAACTGTATTTATTAACCATAATTAAAATTTGTACATTTAAGTAATACAGTGACTTAAAATTAAATTCGTGACAATTGCTTACATGTAATTATTATTATAATACATTTTCCAAACAATGTTTTAAGAGTTACACGCTAGATGTGTGTTTATACATTTAGTAGGGTTTTGTCTTCCTGGAAAAGGTCAGAAAACCAGGAATTTCTTATTTTTACTTTACTTAATCTAAACTTAACCCTAAATATAAATATAAATATAACTTAACCTAACTTAGTCTGATTATTATAAAATGAGCTATAAACAAAACAAAGTTTTATAATTAATGGGATTTATGAATTAAAGGATGTGGAATGAGGTCAGTTATGGGTTTGAGGAAGAGTATTTCTTTCCGGTTGTTCGTTGGAAAAACGTAGGATGTTCGAAAATGGTTGGACGTTAGAGTATTTGAACTGGTTAGGGGTAACTTCGGTGTTGTGGTATATGATCTCGTTTGAATCATTTACCAGTCTGCCTGAGGCGAAGATAGCTCTGGTGTGGAGACAGTTGGGGTAGTTAGTTCTGATATCTAGAGGGTTCTCTAAGAGCGAGGTTATTATGGGATTGGGATTATTTTGTAGGTTTTCGATAAATTTGATAGACAGTTCGAGGAATCGTCTATCGAGGCGCTCAATACCAGCGGTATTGTAGAGTTCGACGTTACTATAGTACTTATAGGAGTTAGGACGACGATGTAACCCAGAGACATACCTAAAGCATTTTCTTTCGAATACTCGTAATTTCTCCATTTGGGAGGGAGTGATATGGTACCACAAAGGGCACGCGTACGTGAGTGTGGGCCTGATAATCTGTTTGTAAATGAGCAGTTTGACTTTGTGAGAGAGACTATTAGGTTTCCACATTACTCTTCTACAGAGATTAAGCTGAATTGTGGCTTTTTGAAGGGAATTTTTAATGTGGGAGGAAAAAGACCAGTTATTAGAAAAAGTGATTCCCAGATATTTTAGGGTTTTAGAGGGTTTTATTAGAGTGTTGTTTAGGTTAAGTTTAATTTTGTTGTGGCAGCGTCTAGTGTTGTTTGTACAGTGCTCGTGTTTGCCCTTGAACACTATGAGCTGCGTTTTATTTGGGTTAAGGTGAATTTTCCACTTATTGAAGTATGATGATAGGTTAGGGAGAAAGTTGTTAATGCGATTTCGTGCAGCCTTAACAAATTTGCTGCTAGAGTAAATTAATGTATCATCAGCATAATTCAGCATCACACCATTAGGAGATACGGGTTGAGGAATATCCGCGGTATATAACAGATATAAAATAGGCCCTAAAATAGAGCCTTGGGGAACACCCGCGGTTATGTTGTGGGTTTCTGAGACGGAAGAATTTATTCTCACAACGAATTTTCTGTCAGAAAGATAAGAGGCTAAGAGCTTTGTTGTGTGAGAGTTTAGATTAAATATGGAGTGCAGTTTGTACAGAAGCCCTGAGATCCAGACGCAATCAAACGCCTTAGAAATATCGAGAGATATACACACAGTAGGGCTTTGGTTTTGGAGACCAGTTGTAACATCGTGTGTAAGTTTTAGTAGAGCATGACATGTGGATTGTCGCTTACGAAATCCGAACTGACAGTTAGGGATGAGGGCATTCTCATTGGCAAATGAGAGAAGATTTTGGTAGATCTTGCGTTCCAGTATCTTACTTAATGTACTTAATAGGGATATTGGACGATAATTGAAAGGGCTATTACTACTACCGGGCTTCTTAATAGGAATGACTACCGCAGTTTTCCAGTTCTCTGGGAAGTGCGATGCATTAATTATTTGATTAAGAAGAATGAGGATGGGAAGTAGATTCTGTGGGCGTAGCCTTTTAAATAGAAGGCGTGGGATTCCATCTAATCCAGTTGACTTTTTGTTATTTCCTGATCTTACGATCTCGGATAATTCGTCTGCAGTTAGAAAATTTGTAGTGTCTAAGGGGTGTGAAGCTATGTTCGTGTTGCTAAATTCACCGATGAAAGGAGTAAAAGATGTGAATAATCTGTTTGAGATGTATTCGTTTACTGTGTTCTCGAAGCCGGGAGTTGATAGAGAATTATTTTGCTCATGAATCTTTGCAAAGTGTTCTGCGAGGCAATTTGCTATGTCCGTATCGGACTGGGCAATATTATTGCTGATTGGGTTGATGAGATGATCAATTCGGGGTTTATATTTACGACCAGTTAATTGGTTGATGTTTTTGAAAAGATCCCGATTTGGTTTGATATTTTTAAGTGTGGAGATGTAGTTTTCATCTGCGAACTTTTTCAACTGCTCATTTATCAGAGTGGATAGGAGTTGGATTTGGCTTTTAATAAAGGGGCAGTATCTTGTATGGAGTTTACGGCGGAGCTGCTTTTTAAGGCGCAATAATTTGGTTAGGATGCTAGGCAAAGGCTTTCCTAAATAGTTATGAGGAATGGTTATCGGGGTGTTGTTGCTGAGAGCCTCCTTAAGAATTTGCTCTATTCTTAAAGATGCGTGATCGATTTCAATAGGGAGTAAGTTAGATGCTTCAGGGATATACAAGTCAGAGAAACTTATCGCTATGTCCCTATTGACTTTTCTCCAATTTGTTTTGGTGAAGTTTGGGACAGGGTTTGACGAGTAGAGTGGGTCGAAAGATGGGATTTGGATCGTGGTATGAACGGAACCATGATCAGAAGGAAATATAAAGGAGACTGTAGGTGGACCCGCTGAGTGAACATCATCGGACTTGAGGAAGAAGTCGATTGTTGACTTGGCTGTGCTAGTGACACGGGTTGGCTGTAATGGGGGGTCAATGTATGTATATGGATAAGATGGGAGGAGGGCTAGCAACTGACGACCATATTTGTTGCATTTATTATCATTGAATGCTGTATGACGAGCATTCCAGTCTCCCCCGATTATAAATGGAGCGGGAACAGACTGTTGGATTATCTGAGAAATGTCAGCATCTGGGAAATCTGGTTGTCGTGAAGGGTGAATATAAATGGATGCTAAGACGAGCACTTTATTGTTCTGACAAAAAAGTTTAACTGCCGTGTATTCAATGCTGAATATATTAATGAATCTAATTTCACTGAATTGAAATTTTTTGTGTATTAAGATGCCGGTACCTCCGTGGGATCCATTAGTTCTGGGGTTAGAAACAAAAGTATAATTGGGAATGGAAACTCGGGAATTTGGTTTGAGCCAGGTCTCTGAAAGGAAGAGGATATCTGGGGAAAATTTTTCAACAAACAACCGGAGGTGTTGCTTACGTATATTAGAGTAAATGGATTCTGTGTTGAGGGAGATAATGGTTAGTTTAAAGAGAGCTGGAAAGAATATGGGAAGTTATTAGTGAAAGAATCTGACCTTTGTTTTCTGTTTCTGACATATGCCTCAGCGAAGGAAGCATGGCCTGTAGGCTTTGGATGTAACCCATGATGTCCAGATTGAAATTTTTAATATTATCGTTAGAGGGAGTGGTGGTGTTGATGCTTCCTTTTGCTGCATCCGCGTAAGATATTCCGGGTCGGGTTAACTTTACTTCCTGCAATGCTGTTGGTTTCGTTGTAGTTGGTTTAACTGTTGACATTGCTAATTTCCGTCTTTGCAGAACTTTTAGCTTCTGAGGACATTGAGAGAAATTTGCTGGATGTGGCCCTCCACAGTTACAACATTTTACTGTAATCTTCTTTGTGGTAATGGATCCATCGGCGTTGGTGGTTTGGACTGTCTCTGGTTCCAGGCCTTGTGGATTTACCTTGCATTCATCTAGCTCGTGTTTCTCTGCGCATCTGCCGCAACGTGTTTGCTGGTGGCATGAGACCGCCAAGTGTCCTGAGTCTTGGCATCGCTTGCAATGTAGAATTTCTTGTTTGTGTGGCTCCTCGATTGCGATTTTTTGGGTAAACAAATATTTAATTTGTTTAAATTGGTTGATATCCTGATTTGGTGGGATTTGTATGATCCGGAGGCTTTTTATGTTGTTTGTCCTCATGTATGGTGTTTGGAAGTAGTCCAGCTTATTAATTTTTATTTGTGGACATATCCTAGCAATTTCCAGTCCTAATTCTTCATTGGTCCATTCTGGATCGATGTGCCTTATAATAAAGGTAGTTGGTTTGCTATTTGGATGTTGGAAGGTGAAGAACTGATATTGTTCCTCTAACAGTTTTTTAACTGCCCTTTCATGATCGTCTAATGATCCGACTGTTATTGAAGTCCTAGATCCTTTTATATTTGTGCTGAAATTCCGGTGACCCAGAGCATTTTGCAGGGTTTGAATTATAGCTTTGGTGCTGGTCAGGTTTTTGACGTAGATTGGCGGGGGTCTTTCATTTCTCGCGGTTGATTTCGTTTTTGTTTCTGCTCTGGCTTGGGTGGGTATTTGATTTGATGAGGCCTTCATTTGTTTGTAAACTTTGGTGGGTGGTTCGCCTTGGCTTTGACTCGAATTAGGGCGTTGACGGGACGTTTCTTCCATATGGACGTCATCAGTGTTATTGAAGGAACCTTGTTTATGGATTTGTTCCTGGAGTTGTTTCACTTTAACCGTTAATTGGTTAATGGTTTCCAACGCTTCTTCGAACTTTTGTTTGTAATTTGCGGGGCTGCTTGTTCTGTCCATGTTTGTGGTTTTTTTTACTGGAGCGTTTCGTAAGATGTCCAGAGCCTTCCTTTTTCTTTCGGTTATGTACTCCAGTGCATTGCCTGGGTCATCGCCTATCATCGGAGTTGTGTAGTAACTTCTTTCTTGTTGTTATAAAAAAAATTTTTTTTTTTGTTATTCTTTTTAATTATTATTATATATTTTTTTTGTTTTTATATTGCACTAGACAATTTAATAGTGCACTGCACATACGTGTAAACACGTTTCCTTACACGTCCGCACTGCACGAGATATGTCACGATAATCACACTCTCTGCAGTTTTTCTATGCTAGTTATACTTAAATTCTATCTTAACCTAGGAATCTCCTAATGAGTTTTTAATGACCCAACGTATAGATACATATGTTTTGCTTCTTAGCATTTTATTTTGGGTTTTTTTTGGATCTAGGTAAATGATGTCTAGATACAATTTTAATGTTAAATATTTTAAGAATGAATAGGAAACGCATTCCTGGAAGATTGTAAAAATGCAGACGCTAGTTGTTGTTGGATGAATTTCTTATTTCAAGGTGAACATAAGGATGCATAGTGGTTGGGGAATTCATACGTTAACTCGCGCCAGCAATTTTATGACCCCTTCAGAAAAATGGTTACCTAAAACGATTAAGACAACCAGCGCCAGTTTTCGTTCTAACCAAATTAAGTTAGAACAAACGAAAAGGCAATAAAGCAAAATATACATGCGCCTCGGCACAATAGATCCTCCTTCATGAGTTTCCCGCGGAAAAATCCATTAGGCAAAAGAAAAACAATGGGCGAAATAAACGCGCTATTGATTTTTCTTTGAGTTTAACACAAAAAGAAAGGGGACCAGGCAAACAGGAAAGATCCTTTTATCTCGTGAAAGAAACCAGGTTTCACACCTAGAAAAAGTACAATGGAAAACGAACAACGATAGTGGGATGAGAGTTGTTGTTCGGGCCATTGTTGAAGACGAGGCTGGTTTTGGGATCGAGTCTAAACAAGGACAATTGAGTTGTCTTTGGAATTTCGACCGGGACGGTGCGTTAAGGAGTGCTTGGTTTAGTGTAACGAACTAATGTACATATATTTGTAAGTGAATATCAAAAACAAGAAAGTTAAAGAGTATAAGTTGTAACGAACTAATGTACATATATAATGTAATGTGAATATCAAAACCAAAAAGTTAAAGAGTATAAGTGTGAACGAGCTAAACTGCATATATTTGGGAAGTAATACAAAAACATCAAGTTAAATAGTATAATCTTGAAAAAACGAATGTACATATATTCCTAAGTGAAATTTAATAAAAGTGATCGCTTAAGAACAGCAAAGTGTGTTTCAATTCACATAAAGTGTTTCACAGGTGCAAAGTGGGTGGTGCTGAGGAAAAATAACATTACAAAGGCGTATAACTGTGGTAATTTCTTGTCTTTCGTTATGTGCCGTCAATGGAACAGGTTCACGAAAATTCCACTCATACTAGGTCACCGTACGATTAGTAGCAAAACTCCGCCACTCGCCGTTAACAAGGAAAAATAAAGGAAATGAAACACAACGGCCTACATTAAATGAATGATCTTTATTAGTGGTGGTAACTTTCTTCAGTTGCAAATTAACCACTATCCATAGTTCTGCTTCACTTCTTGATATAATATTGAAGTCACATACGGAATAAACACTCGAGTTAAACATAAAAGTTAAATTATAGTTCTGCAACACTTCGTGATATAATTTTGAATTTGAGTATAGACTATATAACATACATGAGTTAACATAAAAGGTTAAATTACTTTTCACAATTTCCAAATTCTCTGAGGCGACCGTATGCTGTGGCGGTTAAACTTGACTCCTTATTGGCTGTTTAACGTGAAGGCCCGACTTACCTCCACGGAATCCAGAGCGCGATTGATTATTTTATCCGAAGTGACAGAACACCAAAATATTAATCCATCGCCCCGATGACCATATAAGGGATGATCTTAGAAGATGATCATCGGAGAGGATGCGCACACACACAGATGTGGTTACCTCGCATGCTCATGCTGTGCATGAGCAAGCGGACCGTGGACATTACATTTCCATAAAAGGAAATGTTTATCCCATGGGTACCGCGTAAGGCATCTCGTGTGTTTATTCACACCAACGAGAACTCGATTTCCTTTTGCGGCCAGGTGCGAGTTACCCATTTCATGTCGATTGGTATGGCGACCGATATGATTGCAGCATGTAAGTAAGGCAATAATATCCCCTGCATGTATGCTGCAAATTCAATGGGGGAAATGTGCACCGCGGTGGTCGAGACATGTTGGTTGCCTGGTGTATGCCGCATGTTATGCTTTCTTACTAGAAAATCCTATGATGCAACATACACCCGACGCATTGCTTTCCAGCACAAGATGCCCGCGAGGAAAATGTCTCTTCTGGTTCGTGCTATTGAATTAACGAAAATATGGTTTAGGAGACACTTTAGGTGGGTGACAAAAAGGTAAGTACATGCTTAATTGCTAGGCAAGCAATCAGTACTTGTTTTATCGGTTTTCGGCCGCTCTAGGTGGGAGTTTTTACATGGTTAATGGGAAGATGAGTAGTGGCGTTCAAGGGAACCGCCACATAACCTTATAACATAAAAAAAACTAATTCTTTAAGCATAGACAAAAATTCTATGTTTTGTCATTTTCATTTCCCACTGATTACGATCGACACACAGGTCAAAGACAAAGCAATGGATTTTTTTCTTTTGTTGGGACCTTTTGAACTGTATAGAGCAGAAAGAACAAGTGCAAGTAGGAATGTGTGCTGAAGATATGTGGAGGAACTGGGCGATGAAAGACTAGAGGGCGATGGACAATTAGGGTAGCGAAGAACTAGCAGTTCATGGACCGGGATTGGATGCGGGATTCGGAGATGAATAAGCTTGAAGTAGTGCCAAGGCCAATGAATCAGCTGCTTTCGTGGTTGGCAGCTGTGTGAGAAAGACTCTGTCCGCAAGTTACCATCACTATATTCGGTCGAACAAAACACCAAAAAATAAATTTTAAATTAGTTTTTTATTTGTTATTCCTATTGGTTCGCTTCTTGGGATTTGGTCGATTTGGGTTTCTTTAAAATTTACACTCGTATATGTATAGTCTAGGTACTGCCTGGCGGGAGGTGGCTTTAGTCGGTAAAAACCCGGCATACCTTTGGATCGGTCCAGAGGTATCTTGTGAAGATTTCCATCTTCCTACCGAAAAAAAAATTCTAGCTACTGCTAACACTTTGTTTGCTAGTATCCTCACGATACATTATGGTCCTTCGATTCGGATTCGTGAATCCGAGAGAGTCTTAGTGCAGAGACATATTTTTTAGAGGCAATAAAGACTCTTTCTGTATTTTAGTGCATTTAAATAATTTCGTGCGCATTTTTGAAATTTTTTTTTGGCTGTTGGTGCGTGGGCTCGTTTACTGCCGCTGGTTGATGGTTTCGCTATTTACTGGAGTTTTCGGGATGAAGTATGATCACCATCGATACCTCTTGGTGGATTCGTTGCTATGAAATTGATTGAACTACTTACTGGTAGAAATTTTACCACCGACAATCTTTTTAACCAGTGAATCTTTGGCATCAAAGCTATTGGAGAAGAAAATTTCTTTGGTGGGAAGTGTGACGGTTCACCAAATCCCACGGTTCCCCTTCCTGAAAAAACCCCCATAATCATCACCCAGTCTGCATAAGCTTTCGCTAATGCAACTCGCATTAGCATCTTAAATGCTTCACGCATCAAATAGATCCAATTCGTATAACCCAAAAGTACCTGTAAAAGAATTCTTACCTTTTCAAGCATTCCTTCGCTTACAAATCCCCTGTAAGAGTTCTTAATTTCCTCATCATAAATTTCCTGAATAAGAAAAACCCTCGGTTCACATATCATGTAACCATTCCAGCCAGGGATAATTATCATTGCGTCGCCTATTCCCAGCTTCATTCATGTATACGATAAATTTCTTTATGTATACATTTAGCTGGCGACCCTTTTCTCCCAGCAATAAAATTCTTTGACTCGCACAATGTGCAAACCAAAGCAAATACCCATTCCGCGTCTCTGGGCATCAATTAAATCCTGCAGCATAAACAAATGCAAATAGGAATTCAATACGAGGGTTGCCTGAAATGATTGAAAATCACTTTATTGTTTTTCAAAATATTCCCCATGAAGATCTATACACTTTTGCATGCGTTTGAACCAATTGTCGAAGCACTTTTGCCACTCTGATTGAGGTATCTCCAACACATGCATTCTGAATGCAGCAACCGCTTCTTCAGGTGTCGAAAAACGTTGACCTCTCAGTTTGTTTTTTACGTACGGGAATAAAAAGAAGTCATTCTGTGCCAAGTCAGGACTACACGGCGGATGACCCATCAAATCGATGTTTTGGGTGCTCAAAAATGCAGTTGTCGCTGCCGATGTGTGAGAGCTCGCATTGTCGTGGTGAAGAGTGATCTGTCATCGGCGGTTGGTTTTCCTGATTTCTTGGAAGACAACTGGCAAACAAATGGTTGTGTACCACTCAGAATTGACTGTTCTGCGTTGTTCTAGTGGTACGGTTGCGACATGTCCAGTTTCTCTGAAAAAACAGGCGACCATTTGCTGGGAAGTGCTTCGTGCGCGAACAACTTTTGTTGGATTTGGCTCATCTTGAAACACCCAGACAGTCGACTGCTGTTTACTTTCGGGCTCATACGCGTAAATCCACGATTCATCACCTGTTACGGTGTCATAGACGTGTTTCGAAGCACCGCGACCGTATTTTTTGAGCATTTCTTTCGACCAATTGACACGAGCCTGTTTTTGGGCGATTGACAAATTGTGTGGGATCCAACGCGAACAAATTTTTTTGACACACAAATGTTTATGCAATATTGAATGTATGCTGGTCCCACTAACGCCTAAGGTTGTCTCAATCTCACGATAGGTCACATGACGATCTTCCAATATCAGTTCGCGCACAGCATCAATGGTTTTCGGAACAACAACTGATTTTGGACGACCTTCACGAAATTCATCTTGGAGTGAACTACGACCACGATTGAATTCACCATACCATCGATAAACACTGGTCCTTGATGGAGCTTCATCGCCAAAAATTGAATTAAGTTCATCCATGCACTGTTGCTGAGTTAATCTACGCCGAAAGTTGTAAAAAATAATCGCACGAAAATGTTGACGATTTAATTTCATTTTTGGGCCGAGATGAATCCTTTAAGTTACTGTAAACAACACAAATAGCGCTCGTATGTCAAAACGTTCTGAGTGCGTATAACCTCAAAAATGTCCAACTTTACGACAGAGCTGTCAATTGCCGGATTGCAACACTAGGGTTGCCAAATCCCGAAACATAAGAGGCAACCCTCGTACGTACCCTTACTAGCGATGCCATAAATACCATTTCCCAGTAACCTAGCTAAAACCAATTAGCACATTTCCACATCGCATCGTGGTCTCTTTGTTTAGCTGCTACGCACATGCATCCGACAATTTCGGTTTTGTTTGCTGTACCGAAATCGTATCCCATGAATGCTCTTTATTCCCTTTCCTTGTTCTAGGTTCGTTTTTCATCCATGAAAGGACCATGCACACATACCATCATGATCAAGATTAGCGAGTGATCTCTGCACGAGATAATTATCGCTGTGTCTTATTCCAACCACCGTTTGCGACGGTGGGTTTTTCTTCCGCTCTCCGTTTCGCGCACGGGGAAGCGTACAACCAGAGTCGTAATTCATCCATCGCAGGAGGCGGTCGGGTCGTCTGCCATCCACCGTACCGGCGTCGGTACGGTGTGAACAATGTATTAAAGTGTCTGTTGTGTTGCGTCAATCAATGTATTAAAAAGTGTGAGTCGTTTGCGTCGAACAACGTATTAAAGTATCTGTCGTGTTGCGTCCTTAATAATTTAAAGAACGAATCGGGATACAATAACTACCTTGATATAAAAAAACATTAAATCATAAAACATCTAAATTGTTAATCACTAATTACAAGGAAGAATCTAAATAAAAAGATCGTGTATTACAAAATAAATACCCTGTGTTTATTCCTGGTTCTGTATCCGCTCCACATTCACTAATCAACGGCCGTATCATCTTCTCCGGACATAACAACAAAGCAGAAGCGAAGTCCAAGTAATAGAAGATGAATTCTGATACAATGCCACTGTGTGTTTCTTTTCTTCTTATTTGGTGAACAGTTCGCGGCGGAGCTTCTAATTTGTGAGGGCGAAGTAGAACCCTGCGCCCATGTCGGTGCCACGACTTCGCTCCCTACACAAGTACTCGGGGAAATAAAAAGAACTGACGAAAATTGCAAAACAAAAAAATATGATTTGCCTCGTTTTTCAAGTTTATTGTATAAATCCAGCAATTGTGCACTTAGAATATATACAAGCAAAACAACTAAAATACTGAGTGGTAGCTAGAGCCCCACAGCCCAGCCGCCCGGTGAAATACCACCGCATTAAGCTATAGGCTTCGAGAAAAAATAGCATCTCAGGGCGCTGACTCAGCTCTATAGGTTCGCCGTTCCTGGGAGAAGTCAAATAAAGAAAAAAACTTCATACTAGTTCGAAGCACTATTCCATAAATATTGAAAAAAGCGAAAAAAAATTACCCGAATCAAAAGCATATCATAATAACACCAAGTACGGCGTTGACAAGACAGACCAAATGGCTCGAAAATATACTCTAAAGTCGCCATCTCAAAGATAGCCTCTACAAGTTTTTTTCAGTATCTTAATTTTAGCTGGTATCAATTCGTTATACAATAAGGAAACCGCCGGTGAAAATATATCTAGGAACGATTATATGTTCCAGTTGGCAGAAGAACTTGCTGCTAATTACACAGCTTCATCTGGATCAGAAAATTTGGATGAGCTTGAGACATCCAGAGCAAGAAAAAAATGCCAAACAGGTCTTTGCAATGAAAACGAAAAACCCAAGTTCTCTGTGGCTGTTGTAAAAGATACGATTGTGAAGTATGTACGAAAAGAAAATTGCAATTTGTAAAAAATGTTTTACTTCAAAACATCAAAAACGAAACTATAAATAATAAAAGCAAATTATTATAACTATACCGTGGTTCTTTATTTCTACTTCAGCTTCATGATAGATAGGTCAATTTATATTTTTTCTAATTAAATACCAAACCACCTTTTGACCCCTTTGGTAGAAATAGGTATATGCTAACCCGTGGGAATCCTAGTGTTAAAGTGCTTTTGGGACAGCCTGTGTTTCACGTTCTTTCCATCTATATCAACTGCCATTGATGTTGCGCTTTGGCGCAAGGCTAATAACCTTGCCCGTAAAAATAAATTATTATGGAAGTTTAACAAGTCGCGAGACTTGCTAAATAAGGCCAAGACCGTATCCCGGTTGTAGTGCCGATGATGATGATGATGATGTTGCGCTACAATCCTATGAAGATGAGAAACGAATCGTTGGTCGTCCGTATTGAGATTGTTTAATACAAGCTTCAAATGATAAAATGTTTGTGACAACTTGCAAATAGGTCACAGAATGACATGCGGTTATGCCGGTGGTATCCCATTATGCGGTGTGTCGGAAACACGATATTCCAGTAAGTGGTTTCAGGAAATTATATGAAAGGATGTAACATGCTTCTCAACAGGTTATCCTTCCGCTTCAATTTTTCTTCGACGCGAAACAGCGGCGTACTATTCATGACAAAAATTCAATTCCAGTTTTTAAATGTGAAGTACGTCATATTGCGTAAGAGCGACTATAAAATATAAATCAATACCAGACCATGAGATGATTGCCTCCTGCTAAGGACATAGCCGCTGAAATTAAATTAAATTAAATTAAATTAAGTATTGGCGTACTGCATGAAATTCGAGAATCAAAATATATTTCGAAAAATGTGTCCTCGTGTTCTTGGAAATGTTGTCAAGGCTGACGTTAGCTGCTCCATCACGTACGAGTAAGGCGGCCACGTTGATATCGGGATCTGTGTGGAACTAGATTTATAGTAGACACCAATAAAGTAGATTGGACATTTTTTAATGTACAATGCTTAAGAATTAATTCTGGGTTGACAAAGGAGAACCTCTCCTGAATCACTTGATCTGTAGCTGGCGTGTTTAAACGGATTTATTTGGAATTCAATTGTATGACATGTGTATTCAAATCTACACTCAGTGCTGTAGTGGAATAGGGGAACAAATTTCACCTGATGGGTTTTTGACGAAGATTTTATAATTAGATAGCGGTTTTCAACTTGATTAGAGTTATCTTACTTTGGCGGACACCTTCTGCAGTAGGCTTTCGCTTTGGCGTTTGACGACTCCATCACAAATGTGAAGTTTTTTTTTTTTTTTTTTTTAACTAACGCGCTCACAAAAGCGGTATATGAAGCACCCTCAAAATCCAGAGCACAGTGCGAGCGGATGGAGAGGAAGTGGAGAAGGAAAGGAGGTGTCGATGTATACTGGTTTTGAATGCCTGGACATTACAATGACGAGGAAACACATGATCAGGTAGAGCATTCCACATTCGTGTGGTTCGGCTAAAGAACGACTCTCTATGTTCATTTGAGCGGCCGAAGTTTACTTTTAACGTCAATTGATGCACATTCACAGATTGACGGGTATTGCGGAAAAATGTCTATAGGGGTGGAACACATTGAGCAAGTTCAGTTGAACAACAGCAGTGGTAATATCTATAGAAAAGAGATAGGCATGATAATGTAGCGTTCTACGAACGCACAATTTCACCCAGGGAAGGTTCCTACCCTTCAAGGAACATGCTTATTTTATCATTACACGTGCCCACAGTCACGTGTCCCAAAGCTCCTAATCATACCTGTAACAAGGGTCATAGGAAGCTGCAAAATGCGAACCCGATATAAAAAGAAGCAAGGAACTGAACGTCCCAAAGCTTTCAATATCAAGCAACAAGTCGATTGTAGCATATCTGAAACAAAGGTAAAACCATCCATTCATCTTATTCCTAAAGATTGAAATGCGCCGCACTCCAGCACTGCACAATCCGAAATTCTGAACATCTACACGACGTTGCAAGGATTTGTTATCGCCAGCAAATTAGCCGACCAACGGATGCACGTGCGGGTGGTCTGCCACAAAGACCACCAAATCTATCGGCAAACAAAAGAAACGGCAACCGTAATTATCTCAACGAGATAATTCGAAAAAATGTATGAAGTTTAAAACCTACAAGGGAACTACTCCTATCCCACGGTGCCTTTTTTGTATTTCACACCCATTAGAAAGATCTAATGGATTTCGGGTGTATTGACAAAAGTCAAACAAAACCCATGAACCATACGTCCACTCAAATTGCAGGATATCTTTCAGCCTGCGCGCCAGATGTGTTATGTAAATAAGGCGGCACACAATCGACAACCGTCGAACTGAATTTCGACCACCACCACGGATGGTGATAATGATGTTCGATGATGAACGAGTTTCTTCTTTCAGGAATGAAAAATCACCCCTGGGGCGTGATAACATGCTGCTAACAGAAATTCGGAAGTTCTGTTAGTAGAGCAAATAGGGAAATTTTTCCGTATAGATACAGATACCAGTTTTGAATCTGGGTATCTGTGTGGGCAGACAGGCAGTCTAATTTCGATCGTCGACGAGACGACTAGGTTATAACGAACAGAGGACAGCGAAACCCACCGAGGAGGTCGGTACGCGCCGCGCAACGTATTGAAAATAAATCGCGAGAGTCACACTAAAGAGAATTTATCGCGAATACGACATCAAATTAACACGAGTAATTAACAATACTTTTTGTGTCGAGTTAACGTATGAATCACCCAACCACTATACATCCTCATGTTCACCTTGAAATAAGAAATTCATCTAACAACAACTAGCGTCTGCATTTTTACAATCTTCCAGGAATGCGTTTCCTATTCATTCTTTAAAATATTTAACACTAAAATTGTGTCTAGACATCATTTACCTAGATCCAAAAAAACCCAAAATAAAATGCTAAGAAGCAAAACATATGTATCTATACGTTGGGTCATTAAAAACACATTAGGAGATTCCTAGGCTAAGATAGAATTTAAGTATAAATAGCATAGAAAAACTGCAGAGAGTGTTCATAGCGACCTGTAATTTGATGAATAAACTCATTCTCTCTGCGATCGTCGAAGTGTGTAGACGCGTCCTACTACTGCTTTTGAAAAACAAAAGAGAAAAGAAAAATCAAAAGAAAACACGTGTGCGCGTGCAGACATAAATGTGTGACCGTCATTAGGAACGGTCTGTGGCCGAACAATAGTGTATCGTGTATAATATTAAGTGGAAAATTTTGATAAATTTCTGCGCGACATTTTAAAATTTAAGTAAAATTGGTAAACCAAAACATAATATCAGCGACCGCATCCGGAGTTTGCGTTCGCAGATGCTGGTCAGCGGCCCCAGTACTGCCGAGCTACCTAAAAAACGAAAGAAAAAAACTGCTCACAGTCCTCTGAACGCACCGAAGAAAGTAGCTACAATGGCTACTCAACTAACAACGGAATACCACAAAAAATACGATGACGCGATGGAAACAATAAGGATACTAACAGCCCAAATGGAACAACTACAAGAAAAAATTCGCTCTCTTCAAGCGCAAACCAAAACCAATGTCGACGTCCCCATGAAGGAAGTTCCTCCTCAACCCATCTCATTAACATTCAACAATAACCCATCATCATCGAATATCTCGCCACCGCCCCAAGATACCCACAAACCAGAAGACCACTGGCAAACAGTTGGACAGAAATCTACAAATAAGGTGAGACCACCCCCAATTTACATTAAAAATCCTAATAGTACCAAAGAAGTCATCAAGACGCTTGAGAATGCCCTTGGACACAGAAATTTTACCACGGACTCAAAAGGATCTTCGATCTCTATCAAGACGATGACTATAACGGATCACGACATGGCAATAAGAAAACTCTCAGAGAACAAACACGAGTTCTTCACATTCCAACATGCCCAGATGAAACCAAAAACATTCATCATAAGGCACATTGATCCAGCATGGACTACCGAGGAACTTACACTCGAAATCTTGAGGATATGCCCGTCAATGAAAATCCACAGATTGGACTACTTTCAAACCCCACACATGAGGGAGAATAATATTAGGAGCTTGCGAATCATACAGATCCCACCGAACGGTGATGTCACCCAACTTAAACAAATAAAATATTTGTTCACACACAAAATCACGATCGAGGAGCCACATAAACAGAGCATTCTCCATTGCAAAAGGTGTCAAGGATCAGGACACCTAGCAGTTGCGTGCCACCTAAGTGCACGATGCGGAAAATGTGCCGAACAGCATATACCAGGAGAGTGCAAAGTGAACCCGCCTGGCACAGAACCATCAATAATTCAGCAAACAAACGCCGATGGATCAACATCCACGAAAAAAATTACCATAACTTGCTGTAACTGCGGAGGCCCACATCCAGCTAGTTTTTCACAATGCCCCGAAAAGCTACGGATTCTGGAGAGACGTTCGTTACACACGGTAACTAATACGGCCAAACCAGCTGCAACGAAACCCTTATCACCACAACCATCCCATCTCAGGGGGTCAGGAACATCATATGCAGAAATTACGAAAAGTTCCCGTAGCTGCCCGAAATCTCAACAACCCAACCCCAATGTTCTCAACCTGGATATCTTGGGATACATCAGGAGCCTGGAGACACTACTACCAACCTTAAAACACAGTTCCGAATTGGAAAAAAAAGGTCAGATCTTAAATTTAATAACTTCCCACATCCTTTCCCTTAACGTATAAATTAACCCTTATCTGCCTCAACTCAGAGTCCATTTATTCCCACACCCGTAGACAACACCTCCGACTGTTTGTTGAAAAGTTCTCCCCAGATATTCTTCTGCTTTCAGAAACTTGGCTGAAATCCACTTCTCGAGTCTACATACCTAATTACACATTTGTGTCCAACCCACGAGCCTCTGGCCCTCATGGAGGTACGGGAATCCTAATACATAAAAAATTCCAATTTGCTGAGATTAGATTTGCTAATATAACTAGTGTCGAATACACGGCTGTTAAACTTTTCTGCCGAAATAATAAAGTACTGGTCTTGTCCTCCATATACATTCACCCTTCTCGTGAACCAAACTTCCCTAGTGCAGACATCTCACAAATAATCCAACAGTCTCTGCCAGCACCTTTCATAATAGGAGGAGACTGGAACGCACGACATACTGCATTTAATGACATCAAATGCAACAAATACGGCTGCCAACTCCTTGATCTCCTCCGACTTCATCCATATGTCTACGCAGACTGCCCGCTGCAGCCTACTCGAATTTGCAGCTCAACCAAGTCAACAATCGATTTCTTCCTAAAGTCTACAGATAGCTATTCATCTAATCCTCCCACAGTGTCATTCACGTTCCCTTCGGATCATGGCTCTGTCCACACCTCGGTTCAAATCCCCTCGCTTGAACCACTCTACACTCTGAATCCTATTCCAAATTTCACCAAAACAAACTGGAAAAAAGTCAATAAGGATATTGCTGCTAGCTTTTCAAAATTTTCTTAACCGGAATCTTCTAACCTGCCCCCTACACAAATTGACCAAGCAGCGGCCCAAATAGAGCAAATACTGGGAAATGCTCTCTTCAGCCATACTCCCACTATCGTTCCTCATAATCACTTAGGAAAACCCCTACCCAACCTACTCACAAAATTATTACGTATAAAAAAACAACTCCGACGAAAATTGCACACTAGCTACTCACCTTTTATTAAGCAACAGATCCAGCTATTGACCTCCCTGATAAATGGACAACTAAAAGTTTTCACTAATCAGACCTACACATCCACCTTAAACAGTATCAAACCAAATCGCGATCTATTTAAAAACATAAACAGACTAACGGGTCGCAAACTCAAACCTCGAACAGATTATCTTATTCACCCAACTAATAATAACATCGTCCAGTCGGACACTGATATAGCAAACTGTCTCGCTGAACATTTCTGCAAAGTCCATAAGCAAAACGATACCCTCCCAGTAACAAATTTACACGATACCGTGAACGATTACATTCCACGCTCACTGGAGCCATCCCTCACACCATTTATTACTGAATTCACCGAAAGCAATAAAGCATCACACCCCGTAGGAATCGACACATTCCTAAGCCTTGAAGAACTATCCGAAGTCATTACTTCACGTAACAATAAAAAATCGACTGGCCTAGATGGAATCCCTAACCTCCTATTCAAAAGACTCCACCCAGGCAACTTGCTCCCGATTCTCGTTCTTCTCAACCACATAATAAATGCTTCTCATTTCCCTAAAAGTTGGAAAACAGCGGTGATCGTCCCTATTAGCAAATCTGGGCCCTCCAAGTACCCGGATAACTTCCGTCCGATATCGCAGCTAAACTCGCTTAGCAAGATTCTTGAATGTAAAATCTACAAAAATCTTCTCTCATTTGCCAGGGATAACTCCCTCATTCAGAACTCTCAATTTGGCTTCCGCTCACAACACTCCACTTGTCATGCTCTCTTAAAACTGACACATGATGTGACGACCCACCTCCAAAACCAATCCCCAACGGTATGTGTCTCCCTAGACATAGCTAAAGCATTCGACTGTGTCTGGATCGCAGGACTGTTATACAAACTTCATTCAATGTATGGATTAAACGTCCACTCCACAAAACTTCTCGCTTCTTACCTCTCTGATAGAAAGTTCATGGTGAAAATAAACTCAACTCTCTCGACACCTTATAGCATAACCGCAGGAGTTCCTCAAGGATCCATCCTCGGCCCACTACTATACCTTCTTTATACATCAGACGCACCGCAGCCACTGTTACCCAATACAACAATGCTCAACTATGCCAACGACACCTTAATTTATTCAAGCAACAAGCTTGTCAAGGAGGCAAGAAACTGTATTAACAGATATCTCCCAATCCTGTCAGCCTACTTTACCAAGTGGAGAATTCAACTAAATCCAACCAAAACTCAGCTCATAGTTTTTAAAGGCAGAAACGCGAGTTGTACAAACAACACTATTCGCTGCCATAATAAAATCAGAATTAAAATAAATAACAATATAATTAAACCCTCCAAAACCTTAAAGTATCTAGGTATAACCTTTACCAACAATCTGTCATTCTCCGCCCACATTAAAAATACGATTCGTAAAGCCACAACCCAACTGAACCTCTGCAGAAAAGTCATGTACAAACCGAATGGTCTCTCTCCCAAAGTCAAATCACTTATCTACAAACAAATAATCAGACCCACTCTCACATATGCATGCCCGATATGGTACCATATCACACCCGCCCAAATGGAGAAGCCACGCATTTTCGAAAGGAAATGCTTCAGACTTATCACTGGCCTCAACCGACATCCTAACTCCCACAAATATTACAACAGTAGTTCGCTCTACTATGCCGCTAATATTGAACGTATAGATCGACGCTTCCTCGAGCTGTCCATCAAATTTATCGAAAATCTTCCCAATAATCCCAATCCGATAATAAATGCGCTCACATCGACTCCGTCAGACAACCGAACTGCCTACCCGCACTGTCTCCACACCAGAACCCTCTTCACCTCTGGCAGGTTGCTCAACAACTCCAATGAGATTGTATACCACAATACTGAACTCACCTCACCAGTTTAAATATTGTAATATACAACCCTTCTCTAATATCTTGCGTTTCAACGACCAATCGGAAAGTGTTCCCCCAACCCATATCCCTGACTCATAGTACCCACCCTAACCCAAATTCCACCTATCAACCACTATACCTCCCGCCCCACCCTACTCTAACTTATTGTAATAATAATAGATTTAATAATTAGATAAGCTAGGCTAAGCTAAGTTAAGTTAAGTTAAGCAAATTAGTTATAGGTTAAGTAAATAATTATATCCTGGTTTTCTGACCTTTTCCAGGAAGCCCCACCTACTCCTATCTTGTCCACCCATGAAATATATAACTTTATAATAATGTTTGAAAAATGTACAGCAAGTATGTGTAAACGATTAAAGCTAAGATAATTATAAGTTATCTGTATTACTTATTGTAACAAATCATTTATGGTCAATAAATACAGAAATGTAAAAAAAAAAAAAAAAAGATGAATAAACTAAAGAGGCATAGCCTCCAAAAAAATTTATGTTTTTTCTTTATATAAAATATAACAACAATAACTGGCGATCCTGCCACTCACTTTAAAAGCTTAATTTGAGTTGGAACCTAATAAATTCTGGGAAGAATTTTAAAAATATATCGACCAGAAAATCATAGGATTTTCTCACCAGTTCCGGACCCGATCAAGCTGCGCAGATCAACGAGAGGAACAACGCCTAGAGAAGGAGGCGTTAAGCAATATCTATTTTTTTCAGAAAATGAGAAATGAAATAACACGTGTTTGGAATAAAGTAAAGTAATTAATATACTAAAGTAGAAAATATGTGCGTCGTTTCATTTTTTAAACATTTTTTTATTTTCTTTTTATATTCTTATTTTCTAAATTAAAGGCTAGACAAAAAATGCTTAAATTCTAGCTTAAATATCTTATATAATAACTTACTGGTCCTTCGCAGACGCTCTAAGCTAAACATTACTTAATATTTGTATAATTTGCCTTTCGGCGACAGAACTTTGTGGCATAACTTATAATTATTTGAAAGACAAAGAAAAATTTGAAAAACTTTGTAAATTTTTTTTTTTTTTTTTTTTCTTAAAATTTAACTTACTTAACTTACCTAAACTTATCTACTTTTTTTTTTTTTTTTTTTTTTTTTTTATGTAAAATCATTTAGCCTAACTTAACTTAAATCTTATACTACCCTAATTCTAGAAAAGCTAAGTCTATGTAAGCTAGCTGATGATAGTGTGATTCTATACCGACTTTGGTATCCAGGTCTTTATATGCCATTCAACCACCAGAACTGTTGACGCTGTCTAATACTATCGTCCCGGTCTCTGCGGGAGATAGCCCTACTGAAGCGCAGGAGCTCTTCTTCGGTGCGCGCTACTTCCCGGTCATAGCACAATCGCCCGTCTACAGATGATCTACTTACATGATAGATCAGCGGAATTCCGGATCTATCCTGTATAAGCCCTTTCATATCCAAGTCAAGGAACGCCTCTGGTGGAACAAAGCCGTTGCGACGCACGCTCTCATAGTATAAGGTGTTTGGATAATAAGCCCCGAAAATTAGGTCATTGGACGAGCTTATTGCTCTCGCAATATGTCCTCTGATTAATTTAATCATAAAATTATCCACCCTATTTATGTACGCTTCATTATATAAAGTCTCATTTGAGTAATACTTTTTATAGTCCGATTCCGGTGTCCGATATAATCTGAGACAACTTCTGAGACACTTTCTTTCGAACACCCGAATCTTTTCTATCAAATTTGGACCTATGTTGAACCATACTGGGCAACCATATATGAGCATTGGCCTGATTAGCGTCATGTAGCATATGACTTTTACCCTGCTGTCAAGTTGGCTACTGTGAAATAGCCTCCTTGTCATAGCAAAAGTTTTCCTCGCTTTGAGCAAAGCAGCCTCTACATGTCTGTTGAAATATAGATATTGGTCTAGCCAGATGCCCAGGTATTTAACTAAACTCTTGGTTTCCAGTTTATCTCCATGCGGTCCCACGATAACTAGCTTTCGCCAGTTTTTCCTTGTGTCGTACGTGGCTTTATATAATGGAGTTCTAAATAGGATGGCTTCACATTTCTGGAAGTTGATCTTAAGTTTCCAGTCATCGCAATAGCGCTGCACTTTGTTGAAGTCTCGCTGTATTAACCTATTTATGATCGCAACTTTCGGAGCTGTTCTGTAAATTATGAGATCGTCTGCGTACGCAATAGCCTGCGGAAGTGCATCTAATAAGTCGCTAATGTAAATGTTAAAAAGAATCGGAGAGAGTACCGCGCCCTGTTGCAAGCCATTCTTGATATTATACGTTTTATTAGAGGTCACATTACCACTTTTGACCACGAACCTCCTGTCCTTTGACATATCGTAAAGTACATATAGTAAAGGCTTATGTATGCCATATCTGACCAGTTTGTAATACAACCCTTCGATCCAGACGGTATCAAAGGCTTTTTCCAGGTCGATCAGACAGGCACCTGTGCATTGGTTCCTACATTTATTCCATTGTATATCGGAGACCAGTTTAGCTGCGGCATGTGTGGTTTCATGACCCGCCCTAAAGCCAAACTGGTTGTTTGGAATAATGCTATTGTCGTCTACCCATTTTAGCAGAGCTTTGTTAATGATTTTTTCAAATACTTTACTGATGCTTGGGAGTAAACTTATCGAACGCATGTTCATTGGGTTTGTACAGTCTTTGCCCTTTTTTGGGATGGGCTGAATGATAGCCGTTTTCCAACGCGCGGGATAATATGCATTATTCAACGCGTTGTTAAACAGGACCGTGTATATATCTATTGCCTTTGGGGGCAGGTTCTTGAGTACGATGTTAGGTACTCCATCTATTCCCACTGACTTTTTGCTTCTTAATGAGTCGAAGATACTCTGGATTCCTTCCCTTGTGATTAAAAGGCTATTAGCCCCACCATTGGCATTAATGTCGATTGACAGATTATCGTCACTGAATTCCGTGAAACCAGGATTCTCCGATTGCCAATGTGAAATTTCATTCCGGAGGTGCAGGTGATTCAGTCGAATTCTGTCCTCCAGGTCATTGTTTCGGCGAATGCTTTCATTCACCTTGTACATTTCCTGAAAGACAGCTCCCACAGCGTTCGCCCTCTCCAAAGGATCTTCGATCACGAAGAGCTCACTATTGAGGATAGCGTTCTCTGTATCTATGCCAATGTTGGTTAGCAGCTGCTTGTTTACCTCGGTACGTGGAATTTGGAGACACTGAATCTCGTTTTGATTATTTCTCCTGAATATTTTATTTATTTGTGGGAACATATTCGGGTTATTAGTTTTTATAGCTCGAATTCTGTTGTTCCAATACAAATTTGTTGCTAATCTATAATTAGCTTTAAGTAATTGTTGGAGGTTTTTTAATTGAGATTTCAGTGATATTATCTCCTGGTCTTGTCTGTCTGTAAACTGTCTGTGTAATTGTTTTAATTTCGATAGCAGTCTGCTCTTTTTCTTGTGGAGTGCGTTTATTGTTGCGTTTCTGTACATGTTAATGTGATCTGTAACTGTTGTTTTGGGAATTGTTTTGTCCATTGTTTGTTTTACGGCTTCGTCCATTTGTTGAATGTATTTGTCGATTTCGTCATTAGTCAGGTTTCTGTTTACTGGCAGATTAAAGTCATTCGAACGAAGTTCTCTTGTTAATGATCTGGTGAACCGCGGCCATCGCATTGCCCCGTAGTTATAGGGTTGCGGGGTCACGAATTCCTCCAGATCTGCGAGCTCGTTCGGAAGCTCTATTACTGCCGTGAATGCACAGTGGTCACTGTCGTATTCAATTGTCCGTAAACAGTTTGTGTTTCGTCTGTTGGTGTTAAGTAATCTCAGTCGTGAGTCGATTAGCAAGATATCTAAGAACGATCTACCTCTGGGGAACGATGGATATTTCGTAGCTAGCAGGTCAGTTCTATATTCAATATGATACTGATCTAACCAACCAGCCAACTGATTCCCTCTGGCATTAGATATATAATTTCCCCAATTTCTATGCTTGGCGTTCATATCTCCCCCTAGAATAAAGTAATTTTTGTCCAGGTGCAATTGTAAGCATCGAAAGAGTGTCTCGAGCTCCGCTATAAATAGGTTTTGTTGGTGCTCCTCAGGTGCGTAGACCGCAATCGCATACAAACCCCTTCCTTGCTGAAGGGGTATGCGGACGATACAGGCTTCCAGCACCCGGAACCTGCGCACTTCTCCACTATATATTACTTTATGATTGATCCCTTTTCTAATAAAGATTGCGACACCCCCCCCTTGAGAGGAGTTAGGTCGATCTCTTCGTATAATATCGTAGTTTTTATGTCCTATCTTATGTCTCTGGTTTAACTTTGTTTCCCCCGCCAGAAGTACATCAGGTTGTTCCTCTTGCAACAAGTTAAAAAGATTGGCTCTTCTCTCAGTTCTTATTAGTGAATTTACATTCACGACAAGAGCTTTTATTGATGTTGTGGTTAGAGGGTTTATATCGACTTGTTATTTAGACTGGGCAAATGCGAGTAGATCTCGTTTATTTGGCTTTGTAGCTGTGTCATCTGTCTCTGCAGATTGAGCAGGATTGCGAACACGTCCGCTTGCGGTGTTGTTTCAGTCTGTGTGGGAGTATTTGTGGCTACCTGTGATGTAGCCTGATTTGGTGTTCTCCCACCCGAAGCAACTTGTGCGTACGACCGCTGCGATGTTACGGGCATTGTTGAAGTACGAGCTGGCTCTGTGTTTTTTTGCCGGGTCACACTTCTTGCCATTATTTCTCGGAATTTAGGACATCCTCGATAGTTAGCGGGGTGTCCCTCATTCCGACACACTGCGCACTTTAGAAGGGCTTTGTCTTCTACCCGTTCTTTTCCCAGAGGGCATTCTTCTGCCTTATGGTCCTTTCCGCACTTTACGCAACGGCGCTGCATTTCACAGTTAGCCGCCGAGTGACCAAACCTTTGGCAACGTAGACATTGCAGGATGTCTCTGCCTTTTTTTAATTTGTCCCATGTGACCATTTGATGATCCAAGACTGAAATTTTTCTTAGACCACCAATCCTACTGTTGGGTGTTAATTGCACCAAAAAGAAGGGTAGCTTGCGGTTTTCCCTTCTTGCCTTGGGTGTGGTGAATGGTTTTACCGCGGTAAACTCGAGATCTTCGTGCTTCAGATTTTGAAGCATTTCGAGCAGAGCCTCCGGTTCCATTTCAGGGTCGACACCCTTTAATAGAACCGTTACGCTCTTCGTTTGTTTCGGCGTGAACGAGTAAAATTCCGCGGTGGCTCTTTTTAAGACCTCTTTAATTTTGTCGTGGTCTGCCACCGTATATGTTTGAATGGCGTGCCTGTTACCCGTCAGTCTTTTAACTGCAAAATTGTTACCTATGGCTAGCTTACAAAGACTTACCAATTCCTTACAGTCAACATCTATGGTGTTGATTGGTGGCATCTTTATTTTTCCGCTGTTATTGTTGCTTTGCTGCTGCTGTGTTGCTTGCTGGTTCGTTGATCGCTTTTGTGTTAATTGTTGCTGTTGCTGTTGCTGTTGATGGTGCTGATGTTGAAGTTGATGTTGCTGTTGATGGTGAGATTGTTGCTGTTGGCCGACTTTTGGCTTTAGCTTTTGTAGTTGTTGCTGGTTTTGTTCTTGTTCGAGCGCCGCTATTTTTTTCTTTCGGCGTCTCTCTTGTAATCGGGCTCTTGCCATCGCCAGTTTCGCCTCCAATTCACTTATCTCTTCCTCTTCATCCTCAGACTCTGAGGATGCAAGAGAAGCGAATGAATTATTTGCCCCATATATGTTAAAATTGGAGGGGAAGGGGAGCTCACTGTCGTCCGCCAATTGTTGATCTCCTTTATCCATCGTCAATTTCGCGGTTTTGCTTCGCGTCAAAATGGAGTTTTTCGGGGCGCCTTTTCGTTTGTGCGTTGTCGTGTTCTTATCGTCCTCCGTATTCATTCTGGTTCTTTCCAGTTTGTTTTCATTAAAAAAAAACAAAGGCGACCTTTTGAACCACGGCGACTTGATTTCTCCTGCAAGCTGAGTTGAACTCGCCTACCGCCTGCTAAGAGTCAGTAAGCTTGCACTCGCGCCAAACGATGATTTAAAAATTGCTTTCTTAACAAGCAATATATTGTTTGTTTTAATTTTCGCGTTTGCGACCGCAGTGTTATTTTTTTATTGTTTTTGTTTTTATTGTCGCGAACACTTTTGCACCTCACTCAACTGTTTTTATATGCACTTATTTTGATTTTATTTAATGCATTTATACCGGTACACCTGGTAAATACCGATTGCTTAACGAGCAATCTATTTTAATTTTTGTTTTTTGCGCTTGCGACCGAGGTGATATATTTTGTTTCTTATCGTTGATTATTATTTTATTTTTCGCACTTCACTGCAATATGCACATTTGCTTTTAGGTTTTATTTTAATTTATGTGTTTTTAATTCACTTAGTATTTACAATTAAGTTTTTACGTTTATTATTTGTTTTGTTTGGTTTCTGAATTTCATTGTTTTGACTATCTTCACTGTTTTAATTTTGGTCACCACATGTCTATTGAATTTAAACTTTTGGCGTGAACTCGAGTATATTTATTGTTTGTCGCGCTTGTTACATTAATATTTAGTTTACTGGTGTGTCCTTGTTGTCTTTTGTTTGTGAATTCTTAGGAATTGTATTTGTTGTCAAAAATTGCTTTTGACATACTTTTACTTTTTAAATATGTAGTCACTTCACTTTTTAACTGGCGCACTGTTAAACTGGTGTTCTCTGTAAGAGAGTTCGCGGGTGACTGAATATGTGCGTCGTCCGGATATTTGTTTGGATTAAAGCAATTTCGTGTGAAAATCTTTGCTTATAAATGGTTTTGTGTTTCGCTGAGTCACTTACGGAGAGTTTCCTTAATAACTTTTGGGACATGAATTTATTTTGCAAAAACAAATTAAATCCAGTAAACAAATAAACTAAATTCAATTAACAAATAAATTAAATTCAGTGAATAAATAAGTTAAATCCAGTAAACAAATAAACTAAATTCAATTAACAAATAAACTAAACAAATAAATTAAATTCAGTGAACAAATAAGTTAAATCCAGTAAACAAATAAACTAAATTCAATTAACAAATAAACTAAACAAATAAATTAAATTCAGTGAACAAATAAAAACCACTGAATGAAAATAAAAAAACGAAAAACCAAATTAACGGAAGGACCATTCGACAAACCAACTGAGGACGTATCAAGTGACCAAGAGGAAAAATCACAAAACACATCAAAAATGGCCACAGATAACGCCACAATCAGGACAGACATAACACATTTGGCCCAACAAATACAAGCAATTGTGTCAGCGGTGAACCAACTACAATTAAAGGAAAACGAGGAACCTGAAATACGCCGTGAGACTAATCGAACACGAGGATATAGCTTTTAAATTCAACAGGCCCGAAGACATAGAGTTGGAGGCATTCAAAAACCTTCCAAAATTCAGCGGGAACCCAGAGGAATATGCCTCTTGGAGAGACAACGTCTGCAACATAATGAAAGCCTGTGAAGCCCATAGAGGACATGCCAGATATGCCAAGCACTATCTATAATAAAATATAAAATTATAGGAGAAGCAGCTAGGCTATTAACAAATTATCGGACGAAATTTTGTCTCGAAGCTATACTGGACCGATTGGATGCAGCATATAGTGACAACAGGCCCCTCTATGTATAGAAAGAAGATATGTCACGCATTCGGCAAGGAAGAAACACGCTGGCTAAATATTACGATGAACTCAACAAAGCCTTAAATCTAATCATATCGCAAATTCAGTTCGAAGCACGTCATCAAGAAGGGAAAAAGGCATTATGCGAAGAAGCCGAAAAAGAAGCAGCAAGGGTATTCTTAAACGGACTAAATAACATGCTGGCAAAACAAACCTTATACGCCCATAGGTGTGAATCATTAGCAGAAGCTTACAGCATAGCCCTAGCCGTACAACACGATACGAGGCACACGGATATCGCACCAAACTTCCGGAAGATTAAGAAAAGCCACTCACAATACAGCCCGCCGAGATACTACCAACCGCAAAGAAATCAAACTCCCAGGAACTTCGACGACAGAGAACAGCGAGTACCAAATATAGAAGTGGAACGATCCCAACAGCATTATAGAGGAAGAGATTCACGGCAATATTTCAGACCCGCATGGAGACAGCAACAGCTTTATAACAACAGCAGAAATCAACCACAGCCAGAACCCATGGACGTGGATAGGTCTACCATCAGAACAGCAAGGCAAAACAATCCACTCAGAAGACCCCAACAATTCCAACAACAGGCCCACCAAACGGAGCTGGAACAACAGCTGATCAACAACCTAACGCCAGCCTCAGAAGCAGACTATATAGCAAATAATGTAAGTAAAAATGATATTTTGGCGGATTTTGGGATAACGTGGAATGTTTTAATTATGACGGTGAAGTGTTCCGCCGAACGCTGTTCACAAAAGATATCACGGAGATAATAAAGCATAAAAATAAAACACTGTTAATTGTTTTCGGAGGCGTTTATTTATTTTATATCTTTAGTTTACACTAATAGCTTGCCAAGAGTTCACAATATGTGTCACGGTTTTTATTCCTTTGTCTTTGTCTTTTTCTTTACTTTTCTGTTTTACATTTTTGCACCGAGAAAAGTATGGCGAATTAACATTAACTGTAACGAACGCACACGTTAGGATGCAACAAAGATACTCGGGTTAACTTGCGTACGAGGGTTGCCTCTTATGTTTCGGGATTTGGCAACCCCAGTGTTGCAATCCGGCAATTGACAGATCTGTCGTAAAGTTGGACATTTTTGAGGTTATACGCACTCAGAACGTTTTGACATACGAGCGGTATTTGTGTTGTTTACAGTAACTTAAAAGATTCATCTCGGCCCAAAAATGGAATTAAATCGTCAACATTTTCGTGCGATTATTTTTTACAACTTTCGGCGTGGATTAACTCAGCAACAGTGCATGGATGAACTTAATTCAATTTTTGGCGATGAAGCTCCATCAAGGACCAGTGTTTATCGATGGTATGGTGAATTCAATCGTGGTCGTAGTTCACTCCAAGATGAATTTCGTAAAGGTCGTTCAAAATCAGTTGTTGTTCCGAAAACGATTGATGCTGTGCGCGAACTGATATTGGAAGATCGTCATGTGACCTATCGTGAGATTGAGACAACCTTAGGCGTTAGTGGGACCAGCATACATTCAATATTGCATAAACATTTGACTGTCAAAAAAATTTGTTCGCGTTGGATCCCACACAATTTGTAAATCGCCCAAAAAAAGGCTCGTGTCAATTGGTCGAAAGAAATGCTCAAAAAATACGCTCGCGGTGCTTCGAAACACGTCTATGACATCGTGACAGGTGATGAATCCTGGATTTACGCGTATGAGCCCGAAAGTAAACAGCAGTCGACTGTCTGGGTGTTTCAAGATGAGCCAAATCCAACAAAAGTTGTTTGCGCACGAAGCACTTCCAAGCAAATGGTCGCCTGTTTTTTCGGAAAAACTGGACATGTCGCAACCGTACCACTAGAACAACGCAGAACAGTCAATTCTGAGTGGTACACAACCATTTGTTTGGCAGTTGTCTTCCAAGAAATCAGGAAAACCAACCGCCGAAGACGGATCACTCTTCACCACGACAATGCGAGCTCTCACACATCGGCTGCGACAACTGCATTTTTGAGCACCCAAAACATCGATTTGATGGGTCATCCGCCGTATAGTCCTGACTTGGCACCGAATGACTTTTTTTTTATTCCCGTACGTAAAAAACAAACTGAGAGGTCAACGTTTTTCGACACCTGAAGAAGCGGTTGCTGCATTCAGAATGCATGTGTTGGAGATACCTCAATCAGAGTGGCAAAAGTGCTTCGACAATTGGTTCAAACGCATGCAAAAGTGTATAGATCTTCATGGGGTATATTTTGAAAAACAATAAAGTGATTTTCGATGATCAATATTTGTTTTTGTTCTCTAATCCCGAAATATAAAAGGCAACCCTCGTATTTAAAAATCTAAACTTCTGGTCGATCAGTTCTTTTCTTGTTTCTCCGCGTCGCGCCGATCAAACCTCCTCGTTGGGTTCTCTGTGTTAGACTCACGAAACGTCTTTCGTGGGAAGGGGGGATCTGACCTCCGTGAATGCTACTTGATGACTGATTATCGCGACGGTTGCGTTCGTGGATCCTGAATCTCGAATGTTCTCTCTGGTTGATCTATTAGCATTATGCTAATAGATCTATTGTTTTCTCCTGCAGCGAAGGTCAGGTCAAAAGGGACTGAGAAAAGAGGAAGGAACCAAGGGGCATCATAGGATCATTGTGTAGCTGCTTAATAGCCTGCAACGCAATTAGGACAATGGTGCTATAAGGGATTTCGGAATACAATGGTAATTGTGTCCCGTATCTTAGCTGGCGGCCAGGATTATATTTGCACGTTTGCAGGTAACGCTGGCTAACAGGGGCGCCGATCAGGTTTTCGAATTTACGATGCCTGTATGATGTATATAATTATTTTTAGGAATTTAGGACGATGCGTTAAATGTCCTTGGAAAGGCAATGTTTGTCCGTTTGTTGTGTCCTTCGATCGCCGTGCAGGCGTAGGACGATTGATCGGACTTGTGATAGTTGCCTCCAAGATGTATGTTACCTTCGTTTCAGGTATGGTGGAGGACTTTTAAGGACACGTGTCTGTGGACAAGTGTAATTTACCTATAGGTGAGTGTGTTCCTTGGCGGAACGACGACATCTCGACCAATAGGGGATTGTGTGGTTCATAGAACCGCTACAATATCATTAAAGAATCTTTTGTTATATTAAAAAATGGGTTGCCTAGTTTAAGTTTAAAAAACCCTGATACTCAAAAAGAGTATTCAATTTTAATAGATTCGGGTGCAACTCAAAATTATTGCAAAAATACTATAGATTTAAGCTTTTCGGTTCCAATAAAACAAACATATATAAAAACTCTCCATGGAAGAAGTATTATAGAGGCAAAAAGGAACATTCACATTTTAGGGAAAAAATTAGAATTTTTTGAGCTCAACGATTTGAAGGAATTTGATTTAGTTATTGGACTAGAGGGACTAAGGAAATTAAAAGCAGAAATTGATTTTTACGCAATGATAATGAAAACCGAATATGACAATAGGAATAATGAAAACCAGAAACTAAACTATACTATTGAGGATCAAGAACACAAAAGGGAGATAGACGCATTAATGAACAGAAATAAAAGGACCGATAAAAGTTTACCCTATACGACAAGCATCATCGCGACAATTAAAACAAAAGACGACGAACCAATCTGGTCTAAGCAATATCCGTATAGGATTGCCGACCAAGACTTCGTTAACAAAGAAATCGAAAGTTTACTACACCGTGGAATAATTAGACCTTCGAGAAGCCCGTACTGTTCACCTATTTGGATAGTTCCAAAGAAGGGACTAAACCCAGACGGCACACAAAAGAAAAGAATGGTAAATGACTATAGGAAATTAAATCTTCATACTATAAACGACAGGTACCCAATGCCAAACATTGTGCATACAATCCAAAACTTAGGGGAAGCAAAAGTCTTTTCCACATTGGACTTAGAGTCGGGATTTCACCAAATACTAATAGCCGAAAAAGACAAAGAGAAAACGGCATTTGCTGTAAATGGGGCATTTTACGAATATAATAGGTTAGCGTTTGGATTAAAAAACGCCCCAGCGATATTTCAACGCTGTGTGGACGACATTTTGAGACCCTTTGTAACAAAATTCTGTTATGTATATATCGACGACATAATTGTCTTCTCGAAAACTCGGGATGAACATATGAACCATCTCCGACAAATATTCGATGCTCTACATAAAGCTAACTTAACGATTTCAGAAGAGAAATCACATTTCTTTAAAGACTATGTGAAATTTTTAGGCTATATAATAAGCCACAAATCCATAAAAACAGACCCAGAAAAGATTGAGACCATCAGAAAATACCCAGACCCAACAAACCTCAAGGAGCTACGTGCCTTCCTTGGCCTAAATGGATTCTACCGTAAGTTCGTAAAAAAACTTCGCCATAATAGCAAAGCCCCTAACGAACCTACTCAAAACCGATCAAATGGTCCCACAGAAAGAAAGTACAAATTATAAAATAAAATTAAATCAAGAAGAAAGAAAATCATTTGAAGACCTGAAAGCAAATTTAGAAGAATGCATGGAGCTATCGCAACCAGACTATTCCAAACCATTCGAACTAACCACTGACGCATCAAACACAGCGATTGGCGCAGTATTATCTCAAGAAAAACGACCGATTACATTCATCTCTAGAGCATTATCAAAGACAGAACAAAACTACGCAACAAAGGAAAAAGAATTGCTAGCCATAATCTTTGCACTAGACAAACTAAGAATACACATACAGGGAGTATCAGACTTAACGATTTTCATAGACCACCAGTCTCTGACCTATGCAGTGTCCGAAAAGAATACAAATACTAAGATAAAAAGGTGGACAAATAGGATAGAGGAATATGGAGCAAAAATAGTATACAAGCCTGGCAAAGAAAATATAGTTGCAGACGCATTAAGTAGACAACAGATAAATAATTCATCAACATCCTCCGTACATTCAAGGGATAGTTCACCAGTCTACAAAATAAAAAGCGTTGCAAAGCCAGTATATCAATTTAAAAGTCAGATATTCATAGAATTTGCGGAAGAAGACAAAGTAGAACACAAAACAACATTTACGGATTACAAAAGATTCCACTTAAAAATCAGTAATTTATCAGGAATCATTGGGGGGTTAAAAACGGTTATAAACTCGAACCACAACAACGCTATCCATTGCGATGAAGTGACACTTCACGACTTCCGAAACATAGTCGAAGAAAACCTAAACTGCGATAAAATCGTTCACGCACCAAATTCTGTAATAGATGTAATAAATGAGGACGAACAACTTAGAATTGTTCAAGAAACACACAAAAGAGCTCATCGAAACTATTGAAACAACATTTTAGAAATATCTGGAAAATACTTCTGGCTCACATTCAAACAAATGTGCAAAGCCGAAACAAAAATCTGCGAAGTTTGTTCAACCTGTAAATATGAAAGACATGTGGGGGGTTTCTCTATTCTACATGAGAAACAACCCACAATTCCAACCAACTTTTCCACCTAATTTCGACCGCTTTCAGCGCGTCATACTCACCCCTTTCCTTTATATGTATTCCACCGTAAAACATTTCAAACGGACGTATAGCTAAACTCATTATCCTTAGCAGATAATGCATAATTGAGTTTAGCTACATAAATGTCATACGGCAACTCCATTCTTGCTAACCATGAGTTTCCCATCGGAAATCTCATAATGTCGGTTAGCAACAACAAGTCTAAAAGAACGACGCTGTTGCATCATAGCAAAATAGCTGGGGTAATTTCAGCGTCTTAGAGTCTGGTTCTCACGCGAATTATTTCCCAAACATCAGCGGCGTCCTATCGACTTTCCCTCAGATCACCCATTCGCTTGGGATCAATGATCTCTCTTTGCAGGGGAGTAACATCAGCTAGGTTTCCCTCTCATTCGTATTTCTTTCCACGGTTCAATGCGCTCTAACTACGCCATAGCCGTACCACTGGGTCAGTAGGTCGTGTCAGTAGCTGCATCTGATACCAACACACACAACCAAGGCTACCACGAGATCACAGCATATCATGTTTTCTGTTCTCTCATTCTTCATGTCCGTCAATTACCCTATTAACAAAAGTTACTCACACTTTGACGGGCGTGAGGTTGAGAGAGCAGAGGCGTGGTCTCTTTTGGTTGTCCTGTGTAATGAAATATGAATTTCAACCCCAATTCACACCAGTCGCTATTCAATCACCATCGCGTGCAGTCACGCTGCCGCAGGAGTTGCTAGTCATTTTCCACAGTGTCACGTCGCGCCGCCCCTCGTGATAATAGAATTAATAATACAAAAAAAAAAAATAAAATTAACTTTTAGTAAAGACAGTGCGTTTTTATTTATCGTGCCCTTTTGAGTGCTGGAGTTACAACATTTTCGTCGGACCAACATCGTTGGGGAGTGAGTGAATACTTGCCGTACGTTGGCATCATACTTTAACCCTCACAGACACCCGATTAAACAAGTAATAAAACCCACACCTATCCCAACAAAATTAGGAAAAAGTCTACAGATGGACACATTCTATTTAGAGAAGAAAATATATATAACAACAATAGACACATACAGCAAATATCTGTATATCCGTAATATACCAAACGAAATTGGAACAACAGTAGTCATCGACGAGATAATCTCTCAAATATTTCCCTTCGCCGAATCAATCATGACTGATAACGCACCAATCCTCAAAGGAATAAAAACCGAATTTTTACTCAAACAAAGAGGAATAACACATATACTGGCCCCAGTAGCCCATTCAACATCCAATTCAAATATCGAGAGAGTTCATTAAACGTTATTAGAAATCAGTAGAAGTCTGGCAGTTGACAAATCCACCTCAATGCCAGAAGAAATATTCAACGCGGTTAAGCAATACAACTTAACAATTCATTCAACTACGGAAGTCAAACCAAGCGAATTATTTTTCGGTGTAGTAACAGTAGACATACAAGATAAACTAAAGAACGCACAAGAGAAACAAAATCGATTCCAAAATAAAAAGAGAAAAGATAAAATATATTCACCCGGAGATATTATTTTTGTAAAAAAGAACAGACGAGGGAAAAACGAAACGCGTTACACAAAACATATTGTAGTGGTAGATCAAGGAACCACGATAATTGGAAATGGAGGTAAAAGAATTCACAAGGATCTTATTCGTGCTGGGAATAATTGAAACAATCACCGGAAATATGGAAATTATACCTTTAAAGGACAACAAATTTACCTCAACAAAAATCCCAGACGTATGTGTATATGTAAACTCAAGTATATTAATTCACCCATTTAATCTAACATAAATTATGAGCCCCTACAGAGAAATCACATCCCAGAACTTAAAGAAATAATAAAACATGAAGCTGAAAATATTCCATTAGTAAATATCCTAGCCTACGCAGACGTATTTGTTTATAGGAAGAAAGATACAATCTTCGTCAAATACCCAATGATAATCTAGCCCTAGATACATTCCATGGATTAGCTCAAATCATGCCAGAAACCGTAGTATGTAATAAGACAAATGAATGTACAATAAAAAAAATATATATATAAATGAAATTATAAGAATGGCAGACGATACAATAGAAAGAATTAATGAAATTGTAATCCATAGCAATAAGATAGAAATAAAAATTAATAATATACTATACCCAAACTCAAGACTAAATGAGGAAATTTATAATACCTTTAGAAGATAATCCAGTATTAAGCATTATAATTTGTATACTACTTTTTAAAACTATAATATTTCTTCGTAAATTTTTTTAACATACTATATAAGAGGTACAATGAATTCAAAACTAAATAAGATAAATTAAAATCAAAAAAATCTTTAATAACAGGTTACTAGAGTTACAACATATAAACAAACAATGGGGACATTGTATTTTAACGGAGGGGGGAGTTAACGTATGAATCACCCAACCACTATGCATCCTTATGTTCACCTTGAAATAAGAAATTCATCTAACAAGAACTAGCGTCTGCATTTTTACAATCTTCTAGGAATGTGTTTCCTATTCATTCCTTAAAATATTTAACAGTAAAATTGTGTCTAGACATTGTGGCGGCTCCTTCGAACGCCACTAACCAATCTTCCAATAAACCTAGGTAAAAACCCCCAAATAGGGCATACAATAAAAGAGAAACAAGTTCCGTGGCAATTCCATTGAACGCCACTACTTACCTTACAGGTACACAAGGTAATAGTTCCCTGAAATACATTAAAAGGCCTGTACTTACCTTCTGTACTGTACCTGCAAAATACAAGAAAAACCCTGTGAAACATTAAGTCGCGCTGAAGTAAAATTACACCGGCATCAAATGCTATATTCTTCAAGGCAATTTGGTTTAACAACCAACCAACCAATATTGCCTGTGCAATATCTACGCGATATCCCCTTGCACACCAGCTGCACACCATCAGAAAAAGGTATTTTGCCTTAGCAAGCATGCCCACATCGAACGACCGATACATGAGGGCATCCGGCTGGCGCCCCGGCGGTCGAATTCGCAAATGGAAAATTACCATCAGAGTTCGACTGTGAGGATACACCAACAACACGCACACGATCAGCATCACGCTACTCGTAGCCACTGATCGTGTAAACATTGCAACCCTTGTGCCGTCGAGATACTCGCACCTGTTGCGAACTTAAAAAGGGGACTTATGCAATGTCTGCATACTTGCGGACGCACACGATGAGCAGCGAAAGCAATCATCGTGTGTGTATTTCCACCCCTTTTTGTGTTGAACCAAATGCCAAAGGGACATATGACCAAATTTGGTCATCGAAGCGATGATGGGATTTTGGTATCCTATTGCTTCAATAAAATGATTTAATCTCGGTTCGGATTCCGTGAGGGCAAGTGGCGCCCTCACGTTAATTTACATCCCTCTTGGGCCGTCCCAAGGGATCGGTTAATTCACTACCTTCCAAGTCCTGATTGTCTCGTCGGTGTCGTCGATCACTATCAAGAGTAAAAAGCGTTGCAAAACGGAAACCATATCCCACGTGAAGTAATATTATAGTTTGAATTGAAATCCCTTACGCGATTGGAACTCTTACCTTGTGTAAATATAAACAATACTTCGAAGTGAAGTGAAGTAATACTATGAAATACTAACTATTAATTGTAATTATATGTTCTAAACGGGAAGTAATATTATAGTTTGAATTGAAATCCCTTGCGCGCTAGGAACTCACACCTTGTGTTAACTAAAGCAATATATTGAATGTGAATTGAAGTATTAAATGTAAATCAAAAATTACCTTTTTTTTGAAATAAAAATTGGAGATGAAATTATATTTCGAATATTATAAACTCAGTGTTTGATTTAATCCCGATTCGAGAGTTACTCCTGACGAGGTCGTGAAGGCCTGACCCCATACCCACATTGGTGACACACCGACGTGTGACGTGACACGCAACCTCAAAACAGTGACACTTTCCATTTTCCTGTCGCCAAAAGAAACCATCATTTACCCACATTGGTGACACGCCGACGCGTGCGATGACGCATCGTCTGGAAGTTTTTTTTAGTGTTATCAAAGTAAAGACGGAGTCAGAGAAGGGTCCTATCCCCAACGCATTATATTCTACAACATTCGAGCAGCAGGGCGAAGCCAATACATCGGAATCAGTAACCAAACACCAGGTTTTCTTTTTTTATTACGATTTTTTTCAAATTTTGTTATTCCGCCTTCCGGTGAGCTCCGTCTGAGCCACCAACATTAAAATTTTAAAATTGTAAATATCCGAGTGGATCATTAATTTTAAGCACAGATATTGAAAGTCTACAAATTGAAGAAAAAAATTTTTTTCCCGTTGTTTTGAAAGCAAGAAAGCTGAAAGACTATTTGAAACACCACGACAAAAACACAAACAGAGAAAATTTTTATACGGTCAGAGGTTTAACTGTATATTAAGTTCACCGAAATCGATTTCTGTTTGAAACACGATTTTTACTTTTATTAACAATAAATGCAAACAAATAAACAGCGATTGGAAAACGTAGTAACCTAGAAACTTAACTAAACCCAAGTAAATTAAATTAAATATCACAAATTCCAGTAAGGAATATAAATTTTGAGCAAACCCATAGAACAGAAAGAGAAAACCTTTTTTTTAAAAAAAAAAAAAAAACGACTTATACCAAGGTAACGACTTAATACCAACTATAGTAAGCCCCTTCCGGGTACCGAGCAAGATTAGCCATTCGACACACACACAGGCACTCAATATCGCGCGACACCTTTTCGACTCAGCTATCGAGACCGGTTTGCACATGCATCCGCCCTACCCTAGCCCGCTTAACATTTTTTTTCTTGGCGACGACAATCGTTTCTGCCGTACTGCGCAGCAGGTTAAAGTTTTTCTCTTGCCTGTTCTTCCTTCACGCCGCGCACCCTATATTTCCACATCCTGGCACCTTGGAGTACCAATGCCAACGACCTCTTATATCCCACATCCTGGCACCTTGGAGTACCAATGCCAGCGATCTTTTATATCCTATCTCCTGGCACTTTGGGAGTACCAATGCCAGCGAGACTCTAACTTCACATCCTGGCACTTTGGAGTACCAATGCCAGTGGCCTCTAGCACCGCACTTCCTGGCACATTGGAGCACCAATGCCAGCGAAGCTTTTGCACCACCCGACTCCATTTGACTACGTTCGACTCGCGTCCCACTTTCATTCAGCGACATCCCACTTCACACGTTTCACCACGCTTCCGGACGGCTTATTATTCACCACCAGCTACTGCACGTAACATACAACAGTAAGACGCCGGCCTCACCCCTACATCCTGGCACTTGGGAGTACCAATGCCAGTGATCCTTATTACCTCACCTTCTGGCACCTTGGAGTACTGTGGCGGTTCCGCCAGATCCCACGGCTCGCCTTCCTGAAAAAAACCCCCATAACCACAACCCGGTCTGCACCAGCTTTCGCTAATGCAATTCGCATTAGCATCTTAAATGCTTCACGCATCAAACAGATCCAATTATTATAACCCAAAAGTACCTGCAAAAGAATTCTTACCTTTTCAAGCATTCCTTCGCTTACAAATCCCCTGTAAGAGTTCTTAATTTCCTCATCATAAATTTCCTGAAAAGAAAAACCCCGGTTCACATATCATGTAACCATTCCAGCCAGGAATAATTAGCATTGCGTCGCCTATTGCCAGCTTCATTCATGTATACGATAAACTTCCTTATGTATACATTTAGCTGGTGACGTTTTTCTTCCAGCAATAAAATTCTCTGACTCGCACAATGTGCAAACCAAAGCAAATACGCATCTCGCGTCTTAAACCTATTAGCACCATGTGCATCGGCATTGCGGCAATCGTAACAGCTGCAATGCATACCATAGACAATTCATATCGTTTAGGTTTTCGAATCACATTTTCTATTTAATGAGCGGCTGCTATTTATCTAGCTAACCCTCATTACCGAACTATGCATTAGGTCATATTTCCCTTGTCCTTTGATTCGCCGAATCTTGTCCCTTACGAACTAGATGCATAAATAATACAAAGCCATTAGCATCCGACGAGATGCGATTCGTTTGTTTCAACAAACACACATCTCTTGGATGCCCATTATGCCCCGTCCTTGAGTTTCAGGATTATTTCTATGGCCTTGTGTATGAAAAATAAACCAATGTGATCTTCACTCACACATACACACTCATTGCCAAGTCTGTCTTCCTTGTTTCCACCACAGAGAAACATTTTCGTCTTGGACAAACTCAGCTCAAAACGAGATATTTATCAAGGAGTCGAATTTCATCCAGCGATCGAGACGGTCGCTCCGCCATCCACCGTGCCGGCGCCGGCACGGTGTGACACAAAAGTCGGAGAGTTAGAGTCGAGCGCGTCGAAAATAAAAAAATAATTTTTCTTGTGCCCCCCAGTATAAGGCAGTTTTAAGTTGAATAATTGTGAACCAGTTAAATTACAATATATTAAATAAAATAATAGAACTTTTAGACAGACAACCAAACCGCGTTACATTTTGTTTGTTTCCTGAGTGTTTATGTGTTCTTCCGTTTTATCGACGAACAGTTTAGTTTACGGCGACGAAATGGATAACGATAATCAGATGTTGGCGGAGGAAGGGAACGGAGTACCCATGCCGGTACATACTTCCTCCCCACAGTACCAACGCCAGCGTAACTTTATCTCTAACTCCTGACACCTTGGGAAAACCAATGTCAACGAGCCACATGGGATCCGACTAATTGGAATCATACCACTCGTCGGCCCATAACCAACCCCAAATACCACCATGAACCGTACCACACATCTTTTGCCCATATCGGCATCACCGCGGCGTAATCGGGTTCATGGCTCATCCTATTTGTTGTACATAGTACATTTTAAGGCATAACTCTTCCGTTTTTCTTTCCCTTTTTCCCACACATCGCCAGCAGAGCGATACTTTGTCCTACCTTTTTTATCTTCACTACGTCACTGGGGGGTGGAGTACTGTGGCGATTCTCCCAAACGCCAGCACCCATCGTCCCATTATCTAGGTAAAAACCCCCAAATAGGGCATACAATCAAAAAGAGAAACAAGTACTGTGGCAGTTCCATTGAACGCACAAGGTAACAGTTCCCTGAAATTCATTACAAGCCTACACTTACCTTCTGTACTGTACCTGCAAAATCGAAGCAAAACCATGAAACATAAATTCTCGCTGATACGAAATTACAGCGGCAACAAATATAATACCTTCAAGACAATTTGGTTTAACAACCAACCAACCAATATGGCCTGTGCAAATATCTACGCGATATTCTTTTGTGCGCCAGCTCCACACCAGCAGAAAAAGGTATTTTGCCTTAGCAAGCATGTCCACATCGAACGACCGATACATGAGGGCATCCGGCTGGCGCCCCGGCAGTCGAATTCGCAAATGGAAAATTACCATCAGAGTTCGACTGTGAGGATACACCAACAACACGCACACGATCAGCATCACGCTACTCGTAGCCACTGATCGTGTAAACATTGCAACCCTTTTGCCGTCGAGATACTCGCACCTGTTGCGAACTTAAAAAGGGGACTTATGCAATGTCTGCATACTTGCGGACGCACACGATGAGCAGCGAAAGCAATCATCGTGTGTGTATTTCCACCCCTTTTGAGTTGAACCTAACGCAAAAAAGAATGTATTACCAAATATGGTCATCGAAGCGATGATTGGATTTTGGTATCCTATTGCTTCAATAAAATGATTTAATCTCGGTTCGGATTCCGTGAGGGCAAGTCGTGCGCTCACGTTAATTTACATCCCTCTTGGGCCGACCCAAGGGATCGGTTAATTCACTACCTTCCAAGTCCTGATTGTCTCGTCGGTGTCGTCGATCACTATCAAGAGTAAAAAGCGTTGCAAAACGGAAACCATATCCCACGTGAAGTAATATTATAGTTTGAATTGAAATCCCTTACGCGATTGGAACTCTTACCTTGTGTAAATATAAACAATACTTCGAAGTGAAGTGAAGTAATACTATGAAATACTAACTATTAATTGTAATTATATGTTCTAAACGGGAAGTAATATTATAGTTTGAATTGAAGTCCCTTGCGCGCTAGAACGAAAACGGACATATAGTCTGCTGAAACGCGAGCTGCTGTAGTTTAACTTCAATATAAAGCGTATATCTAAAGAAAGTTGAATTCTATTGATTAAGACAAATTTAATTTCAAGATAAAGTGTGTATACAAAGAAAGTTGAATTCTATTGATTAAGACGAATTTAATTCCAATATAACGTGTGAATTCTAATGAATAAGACAAACCGTACATGTGAACTTTTCAGTTTTAATTACTTAGTGCATAACTCAAACCATACACGTGAAGTTTTCAGTTAAAATTACTTAATGAATAAGACAAACTGTACATGTGAACTTTTCAGTTGTAATTACTTAGTGCATAGACAAACAATACATGTAACCTTTCAGCTAGAATTACTTAGTGGTTAAGCCAAATTGCACAAGTGTGACTTGTTAATTAAAAATTCTTAGTGAAATAAGCGTACCATATATATTTTCTGTTTGGAACAGTAGCTGTTATGTTTTAAGTTCAATTGGTGTGGCGTCTGAACGGTAGTATCCACAATAAAGTTGTTAATAAAATGCTCGACAGTTTCTTTTAATTTCTCTCGTCACGATGTGGTAATAAGTAATAGACATTGATGGGGAAAAACCTTCAAACCCCATAACATCATTTACCTAGATCCAAAAAAACCCAAAATAAAATGCTAAGCAAAACATATGTATCTATACGTTGGGTCATTAAAAACACATTAGAAGATTCCTAGGTTAAGATAGAATTTAAGTATAAATAGCATAGAAAAACTGTAGAGAGTGTTCCCGCCAAATCTACTTCCCATTTTAGTCCTTCTTAACCACATCATAAATGCTTCACATTTCCCAGAGAACTGGAAAATTGCGGTAGTAATTCCCATTAAAAAGTCCGGCAGTTCCAATAACACCTCCAACTATCGTCCAATATCTTTATTGAACACCCTAAGCAAAATATTGGAATGTAAGATCTACCAAAACCTTCTTTCGTTTGCCAGTGATAACGCTCTCATTCCTAATTCTCAGTTTGGCTTTCGTGAGCGACACTCTACTTGCCATGCGTTACTAAAACTTACACACGATGTCACAACTGGTCTAGAAAACCAATGCCCTACCGTATGCATATCTCTCGATATCTCCAAAGCATTTTATTGTGTCTGGATCTCAGGACTTCTTTATAAGCTGCACTGAATTCCAATATCACAAAGCTCCTAGCATCTTATCTTTCTGGGAGGAAATTCATGGTCAGAATAAATTCTTCCCTCTCACAAACTCACAACATAACCGCAGGAGTTCCCCAAGGATCCATTCTTGGACCACTTTTATATCTTCTATACACATCCGATATCCCCCAACCTCCACCTAGTGTTGTAATGCTAAATTATGCTGATGATACTTTAATCTACTCTAGCAGTAGATTTGTCAAAGCGGCAAGAAACCGCGTTAACAACTTCCTCCCGCTCATCTCAGCATACTTTAACAAATGGAAAATTCGCCTCAACCCAACCAAAACCCAGCTAACAGTGTTTAAGGGCAAAAACGCTCACTGCACAAACAACACTAAACGTTGCCACAACAAAATTAAACTATATCTTAATAACACCCTCATAAAACCTTCCAAAACCCTAAAATATTTGGGAGTAACCCTTTCCAACAACTGGTCATTCTCAACCCACATCAAAAATTCTCTTCAAAAAGCCTTAATACAGCTTAACCTGTGCAGACGAGTGTTATGGAAGCCTAAAGGCCTCTCTCTTAAGGTCAAACAGCTCATCTACAAACAGATAATCAGACCTACTCTTACATACGCCTGCCCATTATGGTACCACATCTCACCCTCCCAAATGGAGAAATTACGAGTGTTTGAACGAAAATGTTTCCGGTTTATCACTGGCTTACACCGCAAAACCAACTCATATAGATACCATTGTAACAACGACCTTTACAACACCGCAGGCATCGAACGACTGGATAGACGGATCCTAGAACTGTCGATAAATTTCATAGAAAACCTTCCTAACAATCCCAACGCGATAATAACGGACCTACCATCACCCTCCTCCAATACGGGAGCTCACTACCGTAATTGTCTCCAAATCAGGGCCCTCTTCGCCGCAGGCAAACTGGTTAACGATCTAAACGAGATCGTGTACCACAACACCGAACTGGCACCCAATCATTTCAAATACAGCAACATCCAACCATTCTCCAAGATCCTTACCTTTAACACAGAACCGAATGGCTATCCCATCCTTCAAGATCTTACCTGATCCTATCCCTTAGTATCCTCAATCCCAACGAAAAATCCCACATCCATAACTAAAAATTGTAAATATTATTTTTAAATCAAATTCGAATTGTCACTATCATTGCAATATCAAATATTGTAAATTGTATATAAGATTAGACTAAGTTAGATTAAGTTAGATTAAGTTATGTTAAGTAATTTTAAGTAGGCTAAGTTAAAATAAACAGAGTTCCTGGTTTTTCTTCTGACCTTTTCCAGGAAAAACAGAATTAACAATATATATAATCACATTAAATCTTAAGCACATCTAAAAAGAATTGTTTGAAAAATGTTAACAAATAGCATGTAAACACTTATTATGTAACCAATCTATTATAAGTTAGCTGTATTACTTATTGTAACTATTAATTTTTGGTCAAATAAATGCAGTATATTAAAAAAAAAAAAAAAATGTAGAGAGTGTTCATAGTGACCTGTAATTTTACGAATAAAATAAAGAGGCATAGCCTCCGAAAAAAAAATATTTTTACTTCATACAAAATATATCAACAATAACTCGTGCGACCGAAGTGATATATTTTAATTAATTATTATTTTGTTTTTCACACACCACTGAAGTGATTTTTTACGCACTTTTATCTTTATTTTATTTTATGCACTGTGTTGAATGTTGATTGGCGCAAGACTAATGACCTTGCCCAGACAAAATAAATCATTATGGAAAATTTAACAAGCCTCAGGACTTGCTAAATAAGGCCAAGACCGGCTCCCGGTTGTAGTGCCGATGATGATGATGATGATGAATGTTGATAGTGTTGAATTTTCACCTTCATTATTCGTTTTGTTTGTTTGTTTTTGAAGTTCTTTGTTTTAATTGTCATAACACATCATGTCACTGTTTTTCCTTTTCGTGGCTTCGTTCTCTTTTATTTGATTATTTTCATAGATATTAATTTCGTTTTGACTGTTTTTATCACTGTGGAGCAGCCGCACTTTATTTATGTCACTCAAGATAAATTACAACAGTGTGACAAACTTTTGTTTCGCGAAACTATCTTATAGATCGGTTTCAGAAGAGAACACGGTACTCCTCTTCCATGACGCTGTGGGGCTTTTCAGGGCCCGAAGAGCCATGCATCGCTCGATCCCCACCATTCCCAGCGATGCGACTTACCTTGAAGTCGAATCTTCAGCAAGATTATGCAACCTTGCTACGGCATTAACCGCCAACCAATTCGCTGGAATTAATTCGGTTATCCCCAAGGATAACCGACATAAATATATATTAGGCAGCTTACCTTTTTTGGGGGCTTTTCCAAACCTCTTCCCCACGGTCATTCCTAAAAGCATAATTCATGGCAAGATTATCATCTTGCCATGACATCAATTCATCAACCGAGCTTCCGCGACCCAACAATGGATGGCACATATCCACCAACACACGCTGATCTTCCCGTGTGTTATTTTCGTACCCATTCATTGACCTAGCATTATTTCGGGTTGCTTGCACATCTGCAAGCCAGATTTCCAACGGCATGTCTACGATCTATCTTTCCTAAAGTAAAGAAGATCAAATCAAACATTGGCCTTTCAGGCGCGCATATTTGCTTGGATCTTAGCATGACCGATTTTATGATCTGTTGCCGTTTCTTGGAACGATCACCAGCATCGGTCATGGCCACCAATTTTAGTTTACACAAAGTAAACATTCAAGCGGATACTTTCGCCTGACAGTGCTTTCAACGGGATTAACATATCCCTAAGATAACATGCATCGAATCATACGACCGAAATTTGTTTATTCTAGATGATCTAACAACGGCCATGCCCAATGTTCGATTCATTTTGCCAAGATAGATTTCTGCCTTCGGCAAGGGTTTTCTTGACTCACGTCAATCAAAGAATCTATCCCTTGCGTATGGCGGCAGTTTATCTTGCCCAAACATGTAGCAGCGGATTCGATCTGCTACATGAGTTTTTCTCTTTTCCTTTTGTTTGGACCTTCGCCATTGGCGGCGAATCCTTCAGTTTTTTTTTTTTGGTTTTCTTAGGATGTCTGTAAAGAGACATCCAACAAGGAGTCAGAAGTCATTCTTTATAGAGGTCGGTCGCGCCTTGTTATCCTCTTGATCAATACCTGTTAACATTAATAGAATAATAATTGCTCTCGTGTGAACAATAGTTAATTAAATAGTTGCCACTTGTGATCAATACCATAGTTACTTAAATAGTTGCCACTTGTGATCAATACCATAGTTACTTAAATAGTTGCCACTTGTGATCAATACCATAATACGAGGGTTGCCTTTTATATTTCGGGATTAGAGAACAAAAACAAATATTGATCATCAAAAATCACTTTATTGTTTTTCAAAATATTCCCCATGAAGGTCTATACACTTTTGCATGCGTTTGAACCAATTGTCGAAGCACTTTTGCCACTCTGATTGAGGTATCTCCAACACATGCATTCTGAATGCAGCAACCGCTTCTTCAGGTGTCGAAAAACGTTGACCTCTCAGTTTGTTTTTTACGTACGGGAATAAAAAGAAGTCATTCGGTGCCAAGTCAGGACTATACGGCGGATGACCCATCAAATTGATGTTTTGGGTGCTCAAAAATGCAGTTGGCGCAGCCGATGTGTGAGAGCTCGCATTGTCGTGGTGAAGAGTGATCCGTCTTCGGCGGTTGGTTATCCTGATTTCTTGGAAGACAACTGGCAAACAAATGGTTGTGTACCACTCAGAATTGACTGTTCTGCGTTGTTCTAGTGGTACGGTTGCGACATGTCCAGTTTTTCCGAAAAAACAGGCGACCGTTTGCTTGGAAGTGCTTCGTGCGCAAACAACTTTTGTTGGATTTGGCTCATCTTGAAACACCCAGACAGTCGACTGCTGTTTACTTTCGGTCTCATACGCGTAAATCCACGATTCATCACCTGTCACGATGTCATAGACGTGTTTCGAAGCACCGCGACCGTATTTTTGAGCATTTCTTTCGACCAATTGACACGATCCTTTTTTTGGGCGATTGACAAATTGTGTGGGATCCAACGCGAACAAATTTTTTTGACAGTCAAATCTTTATGCAATATTGAATGTATGCTGGTCCCACTAACGCCTAAGGTTGTCACAATCTCACGATTGGTCACATGACGATCTTCCAATATCAGTTCGCGCACAGCATCAATGGTTTTCGGAACAACAACTGATTTTGGACGACCTTCACGAAATCCATCTTGGAGTGAACTACGACCACGATTGAATTTACCATACCATCGATAAACACTGGTCCTTGATGGAGCTTCATAGCCAAAAATTGAATTAAGTTCATCCATGCACTGTTGCTGAGTTAATCCACGCCGAAAGTTGTAAAAAATAATCGCACGAAAATGTTGACGATTTAATTCCATTTTTTGGGCCGAGATGAATCTTTTAAGTTACTGTAAACAACACAAATAGCGCTCGTATGTCAAAACGTTCTGAGTGCGTATAACCTCAAAAATGTCCAACTTTACGACAGAGCTGTCAATTGCCGGATTGCAACGCCAGGGTTGCCAAATCCCGAAACATAAGAGGCAACCCTCGTAATAATTGCCTATTTATGAACATAATTGTACGACTAATCAAAATATGGTCGAAATAAAAATATTAAATTGAAGTCTATCAGTGTGTTTTCTTGGCGATCATCGAGGCCGCTGCTGTGCTCCACTCTTTCACGGCTGAATTCTCCTAGTGTAACCGCGGTGGTGTTTTTATTGAATCTGCGTTCGTACTGACGCCCTAATAAAAATACCTACAACGCTCTATTATCCCCTTCATATGTGGTTTAGCACCTGATTGCCTGTCATCGTATGGATCCCTCAATGAATGCCTGCTGGCAAGAAGGTATATTCTAATTTGCAACCTACTACCTACTGCCTTTCCTATCATCCTATGTATCGCATCCTGACCCTTGAAAAAAAACAGCAAAAACACACAACAGCAAACACCAATTAAAGGCAGTGGCAACTGTGTATTATGTCATTTACATTTCAACATACCCGACTACTTTAAATGAAAATAACCGGAAGAAACTCATCGCTGGCTAAAAATGCGCATAAAACCAGTTGTCCACCTCTTTATACACAACCACTCAATATTCACAGAGGTATGTTCTGAATCTGTCTCGGTTGTATAGTTAACTTCAATTGGCGTTGTTATGCTTTTCCTGCCACCGGTTTTTGTCCGGTCGTTTATTCACGAGCGTGTGATATACTCACCGGAAGGGATGACGGAGCAGTCACAGGATATGGTAATTTGTGAGTTTGAATTGTTGTCTGATGGTTTTTTTGATATACTCTAAATAGCAAATTGTGCTTTAGCAAGTTTATCAACACGATTTACAGCTCAACTTAAATTCTGGATAACGTTATTGGTCGTTACAGGTGGAATGATGTATGTGATTCGAGATGTGGTCGGGAGACATTCCTGGAAATCTGATTAGAAAAGTTGGCTGAGCTCCAATCAGGGAGATGCTATCAAATAATGTTACATACTCCGCGATATTGCCTGGAAACTCTTGACTCTAGACGTTGGAAATTGAGTAATATGTTCTCCACAAACAACGATCGAAGAAATGTTCGAGGTCGACTTTCCTCCGAGGACGAATTTTGTTTGAATGGGTCATGTATAGTCCAGAATATTTACAAGCCATGCCCGAGTTCACGGACATCAATGCCCCTACACCATCACATTCAAAATCTATCTGTTGACGTGACAACGTCTTATAAATCGTCTTATATACCTTGGGAGGCATTCGGAAAAAAGTTTGTAGCGTTACGATAACGATAACCGATAACGCACGAGCCGCAGTGAGCGAGAGCGCGACTCTCTTAATTGCTCCTAAGTCAAATGCAGAGAGACAACGGAAATACAGACAGCGCCTTGCACTGTCGAGAACAGATGTACAGGTTGAAAGTGTAAAGACAAAAAATACACAGAGACAACGCGAATACAGGCAGCGCCTTGCAGCATTAAATAAATCGGATATAGCTAAGAGAAAATTGTCTGTTCATAGTGGTTTCGCAGCGGCAAGTTCAAACAACGTTCAAGAACTACAGGTTGTAAACCTACAACAGCCTTCAGCAGCAGAACCCGTGTATTTTACAATACAACCAGTTATATCGGCGCAAGAGGTATGGGACATCAAATGGAACAAATCGATATCAAGATTTAAATTGATGTTTCTTGACAATGACTTTGGGTATGCTTGCTCTGTTTGCGATAGACTTTGGTTTGAACGCGATTTAAAACCGATCACAGTGCAACAGATGAACGTAATTTCGGACTGGCACACAAAAGAAAATCGACAACTGTGTCCTGACGAATACAGAGTAGTTTGCAATACTTGTAAAATTTCGTTAAGCAAACCAAAATTAATGCCTACACTTGGAGGCATTCGGAAAAAAACACTTTAATTTTGATTTAATAACTTGTATATTCAATGTTACATATTTAGGATACGTTGTCACGAATATAATGTCCGAGCGCCTTGCGCCTAGACAACCATTTTTTATTTTTTTTTTGATTGAATGACGCATTTATTGTACAATAATTTAACAAACGTTTACTTAAGACTAAAATGCTAAATCCTATTTTACAATCTTTTCTTATTCTGGCTCTACACGAGCACTCTAAATTACACGAAACAGTTTTGAGTAATGCCTTTCGGCGTACAATAATATTTTTATATTTTTATATTTTTATATATTTCCTGTTAACAGAATATTTTAGGAAGAAGTTCTCTCTCTGTTTTTTTTTTTTTTTTTAACTAATTATAACATAAGATAAGAAAACAAACATATTAACAAAATGTTAACACAAAGAGATTTTAAAACGAAAAGGAATCTAAACGAAAAATTGAAACGAAAAGGGAGAATAAATAAATATGAAAAGGGAACTGGGGAATGGGAAGGGAAGGCGTAGCGTCTGAACATCTTACTATATTTGGGGATATTAAATCCTTTCTTCATTGCAACACCAGTGGGGATGGGATCGGTCATTTATAGATTGATCTCGATCGCCTCTTGCCGTGCTTAAGCGCAAGTGAACTGCAACATTTGATACATCACTGTTATAAAGAATCCGTTTGTCCCTGGCGCCACGAAAAACGTGGTAAATAATAGGGACTCCGTGCTTGTTTTGGATAAGACCTTTTCTATCCAAGAGAGGGAACCCTTCTGGTGGGATAAACCCATTTTGGAGTGTATTCTCCAAGTACATGCCATTGGGGTAGTATGCTCCCGAGATAAGATTATTTTCGCTGCACATTGCCCTTCCAGTGTGACCACGAATAATTTTGATAATGAAATTGTCTATCCTATTTAACCCTGATTTGTCGTACAGTGTCTTATTAGGATAGAATTTCCTGTATTGAGACTCAGGTGTTCTATGTTATCCGAGGCAGGAACGCAATCACTGCCTCTCGAACATGCGAAACTTTTCCATGTAGGATGCGGAAACGTTAAACCATACCGGGCAACCATACACTAATATTGGACGAATAAATGCTGAGTACGAAATTATTTTAACTTTGTGATCTAGGAAACTATTTCGAAACGGACTTCTTGACATTGCATATGCACTTTTAGCTGCGGAGAGGGCAGCTGCTATATGCTTATCAAAGTATAGGTATTGGTCCATCCAAACACCAAGGTACCTGACAACAGTTTTCATTTGCAGCAGAAGATTATTGCTTCCTACAATGGAAAAGTTTTTCCAATTATGCCTTGTATCTCTTGAAGCTGTAGAAAGAGGTTTTGGCGGTTATTGTCGATTCGGTCGTAAGTGTTCCGCCGAACACTGTACGCACACAAGGAAGAACACACTGAGCGGAAACGGCACAAATAAAACACGAAAAACTGTTTTTCTATTTGTACGGTGACTTTTATTAATCCAAAAAACTTTATTTTGCACTTATCGTCTAGAATACAAACGTAGTTACCACACACGAAAGAAAACGCACGTTACTTAATCTTGCACACGGTTAAGACACATTCTAGAACACAAGTTAATTATTTTAAAATTCAGCACACGTACGACTCGACGTTCTCGAACAATTCTACTCACGACCTCATTCGGTTATCTCTTCGTTAGAGATCCTCGCGGTTCGATGATCAAAATCTCTCTGTCTTCTCCTTGACGATTCAAATCTCACTCCCCACAAAATACCCCGATACAGATTGTCCATCTGTATCTTTGCAGACAACTTTTCTCCTTACTTCTGCTAACAGAATTTCCGAATCTCTGTTAGCAGCATGTTATTAGTTCCCGGGGGTAATTTGGATGCCTACAAGGGATCACACATACATCATCATCGCCCTCGGTGGTGGTGATAGCATCTCAATCGCGCACAGAACCGAGATGATTATTAGGACGTATAGTCCGTAGGTTTATTTGTTTTGGTGTAAACACACGGAAATCCATTAGATCCTTCTGAGGGTCTGAAATTCAGAAGGGACCGGGATAGATCGTTTGTAGGTTTCACACCTCATGCATTATTTGAATTATCTCGTTGAGGTATTTGCGTTTCCCAGGAATCTGGTAGCGGATGACCAACATACATTATTGTATCGATGGGTTTGCGTGGTTTTTGTATCAGATTACCCGCACGTGCATCCGTTGATCGGCTCATTCTTTGGTGCTGGTAATTCTTTGTATCGAATGTCGGAATTGCCGGTTCAATGAGATGTTCCTGGGCGCAGGCCGCATGTATGGCATTTTTGAGAATAGGACGCCTGGGTGTTTATACCTTTATTTCAGGCATGATGAATTCTAATTGTTGAGCTTGGCCCAAAAAGCTTTGGGGACGTTCAGTTCCTTGCTTTTTGGTGTCGGTCTCAACGTTGGCTGCGAGTTGCCGGCCCTATGGTGGGACTTTAGGGCACGCGTCTGTGGGCGCGTGCAACGCTCTCAAGTAAGTACGTTCTTTGAAGGTATGACCTTACATGCGCGGAATTGTGCGTTCGTAGAACGCTACATCACTCCCCCCCTAGTGACGTAGTCACGATATGAAATAGCTAGTTGCTTGGGAGGTGTAGTTGAGTTTTACGGGCGTGCTCCCTTCCGCATTGGGCGGTGTTTGGGTGGTAGAGGAGCGAAAGCTATCGCGTTCGTCGTTCTTTTTCGCTTGTCAGTGGTTGGGGTTTTAGGTTGCCGCACATTGAGAATCTTCGCAGCCACTTCTTGTGCGCGCAGATCTCGCGCGCACTGCCGCGTTATCGGTCCGTGTAGGATGTCCGATGCCCCGCGCGCGACCATTTCGTGAGGGTTTGGTTGATTCTCAACAATTGCCGTGCCTGGCGTTTCGTGGGAGTCTGGGGATGGCACGGATTCGATAGCAGGGGGTCACCAACAAGGGTAACGACATACAAGTCTACCACTTCAACACAAACAAATACGGCAAACAACCCTGTAGCGTTCTACGAACGCACAATTCTGCGCAGGTAAGGTTCCTACCTTCAAAGAACTTACTTACCTGAGAGCGTTGCACGCGCCCACAGACCCGTGCCCCAAAGTCCCACGATAGGGCCTGCAACTCGCAGCCAACGTTGAGACCGACACCAAAAAGCAAGGAACTGAACGTCCCCAAAGCTTTTTAGGTCAAGCTCAACAATTATAACTCTTCATGCCTGAAACAAAGGTATAAACATCCGTGCGTTCTATTCCTAAAAAAAAACAATTCCCAAAATGCCATACATGCTGCCTGCGCCCAGGAACATCTCATCGAACCGGCAATTCCGAAATTCAATACAAAAGAATTGCTATCATCAAAGAATGCGCCGATCAACGGATGCACGTGCGGGTAATCTAATGCAAGGACCACCCAAATCCGTTGAACAACAGAAGGCAGCCACGACCTATCGCAATCAAAAATATCTCAACGAGATATGCGATGATTTATGAGGAGTTAAGCCAACAAAGGCAATACTTCGGTCCCACGGCCACGCTAGAATTTCACACCATTATAAAGATCTAATGGATTTCGATTCCGGGTACCAAGTTCAAGTAAGACCCACGGACTGTACGTCAAAACAATCGCCGAATATCTCTGGTCTGGGCGCCAGATGTTCTGTGCAAACAGAAGGCCGTGGAAATGAAATTCTATCACCAATGATAATGATGTATGCAAGGAATGACTTTCCCCTTTCAGGAAAATAGGAAATTACCCCTGGGATGAAATAGCATGTTGTTAACAGAGATTTCCGGAATTCTGTTAGCAGATCGAATAGAAAAATTTTTCCGTACAGATACAGATACCAGTTTGCAATCTGGATATCTGTGTGAGAGACAGGAGTCTACCCCGAACGCTCGAGACATCAGGTCTATTAGGTAGTTCACAAGCGGTCGTCAAGGAGACAAGGAGATGGGATGTTGAGGTCGAAACGGCATCGTTAGAAAACCTCCAGTTAAGGAAAAGGAGTCGAAGTAGAGTTGTTTGTGAGAAGTACCCAAAAGGGTTTATTTTGTAATGGAGTCCGAACCACGATCGTTTTGAGTTACCGATCGTGCCGTCGCGAAAATGTGTGTTGTCGCCTCGCGTGTGTCGCTCGTCCACGTACGTTAAGTCATTGTAGTGTAATGAAAAATTGTGATCCTTCGGAATTACCACCGAACTCAGTTATTAAGACAAATAAAGTAAATTAAACTGGATCTATAACCATCAGTGTTTGTTTTTGGCAATTGTTTTCGCTCCATTTGTGCTCCGGTGTGGATATCGCTTTCGTAGACAGTGTTTAGCGGGACACTTACAACATACACCAAAACACACCGCCAAAGTTAATCAACATCGAACCGCTAAAACCCCATCACAGAACGTGTCCCATCCCTACCCCAATTATAGCGTTTGAAATAATAGTGAAGAAGATCGTGTGATTCGAACTGACGCTATGACAGCTCGAATCACGAAAAAATTTTACCTAAGCGTTACACATCAGGCTACTGACCGTGTTTAGAATTTGATTTCCAAACTCGACTATATTCCACTGATGTGAATTATTTTTATTTATCGCTTGGTATACGGTTCTGATGTATTTTTCTTATTCGATTCTCCGTTCGGTGTTCTTCACTATTTTTGCTTGTGAATTGTGTGTGTATCTGTTAGAATCGCTACAAGGTGTTCTGAAAAGGATGGTTTCTGCTTTTTGGAAGTTAATTTTCAATTTTCAATCGACACAAAAGCGTTTGATTTTATTGAGGTCGTCTTGAAGAAGTCTGTTAATGGCATCGAGTTTTTTTCTGATCTGTACACCACAGTATCGTCGGCATATGCAATAGCATGATTAAGAGACCCAACTAGATCACTAATATAAATATTGAAGAGAATGGGAGAATTCACGGCTCCCTGCTGTAAGCCATTTTTAATATGGAAAGTTTTATTGGAGATTTTGTCCCCACATTTTACCACAAATTGCTTATCCATTATCATATCGTAAATGATGTATAACAGATATTCGGGCAAACCTAGATTTGATAACTTATATACAAGTCCTTCTAACCATACAGTATCGAAGGCCTTTTTAAAGTCAACCAAACATACTCCCGTGCATTGTCGTTTTGCCTTGTTCCACTGTATATCGGAAACAAGTTTTGTAGCTGCATGAACTGTGTCGTGCCCTGCTCTAAAGCCAAACTGGTTGTTCGGAATGATGTCGTTTTCATCACACCAGTTTATCAATGCCTTATTTATGATTTTCTCGAATATTTTGCTAATGTTTGGCAGCACACTTGTGGCGGTTCCGTCAAACCCCACGGGTCGCCTTCCTAAAAAACCCCCACCAACGTTCACCCAGTCTGCATAAGCTTTCGCTAATGCAATAGCATTAGCACCTTAAATGCTTCACGCATTAAAGAGCACAAAGTTGTAATCAATAAAGCCCCTGGAAAAGAGAATTCTTACCTGCATGCATAACTTCGCATTTAAAATCCCCTATAAGAGTTCTCTCCAAGCTTATCATAAACTTCCTGAAAGAAAATTCATCGGTTCATATATAATACAACCGCATAATCAGGAAATATTACCCTTGAGTTGGCTTATCCCAGTTTCATCATGTGTATCATAAATTACCAGACAAACACATTGGCAGGCGACCTACACCCAAGGGACCAAAACAAATACACGCATCTCTTGGCACCAATTAAATCCTACAGCATAAGCAAATGCAAATAGGAAATCAATACTTACCCTTACCAGTGATGCCATAAACACAATTTCCCGGTAATCTAGCCAAAATCCATTAACACCATTTCTTCGATGCGTTGCGTCTATTTATTTAGCCGCGACGCACATCTCAAACAGAGGCCCAATTAGCATCCGACGAGTTTCGATTTTGTTTGCTTTACCAAACTCGCATCCCATGAATGCACATTATCCCTTTCTTTGTTTAGAGTCTTGTGGGATTTTTCAGGGCCCGAAGAACCGCGCATCGCTCTTGTCCCATATTGCACTGCAAATACCGTCAATCATCTCACCTGCATAAGAGTATCTTCCTCCTGAAATCATTAAGCCCACGGCAAACGTTACTACCTGGCCGTGGCATCAAAAACTTTCGCCTTTAGGCATGCATTGCACCCAGTGCATCACGTCCCTATAACCTTATGCCTACCCACGTCATGCCATGAAAACTAAATCAACACAGAGTTCCTAATGTGCTTGTTTTGTTTGCCCATGTCACCCCTAATCGTGCAGCTACCCAGTCTCACCAGTTTGCCACCGTCGACAAGGTTTCGGCCGACGCAAGCAAACATTTCCCGCATGTTCTGCAGCAGCTAATTTTCCATTATCGGTTTCCACCGATCATGGACCGCAAACAAGCAACGAATTGGATGTGGCCATCAAGTGTTTACCTTTAACAACTGGCAACGGTCGCATCCTATATTCGTTTGCAAAATCTAAACGTCGCATCCATATCTTCAGGATTGTTTATGGTATGTCGAAATTTCCTAGTAACGGCCGCCAACCGTCCGCGGAGCTAGGAAACGGCATGTCCATCAGCTAAATGTTGATTTATGGCCTCTCCTTGGGCGAACAGATCTTCGGTGTGTTTCTCACCCCAGAAGGGTCTGTTGCCGGCAAGCATTACACAATCAATTGTGTACACAGCCGCCGACCCATGCAATGTTGGTGAACGCAAACAGTGCATATCCATCATTCGATCATGGAAATAGCGTTTCTGTTGACATAAGATCGCAGAGACCTATTCCTTCACTTAATGATCATCACGATGAGATGCAATAACGACGCCTGCATCTATCTATGTTCGTCCACTGATGATAGTGTGTGACGCACCACACATACATGCAAAATGTAACCCATGTCTTTCAACCCAATCACGATTGACTGCCTCGAGTTGATCGTGTAGCTCCTCCCCTTTTGAGGCTATTCGTTGCCATATCATTCTGATGGTGGCGAATGGAGATCAGTCAGATTTTGCCGACTACGGAGTCACCCGCGACACTGTCGTTGCAATAGATTCGTGTTTTACACAGAGTGGAGTATTTGCAAATTAATAACTTTGTAACATATCTAATTAATAACTTTGTAACATATCAAGTGCAGATTAATAACGTCATACATATTAAGTGCAGATTAATAACTTCATAACATATCAAGTGCAGATTAATAACTTTGTAACATATCAAATTAATAACTTTGTAACATATCTAATTAATAACTTTGTAACATATCAAGTGCAGATTAATAAAGCTATGATCAACAAAGCGTGTGTGTTTTTGTTACTCTCTTCCCTCGTGGTGCTTCTTACCTAGTCAGTGCGTTTTATTAGTGACAATCCGTGGAGGTTTAGTTAACTCAGCTTCCGTGCCGGGGCATCGACTAAACCAAACCTACAGTCTTTCCCATGGCTTTGATCCATAAAAGGACCAGTGTACACACACACATGTGTACTGTGGCGATCTTCTATATGAGATCTGTTTGGTTACCCCAAAGAGAGACTTTGCGTCTCTGTCAGAACAGGAAAGGCATCCTTAATTTAAGGGAGCCAGATTCACTGGTTGAATTTCTTTTAACAACGATTGAATATAGTCGAGTCGTGGTACATCCACCGACCGAGCAGGTCGTGGTCGTTGTCGCTCCCGCTCCTCGTCGCGCGCCGAGGATGCGTACATCCCTTAGTCAAAGTGCAATTCCGAACGGTGATCCGAGTTAAGTCGAAACTTGCATCGTTAAGTGTGGTCGTTTTCATTAAGCTAAGTTGTTAAATTTTCAATCCGAACATATTGTCTTTCGAGTTAAATTATACAAGTGCACGGCAATTTCGTGAAGTGGCAACAATAGACTAAACTACATCCATAACTGATTTAACAATGAAAAAACATAAAATAAAACCAATCATAATAGACAATCAGTGCGTTTTACTTCCTTTTCCTGTTGTGGACGCTGCGTCGTCGATTTCTGTTTGTGCTTTTCCTTTTGTGTCCGGCGGAACAATCACAATTGGTGGATTACGATAGTGGAAGTAGTGGGTATTTTACTGAATTCGCGCCCGTGCAGGTGCACAAGTGAAATATTCGCCAAAGACTAATCCAGCGAAGATTGGCGGGATTGCTCCGGTCCTTGCCCTTTTTGGGGCATGGGATGGACTACTGCTATTTTCCAATGTCATGGAAAATATGGATTATTTAGAGCGTTATTGAACAAGGTAGTGTAAATTCACCGCTTCCGGAGGCAGATGTTTAAGAACAGTATTCGGAATACCATCTGTTCCAAAGGACTTCTTGTTTTTAATGTATCTAAGGATGTCCATCAGTTCATTCATGTTCACAAATATATTTGTGTGCAAATTTCTAAGCGGCGCATCCGCTCTATTGTTTTCACTGAAGATGGTGAAACTTTTGTTTTCGGAATGCCAACTTTGCCGTTCATTGTGCAGCGATATATGATATTGGATAGCTCTGTTTTCGATGTCGAGGTTACTATGAATGGATTCATTCACTTTTTGTACTGCCACAAAACAGGCGCCAATTGAGTTCGCTTTCTCTTGCGGATCCTCGACTACTATTAATTCTTCGTTGGAGTTAATGTGCTCTGGGGTGAGTCCTGCGTTCAGCAATATTTGACAATTCTCGGGAGTCCTTGGGACTCGAAGGCAGGGAATGTCATTATGATCTTTTCTTCTAAAAACTTTATTTATTTGCGGAAACATATTCCTACCACTGGTTTTAATGGAGAGAATTTTGTGTTCCCATTCTTCATTAATTACTGGTCTGTAGTTGTCACGGATCTGTGAAATCATCATGCAAGCGGCAGAAGAGGTAGGCCTAGAAATAAATGAAGACAAAACAAAATACATGATTACGGTGAGAGCAGGTGGATCTCAGATAACACATATAAACGTCAGAGGTAAGATATTTGAAAAAGTTAAAGAATTTAAATATCTGGGAACAATACTGGCGGCCAGTAACGAAATGTCGAAGGAAATTAACAAGAGACTGCATTCCGGCAACGCGAGTTGGCACACAGTCAGTAAACTGCTGAAATCCAGACTGCTATCACGTAACATAAAGCTCCGTGTCTATAGAACCATAATCATGCCGATTGTTCTACATGGATGCGAAACATGGGCTCTCAGAAAACGGGAAGAAAACAAATTCCGCGTATTCGAGAATAAAGTTTTGAGGGGCATCTTTGGAGGTAAATATGACGAGGAGGCAGGACAATGGAGGAGACTCCATAACCACGAATTGGAAGAGCTATATCACAAACCTACAATAGTGAGAGTAATCAAGTCGCGAAGATTAAGATGGGCCGGACACGTGGCGCGAATGGGGAACGATAGGACCGTGCATAGAATTCTTGACGATAGACCAACGGGAAAGAGACCGGTGGGACGGCCGCGACGGAGATGGGAGGACAATGTTAGGTTTGACCTTGAGAAGATCGGATCGAATCGTCAAGCGTGGAAGGAGAGTGCCCAGGACAGGGAACGATGGCGAAGTCGAGTCGGTGAGGTCATGAACTTCCGGGTTCCTACAGGCCAATAAATAATAATAAGTTGTCACGGATCAGCTTTTGAACGTTTTTAATCAATGACTTGTCTTTATTTCTTGGCTATAAGGATCGCTGAACTGCCTGTAGAGCAGTTTGAGCTGGGAGAGCAGAGCGCTTTTTTGTCTATACAGGGCATCAATAGTTGAGTTTCTGTATCTATTAAAATTCTTCCGCGCGCCGCTTTTGGAATGGAACGGTGAATTGTTTTGATGACAATGTTGTCCATCGTTGAGAGATAATGGTATATGTCCTCATTTCGAAGGTTTCTATTAGTCGGGGGATCTACGCCATTGGAACGTAGTTCTCTTTTTATTATGCGGTCAAAGCGCGACCAATGTGCTTTTCGGAAAACGAACGAATGTATCTGGTCGTACTGCTCAAGTATTGCATGTTCGTTTGGAACATGTAAAACGGCGCCGAGGCCGTAATGGTCACTATCATACACGATTGTGCGAAGGCAGTTTCGAGTATTTAGGTCCGTGTCTAATAATTGTAGTCTCTCGTCCATCATAAGTAAGTCTAGAAAGGAGTTTCCTGTTGAGTAGTTGTATTAGAGGGCTTCCACCTCAATTTTTTAGCGTTTCTAACTCAGTGACGTCATCGGCGAGTAATGCTAACTTGAACGCTCTTTGGCGATGTATCAAAGTGATTCATGGTCGTTTGAGTTGTTGTGCTGTTATCAGTAGTATTCATCTTGGGGTGTAGTAAAATATTTTTTGTGTGAGCGGTGATTTGGGGTAAGGCGATTTAGCCAGAGAATTCCGCGTTAGAGCGAGAGGGAAGATATGGTCTTGCTATGACTGCTGTAGTTGTTGGTCGACTTGGATCAAAGTGATTCATGGTCGTTTGGGTTGCTGTCCTGTTATCAGTTGTGCTCATCTTCGGTTGTAGTGAGCGGTGTTGTTATCGGTAGTTGTTGGTGGGTTTGTATGGAAATGATGCATCATCGTCGTCGTCGTGGTTTGGGGATTCTTTCTTATCAGTATGTGAATTAAGTCTTAGGTTTGGATGATAGTTATTCATTGTCGCCGTCGTTAGATTTGTCGTGCTGTTATCAGTAGTGCTCATCATCGGTTGAAGTAAAATATTTTTTTGTGTGAGCACCGCCGGTGGATTTCCCATTGTGTTGCTGTTATCAGTAGTGCTCATCATCGGTTGTAGTAAAATATTTTTTTGTCGTTTGGCGTCGTGGTTTGGGGATTCTTTCTTATCAGTATTTGAATTAAACAATTTCTAAGTTGTAATCTTTCGATCGAATAGAAACACGCCTGAACACGTCTAAACACGTCTGCGCTCCACATGTGTCTTCAATAAAATTATGGGTATTCGAGATGATGTGATTGTGTGTGTGCGTGTGTGTGTGTGGATTAGTGAATGAATTTCGCTATATTAGTGGGAGTATGGCTAGTTAGAAATCATTGTGTCACTAAGATCCGCTATCGACAGTCATTCAACAAAAAATAAAAAAATGTTTTAATTGTTATATAGATTTTCATATTCTAAATAATAAAAGTGTTTGAAAAGTGAGAAAAAAAAACTGAGTGCAATCAACAGGAAATTGTTACGAGGTTACCCAGTCGAAGACGGATTGCAGTAAACATTTTTATAAAAAAATCATCAAACGGTAAGTTATCTTATATTATTAATCCACAGAGACCGGGACGATAGTATTAGACAGCGTCAACAATTCTGGTGGTTGAATGGCATATAAAGACCTGGATACCAAAGTCGGTAAAGAATAACAGTACGAGGGTAGCCTCTTATGTTTCGGGATTTGGCAACCCTAGTGTTGCAATCCGGCAATTGACAGCTCTGTCGTAAAGTTGGACATTTTTGAGGTTATACGCACTCAGAACGCTTTGACATACGAGCGCTATTTGTGTTGTTTACAGTAACTTAAAAGATTCATCTCGGCCCAAAAATGGAATTAAATCGTCAACATTTTCGTGTGATTATTTTTTACAACTTTCGGCGTGAATTAACTCAGCAACAGTGCATGGATGAACTTAATTCAATTTTTGGCGATGAAGCTCCATCAAGGACCAGTGTTTATCGATGGTATGGTGAATTCAATCGTGGTCGTAGTTCACTCCAAGATGAATTTCGTGAAGGTCGTCCAAAATCAGTTGTTGTTCCGAAAACCATTGATGCTGTGCGCGAACTGTTATTGGAAGATCGTCGTGTGACCTATCGTGAGATTGAGACAACCTTAGGCGTTAGTGGGACCAGCATACATTCAATATTGCATAAACATTTGACTGTCAAAAAAATTTGTTCGCGTTGGATCCCACACAATTTGTCAATCGCCCAAAAAAAGGGTCGTGTCAATTGGTCGAAAGAAATGCTCAAAAAATACGGTCGCGGTGGTTCGAAACACGTCTATGACATCGTGACAGGTGATGAATCGTGGATTTACGCATATGAGCCCGAAAGTAAACAGCAGTCGACTGTCTGGGTGTTTCAAGATGAGCCAAATTCAACAAAAGTTGTTCGCGCACGAAGCACTTCCAAGCAAATGGTCGCCTGTTTTTTCGGCAAAACTGGACATGTTGCAACCGTAGCACTAGAACAACGCAGAACAGTCAATTCTGAGTGGTACACAACCATTTGTTTGCCAGTTGTCTTCCAAGAAATCAGGAAAACCAACCGCCGAAGACGGATCACTCTTCACCACGACAATGCGAGCTCTCACACATCGGCTGCGACAACTGCATTTTTGAGTAGGTTAAATTTTAAGAAAAAAAAACAAAAAAAAATGTCGACACAAAGTTTTCACAATTTTTCTTTGTCATTTAAATAATTACAAGTACTCCCACAAACAAAATTCTGTCGCCGAAAGGCAAATTATACAATAGTTATGTAATGTTTAGCTTAGAGCGTCTGCGTAGGATTGTGGGATAAATGTTCCACTTACAGTTTGGTTATCAATGGTGCTGAAGATCGACTTGTGGAATGCAACTGCCGAGGATGCTGTTCTAAACTCCGTTAAATAAAAAAACTGCAGCTCGACTGTTCTTTATTATTTATTAATCTTCCAAACACAAAAGAGAATAAAAACTTTACATAAATCACTAAAACTTAACTCCGTCCTTTAATTGTACTAAGCACTGTTTAAGCTACTTTGATACTTGAAGATACTTTGCAGTGAAATTTACTGGACATTAACACTATATTGAAAGAGATACGGTATAATGTTGATACTTTATTTGTACCGAGCACTGTCAGTTAAATTACTTTAATATTTGAATATTCTTCGCCACGAAATTTACTTGACACTATATTGAAAGAGATACGGTATAATGTTGATACTTTATTTGTACCGAGCACTGTCAATTAAATTACTTTAATATTTGAAGATTCTTCGCCACGAAATTTACTTGATACTGTATTGAAAGAAATACGTAATAGAATGGTTTTAACAAATGACCGAACTCTCACAGTTTGAGTGACTCGTGACTGACCTTGTGGCACTTGTACCCGCTCCGAAAGAAGAAATCTGACTGACTAATCCCATTGGAAGTCATTAAAGGGAAAGAACCCCGAAAGAAACTGGAAAGGAGGCGGAGTTACACGATTAACTTGAAGTAGTTAATCGTGATTGGACCGGACGGGGTAGTCATACATTATGCATGTGTGGGTATGCCATGCATACGATCGTTCGGCGACCGTGTGGATGGCGGCACATCGCTAGTGCATTTTCTAAGAATGTAAATACTAGCATCTGGGGTGTGAAAGACCCAAACCGATGATTTGGTCATCCTAATGGAAGGCCATAAATCATCATTTCGGTTGCCGATGATTAAACATTGCAACGAACATAGGGTGCAGCCATTGCCAGATGTTGAAAGTAAACATTTTCTGGCTGCATCTTGATCGTTGCTTGATTATGGTCTCTGAACGTGGGGACCGATAATTGGAAGCCAGCGATTGCTGGTAAACAGGGACATGTTTGGTTTGCGTCAGCAGAAACCTTGTCGGCGGTAGCAAATCAATAGGGACAAATAGCCGCATGCATGTTATGCCGAGGGTAAACAAAATACAACGAGTCACAAGGAACTCTTGTTGATTGTTGTTTCCATAGCTTAAGGCTATGGAAACGAGATGCCCTGGCAGAATGTATGCCTAAAGATAGGATTTCAGATGCCGTGGCAATGTGATGATTTTGCCGTGGACTTATGCTTTTTTTAGGAAATGATGTACGCCTCGGGGGTGAATTTTCGATGCCACGGTAAGGTGATAAGCTTTGCCGTGGGCTTAATGTTTCTTAGGGAATGATGTACGTCTCGGGGGTGAATTTTCGATGCCACGGCAAGGTGATAAGGTTTGCCGTGGATTTAATGTTTTCAGTAGTGATGCTGGAGAAAAAGGGGTTTGGAAGGAAAACCCCTACAGAATAGGTAAGCTGCCTAACAGAAATTCAAAACAGTTATCCGATTGGGTAACCGTATTAATTCCGGCGATTTGGCTGGGGGTAAATGCCGTAGCAAGGTTACGCAACCTTGCTGAAGTTCGACCGAGAGGTAAGTCGTTCGCCTGGAATAGTGGGGATCGAGCGATGCATGGCTCTTCGGGCCCTGAAAAGCCCCACATCACTCCCTCCCCAGTGACGTAGTCACGAAACAGGTAAGGCAGGTTAGGGGGTGGTTAGTTGGTTACGGGCGCGCGTATGAGCGCGAGTACGGGGAGGTTGTGCTGGTGGAGTAGGAGTGGTGTCAGTAGATGGAGGTGATTCTGGAGCGGAAGCTTCCAGAAAACAGGGCTTAAGCCTTTCGACGCTGACCGTGGATCGCTTGCCTCTAATGTCGATCTCGAAGACGCGGTCACTGATGCGGCGGAAGACTTTGAATGGGCCATCGTAAGGTGGGTCGAGGGGTTTTTTGACCTTATCCACCCTGACAAAGACGTGCGTGCAGCTGTGCAGTTCAGGGTGGACGAAAAGTTTTTTGGAGCCGTGCCTGGTTACAGGGGTTGCCCTAACCTTACGTAGCAGGTCACGGAGATGTCCCAATTCGCGAAGTTGGTCACGCGGTGTTTCGCCATTCAGGAAAAGTTCTCCTGGAAGAAGGAGGTTGGTACCATAGGTAAGCTCTGCTGCCGAAGCACCTAGGTCCTCCTTAATACTTGTCCTCAGGCCGAGGAGGACGGTTGGAAGGGCGTCAAACCATTGTGTGTCATTATTACACATGAGTGAGGCTTTAAGAGATCTATGCCAGCGCTCTATCATCCCATTTGATTGCGGGTGGTAGGCGGTGGTACGACTTCTTTGGCAGCCGAGAAGATTTGTTAGCTGCCTAAAAATTGTCGCCTCAAATTGTGGACCTCGGTCCGAAGTTATGGTGGTTGGTACACCGAAGCGTGTGACCCAAGTTGAGTAAAAGGCCTTGGCGACTGATTCGGCAGTAACTGCCCGGAGGGGTGTCGCCTCTGGCCATCGCGTGCAGCGATCCATCATAGTGAGGATATAAGAAAATCCTCTTGATGGAGTAAGCGGTCCCACTATGTCTATGTGGACATGGGCGAAGCGTGCCGTGGGAAGCTTGAATTGCGCTGGCTCCAGTACATTATGTCGCGCTACCTTGCAGCGCTGGCACTGGAGACAAGCACGGGCCCAACCGGTGAGGTCTTTGTTCATCCGGGGCCAAATAAATTTGCGACGGACAGCAGCGGCTGTTGCTCGGCCGCTGGGGTGGGCAGGGTTGTGGTAAACCTGGAACACGCCCTTACGAAGTTTCTCGGGAATGTAAGGTCTAGCGGTTCCAGTGGAGACATCACACCAGATTTCGCCCAAAGGGTCGCGAAGGGTAATTTTCTTGAGCTCTAGTGCCGTATCGGCAGTTAGGAGGGACTTGAGCTGTTCGTCCTCCTCTTGAGCTAGGGCAAGATCAGCGTTATTCAAGGCGGTACGCAAATGAATCGTATCGATTCGAGAAAGGGCGTCCGCCGTGACATTCTGTTTACCGGAGATATGCCTTATCTCCGTGGAATATTGCCCAATGAGGTCTAATTGACGCTCTTGTCGGGGGGAGGCATTTCCCGACTTCTTCCGGAACGCATAGACCAATGGCTTGTGGTCTGTTAAAATTGAGAGCGAACGTCCTTCTATCATATGACGGAAGTACTTAACAGCGCTGTAGATCGCGAGCAATTCACGGTCGTAGGCGCTGTAACGTCGCTCAGTGGGACTCAGTTTCCTTGAAAAGAAACCAAGTGGTTCCGGGCGGCCCTCAATGTCCTGTTCAAGGACGGCTCCGATTGCGGTATCCGATGCGTCGCATTGGATGGAAAGTGCCGCTCCCTCGAGAGGGTATCGGAGTAAGGTGGCATTTGCCAATTGTTCTTTGGACAGTTGGAATGCTCGATCTGAGACTTCTGTCCAATTAATGGGGCGCTTATCATTGCGCTTAGCTCCTTTCAAAAATTCATTTAAGGGAGCTTGAATCTGGGCAGCATTCTTCAGGGTAGGATGGTAGAAGTTAAGCATGCCCAAAAATCGACGCAGCTCACTCACGTTAGTAGGCCGGGGATACTTCATGAGGGCCTCCACACGGTCTGGTAGTGGGCGAATGCCCTGGTTGTCAACGACATAACCCAGATAGGTGATTTGCTCCTTGGCGTATTGACACTTATCTGGGTTGATGACAAGACCGAATTCACGGAGGCGCTCTAGGACCTGACGTAAGTGGCGTTTATGTTCGGCGAGGTCTTTGGAGGCGATGAGAATGTCATCAAGGTATGCATGGCAGCAATTAAGACCTCGTAAAGCCGTGTCGATATACCGCTGGAATGTCTGTGCGGCATTCCTGAGACCGAAAGTCATCACTTTGAACTCGAAGAGTCCGAAAGGTGTAATGACTGCGGTCTTGGGGATGTCTTCTGGTGCCACCGGAATTTGGTGGTATGCCCTGGTGAGATCCAGGGTAGTGAAGACATTGCACCCTCGTAACTTGTACGAAAAATCGTAGAGGTGTGCAATTGGGTATCTGTCCGGGACAGTTGCTGCGTTCAACAGCCTGTAATCGCCACATGGGCGCCACTCACCAGAACGTTTCTTCACTAAGTGGAGTGGGCTTGCCCAGGGACTGTCCGACGGTTGGCAGATACCTAGTTCGATCATATGCTCGAACTCCGCGCGCGCCGCACGTAATTTTTCCGGAGCCAGTCGACGTGGACGCTGGCTCACAGGGGGACCACGTGTTTCTATATGATGAAACACCGTGGCTTTATGTCGGCGCTGGTTAGGCAGAGGAATTGTTGTACTCACAAATTCCTGTACCATAACCTGGAATGGGTCTATGCACTCTGTGGCCCCTGAAGTTGCCGCTGGTGATGCCGTCATGGGCAAGGGGGGTGCGGTTGGAGCCACAAGTCTGTTATGGGTCGAATCGACCAACAGATTATGTGCACCTAATAGGTCGGAACCTATCAGGGGTTCATTTACGTCCGCAATGACGAAACGCCAAGTGATCGGACGACAAAGACCCAATTGAAGTGTCAGCTTTTTACGTCCGTACGTAAGTATCGGCGTATTATTTGCAGCTGGCAATTTAAGTGCGGCTGGCACGCGGTTACGCGGAGCAAACGATCGCGGGAGGACTGAAATATCGGCGCCGGTGTCGACAGTAAAAGCGATATTCAGTTTCGAATCCCGGATGGTTAAGCGACTTATCGTAGGGGTGCCGGGCGATTGCGCGAGGGTGTCGGTCGGCAAAATTAGTTTAAAGAGCGCCTCTGGTTGGTGGAAGGTTGCGTCCAACCACAAGGCGCTTTGCAATTGAATGCGCGATCACCATATCGCTGGTGATTGGCGCACCAGGGCAGAGTAACGGCATTATCAGGTATGTTCTGCCTATTAGTATTGCCGTTACGGGGAGGTCGAGCCGGAGCTCGCTGGGAATTGGCCCGGTGAGGGCCGTTTTGGGTGGGATTAGCCCTCCGTGGGGCATTTTGGGGGATATAGGTCCTCTGAGGGGCATTTTGGGAGAAATTCTGCCGATTGAGAGGACGGCTCGGCATGGCTCGATTCTGGGCGCTTCGAGGATTGTTCCTCACCTCCGCACGCAATTGAGTTATCTCGCGGAGGAGTGAGGTTTGGAGCGCCCGGAGGTCAGCAGGAGTTAGTTGTGTGGATGAACTTCTTTGGTTGAATGCGTTGGGGCCTGCCTCTGGATTCCCCTGAGGGAAATTGGTTGAGGCGGGCCTTCTAAGAGGTAATTGGGTTTGAGGAGGATCGAGGGTTGGGACCAATTGAGGGGCTGAGAAAGGCAGACGGGTGTGCCGTGCAGGCTGGGCGGCGTGTTGAGAAACCGCCGCTACTTGGTACGCAAGAGGCTCAGAATACTGATCTGAGCTTTCCATAATTGCGTCCGCAATTTTGGATAAATAGCCCAAACTTTGATTGGGTTGGGCTATTAGTGCCGAACGGGCATGTTGGGGAAGACACCTCAAAAAGTGAGGCTTTATCAGGTCGTCCCCAATCCTGGTCCCCGCTATAGAGCGTAAATGGGTCAGGAAAAGAGATGGTCTCATCCCAGAAAGGTTGGTTACGGCGGCTAAACGTTGTTGCCGCGCGCTTCCAGGCTCATCCAATGCGTCGAGCAGAGCTTCACGCATGTTGCTATATGGGTTGCGGCCGGCCGACCTTATTATGTGTGCAACATGCGGTCGTTGAGTGCGGTCAAGCACTTTCAACAGCTCAACTGCACGAAGTTGTTCGTCGTGCAAGGCTGAGGCCTGGAAGATGCGGTCTGCCACTGCAAACCAAAGGTCTGGGTCCTCCTCATCGAAGGGGGGAAGTCCTATATTTAAATGACGAGTCCCGTTCCCGAGGCTGGAAGCATCGCGGAATTCTTGGGACTCTGGGTGCCTATGAGCTTGTTGTGAGGTACCGGCACTAGTTGTGGGCATAAAAATGCCGGAATCTACCAAAGGGCCGGTACCAGGGGCGTTAGGAGCAGTCGGGAGTGTGTCTGTGGAAGAAGGCTGGGGTCGGTTCACGACGCTGGGGGCAACGGGTGGTGCCAGAGGAGTAGATGGTACGGGCAAGTCTAGGTCGTCACCGACTTGCTCAGTGGGGAAATCGACGCTGGAGGCGTCGTGGAATTCGAGGGGCTCGGATTGTTCCTGAGCCTTTCTGGCCATGGTGTTTCGGGTGTTGACCATTGTAGGTTATATGACGCGAAACTGGAGCTAAAGGCGTAAGAGGACGCGAAGAAAGGTGAAAGGAGGCCAAGTAAAAGAGTCAAAAGAGGACGCGAGGAGTTGGGGAAAGAGGCCAAAATAGTCAAAAGGCGTCGAAGATGGTCGAGTGGAGTCGCGATAAGCGCTGTCAATGTCACCGTAAGGATGGTGTGGGTTGGACAGAGTCGAGTGGCACCTAAGGGAGTCGCTGAGAGTTCAAATTGGGCGAGTGAAATCGCCAATAAAACAGATAGAACTGTATTGTAATACAGCTTAATTCGAAAATAATTAATGTTCAGCCTGAATTATTGAAGGCGGAAAAAGAAACTTATTACGTGGACGCGTGTGTGTGTAAATGTGTTGAGGAGCGTTGACGTGAAGTTGTGTGTACTGCCGAAACTGAATTGTATGTTATTCAGTACCCTGAAGGGGTTTACAAGTTTATTAAGGTAATACGATTATTAGCTGGCTAGCAAACTAATTAGTTTTAAGTTTTTATTATAATAAAATAAATTTACTGTTTAAATGGATTGGATTAAGCTAGAAATGAAGGGTTAATTTAGATTTAAATTCAAAAACGTAAAAGAAAAAGAAAAAAAAAAAAGGAAGGCAATATATTTTTCTATGCTTGAGATGTTGCTGTTATATAAAAAAAAGGAATGCAATTACATGTGAGCGTAACGGAATTTGATTTTACTTACTGTAATTATGTATATATAGGAAATTCGTTACCCGTTTGCAAAATTTAGGGATCACAGTAATTGTAGTTATTCGAATTGTATCGAGTTTTAATGGGACAGTTTCGAGCTATTTCAATTTGATTTGTATGAAAAATTATTAAAAATTATGTAAAAATTATGTAAAAATACAGATATAGTTTGTTCGAGGGATTTCCTTCTTAATTTGAGTTGGATTTTAAATTAATTTCTACCTCATATAATGTTTGTTAATTGTTTGGTGTGGCCTTCATTTGCTTACTTACAAGATAACTAATCATTCGTTTACAATACGGCGGCAACTGTTTCAAAGAACTATTTGATTATCTTAAGAAAAACGTAAAAATCGTTCGGTTAATTGTAATTATAAATACCGCTGTCTTGTACAAGTAAATATGGTATATAACTTATCACTGAATTGTTCAATTTCATAACCTGCGCATAAAACAAGACCAAGGAAAACATATGACAGGTGACTGGTGAAAATAAAACCACTATAATTATGGATTAAACTTATTTGACATCTAAAGGATTCGCATATATAGAAGTTATGAATTGTCATTGATCTTAACATAAACACATAAACATCCCCTTGATTGGTATAAGTATTTAAAATTTGAACAATATAAAAGAAGTTCTGAATGTGGTATCCAATCCAGAATTTTTCTTATTCCAATGCTTTATTTATTTACTTGGTGGTGTGTATTGTGTGCTATAAAAAAAACTGAGTTGAACAAACGAAAATTAGAAATCTGGAAAATCAACCAAAAAAAAGAAAAAAAAGAAAAATATACCAATTTACGGAGTCGTGTTCAAATATGAAATTGGTTTTTTTTATCTTATTCTAATTATTTTGGATGATGTCTTGTTTCATAGTTTATGGAAAGTTGATTGCCGCTAAATTGCACTTCTATTGGTGTAATAAAACATTTACTTCAAAGCTAAAATAGTAATTTTCTTATTGCTACTTAAAGACATTTTAACGAGTGTGGCATAGTAACTTATCTCTTTTTCTATTCACTGAAGTCCAACGCTGGGAAGTGATGAGGTGGGCGGTATCAGTTGCGTCGCCGTGATGCTTAGAGATGGGTTGGGGCTCTACTTGCCCTTTTAGATGATATCTTGGTGGCACTTGGTCACTGTTTAACTGGATGCAGCTTAAGTGAGTTAATTGGATTGTCACCGTCACTAACTGTTTTTGATGGTTGGATGAATGTTATGTGACAAAAAGGGGTTAACACGGTAGCGCAAAAGTTCGAGAAACGCGTGTTCACGTTTTTATATGATTGATATATATAAAAAAAACGTCGCGTGTCACCAATGTGGATCGTGTATGTTGGGATGTCAACAAGGACACGGTTTCACATACACGCCATAGATTGTTCACCGAATTGTCTACAAAAACGCCGGCACCAAGAACAACGATAAATAAAAGGCACTGGAGGATTTACGCTGACAAATGTTTTATTTCAGTAAGACAATTTATTTTCACACTTCACATTAGCACCAGTGACATTCTACACGTAATTACTATGTTAGTTGGACGTTTCCACAGCGTTAATAGATAGATGTTATTGAGTTCATCTTTCACTTAAGGTGATCACAAATGTATTCTCGTTTCCTAGTTCCCTTGGTTAGATTGCAATACGTGTGTCGGAAAAGTCGTGCGACACAAAAGGTTATCTTTACGCAACACGGAACAAACTCGGGACAACACTATAACACCACTCGATCTTAATATCACGCAAGTTGGAATTGACAATGGTATAACTAGACTCGATCTTAATATCAATGGAAATTTGAATTGACAAATTAACAACTACTCGATTGCGTTCTCTACGTGGCCACTACTCCAAGACTCTGAAATCTGACTAATCCCATTGGAAGTCATCAAAAGGAAAGGAACCCCGAAAGAAACTGGAAAGGAGGCGGAGTTACACGATTAACTTGAAGTAGTTAATCGTGATTGGACCGGACGGGGTAGTCATACATTACGCATGTGTGGGTATGCCATGCATACAATCGTTCGGCGACCGTGGTGGATGGAGGCACATCGCTAGTGCATTTTCTAAGAATGTAAATACTAGCATCTGGGGTGTGAAAGACCCAAACCGATGATTTGGTCATCCTAATGGAAGGCCGTAAATCATCATTTCGGTTGCCGATGATTAAACATTGCAACGAACATAGGGTGCAGCCATTGCCAGATGTTGAAAGTAAACATTTTCTGGCTGCATCTTGATCGTTGCTCGATTACGGTCTCTGAACATGGGGACCGATAATTGGAAGCCAGCGATTGCTGGTAATCAGGGACATGTTTGGTTTGCGTCAGCAGAAACCTTGTCGGCGGTAGCAAATCAATAGGGGCAAATAGCCGCATGCATGTTATGCCGAGGGTAAACAAATACAACGAGTCACAAGGAACTCTTGTTGATTGTTGTTTCCATAGCTTAAGGCTATGGAAACGAGATGCCCTGGCAGAATGTATGCCTAAGATAGGATTTCAGATGCCGTGGCAATGTGATGATTTTGCCGTGGACTTATGCTTTTTTTTAGGAAATGATGTACGCCTCGGGGGTGAATTTTCGATGCCACGGCAAGGTGATAAGCTTTGCCGTGGGTTTAATGTTTTTTTAGGAAATAATGTCTGACCGAGGGTGAGTTTTCGATGCCACGGCAAGGTGATAAGCTTTGCCGTGGATTTAATGTTTTCAGTAGTGATGCTGGAGAAAAAGGGGTTTGGAAGGAAAACCCCTACAGAATAGGTAAGCTGCCTAACAGAAATTCAAAACAGTTATCCGATTGGGTAACCGTATTAATTCCGGCGATTTGGCTGGGGGTAAATGCCGTAGCAAGGTTACGCAACCTTGCTGAAGTTCGACCGAGAGGTAAGTCGTTCGCCTGGAATAGTGGGGATCGAGCGATGCATGGCTCTTCGGGCCCTGAAAAGCCCCACAACGTCATCGGCGAGTAATGCTAACTTGAACGCTCTTTGGCGATGTATCAAAGTGATTCATGGTCGTTTGAGTTGTTGTGCTGTTATCAGTGTAGTGAAATATTTTTTTGTGTGTGAGCGATGGTGTTATTGATGATTCATGGTCGTTTGAGTTGTTGTGCTGTTATCAGTAGTATTCATCTTGGGGTGTAGTAAAATATTTTTTGTGTGAGCGGTGATTTGGGGTAAGGCGATTTAGCCAGAGAATTCCGCGTTAGAGCGAGAGGGAAGATATGGTCTTGCTATGACTGCTGTAGTTGTTGGTCGACTTGGATCAAAGTGATTCATGGTCGTTTGGGTTGCTGTGCTGTTATCAGTTGTGCTCATCTTCGGTTGTAGTGAGCGGTGTTGTTATCGGTAGTTGTTGGTGGGTTTGTATGGAAATGATGCATCATCGTCGTCGTCGTGGTTTGGGGATTCTTTCTTATCAGTATGTGAATTAAGTCTTAGGTTTGGATGATAGTTATTCATTGTCGCCGTCGTTAGATTTGTCGTGCTGTTATCAGTAGTGCTCATCATCGGTTGAATTAAAATATTTTTTTGTGTGAGTACCGCCGGTGGATTTCCCATTGTGTTGCTGTTATCAGTAGTGCTCATCATCGGTTGTAGTAAAATATTTTTTTGTCGTTTGGCGTCGTGGTTTGGGGATTCTTTCTTATCAGTATTTGAATTAAACAATTTCTAAGTTGTAATCTTTCGATCGAATAGAAACACACCTGAACACGTCTAAACACGTCTGCGCTCCACATGTGTCTTCAATAAAATTATGGGTATTCGAGATGATGTGATTGTGTGTGTGCGTGTGTGTGTGTGCATTAGTGAATGAATTTCGCTATATTAGTGGGAGTATGGCTAGTTAGAAATCATTGTGTCACTAAGATCCTCTATCGACCGTCATTCAACAAAAAATAAAAAAGGTTTTAATTGTTATATAGATTTTCATATTCTAAATAATAAAAGTGTTTGAGAAGTGAGAAAAAAAACTGAGTGCAATCAACAGGAAATTGTTACGAGGTTACCCAGTCGAAGACGGATTGCAGTAAACATTTTTATAAAAAAATCATCAAACGGTAAGTTATCTTATATTATTAATCCACAGAGACCGGGACGATGGTATTAGACAGCGTCAACAGTTCTGGTGGTTGAATGGCCTATAAAGACCTGGATACCAAAGTCGGTAAAGAATAACAGTACGGGGGTAGCCTCTTATGTTTCGGGATTTGGCAACCCTACTGTTGCAATCCGGCAATTGACAGCTCTGTCGTAAAGTTGGACATTTTTGAGGTTATACGCACTCAGAACGTTTTGACATACGAGCGCTATTTGTGTTGTTTACAGTAACTTAAAAGATTCATCTCGGCCCAAAAATGGAATTAAATCGTCAACATTTTCGTGCGATTATTTTTTACAACTTTCGGCGTGAATTAACTCAGCAACAGTGCATGGATGAACTTAATTCAATTTTTGGCGATGAAGCTCCATCAAGGACCAGTGTTTATCGATGGTATGGTGAATTCAATCGTGGTCATAGTTCACTCCAAGATGAATTTCGTGAAGGTCGTCCAAAATCAGTTGTTGTTCCGAAAACCATTGATGCTGTGCGCGAACTGATATTGGAAGATCGTCGTGTGACCTATCGTGAGATTGAGACAACCTTAGGCGTTAGTGGGACCAGCATACATTCAATATTGCATAAACATTTGACTGTCAAAAAAATTTGTTCGCGTTGGATCCCACACAATTTGTCAATCGCCCAAAAAAAGGGTCGTGTCAATTGGTCGAAAGAAATGCTCAAAAAATACGGTCGCGGTGGTTCGAAACACGTCTATGACATCGTGACAGGTGATGAATCGTTGATTTACGCGTATGAGCCCGAAAGTAAACAGCAGTCGACTGTCTGGGTGTTTCAAGATGAGCCAAATCCAACAAAATTTGTTCGCGCACGAAGCACTTCCAAGCAAATGGTCGCCTGTTTTTTCGGAAAAACTGGACATGTCGCAACCATACCACTAGAACAACGCAGAACAGTCAATTCTGAGTGGTACACAACCATTTGTTTGCCAGTTGTCTTCCAAGAAATCAGGAAAACCAACCGCCGAAGACGGATCACTCTTCACCACGACAATGCGAGCTCTCACACATCGGCTGCGACAACTGCATTTTTGAGTAGGTTAAATTTTAAGAAAAAAAAAACAAAAAAAAAATGTCGACACAAAGTTTTCACAATTTTTCTTTGTCATTTAAATAATTATAAGTACTCCCACAAACAAAATTCTCTCGCCGAAAGGCAAATTATACAATAGTTATGTAATGTTTAGCTTAGAGCGCCTGCGTAGGACCAGTAAGTTATAATATAAGATAATTAAGCTAGAATTTAAGCATTTTTTGTCTAGCATGTTATTTAGAAGCTAAGAAGATAAAAAGAAAATAAAAAAGTGTTTTAAAAATGAAATGAATGACACTTAAGGCCTGTGGCGGTTCCGCCAAACCGCACTGTCTACTTGCCGTAAAATTCCCATAACATTCAGCCAATTTCCTAACTTCACTAATGCAATCGCATTAGTACCTTAAAATGCTTCACGCATCATATAGATAAAATCTATGATCTTAAAAAGTCCCTGTAAAGAAAACTTACCTTTTCATGCATCTCTTCGCATACAATTTTCTGTAAGATTTCTTGCTTTACTTATCTGGAATTCCAAACCAATTCGGCACCTGCGGTACCAGACAAATTCCTGTAAACAAAATGATTCGGTTTACATACAATGTAACCGTCATGACAGCGACCATAAATATTGCACCGTCTATTTTCCCAGCCGCGCCATGTGTACGATAATGTTCCCTACATACACATTGGTTGGCGACTTACACCCAAGGGACCAAAGCAAATACGCATTCCGCGTCTCTTGACATCAATTAAATCCTACAGCATAAACAAATGCAAATAGGAATTCAATACCTACCCTTACTAGTGATGCCATAAACACAATTTCGCAGTAACCTAGCTAAAACCCATTAGCACATTTCCACATCGCATCGTCGTCTCTTTGTTTAGCCGCGACGCACATTTCCAACAAAGATCCCATTAGCATCCGACGAGTTCGGTTTTATTTCGAAATCGTATCCGATGAATGCACTTTATGCCCTTTCTTTGTTCTAAGTTCGTTCTCATCCATGAAAGAACCATGCACACATACCACCATGATCACGATTAGCGAGTAAGCTCTGCACGATCAAGATATCGCTGAGTCGTATTACAACCACCAAAGTGCGCACACGTCACAGGAGTCGCCTAGTAACCACGCCGCGTTTCGCGAGGGGGTGTAAACCCCCGAGCCGAAAGTCCGAGTTAAGTCGAGTAAGCGCCCTAAAAAAAGTAAAAAGTCGGTTATCTACAGTGCAGTGTTTGCAACCGCCATGTCGAATATTATATTTGCTGCAGTCTTCGAAGATTGCGTTTTTATTGGCTCCACATTGTAACTTTCACGCAGTGCTACCATAAAATGTTAGTATCCAATAAGAAAATAAAACAACAATAAAAGAACCCTTAATAATAGAAGAAAAGTGTGTTTCATATTTTTAGTTGTCCTGTGTTGGTGTTTGGCTTTTCCTTGTGCGTCGGCGGAACAACGGATGAACCTTCGCGCGTGAACAATTTATGATAGAGGAGGAAGTGAACAGAGTGCCCATGTATTGGCACAATACTTTCTCCCCACAGGCCAAGTCAACCCTCGTGTTTGTAAAACGGTGGTCTAAAAATTTCTCCAACTCCTATGTCACCTGGTCCCCATACATTTCCTTTGACCGCTCACTGCTCGAATATGCTAGTCAGGTATGGTCCCCCTATCAGCAGACACACATTCACAGAATCGAGAGCATTCAACGTTGCTTTTTACCTATCGTTCTCAGTGGATTAAGATGGGAAAATCCTCTGATCCTCCCTCCTTACACCAACCGTCATAAATTAATTAACTTCAAACCCCTGGAAGAACGCAGAATCCTGTCTGATATCCATTCGTTCACCAACTTCTCTGGCTCCATCAACTGTTCCAATCTTCTCAACTCTACTTCAAATTCAACACCCCTCCACACCGCTTACGGCTCCGACGAACCCATCTCCCGAATGCTACGAAGTGTCAACTCCAAGTCATCCATCCTTGACTTCAATATTAGCACCCTCACTCTAAGACAACGCGTTCTGAATATCTCCCTCTAGCTTCTTTTCATCTCCCGTCCTATCTCTCACTATCGTAGTTATGTTATTAATGAAGTTAGTTCGTAAGTTACATCTAAGAATCTTTTTGTAAGCTTCCTCTAAGCTAATAAATGGGGTGTAGCCCCATTAAACTACTAAATTACAGCCACATTTTAACAGTAATGTTATGCAAAACACAAACGTCGTGGACGGAAACATTATCCAAGAAGTCAATTTTTTCAATTTTATTTGGTAGATAATTACGTTTATGGTATATTTTACAACTAGTACTTAAGAGATTTAGGATAACAATTCCTTTACAACTATAATCTTAAATCTATATAATGACAATAGCACAATTTTAATGAATAACAAATAATAAATTAAGGGAAAACTGCAATAAAAAACCCTTATTTGAATCTTAAGACTAATACGAGGGTTGCCTTTTATATTTCGGGATTAGAGAACAAAAACAAATATTGATCATCGAAAATCACTTTATTGTTTTTCAAAATATTTCCCATGAAGATCTATACACTTTTGCATGCGTTTGAACCAATTGTCGAAGCACTTTTGCCACTCTGATTGAGGTATCTCCAACACATGCATTCTGAATGCAGCAACCGCTTCTTCAGGTGTCGAAAAACGTTGACCTCTCAGTTTGTTTTTTACGTACGGGAATAAAAAGAAGTCATTCGGTGCCAAGTCAGGACTATACGGCGGATGACCCATCAAATCGATGTTTTGGGTGCTCAAAAATGCAGTTGTCGCAGCCGATGTGTGAGAGCTCGCATTGTCGTGGTGAAGAGTGATCCGTCTTCGGCGGTTGGTTTTCCTGATTTCTTGGAAGACAACTGGCAAACAAATGGTTGTGTACCACTCAGAATTGACTGTTCTGCGTTGTTCTAGTGGTACGGTTGCGACATGTCCAGTTTTTCCGAAAAAACAGGCGACCATTTGCTTGGAAGTGCTTCGTGCGCGAACAACTTTTGTTGGATTTGGCTCATCTTGAAACACCCAGACAGTCGACTGCTGTTTACTTTCGGGCTCATACGCGTAAATCCACGATTCATCACCTGTCACGATGTCATAGACGTGTTTCGAACCACTGCGACCGTATTTTTTGAGCATTTCTTTCGACCCATTGACACGAGCGTTTTTTTGGGCGATCAACAAATTGTGTGGGATCCAACGCGAACAAATTTTTTTGACAGTCAAATGTTTATGCAATATTGAATGTATGCTGGTCCCACTAACGCCTAAGGTTGTCTCAATCTCACGATAGATCACATGACGATCTTCCCATATCAGTTCGCGCACAGCATCAATGGTTTTCGGAACAACAACTGATTTTGGACGACCTTCAAATTCATCTTGGAGTGAACTACGACCACGATTGAATTCACCATACCATCGATAAACACTGGTCCTTGATGGAGCTTCATCGCCAAAAATTGAGTTAAGTTCATCCATGCACTGTTGCTGAGTTAATCCACGCCGAAAGTTGTAAAAAATAATCGCACGAAAATGTTGACGATTTAATTCCATTTTTGGGCCGAGATGAATCTTTTAAGTTACTGTAAACAACACAAATAGCGCTCGTATGTCAAAACGTTCTGAGTGCGTATAACCTCAAAAATGTCCAATTTTACGACAGAACTGTCAATTGCCGGATTGCAACACTAGGGTTGCCAAATCCCGAAACATAAGAGGCAACCCTCGTATTGCACGGGCTTCCGGTTATTTTATATAGTAATGACCTCGATATAATTTTCATAGACAGAGTACATATGTAGTGACTTAGGATAACGCAAGACGGGAAACGAGAACATTGTCAGAAAAAGAACAATTGACGAAGAAGTTTCGATTGATTTTGTCAATAAGGAACTCTACCGGTTTAACGTTTGCGTTTTCATGTAGTTCATGTGTCGAATAATCCCATGGCAAATTCAGCAACATTTTCAATATTTTATTTTGACACCTTTGCAATTTTATTTTGTGTGTGCGAGCACAGTTACACCATACAGGCGCCCCGTACAGGAGTATAGCTTGAAAAATGGTTTTAAATATTATAATTTTATTTTTGATGCTAAGCTTTGACTTTCTATACACTAATGGATACATTACTCTTACGACTTTGTTCATTTTGTCAATTGTGGTAGTGATGTGTTTTTGAAAGATACGTTTTTTATCTAGAATAATACCTAGATATCTACAGTCTTCGGACCAATCAATATCAACTGCACACATACTGAGTTTAGTGCCATTTGGTAGGTAGCAGTGTTTCCTACATCTCGAAAACCAGACAGCTTGTGTTTTATTACCATTTATTTTTATTTTCCATTTCCTGTAATATACTGCTAGTTTGTCAAGAGCTGCTTGCAAAGATTTGTAGACGTTAGTGAATAAGGCACCCGAAAAGAAAATGGCCGTATCATCGGCAAACATAGCTACCTGAATGCCTTCACTTAGACATGATAAATCTGCGACAAACAATGTGAATAATATGGGACCAAGGACCGAACTTTGCGGTACACCATAGTGCATTTGGTGAGTAGAGGATTTCTCGGTTCCTATACTCACAACATATTTTCTCGAACGAAGAAAGCTCTGGATAATTTTGATAAGCGGTATTGGCAGCTTAAGTTTTAGTAGCTTATAAATCAAGGCATCGTGCCATACCGTTTCAAGGGTTTCTCGATGTCTAGAAGAACCAGTTCCGTTGACTCCTTGTCGATGAATTTACCAGCTATATGGTTTTTAATGCGCAAGACTTGGTGGATTGTGCTGTGACCACTACGGAAACCGAACTGAAAGTTTGGTAAGATGTTATTGTCTTGCACAAAACGATCAATCCTTTCCTTAATAATTTTTTCTAAGTGCTTATTCAGACAGATAAGTAGACTAATAGGTCTGTAGCTTTCGGGGCTGTTCTTCGGTTTGCCGGGTTTCGGGATAGGTATTACTTTTGCCGTGTTCCAACAGTCCGGAAAATAACAATTCTTAACACAGGCGTTGAAAATGAACGTTAAATAGTTACTTGCAGCAGGTGGAAGTGCATTGATTAATTTGTTGTTAATATTATCGAGACCCGCAACCTTTTTTGATTTCGATTTTTTTATCAATTCTTTAACTTTGCTGATATTAGTTGCGTAAGTACTTTCAGGTGGTGTTTGGGAAAGTACATGGATAGTGTTAGCAACTTCAGCTTCAGTATACTCGTACGCGTCGCTTAGATGCATAGATATGGAGTGGTTCTTACTAAACGTGTTAGCAAGTAGGTTCGATTTCTCCACTGAAGATATAAACAACTTGTCGTGAACTTTAAACGGAGGAACGGTTTGCTTGCTTTGTCAAGAGAGGAAAGGTGTTTATTCCAACACTTGTTCCTACATGTTGAGATTTCGTTTTTAATGATATTATTTAAGACTTTAACATTAACTAGAAAACAATCGATTCTATAACGCAGCCATTTTCTTCTTTCAGAGTTTCGTAGCCTAATCAGATGTAAGATATTTTCAGGAAGCGGTGCCTTATCAACTGGAGCAGTGGAACATTTAGGTATCGCAAGATCGGCCGCTCTATTGATAACAGAAACAAAATTGTTACATAGGATATCAATGTGCTCGCTGCAGGTTATAGAATTTAGGCTGGTATCACCTAGAACCAAGTTCGTGTTTATATATGATTTATAACAATTCCAGTTGGCGGCGGAATAGTTGTGGTATAAACTGGTACGATTTACAACTACTGTATGATTCACTGTGAGACTGATCGGAAGGTGGTCTGAACTTAACGCATTTAGAGTTAATGGTACTGTGCAGTAATTTGGAATATTAGTGATATATAGATCAAGAGTTGAGGGGTTCTTGTTAGCACTCGCTGGGATATAGGTGGGGAGAAGTGGATAAAGTATGGAAAAACTTGGGCTGGATTCAGTAACATCTAGTAAAATGTTACCCCAGCAGTTTGCCCTAAGACAGTTCCACGACGGATGTCTGCAGTTTAGATCACCACCAATAATTACCTTGTTTCGAGTGTTGACTCTATACAATTTTTGCATATTCCGCTTAAAGTAAGTAGATTTCTTAATGTTTCTATTTCCACCAGGGAAATAGACCGAAAACAGACTCACCTTGGAGTTATCACTTAACGTTACATCTATACTAATTTCCTCAATTAACTTAAGGTGCATGTAACCTGTCTTGGCGATAACATAGGTAATTTTGATGTGAGAAAGAAATGTCTTGTTTGAGCCAGGTTTCTGAAACAAGTGCAATGTCAATATTAAAATTTATCAAGAAACTAAAAAATTCATGCTTTTTGTTTTTGATGCTTCTCGCATTCCAAGTTATGATGTTAAGAGAGTTTCTTAACATGTTTTTTCCGAGTATATGTACTTAAGTAGTAATGACGTTAAATTGGTCAGCTTTAGTTTGACAAGCACTAAGCTTGGTTACAACTTCATTAAGAAGAGAGTTTATCTCGCTAAATGAGAACAAGTTATCATTAGTTATAGTTTAGACGGATTTTGCTTCGTGTGTGTCGTATCACTGTTGGAAGGTTGCTGGGTTTGATGGAGGCCAGAAGCCCACAGATCGGGGTAGTGGAGAAAAATTATCAATGGATAATCGTTCGGGCAGTGGCTGCTGTTTGTGACTCGGAGGCTGTAGGGACGTTGTATTTCCTGTACCATGTCCACGTTGGGATAATTTGCGGCGAATGTCTATGTACTGCTTTCGGCTTATGCATTCTGGATCGGTGGATTTATGTGGCCCACTACAATTTGCACACTTGATGACCTCATTCGTTTTGCAGTCGGATGTTTTATGGTTTCCCGAACAGATTGCACAGAAGCTATTTATGTGACAATGCATCGAGCCGTGACCGTAAAGCTGGCAATTGTGACATTGTGTGACCTTACCTGGATGATGTTTTTTAAAGTCCCAGCGAACGATGGTTTTGAACAAGGTAGAGTAGTTCCGTTTTAGTTTATGGAATTCGTGTGCGCCGTGGTAGGGTGCCGGTCCGACACAGGTTCACCAAGACGTCCCAAGCTCGATATCGTCAGGGTAAACTGGTTTACCACTGTCTTGCAGGTCCGGAAAACAATCGGTCTCGTGGTTAGATATTTTTATTCTTTTAACTAAAACTTATTTAATCTAAACTTACACTGGAATTTAAAGTATTCTATAATAGTATTTAAGATTTAAATGTACAACATTTCATGAATTAACTTACACTGGTATTTAAAGTATTCTATAATAGTATTTAAGATTTAAATGTACAGCATTTCATGAATCAACTTACACTGATATTGAAAGCATTAAATATTATAGCACTTACTGAACTAAATTTACACTGGAATTTAAAGTATTACTGGTATTTAAGGTATTCTATAATAGTATTTAAGATTTAAATGTACATCATTTCATGAATTAACTTACACTGGTATTTAAAGTATTCTATAATAGTATTTAAGATTTAAATGTATTTCATGAATCAACTTACACTGGTATTTAAAGTATTAAATATTATAGCACTTACTGAACTAAATTTACACTGGGATTTAAAGTATTACTGGTATTTAAGGTATTCTATAATAGTATTTAAGATTTAAATGTTCAGCACTTCATGAATTAACTTGCACCGGTATTTAAAGTATTTACGTTACCGACTCAGTGCGTTACCTTGTCGACCACAGCGGGCACACAGTGTTTTTTTTTTTTGTGGTGAACGGAATGCCTGAGCTCCTCGACACTAATCAGCATACTTTGATTATTTATTACTTAACGTGAGGGCACGACCTGCCCTCACGGAATACAAATCGCGATTGATTATCGCCACCGAAGCGACAGAATACCAAAATTCCATCCATCGCCTCGATGACCATATTTGGTAATTTTCCTTTTCGCATTGGTGTACCACCAAATAAGGGTTGAAACGCACACACACGATGATCCCCTTTGGTTGCTCATCGTGTGTGTCGCCCAGCATGCGAACCATGAACATGAAGTTAAATGAAAATAAACAATCTTCGCAGCTGGTACAAGTCATCCTGAAAAGGGTTGGAAGTGCTTACACGATCAGCGACTACGTGTACCATGATTGCTGATCGTGCGCATGTTGTTGTTGGTATCAACAGAGGTCGAACCGTCGTGTGTGTATTTACACTGGCGAGTTCTCTATGCCTTTTTGCTGCCAGGTGCGAGTGTCCATTTCATGTGGCTTGATTTAGTGACCGATGTGGGCATGCATGAAAGAACCAAAAGGAAGAAATATCTCTTGTGGCATTGTAGCCGGCTTCTTAGGAGACATTTCGTTGGTAGGGACTAATGTAATGTTGGTTGCTGGATGTGCGACCAATTTGCCTTTCCTATAGAAACGCTTGTGTTGCTGATGGTGTTTTACTTCAGCGCAGTTAAGCATTGCAGCGGTGGTTGGTCGTTATGAGCAGGTAAGTCGTGCCTTTCAGGTTTCTATATGCCCATGTAGGGAATGTCTGTTATTGCTGATATAATTTTCGTATCAGCAGACATTGTGCTTTACGGGTTTTTCGTGGTTATAGGAATAACCAATGCAGGTAAATACTCGCTTTATTGAAACAGGACGCTTATGAAAAGGGGTTACCTGGTGGTAGATGAGCAGGTAAGTAGTGGCGTTCACAAGAACCGCCACAAGTTCGTTTAATTTAACAGTACCGCGTTGAATGTAGACGATGTACAAGTAGTGTTTGTACAGGGCTTTTATTGACGAGTTTAATGTGATGTGATAATCCCGAGTGCAATTAGTTCATTTTTCACAATATCGTTGCTAATCAAGTCTGTAGTATTCCAGAATACTACTGTCCTTATGATTATTAACTTTAACATTGAATCTCATTATTTATCTAACACATCCTTAAAACATTCTCTGACATTCTCACTTAATATATATCCTTAATAAACATCCACAATATTCTATATCAAAGCAGTTTCAGTACACTTCATACATGCCCCTTTTTTCATAACATGCCCCTTTTTTCATTCGAAACATAGCTCTTTGATTTTCGTTCAGAGTTTGTTCAAAATTAAAAGCACAGTAGATTAAGTAATAAAATTTGATAAAATTGATTTTGTTCAAGTAATAATTTACATTAGGTTAGAACACTAAGTTGTATAAGAAGAGAGAAAAATTCATTGTAAAGACAGTTGAGTTCAGAGTTAAGAGTTCAGAGAAGTTAGAAGTTCAGAAAAAGATAAAGTAGAGAATTAAAATTATTAAATTCGCAAAGAGGAGTCCTGAGTTTTAATTAATATTAATAGATTAAAAATAAAAGGTCCACGCTCTTCCCTCTAACGAGGAAACACGGCGCTGGATTACAACAAGTCTAATCCTGATAACACTACCTTTAATGGACGATTTCCCTTACGCGAGTGGGGAAAAAACTCACATTTTAACCGTAAGAGTTCGGTTCTGATTTTGTTACATATGTCCATTGTTGCAGCACATATTTTTTGTCCAAGCGATATGTTTTTAATTAAGTATTTGTCTATCTTAATGTTGCTCAAAATATCACGCACTTTAGCACTAGTTGCTTTTAACACCACAATTGGCGGAACGGTTTCTTTAGGAATTTCTGCGCACTGTTCGTCATTGGTCGGATCCATTTCAGGAGAGTCTTCCATCAGTCTTTGAAGTGGTTGAAAAAAGTTAGTGTTTGAACACATTTTAGGTTTTTCTAGCATTTTATTGTTCACTTTTGAAAGTTTATCGGGAGGAGTTTGGCTTCCAATAACGGGGTCGTAACGCAACCGGTTGCGCTTAATTTTGTTTAACACACGTGGCCCAGGGGCTATGACTTAACGGTTTTAACACTTGTTCTTGTATGCGGAAAACGAGGCAAAGAAAACAAGATAATGATAATTAAATTGTGATAATTATTGTGAAAATAACGGTTGATTAAGATAAATAGCACGAGCAAAACTGTGAGACAAGTTGTCTGTTTGAAGGTCAGTCAGGTACTGAAAAAGTTATCCAAGAGGTAATACTATCCAAGACAAACAGTGTAGACGAAAACATTATCCAATAACTACAAGTAATGCTATCCAAAACGAACACTGTGGTTGAAAATATTATCCGAGAAGTATTGCTAGGCCATTTGCTCGGTCAACTGTCAGAAGCGTTAATTACTTAGGCGTAGTTGTACTTCTTTGTTGGAGCCAATCAAACAAATGATATTGAAATAATAGTTGAGTCGTTTTCTATTGATGGAGACAGATATTTGCTTTTGAATTATGAACTCCTACAACGATTCCCTGATTGAGAAGGAGAAACCGATTAATAGAGAGGTTAAGTGTATCATGGGGAACGTGGTTTGAGGACGACAATGTCGCCCAGCATTTAGCAACAATATTTTAACACTCCTATCTCGGCAATTTATTGACTTTAGGACACCAGGCTTTTGTTGAAGCTGTAAGTGCTTTGCATGCAATTTAAGTTGATACCTTCCCCACAAAATCACTGGAATTACAATTCCAACGGCTTTTATTTATTGACTGATGTCCCTTGCCAACTAATCCTGAAAAGGTTGCGCGTCCCCCCATAACAGTGGTCGGCTTTTAGTGATTCCCACAAAACACTTACTCATGCAAACTTCTTAACCACTCTATTCCGCTGCAATCAGCCACACTCGCGGTAGAGGCTCTTGAATAGAGAACATAGGAAACGATTTGCTTGGGAATTCCACACGGGGCAGCTTCCATTCTCAGCATCTCCACATCTACCCCATGCACGCCCTCACGTACATACGCTCAGGCAACCCAGACTCTAAGTCGTAAAGTGTTCACCAGTCACTGTCACGCCAGTGCCATCTCTCGGCTTTATTTATTTATCAAGCTGTGTGGCACGAATATCCTGCTGCCTTTACCCCGGCAATTCTTAAATGCTTTCGAGTACACGGATGTTCTGCTAATTAGTTGAAACATAAAAAGTACATCACAACGCGATACAATATAACACACACAAGTTACCGCGTAGTGTGACCCCAGTACAATGCACAAAACATATTTAATATTCACTGGAACGTGTCATGTGTGCAATACAAAAAAAAAGCAGCACTCGCATGTCACTAAATAAATACCCATCTGTTTCACCTAACACGAGGAGACCAAGGACTACATTTCATCTGTTTAAAGCACATTAGCGCTTCAGCAAATGATTATTTGAAAGGATACATGTGTAGTCGCCGCACGCACTTTGCCGCCAGGATTCATACGTTGGACTCTGATGCAACGTGATTAAACAATGTTTAATTAATTAACGCTTCAAGGAGCCATAGGCAATCTGTACGACAGTTGAAAATCACTAATGCGACATCCAAAGTAAAGTGTTTTATTGATTAAAATTGACTTTCGCTGCGCCAGTGGGCAATTGTTCTGCATTCACCATTAAAATGTAGATACAGGTGCGAAATTTCCGCAAATTTTCCACAGGCACTCCCTTTCAGTCGTGCCTTCTGGAGTCGTGTGCAGAATGCGATGTTGCTATTTGGGACAGTAGTAGAGTAGTAATTTTACTTCTTATATGATCGTATACATTAAATTTCATTATAAGATAACATATATTATCGGCTTACGATATATATAGGAAAAGCTAGAAGCCATTCAGTGTTTTTATACAACTAAGGAAACTCAGGTACTACATGCACAATGCTACTTTAGTCAGTGCTTGCATAGGTGTAAGCATACTAGTCACACATACTGCCTGTACTGTGAAGGCGCGGGCCATGCCAATGATGATGGGAATTGCAACCTTGCAATATTGTCGCCAGCTTACCCCAAGGCAATGGAAAAATTTCGGACAACAGATCCAGGTGTCATCCGATTCAAGGTGATGAGAACGCAAGGCATACGCTATTAGGAGTTTAGGATTGCGTATAGCAATATCATGCAACCTTAGGGTAGAGGTATGCGCATGCATGTAATGGGATGGAACATGGGAATTGCAGAATTGCAATTTAGTTGTTAATCAAAGTAACATTATGCCCATCAAGGATGTGGGAATGGAAAATGTACATGCAGTGATAGCATAGGCTATTGCATAGGTGATGAGAATTTGCGTTTAGCAATACGTAGGCGTGTGATAGGGTTGTGGGGTAAGAAGTCGTGGTGCCAGCATGGGAACTGGTTCACTCCTGTGGGGTTATAGTATTGATGCCGACGTACGACATCGATTCACTAATATCCCCAACGATTGCGTAGAAAATTGTTCACAAAACTCCAATGTCCAGAAAAGATAAAAATAAAATGCACTGGGATTGTTTTGGGATAATTATTTTTATTGTAGTCTATCTGTTCAGTTTGACGAATACACTAGATTGTTGTAAATTTTGTTATCTAATACACAACTGTCATTAGTTTTAATGTTCAGCTTAACGAATGCCACCAGATTGTTTTAAACTTTTATTATTAAGTACCCGAATGTCATCATACTCCATAAAGTGGGATTTATGGTTCAGCAACACAGAAAACACGTTTATCGAATAATTTTGGTACATTCGCGACATCTAACTCGACACTAATGAATGGGGTTTTGGAGAAGAAGTATGTTGCCCCGGCGTACGGCCTTGATTCCCTTCTTCCTCCATCATAAATTGATAGTTCCGCCGATTGTTACGCCGAACACTAAGAGGAATCTGTCCGCAGGAAATTGTCACCAGAAACAAGCGAACGCACTGATGGTAGTCCCAGGAATAAACGCACTGAATACCATTTTATTGTTTCTTTATTGTTAAAAAAAGCTCTTTTGTCTATACTTGAGATTTTAATATACTATAAGTGAGGTGACAATACACAAAAACATCTTTATACTTAACATATACGGAATTGTCTTTTTGACATTATTTCTTACACTTAACATATACGACGCACCGGAATTTATTTTCTTATTTGATTGTTCAACACTCCACACACGATTGACACTGACTACATTTTCGGATATAAATTGTTCGATTCAACGTTGGTGATGTTTTCACTTAAACGCACAGTATTTTTCCGACTCGGGGTTGCAGATCCGCGACTACGGGGGTGTACGCGTCCCCGTGGCGCGAAACGGGGAGCGGGAGTGGACAACGGCGAACTCGGTCGGCGGATGGTAAGGGACTCAGCGATAATTATCTCGTGCAGAGATGATTTGCTTATGGGGTGAGTTTGTGGTGTCGTGGTAGATATCCTCTCCACTAAGGATATCGTTTTTACCTACCACCAGAGAAACGTAAAGTCTCTCTTGGTGGAATAGGAAACTAGATCTTGTAATGAAGATCATGGTGGTATGTGTGAGATAGTTCAAATCTGATGTTGTTTACACGTGCTCCAAGGCAATGTAATAACGACGCAGACAGGTGGTAAAGACAAAGGAAGAAGCGACCAAATGCTTCGTCCGGTAATGAGGGTCATGTTTACGCTGTATATCGTCGCTATAATAGACGTTGGGAAAAAAAGGTGCTAATGCGATTGGTGGCAGAAACGAATCCCTTGCCAGCATTTGTATATGCAGGGAAATTAGTTTGTGGCGACGTACGAAATTGATGATTGTTTGTCTATTGAACATCGAATCGCTGGTCGGCTTGTTGCAGCTGCAAAAACAAGCCGTCCGACGTTGCATTTCAATTGATAACAATGGGTGCCGAATGTTTTGTATTTATGGTGCATATGCACATTAAGGAACTAATTTTAGGAATTTTATGTAACGCGTTGTATGCATTAAATGTCCTTGTAAAAGGAAATGTTTCAGGTATGCTGGGTGGAGATTGCGGTGCAGGTGTGGGAAAATTGAAATTTACCTCGGAACCGAAGGTACCGAATAGGTTTAGGTATCCTGAAAAGGTAGAAAAGAAACCTTACAGGAAATTTGTATGCGAAGGGATGCATGAAAAGGTAAGTTTTCTTTTCCAGGGACTTTTAGATTAAAGACTTGATCTCTTTAATGCGTGAAGCATTTAAGGTGCTAATGCGATTGCATTAGCGAAATTATGAGATTGGGTGCAAGTTATGGGGGTTTTTTAGGAAGGCGAACCGTGGGGTTTGGCGGAACCGCCACAGGGTAACTCCCCATGTTTTTGTTTTTTTTTTTTGTTAACAATTCACGACTTCGTGATGTGTATGTGCTTCACTAGAGATAAGGAACTGACTCCGACATTAGTGTTGTGTGTGCGCACACCTCGGGGGATGAAATCTAACTCTTTGAGAGCTACTCGATGCAGAACCAACCCCGTGAGTGAGGTGGATTTCCACCGGTGTGGTGGGAAGCAAATCTGATCTTTCTTTTTGGTGGTGACCAATGAAAAATCGGCTTGGTCCTATTGGAAAGATTTCCCATTGTGGGCGTGCAGATCTGATTGAGTGTCCGTACATTGGAAACAAGGACAGCGAAAAATGCATCAGAGGTTGGATGTGAAGAAGGGAACCAGCCAGCGGCTGTTCAAACAAACGTTCATGCACAGAGCCTAAGGCCATGCCATTGTAAACAATAGAGGGTATCGCCGGAGGCAGAAATGGATTTTTCTGTGATGTTAAGTGAACAGTAAATTTGTTCGCGATAGCAAGGGCTAGGATGGATGGGTTCATGTTTGTTTTAGTAAACGGATCGTAGGACATGGATATTGATATGATTGTTTGGATAACAATTATGGTCGTGTCCAATTCGATGATCGGTTATCGGTTAGGTGACCGATCATGGAAAATTTGGCTTGCAGATGTGCAAGCGAGCAACTTGCCAGGCGTGTCTTTGGACCAACGGATTGTTGGAAAAAGCAAACACTGTGGGATTGCTGTGTATATGATAAGCATGGACGTCGGCAAGAGGACCCGGGTAGATTTTCTAATGATTCGAAATGGTCATGGGTGCCGACCAGAGGAACCGATTACGTTTAAGGGAATACAGCAATGATGCTTGATGCTGTGGCAAATGATGATGTTGCCGTGGGTTATTTTTCAGGTAATAGGTGGTTTGCACATCTTTATTGCAGGTGCGAAATGGGAAGTTAGATTAAGGGAAATGGGTGGATCTTGGGAAATGCTTAAAGATCCCCCACACTCCTATCCCCATCATATACCACAGCAAAACGAAAGACAGACAAGGTGAAACGATGGTTGATTTTGGCAACCGAGCGGACACAGCACAGAAATAAATACACAAGTATGGTTATTGTAATTAATGTCTTTTTATTTAAAACTTGGTAACATGAAAGCAGTGTGGAGGAAAATCTATTTGCCAGTGATATTTTATTAAATTCTTATTAAATACACTTGTATTATTCTTCTTTATTTCTACAGTACACTAATTACACAGGTTACACATAATTAAACAATGTTGTTAGACCAGGTTCGTACTACGTTTCATTTGCACACTCGAGTATTCAACAGGAGTCACATTCGGTTTAGTCATCAATAAAACACGATTTATAAGAATATGGTTAAACGTACGAAGGGAATTACCGATCACCACTCGACTTGGGTATAGAGACTGTACGCACACCCGTGCACGCTCTACTTAGGATGAAACACGGTGCACGCTCGCTCAATAGCTTAGACGTAGTCACATGTTGGATCGTAAATCCGTAAGTAGAGTAAGAATATCTTGTTGAATCACAAACTGGCACTTGATTGAGCCAGAGAGGTTGCGCATCCGGGTTGCTATTAGGAAGATTACTCCGCTGATCAATAGAAGCCTTCGTTCCGTTGTGCCGCAGGATGAAATAGTCCCAAAGCCAGGTACCTTTCTTCTTCGACAGGTGGCTGGACCATGTGTTCACAATTCGTTTTCTGTTGATATGCTCTCTCGAAGGGTGCCGGCATCTTTCCTTGTTCCTCATCTGCTATACTCCCTTATCTTGTTACCGTAAGTCCAGCTTAGACACCAACTCTGTTGGAGTGGTGCCCCCGTGGCAGTAATGTGCCTGGGCGGTGTTACGAGGGTGCCCCCAGAGCATTTCGTCCAGGCGGCGAGAAGCGAGGAACTCCAGACACGTGACAGCGATGTGCCCAGGTGGCGAGAAGCGACAAATCCTGGACGCGTGACCGCGATGCGTTCAGGTTTCGAGAATATTATAATGTATGCAGATCACATATGGGCAGGAGCCGCACATGAAAGTCGTACATGAGGGGAGTGAACTCAGCACATAGGTTGGCATCACCAAGAGTATGCTGTGCACTCCGAACGGTATCCGAAGATGCCATAAATGTTTTGGCCGGGAGGACACCACTTGACATTGCAGCTAAAGAAAATGTTGCGTTGCACGAGGTCTAACAAGAGAATCTCCGACGACAATGAGAGCTCTCAAGCACAAGAAAATGGCAACGAAGGTGTGATTCTTCCATCAAAGAAAGATGGACCCACACCATGATACAGGATGAAGAAACCTGGGTGAAAAGAAAACATGGCGAGCTGAACGACTCAGCTGATATCGCGACGTGGATGCTTTCGACAATACTTGCACAAGTATACTTATGTCAATCACCCGTACTGCTTGTACTGCGACGGCAAAATAGAAAATGCGGAACACGTACTCACATAGAGCGTGAGATTCGAGACCGCACGAACGATTTAGGGGAGATATACGAGACGGACAGTTACACCGACAAACGAGCATGGTTGTAGCAAATGATATTCTATGTGACATGATGCAGCAGTTGCGACGCGACAAGTGGAGTAACAGGTAAATTCGGTCCCGTCGCGCGATGGAATATCTGTTATATAATTAAGTTCATTTAATTATCACCCCCCTCCTATGAATAATTAACATCTCGTGTTTTCACATGCATTAATTAAGTTCATTTAATTGTCGCCCCCCCTATGAATAATTAACATCTCGTGTCTTCACGTGCATATCCTTCCCTTCCCTCCAAATCACCAATTTCCCATTACAATAGATTATTCCCAAATACAATAGTTAAATAATTAAAATAAAGTAAAACCCCTATTTAAAAACCACTATCCTATTGTAAATAGCCATATTCTCTCTATTAGCCATAGTCTCCCTATCAACCATAGCCTCCTATTGGCCAATTCCGTTTCCTAGAAATAACATTCGTGGAAGCGGAACAAAAGAGGATATGAAGAAGAACCACACGAGATTTCCTTCTTGTTAAACGTGCGTTGAATGAGTGTGGTCGGTCGCTCCGGACAACGAAATATTTAAATGAGATTAGTTTGTTCAGTTAAGTCGTGTGCGTGTGCGGTTCGTGAGAAAATTCGAAATAGAAAAAGAAAGATTAAAAAACGAAAATAAATCAAATATGATTCAAAACGAACATTCTGAAAATTCATTTAAGTAAGTTCTTCATTAGAAGGTGTGGGTGCAAGTAATCCAAAACTCGGAATTGACAACAATCAAGTTTGGTGAAAACCCAATATATAATAATTGTTAAAAAATCTTTAACATATCTAAAAGAAAAGTCCACGGGGATCAACGGGAATATGTGCCTGGCGAGAGGTGGTTTCAGTCGGTAAATATCCGGCATGCCTTTGAAAAGATCGAGTGGTATCTTTTGATGATTTCCACATTCCTACCGAAAGGAAAAAAAAAGACATAAAGAAGGACAGGGTAGTTATTTCCTTGGGTGCGATGCCATGACGACGAAGAGAACAATCAAACGTTAGTGCCATTGTGGCGGTTCCATTGAACGCCACTACTTACCTTCCCATCAATCATTAAGAGACTGCTTCCTAGAGCACAAAAAACCCTAGGAAGCATTTACTTACCTTTCCACCGTTTGTGCAAGTTATCACCTGAAATGCCTGGAATCTATAATTTTCTCTGATGCAATTCCATAAGCACCAAACAGGTATTTTTCCTAAGGGCATGGTCGCATGAAACGCACCATGTTCCCTAAAAGCAATTTGGTTGCACCACCAGCAACCAACATGACTCGATCCATTTCGGTGCACATATCCCCGAACGAATTCCGCCCCACACATGCAGGAGATATTTCTTCTTTTCCTTTTTCCTACAAGCACATCGGTCGGTAAACCGATCGACAAGCATTAGCATCCTATAAGCATTTCCCACCAGGGGCATGCCTACATACAACGCAGCATGTTCCTGAAATCCAATTCGGTTACGACATTACGTAACAGACATAAATCCTCGAACTTGTCCATGCACACAAGAAGAAAGTATTTTTCCCACGCACGTGCATGACAAGTCATATCAGCAGACCCATCGGTCGATCGTTCAATCTGCAATAGCATACCTCAACACTGGCTGCCGAAGCAAATCGAATTCTCGTCAATGTAAATATACACACAAGCGTTCGACTCTCGCGAGACGCCAGCGATAGGTGCACGATCAGCGTAAATGGTGTACGCAGTTACTGATCGGGTAAACACCCCAACTATCGTATTCATGATACTTGCCCAGATGCAAACACTTCGTGTAACATTTCCTTTTATGGAATTCGAATATCCATGGTTCGCATGCTCATGGACACACAGCATGAGCCTGCGAAGCAACCATATCTGTGTGCGTGCACATCCTCACCGTGACCAATGTATGGAAGATCATCCCCTATTGATCACTGAAGCGATGGATGAAAATTGGTATTCTGTCGTTGCGAAAGAATTAGTCAATCTGGGTTTAGATTTGTGAGGTACGAAGTCGCCACGCCAGCATCGGCGAGAGTTCTACTTCGTCCCACTCACTACTTCCACTAAATGTTAAAATATCAGACCGTTGGTGTGCGTCCTTCTCTCAGGGAGCCTGTCTGGTCCTGAAAAGGACGAGGCATCTCTTTAAGATAGCTCCTGAGGGGACCCGTTGCGGTGCCGCCGTGCTTCCTCAAACCTCGAGGGAAGAGCAGCTACTGATCGAATATGGTCCTGGGAATCGGCCAGGATCAACTAAAAATACTTTTCATTTTATTAAATTTTAATTTTATTTGTAAATTCATTTTCTGGCGTCCTTACACCTAAAACGCCAATTGAGACTGATCCTCGAATACAAAAAAAAAAAAAAATGTGGCGAGAAGGCCGAATTTGGCGAGACAGGACATATGTGTCCTTCATCTTGTCTCTGACTTCTGGTCATCTTGCGATAACCAGAATCACCCACATCCGTGAGGATATTGGGCTCGGTCTCGCGGCATCTGAAAAGAGAAGAAAAAAGGGGGATATCCAAGGATAGTGTGGACAGTGATAGTCCAAGTGTTCTCTAACTACTTTTATAGAGGGATGGTGGGAAAGAAATCTTACAAGACCGGTGGGTCTTGGGTGCGGTAGTAAACGCAGATCACGTCTTTGGCGTCTGATAATCTGCTCTTTGGTCGGTGTGTATGTTTGTGTTTGTGCCGTCTTGTACTGTGCGTTCGTGTGTTTGGTTTGTTAATTGTAGACCCTATGGGATGGGTCCAGGAATCCTCTATTATAGAGGGGAATGTTGTTGGGAAGGGTGCTTTCTTCAGTTTTGTACTGAAGAAGAAATTGTGGGGGTTTGATCCGAAGAGATCGAGAGAGAGAAGGGTCAAGAACGCAAGAGTCCCGTACAAGTAGGTTCTCGCTGTTCTGAATGTTTTCGAGGTACTTATATGCTAATTGAAGCAAGTACTCGTCGATAGGGGTAATGGAGGCGCCTTCGTATAGGTGAGAGTTGGGGTAATGACGACCGTCAGGCCTTCTAGAATGATTGGTGCATCTTCTGAGGAGTTTCCTTTCGAAAACCCGAAGTCTTTCCATTTGAGCCGAAGATATGCAGGACCATATGGGAAAGGCGTACGATATTCCAGATCGGATTAGCTGCTTATAGCAGAGAAGCTTAACTTTGGTGTCAACTTTGTTCCTCCACTTCAGGATGTTGTGTAGTTGCTTAGACCGACCAAGGCCCCTTTGGAGAATGTGGGTCACATGTTTGATGAAATTCATTTTTGGGGTATAAGTGACCCCGAGATATTTCATCTTGTCCTGTGGTCTAATCGTAGTATCTCCCATTTTTATTCGAATATTCTGTGAATATCGAGAAGTAGGTTGGGAGTGTTTACTACTCAGAATTATGGCTACTGCTTTGGATGGACTAAGTCGTATTTTCCATCGACTGTAATACTGATACAGTTCGTCCAAGTGACGGTTGAGTCGATTTGTTGCGAGGTTAGGGCCTTTGGTTGACGTGTACACCAGGACGTCATCCGCATAGCATATTTGGTTTACTCTCCCGTCCACAGGGCGGGGAATATCGGAGGTGTAAATATTGAATAAGATGGGGCCTAGAATGGAGCCCTGTGGTACGCCTGCAGCGGCGTAAAAAGTTCGGGAAAGCTTTCCATTCATTCTAACTTGGAAGGTTCTGTTTAGAACGAACTGGTAGATGATGCTACATAGCGTTCTACTGAGGCCAGTATTCAGTAGTTTAAAAGCGAGACCTTCGATCCAAGTCGTATCAAAAGCTTTTTCAATGTCTAGGCTTACCGCAACGGTGGGTTCCTTATTAAAGAGCCGCACGCAGACGTGGTTTTGAAATAAATTGAGAGCCATAGTGGTGCTGTGCGCTCTTCGAAATCCGAATTGGAAATCAGGTATTAGGTGCCTGGCACTGACAAAGTTATTTAGCTTCTCGTATATGAATTTTTCATATATTTTGCTGATGCAAGTGAGAAGCGAGATAGGGCGAAAGCTTGAGGGGTGATACGTTGGTTTCCCAACTTTTGCTATTGGACAAATAATAGCGTGCCTCCAAGCTTGGGGAAAGTACCCCATGTTGTAAGCATGGTTGAACAGAATGGAGAGCTTTATAAAGAATAAGGCAGAAAGCCTTCGCAACGAGTGGTATGACATGTTGTCGATACCAGGTGACTTCTTAGGGTGTCGAGATTTAACCAGACTCTGTAGGGTATTTGGTGTGATGAAACCGTGACCATTATCACGTGTGTCATCGAAGTATGCACTGTTAGTTGGGTTAAAGACAACAATTGGCTCGTTGAAGTCGTCCAACTTACTGTGGACCTCTGAACTAACGATTGCATTAGTTTCCGGGTCGCCATCTTGGAGAGTGAGTTTGTGATTGTTTTCGAAGGTCTCTCCGATGATATTTGCTTTATTGGTGTCGTTATTGACAACAACACCATTGTGCATAATTGGCCCAGTGATGCGGGAAGTGCCACATATCTTTTTAACATTTTTATAAACGTTCTGGTCCATCTGGATACCCTTCAGCTTGTCTTCCAATTGTCGGGTACGATTGTTTTGGATTCTCTGTTTTATCAGTGTACCAATATTGTGAATAATGGATCGCAATAATGGCTCCCTTTGCGTAAAGCGGTGACGATATCTCATTCTGCAGAGCTTTTTACGCTCCCGGATGAGACGAAGAGTGATGTCGTCATGGGGAATCTGATAGGTCTTTTCAAGTTTATACTTCGGGACATGAGTCTCCGAAGTTTCAACTAGAATCTCGTGAAGTCGTTTTGCAACGTTGTTTATCTCAACCGTCGTTAGTTTCCTGTCAGTGGGAAGAGAGAAATGGTGGAGTTTATCGTTCAATGTAATATTGAAGTTGTCCCAGTTTGTCCGCCCATAATCGGGTATGTATCTGATATGAGCCCGGGATGCTCGATAGCCGCGAATGAATGTGGTCACAGCATTGTTGTCAGATACACCCGCTGAAACTTGAGGAGGAGTGATTTGTGGAAGTAAGTCTTTGGACACAATAAATATGTCCAGAATTGAGTTACCTCGAGTACCAACCGTAGGTGCAACTATTTCGAAGTTGAGGGCATACCTGTTTGCGGTGTACCATTGGTACAGTTTTGTGCCATTTGGGCAAGAGACAGAGCTGTTCCAGTGGGGATGTCTGGAGTTAAAGTCGCCGCCTATGATGAAGGGTGTATGCCCCGAGGTCCTTATTAGTTTGCCGATATCTTCGGGATTAATGGGGACATTATTGGTTTTATGCGAGTGGTATACGGAGTATATATTCACTCTACCATTACTAGCCAGATGCAGTTCAACTCCAGATACCTCTATGGACTCTAGGTGTGGGAGGTCAATAGGTTCATGGCGAAGTCCGCTATTAACCAGTATACAAGTTCCACCTCCGTTGATGGTGGGACCGCCAGTGAGGGTTCGATCTCTTCGAATCATGGAGAAGTTTGGGAATACGGGACGGTGACATGGATGCAACCTAGTTTCGGTTACAAGTACCACGTCCGCCCGGCTTTCCTTTATGAAGTCAGAAACTATCATACGCTTGGAATGCGAAACAAGGGAGTTGACATTTAAGAGGAAAACTTTAATTTTGGAATCCATTGTGGAGGAGTCTTGCATATGCAGTGAAAAGGAGGGCCTCCCTCTCTGCCTCGGTTGATAGTTTCTCATATCGGGGTCGGATATCCTCAATTAAGCGGGAGAAACTAAGTAGTTTCTCGAGCATTGAAGATTGCCCCCTCGGAGGCTTTTGCACCACCGCTTGAATTTGAGGCGTCGTGTTGGCCTTTACCGGGGCTCGCTTAGGGACTTGAATATGTTTTTGGGGGGTAGGAGTTGAAAGGGTTTTTGTATTCCTTGCCTGCTGACCCCTAAGCATGTCGGCAAATGTGAATCCATTTTGGATGAGGTTTTGTGTGGCCTGTTTTTCGAAGTCTGGCTTGGCTGTTTGCTTAGCTCGAGTCTCCTTGGATCTTAGTTTAATTTCCTTATATTTAGGACAATTTCTATAACTGGCCGGATGCCCTTTGTTGCCGCAGTTGCAGCAAGTTGGCAGTGTTATTTCATCCTGCACATTTGTTGCCGGATCGTATTTCGCTAGCGGAAGTTCGCACTTGCCAATATCGTGGGATTCTCCGCAACGAACGCAACGGCAACTCATGTTGCAGTTTCGGGAGACATGCCCGAAACGTTGGCAACGTCTGCATTGAGGTATTTCTCTGTTATGAAATACCTCGAAGACAACTTGCTGATGCAAAGTTGGAAGCGACTTTGTCCGTATTATGGAATCTATGTCGGTTCCTGGGGCAAGGAGAAGCTGCCATATGTTCAGCTTGGTGTATCTTTGCGGTCTGATGTTCACAAACCGCTGTGGGGGAGAGAATTTTTTGACGTCAATGAATTTGACCTTAGGAAATGTTGCCTCAAGAGCAGTTACGATGTCGTCCTTTTCCCAAGAGGCAGCGACTCGTTTTAAGAGGATTGTCCTCGACTTTTCGTCGGCCGGAGTGAAGGTGTAATAATTCACCTCCTTGGCCTTGAGGTTGTCGTTAACCGTGCGATAGGTTTCCCTATCGTAGGCTATGATTTTATTTAGGGATGAACTTAAGGTCTTTGCCTTGAAGTTAGAAATCCCTAGCCGGTTCATATCACCGACGAAATTTTTTAAATTGAGGTCTCGTGCAAAGACCCCGGGTTGCTGTTTCTTCTTAGAAACAGGTGGGCGTTCCCCGACCTCTGGCTGAACAGTGTTGGTAACACCAGCAGCCTTTGGTTTTGGGTTAACTAATGGAGTTGGTCGTGGTGGGCAAGGCTGCTGCGGAGGTACGACCCTCACATGAGTTGGTGTTATCGCGGGGTTCGACAACAGTTTGGGGTGCGGCGTTGGCGGGGAACCGATGGCCGCGCGCTTATTGGAAGGTCCTCCTTCGCAGTTTATTATGGGAAGCGGTGTTTTCCGCTTAGGGGCTCTGGACGAGTTTGGGGTGGGGGTGCGCGACTCACCGTCGTCCATTGTTTCGTCGGAACTCTCAGCGAGACTTTCCAACTCGGGCTCGAGCTCTGATTCCGAATCAGAAGCCTCCGAACTGGCACTGGACGGGGATGCGGGTGGTGCTGCTTCGAGTCGCGACAATTTATCTCTCAAGACAGCGTTCTCTGCCTTGAGAGCCTCGAGGTCCTCCCTTAATCTCTTTATGAGAGCCATCATGACCTGATCGGGCTGATGGCCCACACCACGAGAAGAGCAGGTGTCCATCTATTTCGATGTTGCTAACATCGAGCTCAGAAAAAAGAAACAAAAAACGCGTGGGCCGCAAGGAAAAGAGAAGAGGAACAAACAAACAAAAAACCAAGAAGGGAAACAAGTAGACCTAAAAACAAGTCCCTCTAAATTAAAGCAAATAATAAAATAAATATGGGTTAAATTAAAAATAATCGAACCTAAAGATGCTACCTGTTCACTAAAAAAAACTTTGTTTTTTATTATTATTTTTTATTTTTTTTTTCACTTTTTTTTCAAATTCTTTTTTTTTTTTTTTCAAACTTTTTTTTTTTTTTTCTCTTCCTTTTTTTTTTTTTTTTTTTTTAATTTATTTATTTTGTTTTAAATAAACTTTATTTTGTTTTTAATAACTTTACTTCACTGAACCAGGATGTGTCTTCTCTCAGCTCTCACTGTGTTCTGAATGATTGTGTTTGAATGTATATGGGAAGTGCAATAATGATCCTCGAATACAAAATCCATCGCCCTTATAAAGAGAAACAAATCGAAATTTGTATCTCGAAAATATACATTTTCATACCAAAATCCTGAGTGAGCTGCTGTGAGCTGAATGAAACTATTGTGCAGATGTGGATATGTAAAGGAATTCGGGTTTTTGTTTGTTCAATTTGATGGATTTTACCAAATTCAGATAACGTATCTCTGGTTTTTGAATTTAGATGCTGCCGTGGGACAAATGCAAAACGATAAACGAATATATGATTCGTTTATTGTGAATTTTGATTTTTATTCGGTTTTTTAGATTAAATTATGCCGTGGGGGCAAATGTTAAGCGATAAACGGATGTTTGATTCGTTTATTGCGAATTTTGGGTCTAGTTTGGGTCTTAACTATTCTTACGTTTTGAATGAAGTGAAAATATAATGAATATAACCAGTATGAACCCCTCTGAACTATTCTTACGTTGTGAATCAAGTGTGAAGCTAACAGTGTGCATTTGACAGTATCCAAATAAATATAAATAAAGAAAGTCCACGAACTAGAGTGTATCATTTGGCGCACCTTTTGTTACGAACATTCAAGTTGGGAAGAGTAGTGAACCTGCGGGTATGTACGTTGGTACGTCAACACGGACACTGTACGTCGACATATACGCTCTGACGGAGACCAACCTTATCCCTAGTATCAGTAGTCTTGAACTATTCCCTCCCTCCTTCAACGTGTTTCGCGATGACGACGCTCATCGAGAAGTTCCCTACTCCTCATGCCGTGCAGTGCTGCTGGCCACTCATAACAGACTCACTTCATCTCTAATTGCCATCTCTTCTTCTCCGGATCTCGACTACGTCGCTATTAAAATTGATAAGCGCCCTAAGTCTCTATTTATTATCTGTTTCTATATTCCTCCCTCTCGACCCACCGCGTCATACGAACTCGCAATAGAAGCGGTAGATAACCTTACAGTGTTAAGCACCGCAATAGACGATATCGTCGTTCTTGGCGACTTTAACCTGCCCCACCTACAATGGACATCAGCTGACGAACAAGCCTTCTACGTCTCTAACCCCACTAGTTCTAATGAACGTATTTTTATTAACGGCCTCTCCGACTAAGGCCTCCATCAAATTAGCAATGTCCCAAATCATATGGGGAGACAGCTGGACCTCGTGTTCACAACCGACCGTCTCATGTCCTCAGTTGCCCCTAGCCCACACGCCCTCTCTACCATTGACAATTATCACCCCCACTGCTCTTATCCTTATATCTCGACCACGAAACCCAGCCCCCTCTACCTCCTGACTGCTTTTCTTACAATTTCCATAAGGCGCCTCCTAAATGAACATCTTAGCAAAACACCATTTCGCTTTGATCATTTGGGTGTAGAAGAAGCCACGGCCACTCTCTATAAGGAGATTTACTATGCCATCGCCTTATATGTCCCCTATTCTCGCCGCAGGTCATCGGTTTCTTCGCCGCCATGGTACAACCGCAATCTTCGCAATCTTCACAACAAAAGGAATAACTTATGGAACATTTTCCTCAAAATGCGATCCATTGAAAACTACTCCAACTATCTCGGGGCCTTTTATAAATTTTCCGAACTCTACAACTCCCTCTATTCCAAAAACCTTATTAAAACACAATCCAATTTGATTACCGATCCCAAATCCTTTTTCCACTTTATAAATTATAAACGTAAATCCGACGCCTATCCTAACTCCCTCTCTTATGGCGCGACTACGTCAAACGACAACCTAACTATTGCCAACCTGTTGGCGTCGTTTTTCAATAAATCCTTCACGGACATCTCCTTCGAACCCAATCCGTCGTATTTCAATGACTTGCCCGAATTCTCCCTTGGTCCTTTCTCCCCTCAACTTATTCAGCGTCACGTAGTTGAGGAGAAACTAAACTTACTCAAAGACGAGTTCAGCCCCGGACCTGATGGACTTCCGTCTGTATTCTTAAAGAACTGTTCCACTTCTTTTTCTCTCCCGATATCAAAGATTTTCAACCCATCTCTATCTCAAGGGACCTTCCCTAGTATATGGAAATTCTCCTATGTCACCCCCATACATAAAAAGGGACCTAAAAATGATATCAGAAACTACCGACCCATCGCCAAACTATCTCATATCCCCAAACTGTTTGAAGGGCTTCTTTACAATGCGTTATCTTTTAGTTGTAAGTCCATCATCTCACCCAACCAGCATGGTTTCCTTTCGGGTAGGTCGACCACAACCAATCTGATCAAGTTCTCATCCCATACTCTCCGTGCCTTAGAGAATGGCAACGAAGTTGCTGTTATCACCACCGATTTCAACAAGGCATTTGACAAAATCTCCCATAATCTCATCCTTTTCAAGCTGTCCTCCCTAGGCTTCGAACTCCTATTGATCAAATGGTTATCTTCTTATCTGAAAGACCTATCCTACCGTGTCAAATTCAGATCCTCCCTTTCCGATCCTTTTTTCCCACCTCTGGGATTCCGTAAGGAAGTCATCTTGGCGCCCTCCTTTTTATCCTAACCATCAATGATGTCGACTCTGTTATTAAACACTCATCCATATCCCTCTATGAGGACGACGCCAAACTCTACAAAACAATCATCTCTCCCCTCGACTCCTCACTCCACTGGTCTGGTATCCACATTGCTCGTCCCATATCCGCAGAATCGAGAGCGTGCAACGTCGGTTTCTGCGTTTTGCCCTCCGTGGACTGAACTGGGAGAATCCTCGGATTCTTCCCCCATACACAAACCGGCTCCATTTGATCAACCTCAGTACACTTGAGGAACGCAGAACTCTTGCCGATATCCTCTTCATCCACCGTCTCCTCTCCGGCACAATCAACTGCCCTAGCTTGCTTTCCGCCATCGCACTCAACACCAACCCCCGCAACCTACGAAACCCTCGTCTCTTATATCTGCCCTCCCACCACACTTCCTACGGCTGTAATGAACCAATTTCACGTATGCTAAAGCAGGCAAACTCTTACCCCACCCCCTTCGATTTCTACCTCACTTCTATTGCTCTCAAACGTCGTCTTCTGTCTTTCCCCTCATGACCTTGCCCCACCCACTATCTACACTCTTACTACCGGTATACATTCCTACCACCCCGCCCCTTTATCCTACTACCCGGTCTTCGCCACCCCATCACGTGCACAGCCACCTTCCCACCTTTTTATCTTCTTACTTATTCGAAAGTAATTTTTGTAATTCTAGTTCTTAAGTTAGTTCGTAAGTTTTTTACTTTTAATTTCTTTTTTTTTTCTCTCTCTCTAACGCTTGTACTAAGTGTAATAAACGAGGGTTCTGCTCTCACTAAACTGTTTCACATACAAACCATGAAATTGTTCCACCTACTCGTTACGCCAAGTGCAAAAGAAAAACATCGAAATCATCCACAAGCTTTAGAAAATTAATGAAATTAAACACACTGGTAATTGTAGCTGGAAATCTATTTATTGTTCACCGATTGACTTTTACTATGTTGTTGATAAAGATTTGAAACTTCTAATTGAAACACTTGTAGCTAATAAGATATGTACATTTTATCCGGAAACTGTGTTGAAATAACTGTAGTCTATACCGGCACGTGAATCTGAATTAATTAATAGTTTCTCCGGGCGTGGTGCTTTGTTAATTCACTTGTCCCGGACACGAAACTTAAAGTTTAGGCTCGGCACTAAAGGTAAAAATGACTTCCTCAGCGAACGCCACTCGTTTCTGACTTGTCACTGCTACAACTCGGCTTCATTCATTGGGGGGAAAAAAGACTACGACACGCAACGACCGCGACACCTCCGTATTGTTGGACTGTTAAAATCTGACTCAACGATGCAATTCACATCCATCAGATTCGATGGCCGCGAATTGCATCGATAGGGGAGGATTCTATATGTGTCCGTATAGGACAAGTACGTTGCCCTTCCATGAAAACGATGATCGGCGCACACCAGTTTAAACAGACCTACGATGATCGGGGGCTGCGGCGATGCACCCATACATCGTTGATGATGTATGCCAGGGATTGAAATAGAGTTTTGTTTCTAAGTAAACAAAAACTCTATTTCACAGATCAAATGGTGGCACACATGATGTAAATGATGTGCCTATGATACAAGGGGTCGTCATGGTATTTGACTAAGATTCCTTGGAAACACCGATATAAGGAATATCCAATCTAGCCGTATGGCTCCGGTGCACAATGAGGCAAATTATTTTGTTGACATAAGTCAGCAGAAACCTCGTCGACGGCGGCAAAATGTCAGGCTGGATGGCTATGTGTTTGATTAATATGCGGGTAAGTAAAACGCACACAGTGAAATCATCATCATCGGCACTACAACCGGAAACCGGTCTTGACCTTATTTGGCAAGTCCTGAGGCTTGTTAAATTTTTTAGTCACACAGTGAGATACTGTATGTTTAATTTAGGTTTTCAGGTGGGTCATCATAGGCATGGCATGGGTAAGGGTACCTAAACAATGATCATATCCATGCCCAAATTCATGATCGGTTGATAGCCGATAACGGGAAATTATCACAATTGTCGCGAACCCTAAGGGTATAGGCGCGATATACAATTGCGTACTATGGAAAGACTATCGGCTACAGCTATGTCAACAATACGCTGGCCAGCGTTTGTTTATCGTAATTGAAAACAGGCTGAGCCGATAGGAGATGAACTGGTTCACGGAATATGAACCAGGGATATTCAGAATGTGTGGATGCCGTCGGGAAGGTATTCCTTTCAGTATGATGCTGCAGGGTAGCTTACGCTGCCCCTAATTCCAGGTAAGTACTATGGGTTTGCATGCAAAGTAGTTAATTTAAGAGGATAGGCGGTTCTTTGGGAATGTATTAAAGAACCGCCACAAACCTGTGCCCCAGTGGCACATTACTAGAAGCAAAACAACAACAAAGAGAACATAAATCCCAAATCATCGTCGAACAAGGCCCATAAAAGGCAACAAATGAGCATCGCGCCTCTTAGAAGCTTTGTTATTTATTTCTCCTACAAATAATTGGACCGCCAAAATCTGAGTAGAGCGAGAGTGCAGCCACGGCAGTGCAACAACCATGGCTGGTTTTCCAATAAATCCGATAGCTGGTAGTACAGTAAATCCGATCCGTGTCTAACAATTCATTTAGCAAAGGAGACTTATTCCTACCATTGCAGACCATTCAGGAACCCCCCTAAGAAAACTGTCAACTGAACTACCGTGATGAACTATAATGGCTTTTGCCATTGGTCATGATTGAAACTCACAAACGAAGGAGAAAGTTGAAAGCAACTTAGCCGCGAACTACTTGACGAAGTACGATTAATTATGACGGAAGGCAGTCTTGTGAAGAGCCAATACCCCTTTCAAAAATCCTTGGCAATTATTGGCCATTTTCCGACTTGTCATCCTCCCATAGCACAATATATCCAATTCCACTTCGAACTCGGCAGCCGTCAGCAAATTTTCTAAATCATTGACGTCCTCACCACCCCCAATTTTTCCTTTTCTCTTCATATTCGCCCAACAAATTTCCATCCGCGGTACAAACAGCCTTACACTTGAAATTATTCCAAGGATTCAATTCACATGCAAACTTTCAGCGATGTGGATAATTGTGGGTGGCAATGCCTTAAATTCAATGTTTTCCAACAATTAAATTATTTGGTAACACCCTCTGATTTGGAGGAATTCGCATTACCAACTGCTGACTCCTCACTTCTCGATGTGGGATTATTATTTATCTCGCAAAGGATTCACATGTTCGAAAATTCCTTTCCATTATCAAACAAATGTTCACCTCAATTAATGCTCTTCTCCGTCGAATTTGTCGCTGTGGTTTTGTCAATGGCAAAAGAAAAACCAAAAAAAATAACGTGGGAAAAAAGGATACGAATAATAATAACACACTCATTCACGCACGCGAAAAAAAAAAAATAAAAGACAACAAATAAAAAATAAATATGATGTCGGAAAAACCTAGGTAGGGAAGTGTTTCTTGGGAAGAACTCAAGCGTATCCTCCAGCATTCGAATTCCATTAAAACGAAACTTCGCCTAGGGAAAGGAATTCATTGTGGCGCATATTTATGTATGACTATGTTACATCCCGACCTCCCACGATCATACCCAAAGCACCCAGAACGGCTCTGTCATCCTACATGTATCACCAAGCAGTTCGCAAATAAATATTGGACATGTCAGGGATCACGTATTGCAGGCTCCTTCGAAGCTTAACGAAAAGGGTAAAGAAATTCATATCTTGGGGGATATTGAATTTGGTGAATGACGGCACATATCAGGACGACCGCTGGTATAATCGGCAGTCTGTCTCAAGCTTTGGCAAATGATTCAATTGCATGCTCATCTATCAAATCTGTCAATGGGGAATATGTCAAAGGACTCTGAGACTCATTAATTTCCCTTTTAACCTTGAGTGGATTAAATTGCCCGTCAAATTGTTCTCCTTAAATTGTTACTCTATCTTTTTCTAGCTATTATCAGGATCTAATGAGATTGGGTGCGTGTGTGTGTGTGTTTTTTTTTTCTCTTTTTCAAACGGAATCCTACTTGTTCTACCGCCTTGATGGTGCTTAAAAGAGTTAAGAGTTCCCCGAAGTTTGTAATTGCGAGATGACAGTGTTGACAAAAGGACCAGTAGAAAACAAATATCTTCGAGGCTTAGATGCGAGGCAAGTGTCACGTGGGAGTGAATTGAAAAAGGATCCTAGCAAAGCTAGGATATGTATTTGTAAAGATACTTTTGGTTTAAGAATTCAGCATTCGTTTAAGGACGATGCAATATGAATGAATGCCGATAACCAAACGATTCACTGTGCGAATCCTTTTCAAAAAATCAAATGAATATTTATATTGGTTTTTATGGGAGCTATTATCCTTCCGCAACTTAGATTCAACAGTGAAAGTTGGAAGGACATTTTCTGATGTGACAATAGAATGAAATGCGTTGAACTTGGCGCACCTCACCTCAGTTGTGAGGTTTCTGTTTCTTAAAGGTTTCCATGTTAACGTGCTGTTGACTTCTATCTCTCATTATTTTTTTTTGCGTTTTCTTCCTGACGTAAATAATAGAGCCAAAGAATGCTGATTATTGCGCACCCTACTCCAGTCGCAAGATGTTAAATATCTCCCTCATTTGTCGCCCCAACTTGGCAGGTTTGGCTTATTAGCGTATCTACTCAAATGTAAATGACACCCACACCTTAGCAATGAGTCTCTGTCGAATCTTCTTGTTTTTCGTTCCCGATATAATGTCTCCCTATCTTCTAAGCTGAACCATGCCTTACCCTTTTCTTGTCCCGTCTACATCCTTTGCTACGATTTTATTCATTGCCTATAATCTTTCTTTCCGGAGTTGCGGTTGAGTTCGTACATCCGTTTCTAACTATATTGATCATCAATTTTTCGACCGTCCTAATAAAAACAGTCCTTTAATTGAGAGTAGTTCATTTTTTTCCAAAGTAATTGCATATTTCTCATTGAGTCGACGAAATGAGCACGGTAATGATCCTTCTGGTTGTTCACTTTATATTTCACATAAACGTCTGAGTTATGGATTAGTTTCACTCCGTACGCCTGTGCCCTTGCTCTTCGACTTACGAATTATAAAACCTTTTGCAAATTCGTCTCCCTTGTGGGCGGACAAGGACTTTTTCCTTTAGACAATCGCTGGAGGCCATCAGTGTCAGACGTAAACAGTTAATCGTTCGCCGCTTTTATTGTTTTGACCTGCATTGACCGTAGTCCTTAATGCATAATCGAAAATGTTTGGTATGTTTCGGAGCGAGGTTTTCCGTTAATTGCCCTTAAACTCAAGCACAGCCTTCAGGATTGTTTTAGTAAATAAGTTTCTAAGCCCGTTAAGTGATATGATACGAACTTTTGAATTTGTAAAGGGTTTCGAGGTTTTACAAAGAATTTCCGACACATTTTTTAATATAAGCGTTCAGGGGATGTGTAGTTTCAAAAACCTGAAATGTCAAAAAATGCCTTTTGAATGGAGCAACTGAATCTGCTACCGGTCATGAAAACTCGGTTATCGAAGAGGAAACATCAAAATGTAAGTAAATTAAATAAATATGTATATGTGTTATAGTCTAGTTGGCAGAATATTGCTTTATGTTAAACATCCTACAGTGTTTATACTTTATACCCTATCCTAAGGATATATTAACTTTGAGACATACTTATACTTTCAAACATAGGGTTATAATCCAGATAGACCCTATCATCATCATCATCATCGGCACTACAACCGGGATCCGGTCTTGGCCTTATTTAACAAGACCCTCCACCGGTCCCGATTTCTAGCCGATGTCATCCAGTTTGGCACTCCCAGGCTACGGGCGCCCTGGTCTACGCCATCCCTCCATCGCAGACAAGGTCTACAGCGCTGTCTCCTTCCATACATCCTGCCACAAAGTACTTTCCGGACAGGCTCCCCTTCGCTCATTCGAGCTAGGTGTCCCGACCACCGGAGTCTACCGAGCTTGATTTTTCTTACATTAGCTTCAAGATAGATCGCGTACGACTCATGGTCTCCGGAATCATCATCCCTCACATACGGGACCAACAATTCTCCTTAAGACCTTCCTCTCGAACGCGGCTAAGAGTTCAGAGTGCTTTTTATTGAGCACCCAGGTCTCGGATCCATACATGAGTACTGGTAAGACCATGGTCTTGTACAGTAGTAGCTTGGATGTTCTGGATAAATTTCGGGATTTAAAGAGCTTTGATAGACCATAGTAGGCTTTGTTGGATTTGATCAGCCGTTCGCGTATTTCTTCTTCCCTATTGTTAATGGCTGATACTATTGACCCAATATAATTAAAGATTGCACTACTTCAAATTCGTGCTCCACTACCCTGATAGTTTGACCAACGTTAGGTCTTCTCTTCGCAGAAGTTGCCACCATGTACTTAGTTTTCCCCACATTAATGTGCCGCCTGCTCGATCTGGGTGAAGGAATCCTGTACAGCCAAATCGGATCTACCGATGATGTCGATGTCATCTGCGTAGGCAAGTATCTGACTGGACTTGGTGACAAAAGTCCCTCTAGTTGTAACAGATAGACCCTATAAAGTATATATATTCGTGATCACTACCAGTAATGATGAATGACTGAGACATGTCCGTTCATCTAGATATCATCTCCCTTTCAGCTAGGAGGCTGAAATTTCACATCTTGGTGTTTAAGAATGGAAAGCGAATATCTACCTCGCCCTCTAATCTTTTGGTCCGTTCTTTGGTATTTGGTAGCTTTTCGTAGATTCGTTTTCCTGCGACAGCTGTGTCCCATTTCTATTGCCATTCGGTAAGGCTCTGCTCCTGGATACCTTAAACTAATATCTTTTTACAAAAACGTCACTCATATTACATTTTTAACAGAATTACGTCAAATTTTTTGAACTAAACTCTTCATTCCAATTGTGTTATTAAGTCATAAAAACACATTTATATCTAGAGTCTGCTTCTTTAAAAATGTTTCTTAATAACTTATTTAGGTAAAGAACACTACATCTTTATCCCAGTTCTACTTTTGCATCTGGATATCCCATATACAATGATTCTTAATGGCTTATTTAGCTAAGAAACACTGAATCTTTATCCGAGCTCTACTTTTGCATCTAGATATCCCATTTTATACCACACAAGACGCTCCATATGTCACACAACGTTTACCACGTAGTTCACATATCCCAATCGTGTTCCAAAAACGATATTCCAAGGATGTCCGAAGGATTCCCCAATAATGTCCACAATACGTCTCAAGAGTGCCGCAAAGATGTCTCAAAGATCTCCCGCAGGTGCCCTAGACATGACTCAAACATATCCCAATGAAACTCCAAACATGTCGCAAACGTACCCCACAACATGATCCACAACATGTCCCACACGACATGTCCCACACAACATGTCCCACACAACACGCCCCACACAATACGTCCCACACAACATGTCCCACACAACATGTCCCACACAACATGTACCACACAACATGTACCACACAACATGTACCACACAACATGTACCACACAACATGTACCACACAACATGTCCCACACAACATGCCCCACACAACATGTCCCACACAACATGTTACACACAACATGTCCCACACAACACGTCCCACACAACAGGCCCGCCACAATATGTCCCGCACAACATGTCCCACACAATATGTCCCACACAACACGTCGTATTCGTTTATCACTCTTACATCCAATTCCCCATAATTATAAAACAAAATCAAACGCATGGCAAATTGAACCAGATGTTCAATTACCATCCGTAAACAAAACCCGAATCCCAATGCATATCTTCATATGCAAACAATCCCATATTAAAATATATTCATTTCCTTCTCATACACACAATTCTAAAATCCTTATCTCCATCTGGATTGTAGCCAGATGTGTGCATTTTAAAAATAGATATCCCATTCCTTTTCTCCAGTTTCTCACATACAAATCTCAATGAAGATTTGTATAAAACGGCGAAGAATTTTGTATTCAAGGATCAGTCTCTAGGTTGGCGTCCGACGTTTAAGGACGCCAATCATTTAAAGTAAATATTAAAACTAATAAAAGTAGTTGCAGATTACAAAAACTGCATTTTTATTGGATTCGGCCGAATTTCAGAACTCTTTTATTCAACAATTGGTTGTCACTCTTCCCGGAGGCCCCGGAAGCACGGTGGCGACGGCAACGGGTCCTCTCAGGAGCTGTCTTAAAGAGATCCCTCGTTTTTTTCAGGACGAGACACGCTCCCTGAGAGAAGGACCATACCAAAAATGGTGGCAGCGGTTTGGGGTTACTCAAAAATCCCCTTCCAGAAGAACCTTAACTTCAACAGCAACAACGGGCACAATTGACTGAAGGTGTAGCAACAGAGCCAACTCAATAATTGGCTATGCAAAACCCTGCTCTGTCTCAAATGGCGAACAAAATGCAACATCGCCCAATGCGCACCTGATTGCCCAACAAAACTCACACCAGCCCTCAGGTCCTGAAGTAACATCAAGTATCGCAAGTTCGCCCTATAACACAATAAAGTGCAACAAATACCGAGGCCAGTCCGGCAACCAATATTGATGTTCAAACATCCACAACATCGCAATAGCCATTAACACAGCCGAAGCAGTCAGCATCAGCAAGGAACTCAAATCCTTGAAATACATCAAACAGCGGCTACATATAATTGGCGGCACGAGCAGGCAAACGTCTAAATAGTGTGTGTTGTAAATGAAGTGAACGGCGGCCATGAGTCCCGTCAACATATTACAAGGTAGCAGGATAACTGATGACATCATCATCTCCTACCAAGATACCGAACACTTGGACTCGGTGGCAACACACTCAACAGAATGTCCAGCAACGACCACAGGTACTTCATTTTTATGTATATTACTTAATTTAAGGGGACAAATAGAACCCGCAACATAAATTTGAATTCCGTTTACATGAAATGGGACAAAGAGAGCCCCTCTGCATAAATTAAAAAATTTAAGAAATACAATTTTTTCATACAAAAAGAGAATGGATCTAAAATTTTCATTAAACATATTTACTTTAAGAGAAGTGATAACAAAAGCCCCAAACAAAATTTAAATATACAAAGGGTGAATAAGAAAAAACCTTTGCACGTATAAAAGCAATTTTACTCAATATTTTACATATACATACACATTTATATACATTCTTTAAAATAAGTTTCTAAATAGTTGAAATCACTTGGAGGACATTTTCCATATTCTCGGGCAGAGACTGCACAATTTTCACGCGCTCACCCTTATCTGTCGCTGGTCTTTTTCGTTTCATCTCTTTAGATCGAAATTCCCTAGCATATTTTTCTCCTATCCATCTATCAGGATCTTCCCACTTGCAGACTCGTTTCACTTTGGGCTCGATAAAAGTCTCCTCTCTTTTTACCCTTAGCGCCTTTCACAGGATCTCGTCTGATAATCTGTCTGTCAGGATCTTTCGATATTAGGATTGTTCTTCTCGGTGTCAGTAAAAATCTTCTCCTACCCTCGATATTTTCGAAATTTCCTCTGTATACTCGTATATCGATGTGTTTGGGTTTGAAAGGATCTCATATCTTTTCTCTTTAGAATCGCTTCACTTGAGTTCGAAAAACTCTCTTCTTACTATTCGCCCTTGTTACACTTGCATTTGGGAACTTACAATTTACTCAAGTAATATTTCACCCAAAATAATACGCGAATCGAATATTTAAAATGCGCGAAAACGAATGTATAATAACGCGAATACAAATATGAACATCAGAATCGGATTGAAAGATATTTTGGATTTCGTACCGGTGTTTAACGGTAACCCGGACGAATTGGATAATTTTGTTTCTTGCGGAGATATTATTTTTTCACAGACACAGGACGACAGTCAGCTTTTTTTTTTATCTAAGTGTGGTAAAAACCAGACTGCAAGGGCCAGCATACGACCACATCCGGTACAAGGTCATTTCAACCTGGAATGATCTTGCTTCCGAATTAAAGGGAGAATTTAAAATTCTCACCTCTAGGTCAGCGGCACAAAACAGTCTGGTGACAGCAAGGCAGGATAGCAAGGGAGATGTGAAGGGGTTTGCAAACAGACTCACACACCTCTTGCATCTGCTGGACAAGGCCACGTTTGAAAGCACTGTCGATCCTGCGGTGCGAACATATCTCCTCGAAGAAAATAAAAAGCTCGCCTTGCATACATTTGAAGATGGTCTTAGGGATCCCCATTTGAAATTTCTAGTTAAAGCACGAGCTACCTCAAGTCTTAGAGCAGCAATAAATTACGCTCTCGAGCAGGCCCCACGACTAGGCGATGGAAACCCTCTTAATTTATGTAATAATTCCAAATACAGCCAGCCACAAATTTGGCAATCGTGCAATAAGACTGGACATACTTCCTGGACTTGTTATCGCAATACAAACTCTCTAAATGTTGGTCCCCAACAAATGAAGACAGAGGTTCAACGCATTGAATGCACTTATTGTTAAAGATTTGATCATTCTCAAGCAGAATGTAGGATACAGTCTCATTTCAAAAGTCTAAACGACTCTCCATCGAATAAAAACGATTTTAGAGCTTCGCCCACTTGTACCGCAAACGTCTGGAGAAGTGGAGTAATAAACAAAACGAGTAGGGTACAGCAATCACAAATTTATATAGGAACATTAAACACTCAAAGATCTAAACAGTCGTCATTAGAAGCTCAGGACATAAACAGGAAGGTAGAAAATGCCTCACCTTACAAGGTGTCGTCTAGGGATGAAATTGGCATTAGAGATAATAGGGACATAAATCAGAAGCAGGATGACCTAACTGCTCCTCAAATAAAAGAAGTAGTGACCAAAGATCGTATCCAACAGTCGACATTTGAATCCGTTTGTCTACGGGCCGGATCTGATGATTCGACAAAGACCCCTGAACATACTGTCCTAACACATCCTTCTCCTTTCATATTTTTAAATTCTCTGACTTCTAGTAGCAAAATGTTCCAGGTCATAGAGCACAAACTGAAAACCCCGGCAAAGTGTAAGCCTGAGGAGCAAGAACTCCCAGCATCCAATAAGCCTGAGGAACAAAGATTCCCAGCTAAGAGTAAGACTGTGGAACAAGAAGTCACAGCAGAATATAAGCCTGTAAAGAACAGCTGTATCAAAATATTCCTTTTAAATTACTTGTTTGTCCGCATCGTCTCCCTCGTTTCTCTAATTTTCCATACTTTAAAATGGGTTCTACAAATAAAACATAAATAAACAAATAATCAAAATTCCTTTTACAAATAAAACAAACGTTGATCTTCCAAAATCGATTACGAATCCTCCATCCTCTAAAATGTTCTTTCTAGATGGTTTTATTGCCCAAAATTTGAAAAATTGTACACAACCCAATCCGACGAAAGTTTGGAAAGTCTTCCACAAATTTAAAGAAAAACTTTAAGTGAAACAAATAGATTTTTCCTTTCAAATATATATGTATAGGTGTATGAACATAAAAATAAAACACAAATGCTCACATCTAAAAATGAAAAAATAATAAGACTAATAAATAAAATAAAACAACCAACTTTGTTTTGGAAAATGTATGAATTAAAAATAGAATTGTCTATAATAAACAAAGAAAATTTATAAATAATACCAGAGTATTAACAATTCAGGAGATAAAAAACAAAATATAACAGAAATAAATCTCCGCAAATTCATATTATTAACACATAAATGATGAAACAAATATTAACTCCCTCAATAAAATAATTTTGTAAATATTATACAATATTTTAATTAATTGCCATTAACTTAAAATTTTAATAAATGAACAAAAATATTTTAATAATAAATGATCTTATTTGTAAATAAAAAACATATATAATTCTAAGTTTAAAAAAAAAAAAATTTTAACTAAACAAAACAAAATCTATGAAATAAACAATATTAAATAGAAATATAATAATTTCAAATAACTATGTAACATTCTTCAATTAACCAAATTACATATATCCTAAGAAAAATAAGCAACTAACATAACTCAAAACAAACTTAAAAATTTAGAATTAAACCTTTCTTTATAATACACGGAAAAAAAACATAAATATAGTCCTCAAAATGAAACAGAAATATACTCTGTAGATAATGATTTAATGATAATACATTATTACGACCTAATATTTATCCGTATATATTATCACGAATTGAATTTAATACTTTATTTAAAATAACCTTATTTTATAAAAATAATTCACAATTATTATTAGATATATTGAAAAAAGACTAATGACCTTGCCCGGAAAATACAAGTCATTATGGAAAATTTAACAAGCCTCAGGACTTGCTAAATAAGGCTAAGACCGGTTCCCGGTTGTAGTGCCGATAATGATGATGATGATGATGATATTGAAAAAACAAAAGGATACTGTAAATAACATTATTAATGTACGTAACTTGATAATTTACTTATATACACGATAAGGAAAATTGTTAATTTAAGCTTTTAGTTTAACACATAATCTTAGACTTTCAAAAACATAACAAAACATTGAAGAACACTCTACCGTAAGCTACAGAATTAATACAAAATTTTGAATAATACTTAAAAACAAGACAAAAAAATTGAAAAAGAAACAAGCAATTGTAACTGAACCAAAAATGTTAAGTTTTTAAATCCAAATTATGTAACGAATCATGATGACATCGCCTTTCACCTTTTATCGCGTCACTCCTAGAAAATTAATCTCTTACAGATTAATTTTCTTTTTTGAAGGAGGGGGGGATGTAGTGCTCTGAAAAGCCCTACCATCTCCTTTCCCCACTCATATATCCAAATCCCTATACCCAAACTCATATTTACAAAATCCATTACCCCGATCCAACCAAATTCGCGATAATCGAATCAAATATTCGTTTATCACTCTTACATCCAATTCCCCATAATTATAAAACAAAATCAAACGCATGGCAAATTGAACCAGATGTTCAATTACCATCCGTAAACAAAACCCAAATCCCAATGCATATCTTCATATGCAAACAATCCCATATTAAAATATATTCATTTCCTTCTCATACACACAATTCTAAAATCCGTATCTCCATCTTTTCAGGACGAGACACGCTCCCTGAGAGAAGGACCATAACATTCCTAAACCCCTACGTCACCCGATCACTCTACACAACTTTTGTCCGGCCCCTACTCGAATATGCTAGTCAGGTCTGGTCCCCGTATCAACAGTCTCACATTCGTAGGATCGAGGGCGTTCAACGTCGTTTAGCGCTTTGCCCTCCGTGGATTGAACTGGGAAAACCCACTCATTCGACCACCTTACACAGGCTGGCTCCTTCTAAACAATCTGAACACACTTGAGGAGCGCAGAATCCATGCTGACATCCTCTTTATACATCGCCTTCTGTCAGGCTCAATCAATTGCCCAAGCTTGCTCTCCACTTTATCATTTTATACAAACCCCCGTAATGTGCGGAACCCCCGTCTGTTTTACATGCCCGCTCATGACACTTCTTATGGCATTAAAGTGCCCATCTCGCGTATGCTATGACATGCCAACTCTTTCCCCACCTCCTTTGATTTCAACCTCTCCACTCCTGCCCTCAAACGACGTCTCACAAGAAACCCGTCCTCACCCCACCCCACCCCAATTTAAACCTTTCCCCCCAGCTCTCCAACCCCGCCCCATACCAGTACGTAGACGTGTCCCCCATTGTCATTGTCTCACAAAAGCCGTATTTGCCTCCCCCACAAACACTTGCTCTTCCCTAGCCTCCTACCCCCCTTTCGCCAAGTCTTTTTCACCTCCTGGTTTTTCTTTTTTCTTTTTTATTCTCCTTCTCACTCTAGATTTAAGATAGTCTTTAAGGCTCTTTTGAATTTAATTAATTTTAAGTTTAATTTTGAGCTTGCATTAAGCAGAATAAATGAGGGTTCTGCCCTCACTAAACTAAACTAAACTAAGAGCACGTCCCACACAACACGTCCCACAACACATCCCACAACGTGTTCGCAACATGTCCCATAACATCATCCACAACACAATCCACAACATAATTCACAATACAATCCACAATATAATCTACAACATAATCCACAACATAATCCACTACCTAATACACTACACAATCAACTATATAATCCACCACATACGCCATGAGATATAGGAAATGATAAAATATAAATATAAATGTCGAACTTGAAACCTGAAAAGTCATATCTTGATTGCTGTGGCATGCACACATCAGTGACAACTCGTAAAAAACATGCTGTGGTGGAGCGTAACGACTATATAAGAGAGCAGTTTGATAACTCGGTGACTTTTTAAATTTCCCGCTCAGTAACTATAAATGCAACACTGCTCCCGTCAATTGCCATCTACTGTCAAAGTTTGACCAAGCTGCGTCATTCTGTTTGACAGCCATTGATAGCCGGCAACCTCGTGAATTTTAACGAAAATTGAAAAAAGAGAATTTCGTGTGCTGATTAAGTATAATCAAACAAAATCCATAAATTGGGCTACGAAATGCTACCCCATCCAGCATATTTCCCACATTTAGACCCCTACGAACATTTCCTGTTTCCAAACCTTCAAGAAATGGCTGGGCAGTAAGAGATTTGGGTCGAATGAAGAGGTCATCGCTGAAACTAACGCCTATTTTGAGGGCCTTGAGGAAACCTATTCTGGCGCAAGACTAATGACCTTGCCCAGAAAAAATAAATCATTATGGAAAATTTAACAAGCCTCAGGACTCGCTAAATAAGGCCAAGACCGGCTCCCGGTTGTAGTGCCGATGATGATGATGATGATGATGAGGAAACCTATTATTTGGAAGGAATAAACAAATTTGGAAAACACTGGACTAAATGTATCGAGCTAAAAGGAGACTATGTTATGTTGAGAAATAAAATGCTTATTTGCCCAAAAAATAAGTATTGCCCATATTATATGTCCTCCTGGTATCAGGCTGTAATGTTGTTTTTTGTCACCCGGAGAAAATTATTTTATAATATTTGAAGATATACTCTTATGGAATAAATGATTCCCTGAAATTTCTCCTCAAATCGGATGTGCTTGGGCTGGGACCTCCGGTATTGAGTTGATTGGAGGTTTTTCATTCATTAACATATAATTATAATTGTAACTATACAACTATACAACGATAGTATAGTGGTTAGTATACCCGCCTGTCACGCGGGAGACCGGGCTTCGATTCCCCGTCAGGGAGCCTCTGGCGCAAGACTAATAACCTTGCGCGGAAAAAAAAATCATTATAGAAAATTTAACAAGCCTCAGGACTTGCTATATAAGGCCAAGACCGGCTCCCGGTTGAAGTGCCGATGATGATGATACAACTTATTGCTTTCAATTATAATTTTTTTTTAAACAAACACGAGCAACATATACGTTAAAGACTGTGGCTAAGGCAATATAAACAATGTAGGCAAACCGAGTCCAGGATCATCAGCAATCAACACCCGAAACTATGCAACATCATCATAATTAGCCAGATGGGCCAGATGAATAAGCAAAGCTGAGTATGACATGTGGTGCAAGAGGATGACGACCGGAGCTAAACTGCCAGATCAGAAACGAGGACCAAAGACCCGATCGATATGAGATCGAGGACCATGGACAGAAAGTGACCGCCGCAACATAATAAATTTGATTTAGTTTGGATACAGTAGTTAAATAGCACAGTCGGTATTCCTCTGTTCCGTTGAATTAACAATAAAGTGATTTTATCTGCATTAAATAATTCAAAACTTCGATCTTGCGACAAAGTAACGACTACAAGTAATTGATAATCTCGAGAACAAACAGTGATTACAAACTAATAGGAAACAATTAATAAACACAAAATTCCCGCGTGTAAATAAATTAAATACCACTCAGCCCTTAGCAGTCTTGTGGGGGGCCAAGTCGTGGCACCAGCAGGGGTGCGAGTTCTACTTGGTCCCGCAACTATTCGTTAAGACTCCGATTCTTGCACCGCAGCAACAAAAGAGAACTGTTCACCAGGAGAAAACGAGAAGGAAGTAAACACACTAAAAACACCCAGGAACTGCAACCGGAAAATTAAACACACTGGTGTCATTTTGTTTAGTTTTATTCTCCAAATAAAAAAAACCTCTACCTTTGTTAACAATATTGAACGTAATGTAAATTAATACTAACACTAATTTATATGAAGTATTTCTTTTTGTCACTCGATGAAATGGATATTTTAGCAAGATCCTCCGGAATCAAATAACCGACAAACCTCCGCTCAACTCAATGGGTGACGAATAAAATTTACGTACAGCAATACCGAGTAATTCGGATTTATTTCGCCCACGACTCCGAATATATATATCGCGTCCCCGTGTGCACCGGGGAGCGGGAGCGGCGCGACCGTGGTGGTCGGCGGATGTAATTTGACTCAACGATATTCATTCGTTGTCAAAAGAAATTCGGCCAGTGAAACTGGCTCTCTTAATTAACGGGTGCATTTTCCGATTCCAAGAGAGACGTAAAGTCTCTCTTTGGGTTAACCAAACAGATCTCATAGTGAAGATCGCCACGGTACACATGTATGTGTGTAGATTGGTTCTTTTATGGATCAAAGCCATGGGAACGAATCTAAAAAAAAGAAAGGGAAAATGTGCATCCATAAGATGTGAGTTCGGCTAAGCAAACAAGCCGAATCTCATTGGATGCTAATTGGGTTTGTGTTTGCTTATGTGAGAAGGTCAATGGTAAACGGATCCAGCAATATGTAGGACAAAGGGAATTTATGATCTGAGAGTTCAACTGAGTAAACAAGATGTAACTCATTAGATGGGAGATGCATTTGGGATACTTCAAACGATATAGATTGTTTATCGTATCGCCAGAATGCCTGCAGAAGAACAGCGTTCTTTTGTTTGCACATGGTGCGAGTTAGGGAAATTGGCTTCAGCGTCGATTGTGCTAATTTTGTGCAGCTGCTTGGGTTGTTTATTGTTGGGAGAAAAGGTCGCCATCCAATGTGTATGAAAAGGGATTTGTTGTACACATGATGAAGCTGGGAAAAGCCAACTCAAGGGTAAGATTCCCTGATTATGCGGTTGGATTATATGTAAACCGATGAATTTTCTTTCAGGGAATTTATGATAAGTTAGGAATTCTTATAGGGAATTTGTATGCGAAGAGATGCATGAAAGGTAAGAATTCTCTTCTAGGGGCTTTTAGATTGTAAATTGCTCTATTTAATGCGTAAAGCGTTTAAGGTGCTAATGTGATTGCATTGGCGAATTTAAGGAAGTCGGGTAGCAGCTATGTGGTTTTTTCAGGTAAGTGGGCCGTGGGGTTTGGCGGAACCGCCACAGTCTTTTACGACAAGCTGCCCAAGTTTACCATATATTTTAAGGCCCTAGCTACCAGTCTTAAAGTTCAGCAGAAAAGAGGAAAATTCACGTAATCCCAACTATTAACATTCTACAACACTTAAACTATTTTCCTATATGATCAGCTTTTTAATGCCATCCTTAGATCGAAAATTTACTTATACTAAAAAGACTTAACAAAATATAAATGTTGATTCATAAAACCTGTCCACAATTTTATTTTGAAAAACCAAATAAAGAAAAACGTTTAAGACATCCTGTCCGTCGAATGAATTTTAATCGATTTGCTCTGCCGTAGCGAAGCCTGCCCACGATTAGTCCACGTGTTGTATTAATGCACAACTGCAATCAGATAACTATCAGTATCAGCGTGCCAGTAAATTTTATTCATATTCCAGAACTTTTCCATTTGAATGGGATACGTAATCCCTTGCCTACACAGCTGTTACAAAGAAACAAAACAAAAAACACAGCCAAACATCGGACTACTTTGAAATGAAATACCCATTTAAGTTGCCATCATCAGAACGTAATTCCTTAAAAGCGATTTAATCCGTAAAGAAACACCATCCCGTAGGTGGATTCCAAATACCCACTTAACGACCAGTAGCATCGAGTAGTGTTGAGCACTCCATCAAGATGGAAATGTCCTTGAGATGCCTTCGAAAACATATACACTGGTATCTACGCTGGAGGAGACCTATGATTCCACTTAATGAGTGCTTGAGTGCTAGCGCAACTTCGTGTTCAGAATTAAATCATGGACCCTTAAAATAACCTTTATTCAGCACGTGCTCCTCCGTCCGTCTATTCCTCATAAATGCAAAGTAAACTAAGTCCTGCCTGCCTCCGCCATGATTGACAATTGGCCACTTACGGCAGTCGAATTGGATCGAGTGAAACGTACAAGAACTAATTTGATTTGTTGACGACGATACTCGATATCGCGCCAACGCAAAATCACTTGATAAGTACGAAGTACGATTTCTAAACCCTTGCCGGGAGTAGCAAAGAATATTCAATAAATTGAATTCCGCCATCTCAGTGAAGCGTAACAAGTATCTAATGTAGGGGGAAATTTCCATGGAAAATAGCGAAAGTCAGATGGACGGCTACTTGATAAACAATCATCTGGCTAAAATCCCCTGCTGAGGCATATTCATCAAATTGGACTGGTTCGGTCCCAGCAAGTGTAAGCTTACGAATCTATTTCTTGTCCTTCCAAAGGATCCTCTTCAAATGTTTATCAAATATTGTTTCCCAAGAATCGACTATCGTTAACACAAAATTTATTCGGTTCAATTAAGGGTAGATTCGTTGAGGGCGCTTAGCGAAGAGTGGAAGTTAAGTGGAGCCCCTAGTGCATACCCATAAAGCCCAAACACTCATCCCTGTTACAGTATTTGCCAGTGCTCGAAAACCTATTGAAATGCAAAATAAATTTGTGATTCCATGAAATTTTATGAAAGCAAACAAATTCAATCCAACAATTGGAAACGAAGTCACATTTCAAATAGACCTCTCGCATGGTGAGTGATGAGCATCCCGTGTATGTGAGGATGGTTGAAGCAATTTCTTCAGCTAACCTCTGTTCAAGATGAATGACTACGGCAAATGGGAATGACAACCACCTTCTTATTGGCATCCTCTAAGTAGTAACATTTCCTATCGATATGATGTTTTCCTGCGTACAATGTCAATATGAAATAGCCTGTACAAGTCAACCAGCAAGTGTCCTTTACTATAATGTGCTTGTTTGTGGCACACAATGTGGGTGCAAATTCCAAGGCCGTTCCTCACCTACTGCATTCTTCAGGCAATGGTGCACGAGCACAATGTACTGTGATTTCAAGTTTGAATTACATTTACCGAAGTCATCTATCTAACAAGAAAAGAAAATTTCAATAATATTTCATTTAAAAAATACGAGGGTTGCCTCTTATGTTTCGGGATTTGGCAACCCTGGTGTTGCAATCCGGCAATTGACAGCTCTGTCGTAAAGTTGGACATTTTTGAGGTTATACGCACTCAGAAGGTTTTGACATAAGAGCGCTATTTGTGTTGTTTACAGTAACTTAAAAGATTCATCTCGGCCCAAAAATGGAATTAAATCGTCAACATTTTCGTGCGATTATTTTTTACAACTTTCGGCGTGGATTAACTCAGCAACAGTGCATGGATGAACTTAATTCAATTTTTGGCGATGAAGCTCCATCAAGGACCAGTGTTTATCGATGGTATGGTGAATTCAATCGTGGTCGTAGTTCACTCCAAGATGAATTTCGTGAAGGTCGTCCAAAATCAGTTGTTGTTCCGAAAACCATTGATGCTGTGCGCGAACTGATATTGGAAGATCGTCATGTGACCTATCGTGAGATTGAGACAACCTTAGGCGTTAGTGGGACCAGCATACATTCAATATTGCATAAACATTTGACTGTCAAAAAAATTTGTTCGCGTTGGATCCCACACAATTTGCCAATCGCCCAAAAAAAGGCTCGTGTCAATTAGTCGAAAGAAATGCTCAAAAAATACGGTCGCGGTGCTTCGAAACACGTCTATGACATCGTGACAGGTGATGAATCGTGGATTTACGCGTATGAGCCCGAAAGTAAACAGCAGTCGACTGTCTGGGTGTTTCAAGATGAGCAAAATCCAACAAAAGTTGTTCGCGCACGAAGCACTTCCAAGCAAATGGTCGCCTGTTTTTTCGGAGAAACTGGACATGTCGCAACCGTACCACTAGAACAACGCAGAACAGTCAATTCTGAGTGGTACACAACCATTTGTTTGCCAGTTGTCTTCCAAGAAATCAGGAAAACCAACCGCCGAAGACGGATCACTCTTCACCACGACAATGCGAGCTCTCACACATCGGCTGCGACAAGTGCATTTTTGAGCACCCAAAACATCGATTTGATGGGTCATCCGCCGTATAGTCCTGACTTGGCACCGAATGACTTCTTTTTATTCCCGTACGTAAAAAACAAACTGAGAGGTCAACGTTTTTCGACACCTGAAGAAGCGGTTGCTGCATTCAGAATGCATGTGTTGGAGATACCTCAATCAGAGTGGCAAAAGTGCTTCGACAATTGGTTCAAACGCATGCAAAAGTGTATAGATCTTCATGGGGAATATTTTGAAAAACAATAAAGTGATTTTCGATGATCAATATTTGTTTTTGTTCTCTAATCCCGAAATATAAAAGGCAACCCTCGTATGTATTGTCCAAGTGACTTCCAAGTGGATTCCAATTTTAAGAAACAAATTTGCAAGTTGCTCTTGGAATGGCGTCGGTTTCTCGTACAATGCTCTGCTGTTAGCGGTCTATTGGTGTCGGATTACCTTCATAGACTCGTGATTTTAAGTATTCCCACAGAAAGTAATCACTTGAAGAAAGATCCACGGATTGTTGTAGCATATATGAAACAAACCGGGATCGTTCACTCGCCCGCATCGAGTGCTTGATTGTTCATCGATTGTTCATTCCATATTGTGTTGAGTCCTTTCCTTTGATCGCCATTTGTTTCTCTCCCTTTGTGTGTTTTTCCTAGAGTGTCCTTTTAAAAAGTATTTAAATATATATTGAATTATATTAAGAAAAAATCGATAGATGAGAGATGATCTATCCAGATATACAGTGAAAATCGTTACCGGTGGGAAATCTTCGTTATTTCACACGCCCGTAGAAACTGTTTTCCACGCCAAGAAATTGCTTTCATACTCAACCCCCACGTGGTGAAGAAAAAGGATTCCTTGACCCGCAGGACTTGTTTCGTCTCCGAACAGAGCAAAGTCCCTTTTATCGCCTGGAAAAAAGAATTATATAATAATGTAGCGAGCTTAGGGTTCGCTGGATTAATTATTTTTAATAAATAAGAGCCGTTAAATCAATTTTGAATTAATGTAACACTTTATTAGTCCGTTAATAGCAACCGTTACTTTTACCGTACACTTAACGAATTATCGCCTCCGTACTTATCGCGTCTTTTACTGCTTACTTCTTACTTCTTACTTCTTTCTTACTCCATGATCTGTGTGCGACGTATTTATACCGTTTCCTCATTCCGATTCGGCGTTTCGTTTCCGTCCGTTCCATAGCCTTGAATGTTCTACTGTTCATAGTCTCCAGCTTTCCAGTACTTTCTAGAATATTCTAGTACTTTGTTTCGGACTTTCTCGAATATTCTAGTACTGATTATCATATGCGTCACATTACCCTCCGCCTAGATTAGTTCGTCCCGAACTAAGTTCACTGGTCTCCTGGGTTAACAAAAGTCGCCAGTCGGTCACGATGTACCACTTTCATCTTGGCGTTCGGTCTTCGCTGAATCCTATAGACAACGTCGTTAATTCTTGTGAGAATCTTATACGGTCCTTCCCAATGTTGCTGCAACTTCGGAGACCTTCCTTTTTGCAGATGAGGGTTATAAAGCCACACGTTATTGTAGCGTCCTACGAACGCACAATTCCGCCCAGGTAAGGTTCCAAACCTTCAAGGAACTGACTTACCTTATCCAGTACACTTGCCCACAGACACGTGTCCCCAAAGCTCATTAATCAGGCCTGTAACAAGGGCATAGGAAGCTGAAACAATGTTGAAACCGACATCAAAAAACAAGGAACTTAACGTTCAAAAACTTTCAGCATCGAGTCAACGCATCCATTCATAGTATGCAAAACAATTCCAGATTACAGGCCATAAATCTTCCATCCAAAGCATCTGCACGATGTACCAGGAATTGCATTTTCGGTAAATAAATAACAACGGATGCATACGCCGGCAGCTAAACGCAAGAAAGCATATCGCCTATCCGCGGCCAAAATTGTAAACAACCGAAATTATCGCAACAAGATAATTCGGAAGATTTTCAAATCCAATGCCAACAAAGGAAATACTCCGGTCCCACGATTCCTTTGTAAAAATTTCACACCCATTAGAAGGATCTAATGGATTTCGGTTGTGTTTACGAAAGGCAAACAACCACGGGCTGTACGCCCGAAAAATCATCTCGGCCTTCGCGCCAGATGTTCTGTGCAAACAGAAGGCCGTGAAAAAGGAAATGCTATCACCAACGAAGAATGTATGCAGGATGACTTTCCCTTTCTCAAAAAAAAAAAAAAAAACTATGAAATATCCCCGGGGATACGATGACATGCTGCTAACAGGAATCCGGAAATTCTGTTAGCAGGGGAACTAAGAAAATGTTTGGATAGAGTTACAGATACAATCCGTCTCAGAGAGATTTTAATCGTGAAGGAGGAGACAACGGAAAAACGTCGAGGAGTTAGATTACAGTATCCGATTGATAGTGGAATAGGATCCAAGAGTGTAACGTGTGTGTCGTGCGTGTATTTCGCTACTCTCTTTAGTAGAATATTGTACGGACCTTAACGAAGTAAGAAACATTAAAGAAATATAAAAGATTAAAAAATAAAAAAAAAGATTCAATCCGTGTTTTGGTTTCTTGTGTTTTTTTCCTCTGGTGCGAACAGTGTTCGGCGGAACATTGTACCAACCCGAATTTACTCAACATATAACCGCCAAATTATCGCCTGCATTAAATCCGGATACGTTGGCTTGAACGTCGTACCTTGTTTTCATGCTGTCACTTGATACCTTGATTTGCTTTCGAACCAAATGATGAATCTCATCGAGACGATTTCTCCATTCGGCTACGTACTCTTCAGCCTTATCTATGGCGTCTGGAGGTATTCCGAATCGCAGATCGGCTGGTAATCGTATCTCTCGTCCAAATATAATTCTTGCTAGAGAATGGCCTGTCGTATCGTGATTAGCCGATGAGAAAGGTTTGTACATATTTGTCCCAATCTCGTTGGTGATCACTAACGACCATCGACAAATGCTCTTTTATTGTTCGGTTGAAACTTTCGACCATTCCGTCTGACTGCGGTTGTAAGGGAGCGGTCCTGGTTTCCCTTACGCCCAGTGCCGCACAGATGCCTTGAAATATCTGTGATTCGAAGTTTCGGCTTTATTCGGAATGCAGCTCACAGGGAACTCCATATCTGCTGATTCAATTATTGATAAGCTGCTCAATGACGGTTGTTGCTTCTTGGTTTGGAATTGGAAGGACTTCCACCCACTTGCTGAAGTAATCCATGATGACCAACATGTATTTGTTGTTGTCGTTGTATTTTGGAAATGGTCCTGAGATATCAATCCCAATTTGCTCGAAAGGGGCACCCACGTTGTACTGCTTCATAGCGCTCCTTGGTTTTGCTGTTGGTCCTTTGGTCGCAGTGCAAGTTGTGCACTTCCTACACCAAGACTCGACGTCATCTCTCATGTGAAGCCAGTAGAATCGAGATCGTAATTTTGAAAGTGTCTTATTAACTCCCAAATGTCCACCGGATGCCCCGTCGTGCATTTCTGTTAGTACATCGTTCACTTTTGATGGTAGGACTAGAACCTGCATTCGATGTGATTTTCCGTCCGCGGTTTCCCATTTACGCTTTAGAATTCCATCTTCCAGTAGCAAGGAATTCCATTGTGCCCAATATGCCTTAAATGTTCCACTCTTGTCGGAAATATTGTTCCAAGTTGGCCGCTCGTTCTTTTATTTGTGTTCCAGGATTAGCGGCATATCTTCATCCTGAAGTTGAGCTGCGCGTATAGCATCACTCGTCCACCCATCTAGTACTTCTACTTGTACCTTTCGGAGGTCGTACGCCTCTTGTTTTAAACGATCAATTTCTACTTCCGAATCCTGAAGGCGACGCTTTAGGGTCAAAATTTCAGCTTACCTCTTTGCTAGATCAGTTGATAAGCGCTTGTTCTCCTCAATGACCTTTTCTCGGCTGGTCTTAAGAGCAATTATCTCTTGATGCAAGGACTTACATTCGGTCGTGGTGCTGTCCAAGTCTGAATCACGCTGAAGGCCTCTCTTGTGATTAGCGCATAAACAACAATTCTCAATTGATGTTTCATTCATTCGTCGACGTTTCCTACAGTCAACATAGATGTGGCCAACTTCGCCGCATGTCCAACACTTCATATCAGGTCTTGAGGTTCTTCGTTGTACATGCCCGATTCTTTGGCAGGAACATTCCTGGACTGACGTTTCTTGGACTCTAAATGTACTCCTGGTGGCCAGTTTAGCAGATTCATATGCCAATACGAACGCCAGTATTTCATTAGTCGTCTTCTTTCCTGCCAAGCGAACGGCTTGTTGCAAGTCCCGACCTTGGAGTGCATTTATAAATGCATCCATTGCTACCTCGTTCAGAAATTCCTTAGTCATATTTGCCAATCGCTCAATGTCTGCCTGCAACTGTTGAAGATTTTCTCCCGGTTTCTGCGTTCTGCCACGCAGTTGCATGCGGTAGACCTGCTGCATGTGGTTGCCGCCATACCTAGCTTCAAGGCCGTCTCTTATCGCTTGGAAATCTGTTTGCTTCTCTGCTGGTATGGTTTGTAACAATTCTGCAGCCGACCCGCGGAGTGACAAGATTAGTGATATTGACTTTTGCTCGTCCGACCACTTATTATAATTGGCCGCGGCGTCAAACTGACGTATACATACGGAGAAGGGTCCCGTTCCATCGAAGGTTGGCGGTTGTATCCTTGTATCTTTGTGGTCATGTTGATTGCTAGGCAATGTCTTATTTCTCTCAACACACTCAAGTCTCATTTCGATTCGCGTTATTTCATCGGTGACCTTCTTAAATTCAGCTTCGTTTTTTAGATCCAGATTTTCTACTTCGTTTCGAATTTTTGACTGAATTTCTTCCTTAAAGTGTTGAAAATTACATTTCATCCACTGCGTTTGGGCATCCAATTTTTCGTTCAGATCTGCAGCTTGTGCATCGAATTTTGAATTTTGGACATCCAATTTTGTATTAATGTCTGTAGCTTGCGCGTCCAATTTTGTCATCATCATCCTGAGCATCTCCGAAATTTCCAACTGTGGCGAACTCTTCTCCGTTACATTAGCACCATCTTGACTCGCTGTTTCTTCTCCGTCCGGACAGTCTGGCCCGATCGTAAAAACATATGTGTCGACATCAATACCCTCTTCCTCCACTGCTGCTTGCAGACACTGTCGAAGAATTTGCTTCTGTCCTCTGCTGTCCAGATTCCGGTCCTGAAGTTCCTTCTTCAACTCAGGAACGCGAAGATCCCCCAAATCTCGATCTGACATCGTCACAACACACTGTCACACACTTATTTACTTCACTAATAATTAATCCCACTTCTGACACCAATTGTATGAGCTTAGGGCTCGCTGGATTAATTATTTTTAATAAATAAGAGCCGTTAAATCAATTTTGAATTAATGTAACACTTTATTAGTCCGTTAATAACAACCGTTACTTTTACCGTACACTTAACGAATTATCGCTTCCGTACATATCGCGTCTTTTACTGCTTACTTCTTACTTATTACTTCTTTCTTACTCCATGATCTGTGTGCGACGTATTTATAACGTTCTGATTCGGCGTTTCGTTTCCGTCCGTTCCATAGCCTTGAATGTTCTACTGTTCATAGTCTCCAGCTTTCCAGTACTTTCTAGAATATTCTAGTACTTTGTTTCGGACTTTCTCGAATATTCTAGTACTGATTGTCATATGCGTCACAATAATATATATAATACACCATTTTCTCTGGGCAACAAAATACGCTTCACTCCGCCTGGAGATCAGAAAAACTGCCTTGAACGACAAAACAATTTTGGTATTTCGTTGAGAGCTCCAAAATGACATTTCTGCCCCCATCACGAGTGGACAATTAGTAAATTATAATTATAAAAATCTATATATGTATCAAATCCAACAGGCAGAAAGGTACTCGTTTATGCGCGAACGGTGGGGTGGAATAACATGGACTAACGATGCTCACATACAAATATTAGAAGCCAAGTGCATAAATTTCTTGTGCCGTATTAGGCAAGTGTTTAATGCAGCTTCCTAAGCTGTCGTGGGACACAACTTTAAGATCGCAGGTGAATAAAACATAAAAAATCGGGTTTTGAGTTTGCAGGTGAGTTCTGTTAACCAATAAACGGAACTTATAAGGTGATGCCCCGCCTCGGGCGGCAATTATAGACTGATGCCCCACGTTGAGCGTCAATTGTAAGGTTAATATCCTGGGTTTCGGCTCAGAACCGGGAGTCATTTATCGTTCCTGGAAGAAATGGAAAAAAGGAACTGGTCCTTTAAAGTGTCTTCCTACCAACCCAGGGGCTTATGTGACTTCCTGGGGAGGGCAAGGGGGCGTGGGATAGAGATCATAGCACCGAAGACAAGTCCCTGGAGCATCCACGTTTCTGTCCCGGAGTCGGCCTGTAACACCTAGGTTAACCCGACCTGTCCTACCAGGCATCCCCAATGTGGCAAGTCGGTCAACCCCAATGCTAGGCCGGCTGTACCCCTAGTTTAGCGCAGCAACGGTCGCCGGACTCGCCCTACTAGGAAAACGTTAAAGCGGCGAGTAGGTCGATCCCTACCACCACGCAAGAGCGGAATACCTTCCCTTTGGATTGCCCTCCTAGGTACACCTTAGAGTACACCGATCCCTACCACGACATAAGTGGACCAATGTAAATCTATTGCGTTTATAAGTTACTGGTCCTTCGCAGACGCTCTAAGCTAAACATTACATAACAATTGTATAATTTGCCTTTAGGCGACCTTGTCAGACTCTTCCGCTTATCTTATGCACGGAGGACCTTTCCTGCCTGCTGGAAAATCGCCCAAGTTCAGCCAATCCCAAAGACGGGAAAAAAGTGTCTCCCACAAAATTACCGTCTGATAGGATTACTGTCTATGTTGTCTAAGGTAATGGAAAAAATCATCGATACAGAGTTAATTAGGTATTTGGTGTCCAACGGACTTCTGAATGATCGTCAATACGGACACCGTGGCAGGAGGACCACGGGAGACCTTTCGACCCTTATAACCGATATATCGACATCTGCGATTGAGCGGCATGGTGAGTCAAAGGGCGTCGCATTAGAAATCTCCAAGGCTTTTGACCGCGTCTGGCACGGGGCATTGCTGAGCAAACTTCGTTCATATGGACTTTCCCAACAGCTTTGCGACTGGACGAGGATCTTCCTCGAGAATCGATCGATCCGGGTTGTTGTGGACACCGAGTGTTCGGATCTGTATCTTGTTAATTTGGGGATGCGCCAGGGCTGTTTCACATAAATGATTTGTTGGAGCCAACGGATAACAGTTTTGCGGATAATAGTACGCTTGTTTCGTCTTTTTCGAGTGTTCGGCCGGTTGGTGCACCTACGTCGCACCAACTGAGATGTAGGCAGATTGATTCTCGGAATCAGGATCTAGATAGGGCCCTTTTGTTGGAAACAACGGATAACAAAGTGTTCACTTTCGCGGATTATAGTACGTTTGTGTCCTCTTTTTCGAGTGAACGTCCGATTAGTGCATTAACGTCGCACCAGCTGAGATGTAGCCAGACCGACTCTCTAAATCGGGATTTGGATAAGGTCCTGCAGTGGGGAAAGGCCAATCTCGACGACTTCAATGCAGCGAAGACACAATATACAACATTCACAAAGAAAAGTGGATCATCGGTTACACAGCTGATGATGAATGGCCGGGCTCTCGAATCTGGGGACAGATTGAAACTGCTCGGCGCCATGGTCTGTGGGAATGTATCGTGGCATAAACACATGTCGGCCATCGTCAAGTGAGGTCAACTTCTTCTCCTGTATAAATCCCAAACCCGCGCTCGAATATTGCTCTCATGTTTGGAGCTCGGCTCCTAAACATACCCTCGACCTACTTGAGAGCATACAGAGAAGAGCAATCCGCCTGATCGGGGACTCGGCGCTGACGTCGGGACTACAACCGCTATCACATCGAAGGCACGCAGCCGACCTCTGTCTGTTTTATAGATATTATCACGGGTACTGTTCTTCGGATAATCGTGGTATTGTTCCACGCAATTCGGCTTATATGCGCTCCACAAGACAATCCGACGGATCGCACCAGTTTGCGGTTCATCTCCCGACGGCGCGAACATTCCTGCATCGGAACTCGTTCCGTTACAGAGCGGGAAAGCTGTGGAACTGTGGCGGTTCTGCCAAACCCCATGGCCCACTTACCTAAAAATCCCCCTCAACTTCATCCCAATCTGCATAAGTCTTGCTAATGCAATCGCATTAAGCACCTGTAAATGCTTCGCGCATCAAATAGATCAAATTTATAATCTAAAAGTCCCTGTAAAAGAAAACTTACCTTTCATGCATCTCTTCGCATACAAATTCCCTGTAAGAATTCTTTCCTAACTTATCAGGAATCCCAAAACCAATTCGGCACCTTTGGTGCCAGGCAAATCCCCCTAGACGAATTCCTGAAAACAAAATGATTTGGTTTACATACAATGTAACCATCATAACAGGGATCATAAACATTGCGTCGCCTATTTCCCGTGCTCACCAAGTGTATAATAAATCGCCATACATACACATTGGCTGGCGACCTATACCCAAGGGACCAAAACAAATATATCCATCTCGCGTCTTAAGGCATCAATTAAATCCTACAGCACAGGCAAATGCAAATAGGAATAGAATACCTACCCTTACCATCGATGCCATAAACACCATTTCCCGGTAATCAAGCTAAAACCAATTAGCGCATTTCCACATTGCATTGCCGCCTATTTATTCAGCCGCAATGCACATCTTAGACAAAGACCTAAGCGTTCCCTTTGTCTTCTCATATTTCGGGATCTGCTTCTCATCAGCAGCGGCATGAGCAAACAGAAACCCAATTAGCATCCAAGGAGATTCGGTTTGTTTGCTTTACCGAACTCACATCTCATGGATACATCCTATGCCCTTTTCGTCGTTTCAGGTTCGTTCTCATCGTTTGTCCCATGAAAGAACCCATGTACACCCATATATGTGTACTACCAACGATCTTCACGGTCCCTTTGTCCTTACCGCCTGTCTGCTTCGTTTATCCATCGCCTTCGCGCGTGTGTTGAATATTATGATCCTCACGATCACCCATGCACACATACTACCGTGATCTCCATTACGATATCTGGTTTTCTGTTCCACGAAGAGAGACTTTACGTCTCTCTTGTGGTAGATAAAACGTATCCTTAGTGGAGAGGAAAACTTTCTCTCTCGGGGAAACTCACCCCATTAGCGAGTCGGCTCTTCACGAGCCGTTTATCGCTGAGTCCTTTACCATTCGCCGACCACGCTGGTCGTGCTTTCTCTCGCTCCCCGGTGCACACGGGGACGCGACATATATATTCCGAGTCGTGGGTGAAATAAATCCGAATTACTCGGAAATCGCTGTACGTAATTTTGTTCGTTATCCATTAAGTCGAGTGGTGGTTTATCGTTTAGTTGATTACGGAGGATATTGTTTCAACCAACATTTCATAGACGAAACTCTAAAGGAAATACGTTATATAAATTAGTGTTAATATTAACGTGCATCAAGTTCAACATTGTCAACAAAAGTAGTGGTTTTTATTTAGAGAATAAAACTGAACAAATAAATTCCGGTGTTTCATTCATTTTCCTTGTTCCTTAATGGCTCGTGGCGGTGCGAACGGTCTAATTGGTGTGCATTCCTTAGCGCAGTAACAATTCGGTTAGCCGGAACCTTTTAGAACTGGTGGAGACGAGGTAGAACCTCGTGTCGTGCGCCGGCACAATGACATCGTCCCCCACAGAACTCCCTTCCCACGCCAGTTTTCCCGGAGCGTTACAACCTGCAACTGTTCAAAAAGAATTGCGAGTTATTTGGTGGCATCTCGGGGCGCCCACTCGGCGCTATAGGCTCTCCCGAGATTTATATCGGTTTGTATGGCTCTCGAAGTGAGACACTTTTCGGATAGAACGATTGATTGAATTTGTAACAATGTTGTTCATCGTCGAAAGATAATGATCAATTTCGTCATTATGAAGATTTTTGTCAGTTGGTGGATCTATGCCATTGGAGCGTAATTCTTTTTTTATGATCCGATCAAAGCGCGACCAGTGTGCTTTTCCGAAATTAAAAGAATGTATCTGTTTATACTGCTCAAGTAGTGAATGTTCGTTTGGGACATGTGTTACGGCATCAATAATGATCGCTATCGTACTCGAATGTATGAAGACAATTTCAAGTAGTTAGATCCGTGTCTAATAATTGTATTCGCTCGTCCAGTAACAGTAAATCCAAGAAGGAATTTCCTCTTGGATGTGACGGAGTACTTGTAGCGTACAATTCTAGTTTATGTTCGATAGGCAAATTGCATAATAGTCTTATTATGTTTACTGTAGTGCTCTAAAAAGCCCTACCACCTTTTTCCCCCATCCATACATCCTAATCCCAGAAATCCTACACCAAAACATTAAAACTAATCAAAATCCTGAAAAACCAAAACTAAATCCAAAATTCGCAATAAACGAATCAAAAAATATTTGTTTATCGCTTTGCATTTTCCCCACGGCATAATCTCAATTCAAAATCCAGAAATACATTTCAATCTGGTAATTTCCCTAGTAAATTAAACAAACCAAATCCATGGCAAATCGAACCAGATGTTCGAATTTACCACAAGCAAACAATACCCAAATTCCATTACCAATTCTCATATGCAAATAGTTTGATGAAGATTCAGAAAACTGAATCTTATCTAAAACAAACATTGAGCATCGCACGAAATGTATCGAAAATCGAGATTTTCCATCTGAAACGTTCGTTTTCAAGATACAAATCTCGATTTGATTTCGTTTAAAAGGTGATGTATCGCGATCTCGAGGAGTCATACCCTAAGAAGTCACCTGGTATCGACAACATGTCATACCACTCGTTGCGAAGGCTTTCTGCCTTATTCTTTATAAAGCTCTCCATTCTGTTCAACCATGCTTACAACATGGGGTACTTTCCCCAAGCTTGGAGGCACGCTATTATTTGTCCAATAGCAAAAGTTGGGAAACCAACGTATCACCCCTCAAGCAGGCACCTAATACCTGATTTCCAATTCGGATTTCGAAGAGCGCACAGCACCACTATGGCTCTCAATTTATTTCAAAACCACGTCTGCGTGCGGCTCTTTAATAAGGAACCCACCGTTGCGGTAAGCCTAGACATTGAAAAAGCTTTTGATACGACTTGGGTCGAAGGTCTCGCTATTAAACTACTGAATACTGGCCTCAGTAGAACGCTATGTAGCATCATCTACCAGTTCGTTCGAAACAGAACCTTCCAAGTTAGAATGAATGGAAAGCTTTCCCGAACTTTTCACGCCGCTGCAGGCGTACCACAGGGCTCCATTCTAGGCCCCATCTTATTCAATATTTACACCTCCGATATTCCCCGCCCAGTGGACGGGAAAGTAAACCAAATATGCTATGCGGATGACGTCCTGGTGTACACGTCAACCAAAGGCCCAAACCTCGCAACAAATCGACTCAACCGTCACTTGGACGAACTGTATCAGTATTACAGTCGATGGAAAATCTGACTTAATCCATCCAAAGCAGTAGCCATAATTCTGAGTAGTAAACACTCCCAACCTGCTTCTCGATATTCACAGAATATTCGAATAAAAATGGGAGATACTACGATTAGACCACAGGACAAGATGAAATATCTCGGGGTCACTTATACCCCAAAAATGAATTTCATCAAACATGTGACCCACATTCTCCAAAGGGGCCTCGGTCGGTCTAAGCGACTACACAACATCTTGAAGTGGAGGAACAAAGTTGACACCAAAGTTAAGCTTCTCTGCTATAAGCAGCTAATCCGATCTGGAATATCGTACGCCTTTCCCATATGGTCCTGCATATCTTCGGCTCAAATGGAAAGACTTCGGGTTTTCGAAAGGAAACTCCTCAGAAGATGCACCAATCATTCCAGAAGGCCTGACGGTCGTCATTACCCCAACTCTCACTTATACGAAGGCGCCTCCATTACCCCTATCGACGAGTACTTGCTTCAATTAGCATATAATTACCTCGAAAACATTCAGAACAGCGAGAACCTACATGTACGGGACTCTTGCGTTCTTGACCCTTCTCTCTCACGATCTCTTCGGATCAAACCCCCACAATTTCTTCTTCAGTACAAAACTGAAGAAAGCACCCTTCCCAACAACATTCCCCTCTATAATAGAGGATTCCTGGACCCATCCCATAGGGTCTACTATTGTTGCTGAAACGAAAAGAGAAAAAGGCTAAACCTAATCGCGGCCGGTGCTTTATTCAGCGACGTCCAAAAACAGTTTTGCCTTAGCGGACTGTATTTTTCCGGCACTGGCCGGCCAACGATGTTTTCTTAATTATCGGTAGGATTGCACCTCCAGAACCGGACTCTTCTCTCACTCGTTTCCTGTTGAGTGATTAATCGCGACTGGTATACAGCTGTCTGCCATGCTCCTCCTTCTTGGGTGCTTGTGCGCCGACGTCGAGTGCTTGTGCGCTGGTGCCCAGTGGTTGTGTCGATGCTGAGTGTTTGTGTGCCGGTGTCGAGTGCTTGTGCGCCGGGAAATATGCATCGCCAACAACTATTAACAAACCAAACACACGAACGCACAGTACAAGACGGCACAAACACAAACATACACACCGACCAAAGCGCAGATTATCAGACGCCAAAGATCTGCGTTTACTACCGCACCCAAGACCCACCGGTCTTGTATGATTTCTTTCCCACCATCCCTCTATAAAAGTAGTTAAAGAACACTTGGACTAACACTGTCCACACTATCCTTGTATACCCCCCCTTTTTTCTTCTCTTTTCAGATGCCGCGAGACCGAGCCCAACATCCTCACGGATGTGGGTGATTCTGGTTATCGCAAGATGACCAGAAGTCAGAGACAAGATGAAGGACACATATGTCCTGTCTCGCTAAATTCGGCCTTCTCGCCACAATTTTTTTTTTTTTCTCGAGGAGTCATTCTGTTTATGTATATAGTCCCCGGCGGAAGTTGCTGAAGGACCATCATTCATTCAATTATTGTACAAAGTCCACGGCGGAAGTGCTGAAGGACCACGATCAGCACGTAGAGCAAGGACCTTGGAGGTGGTGTCTCCAGAATAATCAACCTTTACATAGTAAAATAAATAAAAGTGAATCTATGATAACTAAACCAAAAGTATTTTCATTAATTTGGTTTGGTGCATTCGCTGCGAAACGTTGGCGACTTTAGAACAGGAGACGACTTCCAACAAGGAACCGGTGAGTAGAGTGGTGGCAAGCCCACAAACTAAAACTTACAGCGTCCACGATTTCGGACATCACCAGAAGGCACCTGGTTCCACGGCACAGGGACGCAATTTCAAAGCGACGTCCCAAGAACGATCGGTAGCTGCTCTTCCCTCTAGGTTTGAGGAAGCACGGCGGCAACCGCAACGGGGCCTCTCAGGAGCTGTCTTAAAGAGATCCCTCATCCTTTTCAGGAGTAACAACAATTTAATACTACTACATTACCTTACAGCGTCTGCGTAGGACCAGTAAGTTATAATATAAGATAATTAAGCTAGAATTAAAAATTTTTTATCTAGCATATAAATTAGAAACTAAGAATATAAAACGAAATAAAATATGTTGCAAAAATGAAAATGAAAAAATACATTATCTATCCGCCAACATAGGTTATTGAGACTTATTCTGTCCTCCTCGTGGCAAATATTGTTGAAATTTATCTTCACGAATTTGGAAATTTCTTTTCTTTTTTCCTTCTTTGGAGAGACGAGTCGAAATTCGTTGAATTGATTTCTTGATAACGTTTATAATATGTGTTAAAATTACAAATCGTTTATTGAGTTAAACTTTTTCTTAATAAAAATGTAAATTATTTCTATTTCGTTTTCATTTTTAACGCGAAGTTCTACATGTCTATTGCTAGAATTTTTTATATGGACAGTCTTCATTTTTAATTTTTCACTCGTCAGGAAAACTTTGGTAGCAACATGTTTTATATTTTGTTGTTTCAAAAAATTAAGTTTGGCCACAGCTTTACAAATCCGACACAGGTTTCTTCGGTTTTCTTTATACGGGCGATCCAATATCTCTTCACTCGTAAGAAAATAGGATACTAGTGATTAGCATGCAACCTCTGACCAAGATACGTGGTTTCACGGATAAACTTTTTTTTTTTTTTTTTTAATTAGACTTCTCTCGGGAGACGCGAACCTATAGCGCCGAGTGGGCGCCCCGAGATGCCATCAAATAACCGTTGCAGTCCATTTTGAACAGTTGGAGGTTGTAACGCTCCGGGAACACTCGCGTGGGAAGGGAGTTCCACAACTTCTCCGCTCTGTAACGGAACGAGTTCTGATGCAGGGATGTTCGCGCCGTCGGGAGATGAACCACAAACAGGTGCGATCCATCGTATTGTCTTGTGGAGCGCATATGAACCGAATTGCGTGGAACAATGCCAAGAATCTCCGAAGAACAGTACCCGTGATAATATCTGTAAAAAAGACAGAGGTCGGCTACGCGAATTCGATGTGATAGCGACTGTAGTCCCGACGTCAACGCCGAATCCTCGATCAGGCGGATCGCTCGTCTCTGTACGCTCTCAAGTAGGTCGAGGGTATGTTTAGGAGCCGAGCTTCAAACATGAGAGCAATATTCGAGCGCGGGTCTAATTTGGGATTTATATAGGAGAAGAAGTTGGGCCGGAGTAAAATATTTCTTGGCTGTCAGAAGATATCTCAGTTTTCCTGAGGCTGACCTGGCGATACTCGACATGTGTTTATGCCATGATACATTCCCACAGACCGTGACGCCGAGCAATTTCAAACTTTCCCCAGGTTCGAGGGCCCGGCCATTCATCATCAGCTGTGGAACCGATGATCCACTTTTCTTTGTGAATGTTGTACATTGTGTCTTCGCTGCATTGAAGTCGACGAGATTGGCCCTTCCCCGCTGCCGGCCCCTATCTAGATCCTGATACAGAGAGTTAATCTGTCTACATCTCAGCTGATGCGACGCAGATGCACCAATCGGCCGAACACTCGAAAAGCAGGAAAAAAGCGTACTATCATCCGCAAAACTGAACACTTTGTTATCCATTGTCTCCAACAAATCATTTATGTGAAGCAAGAAGAAGGTTGGAGTCAAAATAGAACCTTGGGGCACCCCCGCATTAACAGGATACAGATCCGAGCACACGCCGTCCACAACAACCCGGATCGATCGATTCTCGAGGAACCTCTTCGTCCAGTCGCAAAGCTGTTGGGAAAGTCCATATGAACGAAGTTTGCTCAGCAATGCCCCGTGCCAGACGCGGTCAAAAGCTTTGGAGATATCCAATGCGACCGCCCTTGACTCACCATGCCGTTCAATCGCAGATGTCCATGTATCGGCCTGCCACGGAATCCGTATTGACGGTCACTCAGAAGTCCGTTGCACTCTAAATATTTAACTAACTCTGTATTGATGACTTTTTCCATTACGTTAGATAAAATAGACAGTAATGCTATCGGGCGGTAATTTTGTGGGAGACACTTTTTTCCCGTCTTTGGGATTGGCTGAACTCGAGCGATTTTCCAGCAGGCAGGAAAGGTCCTCAGTGCATAAGATAAGCGGAAGAGTCTGCCAAGAACCAGCGATAGTTCTGGAGCACAGTCCTTAAGGACTTTTGCTGGTATTCCGTTCGGGTCGGTTGCCTTCCTACAATCCAGTTCACGTAGAATGCTTCGAATAGTGCGCGGACGAAATCTCACATCCCACATCGGAGACCGTACCGACGAGATCACAGGTGGTTCCAAAAGGCCGGGATCGAGATTTGAATTCGCGGAAAATAAATTCGCGAACACATAAGCTTTATCCTCTGAACTCATGACTAACGTCCCACTATCTGTCATCAACGGAGGGAAAGAGGAGGATGCGAAGTTACCGCGGACAGCTTTTGCCATTGACCAGAAGGAGCCCGAACCAGTTGGGCACCGAAGGAGCTTATTGATCACCCTGTCGTTGTGAGCCTTCTTCGCTGTATCAATCGCCTGGTTGCACGCGTTTCTGATTCTAACAAAATTCGTTCTGTTAACATCGGGGGATTGGAGCGCCATTGCTTAAAAGCTCTATTTTTTACCGCTGTAATCAACTCGGATTTTTTATCAAACCAAGGTTTATCAGACAAGCTTCGTTTGATGGAGTGTGGAATATACATCTCCTTCTCCAGAAGAATAATCTCTGATACCGGCTCCGCGCAAGCGTTAACATCGGAGTTTCCGAAGCACACCTCGGACCATGGAAAGGAAATCTCGCAAATCGCCCCAGTTAGCAGCCCCATACTTCCATACATGGCGAAGCTGCCTAGGTCGGTTATTCGCTTGATATGCAAGTGCTTGCGCGACAGATACCAAGCACTGATCTGAGTTTCCCAGTGGCGCAGAAACCTCTACGGTATAAATACTCGGTTCGGATATCAAAAACACATCCAGGATGTTCGCATAATCGCCTCGGACATCCGGCACTCGCGTTGGTTCCCCCACGAGTTGAGTCAAGTTGCGACTTATAGCAAACATCTCAGCCTGCCTCCCAGCCTCGTCGGTTCTGTTAGAATGTAACAACCAGCCGGAATTGTGCACATTAAAATCACCAAGGACAACAATTTCAGACGTCGGGTGGTTGATCTGTATTCAGTCGACGGTACGTGAAAGATGTTCGAAGAATGTCGCCGGTCGATCGTCATTTGGGGAGCGGTAAAGACAACAAAGAAATTTAACGGAATTCCTCAGCACGACCCTCAACCATATGATGTTTTTTTTTTTTTTTTTAGTTTTTAAACCACATTTATTTTCCTAATTCTTTTTACATGTATAATATTAGGGGTAAATGTTAAACCCTTTTCTACAATCACAATCCTTAAATTGACTTACTGGCTCTATGCGAGCTCTCTAAATTACACATTACAACTTGATTTCTATATATGCCTTTCGGCGTACATCTTTTTTTTTTTTTGTTTCTTATATATATGAAATAAGTCATATATTATTATTACAATTTTTTATTTTTTATTTTTTTTTTTTTTATTATAACAAACAAAAACTTCAAAACGAAACAAATAAAACATAAAATAAGAAATAAAAAATAAAATAAAATAGCTACACAAAAGTAATTGGGAAAGATGCTCAGGGGGGGGGGGGGGGGGGGGGGGGGGGGGGGGAAGAGGAAGGAGAGCGTTGCTCTTGAGAGGCATACTATATCTGAGGAAGTGAAGTCCTCTCCTCGTTGAGAGGCCACCACCATTTGGGAGATGTTCGATCTGTGGCTGATTCATCTCTTTCACTGATCGCCGTGCTAAAACGCATGCGGTCTGGGGCATTGGAGATATCACTATCATGGAAAATTTGTTTGTCCCTGGCACCACCGAGAGCGTGGTAAATAATCGGGACTCCATGCATGTCTTGGATAAGGCTTTTTTGATCCAAGAAAGGGAACGCTTCTGGGGGAATGAACCCATTCTGGAGGGTATTCTCCAGATACATATCATTGGGATAGAATGCTCCCGAGATAAGATTATTGTCACTGCACATTGCCCTTGCTGTGTGACCACGAATAATTTTAATTATGAAATTGTCAATCCTATTTAACCCTGATTTGTTATACAGGATTTTGTTGGGATAGAATTTTTTGTATTGCGACTCTGGTGTTCTATAAAGTCCGAGGCAGGAACGCAAACACTGCCCTTCGAACACACGAAACTTCTCCATATAATGTGGAGATATATTATACCATACTGGGCAGCCATAAACCAAAACTGGTCGGATGAATGCCGAGTACGAAATTGTTTTGACTCTGGGATCAAGAAGACTACTCCGGAATAGACTTCTTGTCAAGGAATATGCGCTTTTAGCTGCGGAGAGGGACGCTGCTACGTGCTTGTCAAAATATAAATACTGGTCTAGCCAGATACCAAGGTATCTAACTACAGTTTTCACTTGCAGTGGAAGGTTATTGTTACCTACAATAGAAAAGTGTTTCCAGTTGTATTTTGTATCCCTCGAGGCCCTGGATAGGGGCGTTCTGAAAAGGATAGTCTCGGTTTTCAGGAAATTAATCTTTAATTTCCAGTCGTCGCAAAATTGTTTTAATTTGTTGAAGTCATCTTGAAGGTGCCTATTGATGACGTATATTTTTCCTCCTGTTCTGTACACCACTATGTCATCGGCGTACGCAATGGCGTTTTCGAGAGAACTCACTAGATCACTGGTGTAAATATTGAATAGAATGGGAGAATTCACAGCTCCCTGCTTTAAGCCGTTTTTAATTTGGAAGGTCTTGTTGGAGAGTATGTCCCCGCATTTCACCACAAAACGTTTGTCCATTATCATATCATAAATGATGTATAGCAGATATTGCGGCATACCCAGGTTTGTTAACTTATAGACAAGTCCTTCTAACCATACGGTGTCGAAAGCCTTTTCAAAGTCAACCAAGCAGGCGCCTGTACATTGTCGCTTTGCCTTGTTCCACTGTATATCGGAAACAAGTTTCGTCGCTGCATGAACTGTATCATGTCGCACTCGAAAGCCAAACTGGTTGTTGGGGATGATGTCGTTTTCATCACACCAACCTATCAGTGCTTTGTTTATAATTTTTTCGAATACCTTGCTAATCTTGGGAAGCAAGCTGATCGAGTGGATATTGGATGAATTGCCCTTATCCTTACCCCTTTTTGGGGATAGGGTGGACTACTGCAGTCTTCCAATGGGTTGGATAGTGTGCATTGTTTAGAGCGTTGTTAAACAAAGTAGTGTATATGTTCACTGCTTCGCGAGGCAAGTGCCTTAGAACCACATTTGGAAGCTATCTATTCCAGATGATTTCTTATTTTTTATTGAGCTAAGTATGTTTCTAAGTTCATCCTTGCGCACAAACATATTTGTATTTTCATTTCTGACGGGAGAATCCGCCCTATTATTTTCGCCGAATGTGATGAAACTATGGTTTTCGGATCGCCAGTTGTGAAGTTGATTGCGAGGCGAGCAATGTCTTTGACGGGCATTGCTTTCAATTTCAGTGTTAGAATGAACTGATTCGTTAACTCTGTACACTGCTTCGAAACAGGCTCCAATTGAATTCGCTTTCTTTTGCGCATCTTCGACTACCATCACTTCATCATTGGAGTTGATGTGCTCTAAGGTGAGCCCTGCGTTCAGCATTATCTGACAATTCTCGGGAGGCCGTGGAATTCGGAGACAGGGAATGTCATTGTGATCTTTTCTTCGACATATTTTCTTGATTTGTGAAAACATGTTCGGTCCGTTTGCTTGGACAGCTCGAATTCTGTTGCTCCACTCCTCATTTATTACTGCTCGGTAATTATTCCGGATCAGTTTTTGAAGATTTTTAATCAAGGGCTTGATTGTTTTGATTTCATTGCTCTTTGGGTCACTGAACTGCCTATAGCACAATTTCAGCTTTGAGAGCAGGGTGCTCTTTTGCCTATACAAAGCATCGATAGTTGCATTTCTGTATCGGTCGGTATAGCCATCCATATGAGCTACTTTGGGGATGGAACGATTCATTGTGTTAGTAACAATATCGTTCATAGTTAGGAGGTAATGATCGATTTCATCATTACTGAGGTTTCTATTAGTCGGTGGGTCTATGCCAATGTTGCGTATTTCTCTTTTTACTATCCGATCGAAACGAAACCAATGTGCTTTTCGGAAATCGAAAGAGTGTACCTGGTCGTACTGCTCAAGTAGATGGTACTCGTTTGGCACGTGTATTACGGCTCCAAGTCCGTAATGATCGCTATCGTACTCAATTGTGCGAAGACAATTTCGAGTAGTTACCTCGGTATCTGGTAACTGAATTCGATCATCTGTCATAAGTAAATCCAGGAAGGAGTTACCTCTTGGATAAGACGGTGTACTTGTAGCGTACAATTCTAGTTTACGCTCGATCGCATTTGTTTGCCACCAATCAAACAAGGCATTGCCTCTGGTGTTCGAGGTCAGATTGCCCCAGGCACTGTGCTTGGCGTTAAAATCACCTGCCATTAAAAAGTAATTGTTTTCCCAATCTGACTTGAGACTTCGGAAAAGCGTATCGATTTCATTAATAAATTGGGTACCTTGAACAGATTCAGGAGCATAAGCAGCTATATATAGATGCCTTTGACTTTTTAGAGGAATGTCTATAATGCATGCCTCTAGCATCTGGAATTTGTGTACTTCCGTGCTGTAAACGACCTTATGGTGAAGACCTTTCTCAACTAAGATAGCGACCCCACCCTCTCTAGTAGAGTGTGGTCGATCTCGTCTAATTATGTTATAATTTTTGTAGCCCATTGTGTGCCTTTGGTTTAGCTTAGTTTCGCTAGCGAACAGCACATCTGGGCATTCGACTTGGAGCAGATTGCCTAAATGATCCCTTCTTTCGATGTGGATTAGTGAATTTACATTCACAGCTATAATTTTTAGGTTAAGTTCAGACGGAGGGTTGAAGATTTTGATATGGAGAGTTATTTGAGAACAGGGTTGTATAGAGAGTATCTATTCGTGCTCTTTATTCAGTCAGTGTTTTTTGAAATTCGGCAAATTGTCCTTGCATGGTTAATAACATTGTTATTATTTCTGAATGTGCCTCTGGTGCAGGCATTCTCCCATTGCTATATGTATGTTCCATGGATGCTGACTGCTTAGGAGCACCGGCCATTTGTGCATATGACACACAAGGAGCCACGAAATTGTTGTAAGAACGAGTTTTCATTTTTTTCTCTTCTTCAACTTGTTTCTTTTGGGATTCCAATCTTAATTGCATTTGTTGAAATTTAGGACATCCTCTAAAATCAGCAGTGTGACCTGTATTTTTACAGAGGACACAGGACAGTGTTTTCCTATCTGGAAGCTGTTCCTTGCCCAAGGGGCATTCACCAATGATATGGTCGGAGAGGCACTTTACGCACCTGAATTGCATGTGGCAGTTTGATGCCGCGTGCCCGAAGCCTTGACAACGCATACACTGCAATACGCGATCGATTTTTCTTATTTTTTCCCAACTTATTGTTTGGTGGTTGAGGTGTTTGATATATCGGAGAGCATCAACTTTACTGTTGGGGCTCAGTGATACAATAAAGAAAGGCAATTTGCAATTGCGTTTTCTGGAGTTGGCGGTAGAGAAGGGTTTCACACCTATAAATTTTAAATTGTCGGTTTCGACATATTTTAATTCCTCTAATACCTCCTCAGGGGAAAAACATGGATCAACTCCTTTTAGGAGCATGGAGATTATTTTCTCCGATTTCGGGGTGTACGTGTAGTCGGTAGCGCAGTAGGTAGCGCGTAAGTCTCATAATCCATATGATGTCCATATTATTAGGTTCCAACGCCTCCATCATCTGGCGAGCCAGATTGGAGCGCGAAGACGCAGACTCCGCCCTTAAAACGGAATCTCGAATGTAGGTCGTATCCTGAGCAATGAAGATATGTCGAATCAATTGACGAATCGACCTGGGTCTCAGTTAGGGCAAGGATATCAGGTTTCGTTGTTTGCAAATATTGGTGGACGGCGTTTCCATTCGTATTGGTAAAACCGATGCCCCTGATATTACAAAATGCAGTAACCAGTCGAGCGTGGGCAGAGCCTCGAGAGCGAGCCTGGTTATGGGATGACGAACCTCTTAAAGTTCCATTATTTATCATGATATCTGCATGATGTTCCCCCTGACATAGCCCCCCCCCCCCCCCCCCCCGGAGATCCAAATGAAAGTACCATCATGACTTATCTCCGTGTCAGTCCGGGCCATCAGCCACACATCCGAAACACCGTCGAAGATTTCACTCGCCAATATCGCGGAATGTACAGCGTGATGGGGTGATGTCTCACCTTGGGACCGACGACCACCTAACCAACCTTTTCTCGAACCGGTCCATCAGCCAAGCTCCGAAAGATGGTCAGGGATTTCCCCCGACCATTTCACGGAGCCTAAAGCTTGATGGGGTGGCATTTCACCGGGCGCACAGGGCCTTGGGACCCCGGCTACCACTCGGCCTTTAGTCGCCTCTTACGACAAGCCGGCCTAGCTGTGAGTATATTCTAACGCCCTAATCACAGGGCTAACTATTCATACATCAACTACTGAATCGTAATATTGAGTGTTCGGCACTTACCGAAGTTATTTTGCCTTAACCTCGACCTACGTTACTTTTGTACCACATCGACTGACAGCGAAGTTACTATCATCCCAGTCAACCAGTTTATCGCAAATTGCGTAAATGCGACTCAATGGGAATGTTTGGCTTTCACCACACAACCCCCTAAGCTAATAATTTTTGTAGGATGGACGATCAAATTATTGTAATAGCTTAAGGCTAAACATAAAAAATAAACAAATAAACAAGTTCTTTTATCCTTTCTCTAGTAATAGAAGATGACACACCATATCCGTAAGCAGACATTTTGCGGAACGATAGCATTGGGTTAAGGGTATCTCAAGTTTAAGGTACACCAATATCCTTATATGGGCCAAGAACCACCCCGAGCATTTCACGTTCAACAAAAATTCTGTGTCACCCAGAACTTGACACAGAAATTGCAAGTCCTTCAGTTTATGTCCTTATACTGTCACCGTAATCAACATTATCATCATAACCATCGCCATCGTAATAATGTTTGTCGTCATTATTGTCATCCTAGTCGTCGTACTTGTCCTACTCGACATAATCGTTCTAGTCGTTGTACTCATCGCTACACTTGTTCGTTGTTTTGACGTCCTCCTCACCGTCCTCGAAATCGTCGACGTTCTCAACTTTCTCAATGTCCTCGTCCGCATCTCTCTCTCTTCACTTTACTCCAGTCCACACTTCATCGTCCTCTGTATGCACACGGTCCGCGGCCTCCACGGTGTTCTCGCAGTTGGTACTATCGCCACCTTAATAGTCCCTACTGCCGATTAGTGCACAGCGATGCACTCTAACAAGGATGAAAACAGGAGGCAGCATACTTTCTGAATCCATCGCACTAGGACTGCATCGACCTAGATGTCGATGTCAGAAATAATGATGACGGTGACAGTGACGATGATGTTATAATGATTATGATGGTGGGAACGGCTTTGATGTTCAGGATACCCCAGTGAGGGCTCTTGGCAAGTTGACTTTACTAAAAGACCACACCGTGTTCATTTTCCTCTTTATTTATTTATTTATTTTTTTATTATTATTTTTTTCTTGTTTTATTTTATACTTCCTTTTTAGGGTCTATGTCCTTAGGCGAAAATTAAATTGTCCTTTAGAGGAATGTTATTAGTGCTTCTTCCTTCTTCCTTCTACCTCTTTTTAAATGTTGTTCTTTCCTGTAACTACTTGTAGATTTAGTGGGCTCTGTATACACCAGGAGCCCTTAACAATCAAAATCAGCTTTTCAATGAAATAAGAATCGTCATCTGCTTCCCAATAAAACGGGCTCGCCTTCCTACGTTCGTCGTTCTTGCTGAATATAATTGTAGACCGGTCTCGAGCCTATACAAATGTAATTTAATCAGGCACAAAAGTACATCTCGGGTTGTGGGAGGTTGGACGACAAGGGAAAAACCTTTCCAAAAAATTCATCAGCCATCAATTCGTTTTTGTTTTACGGAAATTGCCTGCAGGCTCCGCAAGAAAGCAAGGCAAACAAATCCGCTGCATTCTGCATTGGTCATGTGATATGCATCTGCCCATATATGTGGAGACCTGCATTAAACAATGCCAAAACTGCCCAGGAGAAGAGGACAATATTCTAATGAGTATTGTTTAGCTATCGACAACGACTGCACATTTTCATTGTAATAATTCCCCTTACACTCGTGAATAGGTTCCCGCAATAATGAATCAATTTTGCTAATTGCATGTACTCCAATAGTTGTTGAAAAGCCCGTCAAGTCGGTTTCGGAAGGGATTGTCGATGTTTTAAAATACGTAGCTCACGGATATTCCTGTATGACAGGCGTGTTTCATCTATCCATTGTAATGCATATAAATTTCGATAATTGGAAAATGTTCAATTACATTCGGAAAATAGAGAACAAATGTTAAGTATACGCAATAACATTTCAATTCATGGGGGAATTGTTTTTGGGGTGATTGATGTGAGTTAGCCCTGTCACTTAACCCTGTCACTTAACCCGTCGGAGTGTAAGGGTCAGTTTGACCTAAAGGATATTGCATTTCGTGAACATTGGAAATGAAACGCGAAAAGTGTAGAACATGTTTATCACTGTGTTCTCAAATAAGTCGACGCGAACACATTAAGTATGAAAGCGCCCTCCGGGGTTGTGGATGGATTAGCGCACGAATGAATTCACAAAAGGCAGAGGATTCACAATACTTCCCCTCGAAACTATATTGGTCTGAAAGTTATTGTGCGCTAGACCCCGGTACTTGTAATGTTTGTCCCGTGGAAATCCTTCATTTCAATTTCATTTTACGTACATTTTTATTTTGTTCTTCTTCTTATATTTATCTTACTTGCTAGACAAAAAATGCTTAAATTCTGGCTTATTTGAATTATATTCTAACTTACTGGTCGCCTGCGAACATCATTATCATCATTATCGGCACTACAACCGGGATCCGGTCTTGGCCTTATTTAACAAATCTCTCCACCGGTCCCGTTTTGGAGCCGATGTCATCCAGTTTGGCATTCCCAGGCTCTGGGTGTCCTGGTCTACGCCATCCCTCCATCTGTCTCCTTCCATACATACTGTCACAAAGGACTTTCCGAGCAGGCTTGTTGGGGTTCTTTTAGCTTATCCGAAGAACCCCCCATAACTACAACCCAACTCCCATTATTTTCCGCTAATGCAACCGCATTAGCACCTGTAAATGCTTCACGCATCAAGTATCTAATGTACTTATCTAAAAGCTCCTGGAAGAGAATTCTTACCTTCATGCATTAATTCGCATTCAAAATTCCCTACAAGAATTCTGTCCAAACTTATCATAAATCCCAAGCCCAATTCGGCACCTTCGGTTGCCAGGCAAATCCCAATCTTACCATATGCATTTTCCCTAGATGAATTCCTGAAAACGAAACAATTTGGTTCACATATAATGTAACCACGTTTCTAGGGATAATAAACATTGCGTCGCCTAATCCCAGCCTCACCATCATCGGCACCACAACCGGGATCCGGTCTTGGCCTTATTTAGCAAGTCCTGGGGGTTGTTAAATTGTCCATAATAATTTGTTTTTCCGGGCAAGGTCATTAGCCTTGCGCCAAACCCCAGCCTCACCATGTGTACGATAAATTCCCTTACATACACATTGACTGGCGACTTTTGTCCAAGGGACAAAAGCAAATACACGCATCTTTCATCTAAAGGCATAAACCAAATCCTTTAGCATAAGCAAATGCAAATAGGAATTGTGTACTTACCCTTGGCAGCTATGCCATAAACACCAATTCTCAGACAATACGCTAAAACCAATCAGCACCATGTCCACGATGCATTGCGGTCTATCAATACAGCTGCAATGCACACCATAGACAATGATATACACGATCTCTTCGTCTTCCAATTCTTCTGGATCCGCTTCTCATGACCTCGCGGCATGAGCAAACAGAAATCTATTAACAGCCAATGAGATATGGCTTGTTTACTTAGCCGAACTCACATCTCATTGATGCCCATTATCCCTTTCGATTTTTCCGATTCGTTCTCATGGCCTTGCCCTATGAAAGAACCAATGTTCACACATACATGCATACCACTACGATCTGCGCTATGAGATCCGGTTATCTACTCCCAAAGAGAGACTTCACGTTTCTCTTGGAATAGGAAACGCACCCTTAACTAAGAGAGCCAGTACCACTGGCAGAATTTCTTTGCCAGCCAATTCACATCTCTGAGTCGTTTTCCATCACCAGGCCGAGCCGGTCGGCCCCACTCCCGCTCCCCGGTGCGCACGGGGACGCGAACATTATAAAGTCGAGTCGAGTAAACGCGTTACCGATTAAAAAGTAATTTTCTTTGTGCTGCCACGATGATGCCTTTCAAGTAGAGTACATTGTCTTACATTCTTTTGTGCATCCATCGCATCGTCAGTGTAATTAAAATCCGTTATCTGTAAACTAAATAAATACCGAAAAATTTGTTTTGAATAAAAATTAACCATTTAATTAATAAAGAAACTTGAGTGTTTTCATTTAACTGTCTTGTGGCGGAGTTTTACTCCTTGTGTCCGGTGAACTATTTACAGCGGAATTATGATGAAGGAAGAAGGGAATCCAGCACCGTTCGCCGGCGCACCATACTTCTTCCCCACAGGCTCCTCTTCGCTTATTCGAGCTAGGTGTCCCACCCACCGGAGTCCACCGAGCTTGATTTTTTCTTATAACGTTAGCTTCAGGGTAGATCGAGTACAAATCATGGTTGTAGCGTCTCCGGAATCGCCCTCCCTCATATACGGGCCCACCAATTCTCCTTAAGACCTTACTCTCGAACGCGGATAAGTCTTCAGAGTGCCTTTTATTTAACACCCAGGTCTCGGATCCATACATAAGTACTGGTAAGACCATGGTCTTGTACAGTAGTAGCTCGAATGTTCTGGATAAATTTCGGGATTTAAAGAGCCTTGATAGACCATAGGAGGCTTTGTTTGATTTGATCAGCCGTTCGCGTATTTCTTCTTCCATATTGTTATCGGCTAACACTATTGACCCAAGGTAGTTAAAGGCTTGCACTACTTCAAATTCGTGCTCCAATATCCTAATAGTTTGACCAACGTTAGGTCTTCTCGTCGCAGAAGTTGCCACCATGTACTTAGTTTTTCGCTCATTAATGTGCAGTCCCAGTTTTTGTGCCGCCTGTCGATCTCGGTGAAGGATTCCTGTACCGCCGATTCGGTTCTTCCGATGATGTCGATGTCATCTGCGTAGGCAAGTATCTGGCTGGACTTGGTGATAATAGTCCCTCTTGTTGTAACGCCAGAGTCACGGATTGCTTTCTCCAACACCAGGTTGAAGAGGAGGCAGGCTAGACCGTCCGCTTGTCGGAGGCCATTAAAGATGTTTATTGGTTTGGACAGCAATCCCGCTATTTTTACTTGACTAGTTACGTTGGTCATGATCAACCTACAAAGTCGTATCAATTTATTTGGAATGCCGAACTCTCTCATGGCATTACATAGTTCTACCCTGTCTATGCTGTCGTACGCGACCTTAAAGTCTAGGAATAGATGATATAATGGGATCTTAAATTCCAGACTTTTGTCCAACGGCTGCCTAAGGGTGAATATCTGATCAATCGCTGCTTTGCCTGAGATGAAGCCAGACTGATATTGACCCATGACGACTTTAGCGTATGGGACTACCCGATTTTGTAGGATAGAGGCAAGTATCTTATAGGCGCTACTCAGCAATGTTATACCCCTATAGTTACTGCACAATGTGATATCTCCCTTCTTATGTATGGGGCAAATTATTCCACGACGCCAATCTTCCGACATCTCCTCTTGCTCCCATACGTGCACCACGATCTCATGAATTGTGTGATGTAACGCTGTCCCTCCTTGTTTGATCAGCTCAGCTGGTATGCCATCAGCTCCAGGGGCTTTATTTAATTTGACCTGTCTTATGGGTTTTAATGTTACCTCAATGCTTGGTGGCAGCTGCTTTTGGTTTTGATCTTGCATTGGTGGAGCCTCCAATTCTTCTGTGAGCTGACCATTTAGCAATTCATTGAAGTGCACTTCCAATCGCTCCAGAATGCCTTCAGGATCGGTGATCAGATTACCCTCTTTATCCTTGCAGTAAGTGCAGCCTGGTGTGTACCGCGTCATACTGTGGATTATTTGGTAGAACTTCTGTGGGTTGTTTCTCATGTAGAATAGAGAAACCTTCAACCCCCACACTTCCACGCCTGGTGCGGACTTCGCTCTCTACTTTTCTCTTTTTCACAGACTACATTTTTTTTCCAGGCACTTTTCTTTTGTCTGTGAAGTCTTCTTTCAGATCTTCTGAGCTCTTTGTATTTCTCCTCGCGTACCCGCGTCCTATGAGACTGCTGCATTACCCGGTATGTAGCATTCTCGCGTTCAGTCGATAGTTGGCGCTGATCATCAAACCAGTCGTTCCGATCTCTACGACTACGGCCTAAGATGGAGTTGGCAGTACTAATGACAATATTCTTAAGGTGTGTGCATTTCTCTTTAAGATCGGCATTCTGGCCGGAGGACTTACTCTCCCACCGTCGAGCTCTTCGAGGGCGAGTCTTAATGCATGACCAAAGGTGTTTCTGGTGTTATAATCGCGTAAGACAATCGTGTTTATTCGAACCTGATCCGCGTATGCAATACGTCTCCGTAGGGCAATCCGCGCTGGGATCACTATACCAACAACACAGTGATCCAAGTCGACGTTGGCACCTCGGTACGTTCGTACCGTCATCAGGTTCGAGGAGTGGCGACGATCTATCAACACGTGGTCAATTTGGTTGCGAGTGGCTCCATCCGGTGATACCCAGGTGGCTTTGTAGATATCTTTACGTAGAAACCTGGTACTCGCAACGACCAAGTTCTTTGTTGCTGCCAGTTCGATGACTCGTAGTCCATTGTCATTAGTGTTCTCATGCAAACTATGGGAACCTGTGTAGTGCCTGAAAACCGGCTCCCGACCTATTTTCGCATTCAAATCACCAAGAACGATTTTCAGATCATATCTTGGCAGGCATTGAGGGACCGTTCGACGTTCTCGTAGTAGTCTCCTTTTTCGTCGTTAGGGGACTCCTCTGTAGGTCCGTGAACGTTTATGAGGCTTATGTTCTTACACTTGCCTCGCACGCGAAGAGTGCATAGCATTTCGTTTATTGCATTAAAGCCGATAATTGCAGGCTTCATTTTTTGGCTGACTAAAAAGCCTACCCCGAGCACATGGTGTTTGGCACGACAGGTGTAATAAATGTCAAACTCGTTTCATTGAATAACACCACTGCTGCTATGTTAGCTTTATATTCGGACAGGTCATCGGCTAGCTACTGTGCAGCTCGAGCTCTGTATAGTGAGCGGACGTTCCACGAGAAAATTCTTAAATCGTTTAGCCATTTTCTTTTCCGTGGTCGTCGTCGTGTATCCAGTCCATATCCAACGGATCGCACCCGTTTGTGGTTTATCTCCCGACGGCGCGAACATCCCTGCATCAGACTCGTTCCTCTACAGAGCGGGGAAGCTGTGGAACTCCCTTCCCACGCGAATGTTCCCAGAACGTTACAGACTGCAGCTGTTCAAAAGGAACTGCAACAGTTATTTGATGGCATCTCGGGACGCCCACTCGGCGCTATAGGTTAGCCTCTCCCGAGAGAAGTCTATTAAAAAAAAAAATATCCGAGGCTTGTTAAATTTTCCATAATAATTTGTTTTTCCGGGCTAGGTGATTAGCCTTGCGCCAACCTTTCTGAGGATGTCGTGGCATGCATTGGTTCACTACTTGGCGGGTGAATTCCGAAACTTTTCGAAGTCATTCTGTATGAAACGTTATGTTTCCGCTGCAGATTCTTCATCTCTCCCAACCAGCATGGTTTCCTTATCGGCTGGTCTACCAATCTAGTGGAATTGTCTTCCCACACCCGCTTTTCCCTAGAGAACGGCAGCGAAGTCGACGTCATCAACACCGATTTCAACAAGGCTTTCGACAAAATCTCCCACAACCTCATTCTCTTTAGAGTATCCTCCCTAGGTTTCGAACCCGTACTGATTAAGTGGATTTCTTCCTATCTTAACAATTGAACCTACCGTGTCAGATTTATACACACCCTTTCCAAGCATTTTCTTCCCATGCCAGAGGTTCCCCAGGACAGTCATCCTGGACCCCTCCTATTTATTCTGACTATGAACGAAATAGACTCTATTATCAAGCACTCCTCCACCTCTCTCTACGCGGACGACACTAAACGCGTCAAGACGATCCGCTCTCCTCTCGACTCCTCACTTCTCCAAATGGATCCCAATAGCTTTTCAATTTGGTGCCAAAACAACTGCCTCGAACTATACATCATCAAATGTCTCTCAATCACCTTCTCCCGTAAACGCTCCCCTTCTTCGTGCCGTACTTATTTCTAACTCAACCAACAAACGATTCGTCGTGACCTTGGCATCTTATGTGATAGGGAGTTTAACTTCATCCCACATATTGATGATATTATCCTCAAGGCCAACTTTATTCTAACTATTAACGATATAGGCTCTACTATCAAGCACTCCTCCATTTCCCTCTACGCGGACGACACTAAACGCTTCAAGACGACCTGCTCTCCTCTCGACTCCCCACTTCTCCAAATGGATTTCAATAGCTTTTCAACTTGGTGCCAAAACAACAGCCTCGAACTATACATCATCAAATGTCACTCAATCAACTTCTCCTTCTTACTCAACCAACAGGTATCACCTGTACAATCGTTTCGTGACCTTGGCATCTTATGTCATAGGGAGCTTAACCTTATCCCACATATTGATGATATTATCTTCAATGCCAACTCTGCCCTTGGTTTTGTGAAACGTTAGTCGCAAGAATTCTATATTCCCTACGTTACCCGATCGCTCTACATACCCACTGTCCGTCCTCTTCTTGAATATGCCAGTCAGGTCTGGTCTCTTACTATTCGTCTCACATTCGCAGGTTCGAAAGCGTGCAACGTCGTTTTTGCCGTTTTGCCCTCCGAGGATTGAATTGGGAAAATCCTCTGATTCTACCCCCACACACAAACCGTCTCCATCTAATTAACCTTAACACATTTGATGGGCGCAGAATTCATCCCGGCATCCTCTTTATCCACCCACTTCTCTCAGCTTGCTCTCATCCATTACATTTTACACTAAACCCCGAAACCTGCGAAACCCTCGTCTATTATATTTGTTCTAATAAACCCATTTCGCGAATGTTACGGTGTGCAAACTCTTACCCTACCTCTTTTGACTTCAATCTCATCTCTCCCGCTCCTAAACTTCGTGTCCTCTCTTACACCCCCTGACACCACCTCGCTCACTACCTACACTCTCGCAAGCCGCACTCACCCTCATACTCACAACCTAGCCTCCGGCCTATCCTCGCCCTTCCCTGTTCGGTCACTTATACTACCCTTAGTTCCCTATACTAGCTCCTCCTTTACCCCCCCCCCCCCCCCCCCCCAACCGCTATATAAATAAACAAATAAATAAATAAATGAATAAATAAATAAATAAATAAATAAATAAATAAACAAATAAATAAATAACTAAATAAACAAATAAATAAATAAATAAATAAACAAACAAACAAATAAATTAAAAAACTAAAGTCAAAGAGGTGCCCTGGCTCCGAAAGGTTGTTTGTCCATCGGGCGACGTGTCTGCTTGTCGAAACTACACGTTCGCAACGTTTGCATCCTCCCCTCCCTCTTCGCATTGTAGACAGAGAGTTAAACTGTAGTGTCTAAAACGGTTTAGGTATTTTTTATACCCACCCTGCCCTGACGAGAACTGCGTACGGTGGTAGATGCAAATCCCGTGTGCAGACTTCTAATGGCGGGATGAATTTAAAGGTCCTGTGAGGGTTGCTTAGAGCCGCCCGAGCAACCACCCACATTCCGACCACAATTTCACCCACAACTCCAACCACAACTCTTACCCCGGCTCCTTTTGCCAACCTGCAAACATTCCCCATCACAGAATTCATCAATTCATGCAGATAATGTGTGGCGGTTAGCGCGAACGCCACTACCCACCTGCCTACTTACCACCAGGTAACCTCTTTTCGCAGGCTGTCGGCGCCAGAAAATCGAATACTTACCTGCATTAGCATGTAAATAACCACAAGCCCGCTGATACAAGCGTATGTGCAATACAGGCATCTTCCTAAAAGTAGAAATGCATAAATCACGAAAATCATGTCATGATGACCAAGCACAACGTAGCACCAATGGTAAGAAACTAAAGAGCAGAAGAGAGCATGGGACACCTGCACATCGATCTGGTAAAAACATCAACCAACGATCGGATGTGGCAGAACAACCAAGAAAAACATAATGCGGTTTCGCAAGCCTGCGACTAATTCCTGGAATTACCAGAAGGCGCGCAAACCGACGAAACCTACAACGCATGCCCTTTAAAGGACACATCTCAACAAATACAAATACGTGAGATATAACGCATGCCCATGTAGCAGCATCACATTGCACGTATAAGCAATATGAACGTCCCTACACATAATATGGTACAACGAGTAAACACACGCAATGGCGCTCACCCCCGTGCGAATAATAATAAAAAATACACACAGGCAGGGGTACAATGCGGTTACCCACACCAGGGGATGTGATATGTTTTGGTGGCGAGAATCAATACCAAGGAGCTCGAAAAGTTAAAATGACCAAATATGGGCATCGAAGCGATGATTGAGTGCGAGGTATTCTGTCGCTTCGATGAACTAATTCATTCTTATTAGAGATTCCGAGTGGCAACCATCCTTGTGCGCTGTGTAAATGGTTCAAGACGAAATTACGACCGCGTCAGTAAAAATAAATACTATTTCTAACCGAGGTCAAAGGATCTAGTAAATACCGCGGTGATACAGACCTTGTGCGCTGTGTAAATGGTTCAAGACGAAATTACGACCGCGTCAGTAAAAATAAATACTATTTCTAACCGAAGTCACCGAAACTAGTAAATACCGCGGTGATACAGACCTTGTGCGTTGTTTTAAACAGTGTGAACTGAAATTACGACCGTGCCCACAAGTAGTATCTACGTCTGCCCAGAGTAAAAGATCTGGGAATTACCACGGCTACATTTTCGAACCTTTTGTTCGGGTAAATTGCTGGAGATACTGTTGAAACGGTACACCAATGTTCCACCAAAATATCAGTGTCAACCTAAATGGAAGTTAAGTAAAGATTTAAATACAGTGTAATATGTGAAATGAATTTTATTAAAATTATTAAAGTATAGTTTGCAACATAATATAAGCTTAACGTAAGAATTAACTGCACTATGTGCAACATAATTTAATCGCAAGTAAAGATTTAAATACAGTGTAACATGTGAAATGAATTTTATTAAAATTATTAAAGTATAGTTTGCAACATAATATAAGCTTAACGTAAGAATCAACTACACTATGTGCAGCATAAGATAAATCGTAAGTAAAGATTTAAATAAGTGTAACATATGAAATGAATTTTATTAAAAATTATTAAACATAAGTTTATTTGTGAATATTTAATATTGTTTATCTATCTAAAATAAGCCACACAAATAGTACTACAGTGGGTATCGCATAAGGATTGTATTTATTAATATTCTAAAGATCTATGTTAATCTAGATTAAGTAACACAGAAGGAATAAATAAAAATAGACTTAAGGAAACACCCGTGGTTTATATTGAACATCGCAGTACGACGATCGAGCAAGCAGTTGGGACGTCTCGGTGAACCTGTGTCGGGCGGACACCCTATCGAGACGAGGCAAAGAGGAGACGCCTCCTAACCCCTAAGCCTATGCCACACCAGTATCCACAAATGCATCTCCAGAATTCATCTTTTCATGCAGATAATGCATCATTATAATTTCCCTGAAAGGAACTTCTAACATGCAACATACATAGGGAAACTTAAACGGGGCCCCTGTCAGCCGGGGTTTCCTGCCACACACGTGCGCAGCACATTTTTCTGGCTTATCCTCATTCACGGCGCCCTTTTGCCCAACCGACGAAATCAGTCCGCGCATCGCGCGTCTAGCCGCCGAGAATCAAATTCTTCTGCATTGTGAACATGAACACAGCGAATCCAGCGCTTCCCACGGGCATGGATGCCGTCCGCAACCATCGTGTGCGAAAATCTCATTTCCTTGTAGCACAGGTTTCACTAATGGCGAGCAGCCGGTTTTACGCAGTTGCATGCGCGCCACCAACGATGCCCTTTTGCTCATTCCCTTTTGCTCGTTTTCGTTTGCCCGTGTTCTGGCGACACGGTCAAGCGAAACAATCCCGCCAAGGTCGGCAGAGAGATCCTCTCTGATTGGTCACCACGAAGAAAAACTGCACGTTTCTCTCAATGAATGAAAACCACCCTTAGGGGATGACCGACTCTGCGCGAGTCATTTACAACGGAGTCGCTTTTCATCCACCGGAACGTAAACATCGCCAGGAGACAAATTCAACCACGGCGGGGATCGGCTGCCCTCATGGTTGGGTCAAGTTATTCCTCCAATCGATCGTGTGTAAATATATGTCTTTAATAATTTCCCTCACTGAGTCGTCTGCAATATAGTAGTGCTGTTAAGAACAATCTTGTGTTTAAGTCGAGAACAATCTTATGTTTAAGTCCAGAACAATGGTGTGTTTAAATTGAGAACAATCTTGTGTTTAAGTTGAGAACAATCTTGTGTTTAAGTTGGGAACAATCTTGTGTTTAAGTTGGGAACAATCTTGTGTTTAAGTTGAGAACAATCTTGCATTTAAGTTATAACCATATTGTGTTTAAGTTGAAATCCGTTATAATTCTATGTTTGGGTATTTTGTAGTATTCCAGAATACTACCCCTATTAGCTTTAACACTGAATCTCCTTACATATCTAAAATCTCATTTAATACGCACCATAAATAAACATACACAATATTGTATCAAGTCAGTTACAGTACATTTCATAACATGCCCCTTTTTAATAACTTGCCCCTTTTTATTTCAAAACAGAGCACTTTGATTTTCGTTCAAATTTTATTCAATTTAAAAGTCACAGAAACTAAAGGAATGCTTTGAGAAAATTTGTTTTGTTCATATTATAATTTACAGTAAATTAGAACACAATGTTCCATAAGTAGAGAGAAATTCTAATTGTAAAATCAGTTCGAGTTAAGAAGCTCAAGTAGTTTCACTTTGAGTTTTAGTAATACACAGTGAGAGAGAAGTAGTTGAGATTGATTAAGATAAGATTAAGAAGAAAACAAATAAACAAAAAGAAATAAACATTTCTCATCGTGACTAAACTACTTAAATAAAAAGAGTTTAAATTAGAATAAGCCATATTCTAAAATATAATATTAAATAAAGAAATAATAAAAGGTCCCCGCTCTTCCCTCGATATAAAGAGGAAGCACGGCGGGACTGTAACAATTTACTAATAAACGTGAATGTTGAGTTTAAGTCAAAAACAAGCGAGGTTGTTTCATTTATCGTTGGTGAGCGGCTCGAGGAGGAACAAGCGTGGGAATATTGGTGAACCCGTGCCCGTGCTGGTACACAACCAATAATAGCAATACTAATAATAATACTCCCTACAGTCCCCCTACCTTTTAAAATCGTATTCCATTTGATTTGCCATACAGCTAATGAAACTTCTCTTACTTCTAGTTGACTGATCATGTATTTCTTCGTCATCGCAACATCCAGGCATGCTGGACCTATGGACATCGATACCATTTTTCCTTATCCTCTCCCACTCTACTCTGACATTTAAGTGTACCTCAAAATTTTCCCTTTTGCGCGCGTCTGTGTAAAACATTACAAAATCTAATTTTATAAATAAATTAACCAAATATTTATAAAGTCGTGTAAATATACGGTGATGAAATTTTTTTCAATTGGGCGATTTATTTACATCCTCACTCGCATCCCTATCAATGGAGCGACTTGAGATCAAAAGCGGCTTATCAACAATAAACCAATTAACTACAATTTCGGGTAACATGATACCAATTCAAGAGGTCGAGAAAACAAGTAAAGCGTTCGATGAATACCAATCAAGCTAATTACCCATAAGTAGTCTATTGTCGGCGATGCTATACACACAATCAACTTGTATACTTCATAAATATCCTTCCCTACACCTGCTTGCCACCCAAAGCAGTCTGTTCTTTAATGTCGTGCTGCTCTGCTGTCTTTATTGACTACTTTGTTTGCGTGAATCGCCTCTTCAAATATTTGCTGAAAGTCGACATTTTTTTACCTTTGTGTTTTTTGTTCTTCGTTTGCCACTGAAAGGAGCATTATCCTGAATTCCTGATGGTGTCACCTACACGTAGTCTTTGTTCTGTTATTAAGTATATCAATGTTCTAAACAGCTGGTACATTTGGCTTACCCTTCCCCTGCACACCGCTTATTGTACACTAGAAAATTACAAGTAATAACATAACACCGGTTTTCCTCAGTTGACATTTTCGAGGGGGTTTCAAACGTTACCATTGAATTTCCAGCTACCTGGCTTACAGGTTAACCATCATAATGAGTCACAGAGAATCTCTTTACCCATAATCTTCTGTTTATGCTTGTCAAACAAAATCACTTAAGCTGACGTTGCGAAAATATTTCTCATTTATCATCACAATATTATCCTACCATCAGTTCGGAGTGATGACAAACCATCTCGTCGCCTCCGTTCCTCCATTGCTCCATCATACACTCCATCTAATCACATGGTGGTGTCTACAAAATGAGCAGCCCCATTCTGTATCTATTTAAAAATAGATAATAAATCTGCTTAAAGCTACAATCGCCATTATATTGTATGGGTCCGAGACGATTCTTGTGGAGTTGGGTGATTGGTCTGGTGATTGGAAGGTAGTCAGAAGCCAGAGGCAGTGTGGCGTTTCTACCGAAATTAAAGGACACGTATATCATTGTCTCCAAAAGTGGCCATCCGACCACTTTCTTTCTTAAGTATCGAGCCCAAGAAAGGTTGTCTAAATTAATTTCTAATCAGATGTCAATAGCTTTGAAGTATATTTATGTTGTTTATGAAGTTTAATTTATTTATTTAGGCTTAATCCAAGCCAAAATAGATATGTAAATCTCCATATCAAGAAGATTGGGCCGATGTGATTTCTCTGAAGCGGTTTGTATTGCCCCATACAGTAATTACAAATGTAGACACCAGATCGTACGCTGTTCTAGGTACTACTTAACCGGAGACATGAAATGCGGTGGAAAACCCAAAACTTCCACTTTGAAGACCACGATGAATAATTGTCTTGTGGCAGATTTTGTTGAATGGCTTGGAGGCCGTGGAAGTAGAAGCCCCCACTCCCTAATGACATATCGGTTTGGAAACAAGTTGAAATAAGCTAGATATTGGAGAGCTCTCTGGAAGAAAGCTGGGCTGTGAACACGAGAGCATGCGCTTGTAATCAAAGAACACAATATTGTAAACAATACTTTCAAATAGCTTGGGTGCAAGAAATAGCTTGAGGACTGGTCGATAACCACCAAATACGTTCTTACTGTTTTTTAGGAGTAGAGACGACTTGGGAATCTTTCCATATAACTAAAAAAGTCCGTGATCTAATAACAGTTAGAAGCTAGCGATTGGCCTATGTATGTATGTCACACCAAAGAACTGTTCCCCAAACGATTCGGTTTCGCGAAGTGCGTTATAATGAGTGGCGTTAGAGAAGTCCACTTCCGGCACTATTTCCTGGCATTTGGCGATGGTCCTCTCGATGATATAACAACGACGCTCTTCCAAATGGAGTGCTGCCAAAAGGAGATGTTGCGACAGCGCGACTCCCTTCTCTTGGGAAGCTCAGTCGGGGTTGGCGATCTTTCATTCGATTCATAGGCTTTCAAACCCAGCCATTCCTCAACACTCGCGCAGAACACAACCCCCTCGACTCCCGTTTCGTCGTCCCTCAGACCTTACACCCACGGGCCGCTCCGTTCGTGCAGGCCCCACACTTTGGCTGCTCGTGTGGCCTGCAGCTTTTACAACAAAAAGGGGCACCTAAACGACGAGTTCCTGAAATGGCGAAATACTACGTTCTGTCGGGATTGCGGGCAGTATGGGCACGATATGAAGAACTGCCGTGCCCACCATGTACCACCACAACGCAATCCCGGACCTCCACCACAGAATAGGCCACCACACCACCAGAGAGAGTCCCAGAGGAAAACACACCCGGGACCACACCAACCCTGTGCTACTAAGCAACATTAAACCCAAGGTTGTATATCATCCGATGTTGCTGCGAATTTTGTGGAAAGGTGTGGATACAGGGTGAGGTGAGAGAAAACCAGAAATTCCTAGACAACACCCACCCTAACACGCACCCAAGCGGCAACGACTACACGTCAACCCCAGAACCCACATACATGCACGGTGTGGCGGGAGGTCACAAGGGAAAAATCCAGGGGCCACGGGGGCAAGCCCGACAAAGGCGGCAAACGCCGAAAACCTTGGCCACAATGCCGTCGGCCCAATGAAGGCCATACACACTCTGTTTCTGCTAGTTCCGAGTCCCCGAAGACTCAAAGCAGAGCAGAGTAGACGAGACCAAGGGTAGCAAACTATAACCTCCCCCTCCTCTCGTCCGTACTTATGCCTTCTTAATTTGTTCTGGTTACCTTAGGTTAAGTCTAGTTAAGATAGTTCTTAAGCTCTCCAGTTTCTAACTTATATATACCTGAGTTGTAGGTAACTATGTTGCTTGAATTAAGCCAATAAATGGGGTGGTAACCCCACCAAACTGAACTTCCCGATTCTAAAGTCAAAATTGTGAGACTCGTTCAACAAGTTCTTAGAAAAAATGTTCCGATAAGCACTTTTTTCTTGATTACTTCGCTCAACCGATGCAATAACGGCACATAATATTCGTTTATTATTTTTCCTTCTTCCAAATACGCAGATGAAGCCATTGCATGCCAAAATAACGTTCCCATTACCTTGCGCCCCAATATGATCAATTTCGCCTTCTTCGTGGCCCGTTTACCGTCAAAAACCCCCCGGTTTTTCCTGTTCCTTTTTTTTACCCTAACGCGCGCACAGAAGGGGATTTTGGAGTGTAGTGTAGTCTCTGGAGTGTAGTAGTGTATCCACATTTCGCCCACTATTATCTATCGACCCAAAAGCTCGCCAGAATTCCGACGGAAAAGCGCATAAACACACAATTGTGTTTATTCTCCAATACGAGTAAATGCAGCACCCATTTTGGCCAGATTTTGTTCACATTCAATTTTTCCTACAGCTGTCTAGTGAGAGTAAGGATCCTTACTAAAACCAAACCATTGTCGATACTACGAGCGCCGTCTCTTGGACATTCTAAGGACTTATTGAACGATCCTCGTACTTACAATGCATTATCATTAAATACCGCTACCAAAATACGATAAACTATTAACCAATGGTCAAAAACAGCCACAGACTACAGGAAAACAACAAAAAACCATTCTGTAGAAACCTTTGCATTTATTTTGTCCATTTTATCAGCCAATAGAATTATCTTCAATCTATGTTATCGGCATCATCAACATACGGTGGTGTTATGGATATTTTCATTCCCCTTCCAATCTTAGGTACAAGTGATGGGTAAATATTCAATGGTGGAGTAACTCTGCTAAATGGATTTGTTTGGAACGGCTCAAAAATCAAGTCAGCCAGCTGTCCAAGCTTGACCAGCGGTTTCTCGGGTCGTTGGCCACCAATTTCGTATAAATACAACCGTTTACGATTGTCCAAACTGTTCCGACGATATCTGTTGTGTCTGCTTGGTGATGCATAGAATTGACCATGATTATAAGTGACATGATGATTCCAAGGGTCATCGCTCCGATCGACTTGCAAAAGTCCTCCAAACGGTCGAAGAAGCTCCTCATCGTACGCAAATAAATTTATTTTACCTACTTGCTCGTCAGATGACGTGATGGATTGAACCTCGGATCTGTGATATGAACATTGATGGTTAATGTTTGATGGGGATGTGAAAGATGACGACATTTGATGGTTCAGTGTGAATGATGATTTCGCCATGAAAATAAAAACAAAACTCGTGAATAATTTCACTCGACAAACAACACTAAAATGTAATACAATTGAACAGAGTTTATTGCCAATCTTAGTGTTAGTCTAAGCTTAAATACATTTGGCATTCAACTAGAAACACCACCAGAAAAAGCCTTCGAACTAGGGGCAGAGCTATTATAAGAGGTCCAAAACAACAGGGAAAACTGATGATACTGCTGCTAACCGTTTGATTGACAGGGTTATTTTCCGCAGACAGCGCCAATATTGATGCGTGATTGGATCTACAATGAATTTCGATGCAATTACTTCCACTATTCCGCCATCGAATCGAAGATTGTTGTTCACAAGCAATCTATCAATACCGACCGCAATCCCATCAGCGTCAGCTATCAGAACCAAATTAGAAAACCCCCCTCAAGTCGCTTTAAAACATAACTCAAACTGTCAAGCAACAATGATGTGTTAAAATTGAACAAGGGTCGCAAAAGAAAGAAGGGCAAACATTTGTGGCAATTCGCCGATAAGATGACGGCATATCACCCACGCGCACTACCTAATCTCCCCAACGCCCTTGTCTACCCCTTTCATGCCACTAAAGGCATTTTACACAACTCCGAAAAGTAGCGAGCTTTCATACGACCATTCCCAACCCGACCTGACGGTAGTCAACACGTTGTCCTCCAGGCAGTTTTCCCTGCTTTATATATATCATTATATATTATTTTCGATGTCCCCCTTCTTGCCACTCAATCATTACTCAGGTTTACAGCGACACTTGTAGAGCTAGAAACCACGAACAATCCATCCCCGATCCAGTAATCACTCATTCGACGTCTTCTACTAGAAAAATACCATGAGTCACCATTCCGATCCGACCCTCTCATATTACGCAGTCTGACATTGAACTTGAACGTCCCTCGGGCAAGTGGTCAAAAACATGCACTTTTAATTGAAATTCAAGAAGCAGCTCGTTCATGTTCTGGCATCACTGGTGCATACAATTTGGCCTTCTCCATAACATAGTTCATGGAGCAAAAAAACAAATTGAAAGTGGGCGGCAGTGAAGAATGGCGAACGTCGACAGACGAGGAGATGGGGGCGTGAACTTTGAAGACTGCCTATAATGTACTATGTTCTGTTAAAAATTGATTTCCCTCAAACAATACCCTTGACCGGAGGGTATTAATCGTAATGGAGTTTCGTTCTTAAAATGCTGTCAGAAACATCGGGGGCTTGTTGAATGTTTAATCACTCAAACTGCCTTAAACGCCCAGCACAGGGAACTGTCGAAGTTTAATTTCTGGGTTTTCGTTCTCTTCCCCTCAAAGGATATTGAGAACTTTCCTGAAAATTCGAATACCAAAAATGTTGGTTCGAAAGCCTCGACTATAATGCAAAATCTGCAGACTTACATAAATGATTAAAAGAGGCAAAATATTGGACCTTAAGTTCTTGGTAAGCTATGTACATGACTCTTGACAGACGCATCACACAACTCTCCAAAGGTTGAGCCGTTGCTAGTGGTAACTGGTACCGCGACCAAAACGTTGTGACTTTACAACGGAATCGAGTTATAACATCAAAAATAGTATTCGAAGAATATCACAGTTCCATTAGGCAAGTCAAATATTTCAGGGGAATCACTAATTACCTTGGAGTTAAAAATTCATATCAGGAAAAAGCGTCCATTCAATCTGTTGGTCAATAAGTTACATCAAACACAAAGCCTGGGAGGTTGAAAAATGGCCCAGAGACAGAAATTACAGATGAAAGATGTCTTTACATAAGAATTAATTTAATACCGAAGTGGGATGCCCACTTAAATTCTGGTTGTTAAATTTGGACTTCTATGAAACGTACCTTCATTGAATTTTCGGTATAATTATTTTATTTTGTATGCAAAGCTTTTGCCCTTCAAAGCATGCCTTTTTGTTGGGTTTTACGTTCTGGGTTGTCGCAACCTTTAAAATTCATTAGATGTCATGTCGGTGACACATGGAACATAGGATCTAAATCACCACCCAGTCCATTCCATCCTACTAAAACATAATCAGACCAATCGTTGCTCCTTGTTTTAAATCGCACCACTGATTTTAATTCCAATACTTGTATTGCAATACTGTTTTTATTAACAATATTATTCTGCCAGAACATTTGATTCCACCCATTAGAAGAATCTTCAATATGTACATGACCTATAGAGAGCTCCTCTTGATATTCCCTATAGTTCGACCACATGAATTGTGTCAATAGATATGATTAACAGTTTACCCCATTGGCCTACACTTTAACCCCATATTTCGCACCTATAGCTCGATCTTGCAGTTTAGTTGTGTAGGTTGACACTCTATATCGATCCTACTATTCGACCTTACAGATTGGCCCTATAGCTCACATATATACCTCGACCCTATAGTTGTGCACTGTAAGCAAACCGGCAATCGACCTATAGATCGATCCTATCATCATCATCATCATCGGCACTACAACCTGGAACCGGTCTTGGCCTTATTTAGCAAGTCCTGAGGCTTGTTAAATTTTCCATAATGATTTGTTTTTTCCGGGCAAGGTCATTAGTCTTGCGCCAGAGGCTCCCCGATGGGGAATCGAACCCCGGTCTCCCGCGTGACAGGCGGGTATACTAACCAGCATAATATTGAGGAGGTAGATCGATCCTATAGTTAGGTCATATATCTCGAACGTATGGGTCGACTCTATACGTAGACCCTACAAACGACCTTACAATCGACCGTATAGTCTGGCTCTCTAATGCAACCGTAATCCTCTGCTATAGTTTGACTCTATAATTCGAATTTGCAGCTTGCCCTATAGATCGACTCTATACTTCGATTACTTGAATGGGTTGCATATATTAGCTCTTTATTTAGACGCAACAGTTTGGCGTCATTTCTTTTAGCTATACCTTAGTCCTATAGATAGGCTCTATACTTCAGGCTTATACCTCGACCCTATAGAATAACCATATAAGTAGACCTGTGGCATTTCTAACTAACAGACACAGTACACACGCAAATAGTGAAGAACAACACCGGAAGAAAATCGAATATGCAGAGCATCAGATCCGTATACCAATACTCACATATCAGACCACTGCCGCGTGTACGAATGCAATCGTCATTCTGAAGTACACTCAAACTGATATGGGATTGCTATGTTAATTGCTATGGTATATGGCTCTGATGCTTTGCTTATTCGATTTTTCCTTCGGTGGGTGCTTCAACTACTTGCTATTTGTAGTGTGTGTATCTGTTATAAACGCCACAGACCCTATAGATACGTCTTACAATTCGGTCCTACAGTTGGACTCTATTGTGCGGCCTCATAGTTAGATTCCATATCTAGCCTCCACAGATTAGCCCTAAATATAGGCCATACAATTTGACGTCACAGCTTGTAGCTATAGCTAGATTTTACAGAAAAGCCATACAGTCCAACCTTTGAGCTCGACCCTATAGAGTGTCCCTATCGGTAGAGCCTGTAGATCAGCCCTAAACTTCGAGCCGATCGATTTTGTAGATCAGCGCTATACCCCGGCTGTATGAATCGGCTCTATAATAAGGCCTTACAATTTGCCCTGACGGTTCAACCCCATAAATCGGCCCAATAGTTCGACTATGTACGTCAGGTCTACGAATCGGCTCCTATATCGGCTCTATAGTAAGACCTTACAATTCGGCCCAATAGTTCGACTCTGTAAGTCAGCTCTACGAATCGGCTCCATATATCGGCCCTATAGTAAGACCATACAATTCGGCCTAACAGTTCGACCCCATAATTCGGCCCAATAGTTCGACTCGGTACGTCAGCTCTACGAATCGGCTCCATATATCGGCTCTATAGCAAGACCTTTTAATTCGGCCTGACAGTTTGACCCCATAAATCGGCCCAATCGTTCGACTCTGTACGTCAGCTCTACGAATCGGCTCCTATATCGGCTCTATAGTAAGACCTTACAATTCGGCCTGACAGTTCCACCCCATAATTCGGCCCAATAGTTCGACTCTGTACGTCAGCTCTACGAACCGGCTCCTATATCGGTTCTATAGTAAGACCTTACAATTCGCATTGACAGTTCGACCCCATAATTCGGCCCAATAGTTCGACTCTGTACATCAGCTCTACGAATCGGCTCTATAGCGCGGCCCTACACATAGACCCTATAGATGGCGATATAGGTAGGCCTTGAAATTTGGCCGATTAGTTCGGCTCTATATTTCAAATTTATGTATCGATTCTATAGAGCCGCCTTGTAGTTAGTTGCTGCAGCTCAAACGTTTAGAGTAGCGCTATACATCCAGCTTGACCTTACGGGCAGGCAGTACAGTTCAGCCCTATACCTCGTCTCTTTAGATCGGACTTTTGTATAGGTGCTATAGGTCAGCCCTATAGATAGACATAATTAAGGGCCATATAGGTAGGTCTTACAGCTAGGCAAAATGGGTTGACTACATATCCGTCCTACAGATAGATTCAGCTCTGTAGCTAGGCTCTAAATGCCAACACCATAAATCAGATAGATCTGTCCTACAGCTTGTAGCTTTAGCTCAGACTTATAAATAAGCCATACAATTCGGCTCTATATCTGGACTTTATAGATCGGCTTTATAACCCGTAACTATGGGTCAGTATCATAGCTCACCCCTATAGAGAAACCAAATGGATAGTTCCTATATTGCGGTTCTAATTTGGTGAGGGTAGAACCCTTATAGATTTAGCTTAGTACAAGCGATTCTAGCCGTATAGATTCGACCCTATGCATCGGTCAATAGTTCGTAGCTTGACCTTATAGAAAGATTTTATGATTAGGCGCAACAGGTTTGCCCATAGCTCAATTTTATAGTCTGCCTCTATACCTCGGTCCTATATGTCGACCTTTAGGTTAGCCTTAAAGTTCGATCCCATGCTCCACAAATCTTTTACATAAACATAAAGCCTGACTTTTTGTGAAACTTGTTCTCACGTTGAATTTAGCCTTTTCTTGAAAGCCCCATATGTCGAGAGTCTACCCATGTAATAGAGCCTCACAAACATTCTTATGTGTTATATAACCTGGTGTCTAACTTATCTGCGTTGTACTTTATTAAAAAAGTGACACTTAAAAAGTGATACTCAAAGAATGGTCGTCAAAGAGTGACACTTTAAAACTGATATTCAAAGGGTGATCCTCAAAGAGTAACACTTAAGAAGACACCCATAGAGTGACACTTAAAAACTGATACTCAAAGAGCGATACTCAAACAGTAACAGTCAAAGAATGGCATTCAAATAGGGAAGTGACATTTTTGACATAAGTAAACATAGTTAGAGATAAAGAGGTACACTAAAAAAGTGATACTTAAAAACTGATACTCAAAGACTGATCGTCAAAGAGTGACACTTAAAAACTGATACTCAAAGAGTGATCGTCAAAGAGTGACACTTAAAATTACACCCAAATAGTGAGAGTTAAAATCTGATACTCACAAAGTGACACTCAAAGAGTGATCGTCAAAGAGTGACACTTCAAATTACACCAAAATAGGGAGAGTTAAAAACTGATACTCGCAAAGTGACACTCAAAGAGTGATCGTCAAAGAGTGACACTTAAAAATACACACAAAAGAGTGACAGTTAAAAACTGATCTCAAAGAGTGACACTCAAAGAATGACATTCAAATAGGGAAGTGTCACTATTTTAGCATAAGTAAACATAGTTAGAGATAAAGAGGAACACTAAAAGAGTGACACTTAAAAACTGATACTCAAAGAGTGATCGTCAAAGAGTAATGCATAAAAACTGATACTCAAAAAATGACACTCAAACAGTGACAGTCAAAGAATGACATTCAAATAGGGAAGTGACACTCTTTGAACATAAGTAAACATAGTTAGAGATAAAGAGGAACACTAAAAGAGTGACACTTAAAAACTGATACTCAAAAGTGATCGTCAAAGAGTAACACTTAAAAATACACCCAAAAAGTGACAGTTAAAAACTGATCTCAAAGAGTGACACTCAAAGAATGACATACAAATAGGGAAGTGACACTATTTTAGCATGAGTGTTACGTACGTCGGCCACCACCATCATTTAATAATTTACATTTAATAATAATAATAATAATTGAATTTAATACTTTGTTTCAACATAGTATGATGGTAAGGTGGTGGAAGAATTGCGCTGATCCTGAAGTGAGTTTCTGAACCCACCCTGATTCGGGTGTGGATCGTGCAGTTCTTCGAGTTCGAATTTGTTTTTCGAAGTGGACGTGAATGCAGAGCGAAATGAGAGAGACAGGGGGATGTTGAAATTCGGTATGTTATGGTTCCGTTGTTGACAGTTGTCGAACAGAACATTTTTGAATACGGGGAATGTGTAAAAAGACAGTTTTTGGAAAAGTCAGAAAGGAAGAAAGTGCAACGTCCCGTGGATTTTTTTGATTGAAAAGTTGTAAAGGAGAAAAGTTTAAAAATTACAAGGAAGTAAAAGAAAGAAAAAATTAATAAAGTTGAGAACGCGTCCATGAAGGACTGATTGCAAATCATTGTTTGAATTTGAGTTGGTAGGAGACACTGGCGAGCAACTGAGACTGCCGTCATAACGAAGGCTGGCTGTCCCGAACGTCGTTGGACTTGAAATATTGGAGAGTTCGGGTAAGCCCCCTTACCAGCACTTAAATAGGTACCGGCAAACAGAGGGAGGTTGTGCGCGACAACGGCGGGCAGCCACTGGGTGCAGACAGGTGTGGATAATAGCCTAAAACAGCTCTGTCCAACAAGTAATATCCCAACGAATATAAGTATATACACGTTTCCATCTTTTGCACACCACTCGGAGTAAAACCACAAGATAAGTGAACATAGTTAGAGATAAAGAGGTACACCAAAAGTGTGACAGTTAAAAACTGATACTGAAAGAGTGATAGTCAAAGAATGAAATACAAATGGGGAAGTGACATTCTTTTAGCATAAGTAAACATCGGTAGAGATAAAGGGGAACACTAAAAGAGTGACACTTAAAAACTGATATTAAAAGGGTGATCCTCAAAGAGTAACACTTAAGAAGACACCCAGGGAGTGACACTTAAAAACTGATACTCAAAGAATGATCGTCAAAGAGTGACACTTAAAACCTGATATTCAAAGTGTTTCCTCAAAGAATAAGACTAAAGAAGACACCCACAGAGTGACACTTAAAAACTGATACTCAACGAGTCACACTCAAACAGTAACAGTAAAGAATGGCATTCAAATAGGGAAGTGACACTCTTTTAACATAAGTAAACATAATTATAAATAAAGAGGAACACTAAAAGAGTCACACTTAAAAACTGGTACTCAAAGAGTGACACTCAATGAGACTCAAAGAAAGACACTCATATACGGAAGTGACACTCTGCAATCAAAGGAAGCTGTCAGGTAAATGGAATTGATGGTCGATAATACAAGAAAATGTAAGTCACACATATAGTATGACACGAAAAAATATATACACACAAACAAAGGTATTCAAAACACTGTCAAAACATCGATGCAGCAGGATACAGGATGGGGTTTTCCTGTCAGGGGTGCAGACCTCCTTGTTAGCATATACCACGCTAAGATTGGCGGAATGTCTTCATCATCGGCACTACAACCAGCAACCGGTCTTGGCCTTATTTATCAAGTCCTGAGGCTTATTAAATTTTCCATAATGATTTGTCTTTGGCAAGGTCATTAGTCTTGCGCCGGAGGCTCCCCGACGGGGAATCGAACCACGGTCTCCCGCGTGACAGGCGGGTATACTAACCGCTATACTATCGCGGAGCAATGTCTTCACCCTTTGCACATTAAGGACCTCAATGGTTGAGTTGGTAAGGAGGTTGTGTCTTGCGTTTGATTGTACAAACGTAGGTTCAACCAACGATCCTTACTCTTGTGCAATTGGGCACAATTACTGAGTGGTAAGTCCCAAATCCCAGCCGGCTGCTGAAATGTCATGCTTTTATGCCATAGGCTCCGTGAATAGGTTGGGAGAAACCTTTGGCCATCTTTCAGAGCTTCTCAGCACCTCAGGACGCAAACTCAGCGCTATAGGCCTTTCCTAAGAGAAGTAAATAATAAAAAATTATATATGTGGCTTATGAAGGATCCCCGTCCAAGCAGCATTCGTTATAGCTAGATAATTCCCTGTAGATACCCTAGCTGCCTCAGATGCTTCGACTCTGCAAAAAAGGAACCGTGAAGTGTGTGGCGGAAGGCGGTCATAATGCTAGAATAAAAGGGAAACCTCTGTACTTATATGACAAGCCAGATGGAAGATGAGCTCGAAAGGTATGCCATCCTTAGAAACTGGACAATGCACTCACAGGAAAACTACAGCTACCACCGTATAATAGATATCGTAGTTTCTGACGAGGCACAGCGGGTTTCGCCAAACCTGAATCGTTTTGAACACGCTAGTTCCCCTCTCTGTCGCCATTGTGGAGAGCAAGGTGAGGATGTAGGACATACTATTGTGTGCAGACGATGCCCGAGGATTTGGCTTCAAAACTTACCCTCAAAGAATGACAATCAAGGTCGCGAATTGATTGAAATCAACTCAAGGAGTGACACTTAATGAGTGAGTCTCGAAGGAGTACTCGAAGATTACACGTGAGCGCGAGAAAGAAAAAAGAAGACATACAAAAAGCGCTGGACAGCGACGACCCAGGGAGAAAGGCAAAAAATACAAAACGGTGTTTTAAAGTATGTATATTCAACCTTGCCAGTGGTGCGGGCCAGAGATTTGGTTCCTTGGTATCGTTAGAGGATTACATATCCCTACGCAACCATAAAAACATACAAATTACAAATATCACACAAAGAGTGCTCAAAGGGGACACGGGGGGAGAGAGAGAGAGAGAGAGAGAGACAAAGCCATACAAACGCATAGAGAGAGAGAGAGAGAGACAAAGAAATACAAACACATAGAGAGAGACAAAGCCATACAAACGCCTAGAGAGACAGAGAGAGAGACAGAGGCATACAGACGGAGAGAGGGGGAAAGTTCGGACCAAAGACTGTAGTTTAAAGAGAGGCTCCCCGTTTTTAGAATGCCCGCACCTCAAACAATCGTTCTTCAGCGACACAGTTATAGCGAGAACACAGTTGATATGCATGGACTGAAGTAGGAACAAAAAATTATTATTGCACACACAGGTTGGCCCAACCTGGCCAGCGCTGGCCTATGTTGGGCCACCCTATAAATAAATAGAAAAAAGTCCTGAAAATTTGTTTAACAAAAAGTTGAACGGCATGGACTTCGATTTGTTGGAAGTACTTTTATGAAAGACGTATGTGTCACATGACGAGTATGGGGTTACCCAAGTCGAGCGGTCACGTAAATTGAATCATCCTGTCTATAATGCGAGGGTATGATTTGAAAAAGGGCGAAAACACTAGAAAGCAGTCACATTACTGCCAACATAGAGAACAAAGTGTGTTTCGAAGTCAGTTGGTATAACACCCACCGAGTTGTACTGGTTTTCTTGGGCAACTTTCACAATGATATATACAAAACACAATCTCAATGTCAATAAGTAAAAATAAATGTACAATTCCCGCTTAACCAATGACTTTAGCTGTTCACAAACTCCCTGAAATTAACTGTCAGCTCATGAAAGAACTTCCGTTTACCTTCCCGGAAATGAGAGTGATTGCGACAATGTTTGATGGTAGCAGATCGTCCATGAGAGAGAAAGACTAAATTTCAGACCGACCAAAATGGGTTTAAGCGGATCCGGCATCCAGGACTAACATTCTCTGCCACCTAGTCGACAGCTCTTTTATCTACTGCGGCGAAATAGCTCGAATTATGTTCAGCAAATAGTAAGTAATAATATAAAATAAGGTAATAGTAATAATAACTAAGGCTAATCCTTATGTCTAAGGTCAGTTAAAGAGTGGGAGAGTCCACTAACCGGCTAGTACAAGACGCCATATTCTTAACATATAACTTTCTCTTTCACCTAAAATAAGAATAGTAAATAAAACTAGGTATTGAATTGGCTAGTCCTTAGAACGTGGATTGGTTTCGGAGTCGTTGGTGGAATCTGCCGCCATAGCTTCCCGGATGACCGAGTGCGGCACTGTCTTGATGTCCTTTCTTTTAAACGTCTTAGCGCGTTTTGTGGTACGAATACTATTTAAGGGTTTACCCGGTAAATCAGTGGGGTTAGAATTCTCCTTGATATTATTTGTTGCGCTGCACTTGCTCAATTCGTACAGGTAGTACAACAACTCGATGAGCTTGGCTTTTTTCTCATCGTCAGCCGATGAGTTGCCGGCATTCTTAGCTAAGCTCAGCTGTAGCTCTTTAAGTTCGCTTCGTATCTTTTTACAGGGAAACTCATTTGTCGGCTTAGACTCAACTGCTTTGCTCTGCTTTGGTTGACGCATCTTAATCAGAGTGCGAGCATAGTCGTATCCGGTGCTCTCGTGTGAGCGATTCCTTTTCCTATTGGAGTGCGTTGGGTCGTTCTCGGTTACGTCAGATTTGGTTGATTTTGAGCTCGATCGAATTTGGTCATAGCGAGAAGGTTCCTGTAGATTTACTCGTGAATCCGTGTCGCTGGACGGTGGAGGACGCTTCCGCTTTTTGAGGGCAATATATTCGGTCCCCTCTGGATTTGTGGAGGATTGATCTGTTGAGGTAAACCGATTTGATTGACGATAGTCCTTAGTTTTCAAATAGATATCGTTGTCGGCCTGCGCATGAAAGTGACGTTTTTGGTATCGGGCGTGGAGTACATCGTCTTCACATTCGTCGCAAGGCAACGTGCCGTCATCAGACTTGGAATGCTTAGAACGCCCGCGATTGAGGTCTGGTTCTTTCGAATCTGAGGTTTGTTCTGATGGAGTTGATGGTGGAGTATGGATTCCGTATTTTTCGAGTACAGTCGGTAAGTCGACACAGGTGTTAGAAGCTTTGCATGCCGTACATTCCTCTCTGCAAGGGCAGGTGTTGGGGTTTAACTTGGATGTGATGCCTTCGAGTATCCGGTTTTTACATGTGTGGCAGCAGGTCGCTAGGCGTTTTTTGATCGCCTGCATGATCTCGTTCAAGGATTCCATTGTGGGATGGAGCATTTGCTTACCAAGGTACTCATTCAGAATGCTGTCAAAAGACGGGGAACTTGTGCTCGATGGCTGGTTGTTTGCTGCAGTGTGCATGGACTCGTGTCCGTGGGCTGGGCCTGATGGCTCTAGTACTGGACTGTTATGTGAATGCTGTTGACCCGTTGGTGTGTCATCTGGTATTGATTGTTGTAGTGGGTAGACCACCTGCGCTTGTTGTTGATGATGATGATGATCCGCACTGTATAAATGTAATCGCTCCACGAACGGACTTTCTGGATGCGGTTTTTGAGCCATAGGTTGTAGTGTCAAGTGGTGTTCCCCATCGTGTGCACGTAAATGTACTTTCATGGGTGCATCGGGGATAGTGTGACGAGGATGAATGTACTGCTCATTTCCTCGCGATGCAGGTCCTTGATCAAAATTGTATGGGTGTAGATGTACGATTTTCGAGCGCTCGGGGACATCCTGATTTGGAGGACGAAACGTTTCACTCACCATTGAATTGTGTGGAATTGATCGATCGTTATTATATGAGTGCGAATGCATGTGCATAGGCTTTTCTAGAATACCTTGCTCGGGTAACGTATAGGCTTCGTTGGCAATCATGGGACGGGATGAATGGACATGCTCCGGATTGTAGGATTGCAGTCGTATAATTGTCGATTTGTCGGGGGTTGCTGGTTGGGATGCAGCAAAGGGTTCAGCAATGTTTGGTTGCGAATGATATAAATTGTGTGGTTTCTCATTATGGGGATGGGTTGAATGAGAGGGAAGTTGATGGCTGTATGGTTGATGTGGAAGTGGTTGATGTTGATGTATTTGGTTTGGTTGGGCTGCACTTGGAAGTTGCGGCTGTGGGGGTGGTGAATGGGAATGTGGTTGATGGGACTGTGGTTGATGTGATTCGTGTAAATGTGGCTGATGTGCTTGCTGTTGATGCGGAGGATGTGGATAATGCGGAGAGGAATGGGGAGGTTGAGTATGATGCGGTTGAATAGAAGGACCATATTCACGAACGGGTGACTGACTTCTTATTCGTTGTATTTTAGTTGATCGAGGTTCATCGTTGTTCGATTCTGCTATCGTGGGACCATGCCGGCCCTCCATCAGCATGTGACCATCTTCATTTGTAACGTATGGAGTACCGATCTCCTCTACTGTGGGCTGATCAGACCAATGATTGCGTGAGAATTGATAGGGATGCATGTGATCTCCTCCCACAGATATTGGAATCGCATGATGATGAATTTCGCTATTAGGCTCTTGCGCAACTCTTTCCATTGGGGGACTGTTTATTTCGACAGGTTCGGCGCTGGCTTTATATATAGCCTCTCTTATAGATTCGGCGTTATACCGCAACAAGGCTTCGGCTGGATCTTCATTGGGTTTTAGGGTGATTTCTTTCAAATTATGCTTATATCCTTCTCGTAGTTTATGCAGTGACTCGAGCGGTATAGATTCGATGGTACCAAATCCAGGGCTTCGACTATAGGCTGCCTCACGTTTTAGTCGATGTTGGATTTTCGGTATTGTTCGCTTTACACGAAAGTTGGAGATTGTGCGGGATATGTGATGCCTAGCCTTATTCACCTTGCAAGAAGCATCATAACTAAAAGAACTTAAACTAGGCTTATTTGCTAACCTTGCCTGATCGTTTGTTGATGCAGGATAACTAAGAGCTGTTTTTGAATCTTCGCGGGCAGTGTAGATTGAAGATTGGCTGGCAGGCCAGTCGGTAGAGATGTCATTCGGGCGCTGGTCAGTTAATTGTTGACTGGATATCTTTGGTGTAGTGGATGATGGTGGACTATCTTCTGAGTGACAGGACATATCTGGATGACTGTGAGCAATGGCACTACGTTGAGGGTCGGAATCGTGGGTCTGGTAGCAGTTTGTAATGTTAAGGGGTTTCTAAAAAATCGGCGCCTGTTAATGATATGAAGGTATGTTGTTTAGGAACAACAAAATGGATGGAAATTAGTTCGATGAGTTTGATGCAGGATAGGGATGATGCACAAAAAAAAGTGGACGTCTATGCGATATTATTGAAACGGTTGTTCATACTTACAGATGGTGTTTCTATCGGTTCGGCGGAACGGTATGAGCCACCGTAGTCGCCACCGTAGCCTCCCCCGCCTCCGTATCCTCTGTGGCCACCGTATCCTCCGTGGCTTCCGTGGCCTCCGTATCCTCCATGGTCTCCGTATCCTCCGTGGTCTTCGTATCCTCCATGACCTCCGTATCCTCCGTGGCCTCCGTATCCTCTGTGACCTCCGTAGCCTCCGTGGCCTCTATGTCCTCCACCGCCACCACCATAGCCTCCATCATAGCTTGAACCTCCACCTCCGTATCCGCCCGTGTAGATATTGTAATTATGCGTCGTATGGTGAGGAATATGTGTCTTCTTATGGCCTGTTTGATAAATATTATGGGAGCTAGAAGATCTAGATTTAATACTAACACCAAACAGATTACCTTTCTTAAAAAACCTAGCATGCTCGTCGACCTGCGGCTCCATCTGTGGTACCATTGAATCATCTTCAGCTGTCGGTGTTGGTGCCGCTGCTACTTGAAAGTCTGCGGGACGTGTTTTATGATCATCTAGAAAAGATGGATCCAAAACCATCCATTGTTGTTCTTGAATAAATTCTCGTTGATGAATTACGGGTGGCTCGTCACGATTCGCATTAAGAACCTGTTGAGGAGTGTCCGTTATTTTTTGAGAGTCTTCAAATATTATTTGATGTTGGTCTGGATGGTTTTTTAGAACTTGTCGCGTGATTTGATCAATTACAGACTGATGTGGCACGATAGGTGGTGGAGGGGGAATACGTTGATCAGTGATAGGTTGCGTCATCACGGGTTGCTGTATCCACTGGCGGGTATCTTCTTGTTGGATACTAGGCTGTTGTGGAGTGGGTTCTAAATGTTGCAACCGACGTTGATCTAGTTCCATTTGTGGCTGCGACATAGGCATCTGTCGAAATTCAATCTGTGGTTGGTGCATTTCAGGCTGTTGTCTTTGCATCTCGGGTAACTGTCGAAGTTCCATGCCAGGCCGTTGCATCTGTGGTTGTTGTATTTGTCGGAAATCCAATTCTGGTTGTGGCATTTGTGAGGACGGTACTTGTGGTGGTGATTGTTTTGGGAGCATTTCTGGATTTTGCATTTGATGCTGTAATATTTGATGTTGTTGCGTTTGTACTGGTGGCCTTTCTCGGGGTCCCATTTCTGGCTGCTGTATTGGCATCTGTGGCATTTGTCGCATTTCCATATCTGGCTGTTGCATGGGAAGCTGCTTCATTTGTGTTGGTTGCATAGGCATCTGGGGCATCTGTCGCATTTCCATATTCATTGGAGGTTGCTGTATTTGTGGTTGTTGTGGTGGGCTCTGTGGCATCTGTCGCATTTCGATGTCCGATTGTTGCATTTGTGGTTGTTGCATGGGCATCTGGGGCATCTGTCGCATTTCCATATTCATTGGAGATTGCTGTATTTGTGGTTGTTGTGTCGGGTTCTGGGGCATCTGTCGCATTTCGATGTCCGATTGTTGCAGCTGAGGTTGTTGTATTTGTGGTTGTTGCATGGGCATCTGGGGCATCTGTCGCATTTCGATGTCCGATTGTTGCAGCTGAGGTTGCTGCATTTGTGGTTGCTGCATTAACATCTGCGGCATTTGTCGCAGGTCAATACCAGGCCGCTGCATTTGTGCTTGATGCATTGGCATCTGTGGCATTTGTCGATGCTCCATATCTGATTGGGGTTGTTGCATTTGCATCTGGGGCATTTGTCGCATGTCCATGCGTGACTGCATATCTGGTTGTTGCATGTCCGTCTTTTGTTCCTGCATATCCGGTGCCTGCTCGTCTTTTTGTTGGTCCTGTGATTGTTGATTCGGTTTCTTCTTTGCTGGCCGTGGCCTTTCCAATATTGGTCTCTGTGGTACTTGGCGCATTTCCATTTCTGGCGCTTGCATTTCCGATTGTTGTGATTCTGGTGTCTGCATTCTCTGAGGCATCTGGCGTAATTCCATCTCTGTTTGCTGCCATTGTTGTGGCATTTGTCGCTGCTCTGTACCGAATTGTTGCATCTGCGAGGATTGTGTTGGACCTTGCTCAATCTGTTGCATTTGTGGTTGTTGTAGTGCAGATTGATCTCGTTGATTTGAGTCTTGCAAACGCATATGAGGTTGCATATCTCCCTGATTGGGCATCCATTGCTGTTGATCAGGTTGTATCATTTCTGGCATTGAAGATGGATTCATTTGGCGAAATGTTTGTTGTTGTTGCCATTGCCAAGGCATTACTTCAGGCATCTGTTGACGACTTCTCTGTTGCTCGCATGGGCTCTCTGGGATCTTTTCCTCTTCCTCAGTCATCTGTCGTGGCGTCGGTTCCACCTTCGGCGACGATGTTTTCTTCAAATTCATCTTGGATGGTTTTTTCTCTTCCGTACTGTCGGTCGCTTTCTGTGGTTGCTTTTCAGATTTTGTCAGACTAGCTTGTCGTTTGACAGACGCACGACCTTCTATGGAGGGTTTGAATTGCCTTGGGGTAAGCTTCAATATGATTGGTTCTTTCGTGTCATCTTTCCAATGCTTTCTTGCATATTGTTCAAGTTGTTTCTGTATGTTCTCATCGTTTAGGGCATTTTCAAGAGCTTCCTTTGTGGGTATAGAATTACTTTTGCTGTTGGACATCTTTAGATAAACCTCATCAGGTACCTTGGAAGTACTTTGTGGCATTAGGGGATTTTTAGTTTTCCCTAATTTCATTAAGTCTCTGTATCCAGTGCGGGCTTCTTCGTATTCCTGCTGAACAACTGGATTGGGTATGTTGTCGGTTATCGTCCGCTTTTTTTGATGTTGCATTGTATCCACGAAATCGGGACCTTCTGTTAATTCATATATTATCGGTGGGGTAGGTTCACTGTAAATTCCTGGACTGAACTGCTGGTATGTCGTCCTACGATCGTAGGGCTGCATACGTATTTGTTTCGGTGAAATATTCAACGGAATTATACCTGGAATGTGCTTCTTCAAAGAACTTACTAATTTTTTGGAAAAACTGTGTTCATCGTCACGATCTTGGTCAGGCGGTGCGTAATCTCTTGTTGACCGGGCAATATTTCGTGGTGGCTTCACCCGGACTACATCAAGCTCCGATTCGGCTACACCTTCTCGGTCGTATTTGTCATATGTTCTTGGGTCATGTAAGCGATTGGGTTTTATGTGATCCCATAGACGCATGTTTTTAGTTGAATCAAACGTTGGAATGACAGCCACGCCCTTTTTAGCAAGAATATTCTCAAACCCTGGTGGCGCTAAAAAGTACGTCACATCACCACCTTCAAAGTCATCGCCGTTTGGTACGTTTTCGGGATTAGTCAACACTAGCATTGGTCTCGATTCAGCTCCTAACCAGAACCACTTTTTCTTCCACCAGTCGTCCACGAATAGTTTATCCCATTTCCACCAATCGCCGATTTCCTTTACACCTAATCCTTTCCATATATTCCACCAGCCGAACTTCGACAGCCATTCACCGACTTTCCAAACCGATCCAACGGTAACCTGTGAAATGAGTGCCAGAAATTAATTCATGGATTTGGTGTGTCGGTGAGTTTGACATATTGAGGGATAAGAAAAGAAATACGAGATACATACGTCGCTTTGGTCCTCGTCGTTGTTTTCTGCATTGTCTTCGGAGTTTTCATCACCAACTGCCTCCGCTTCTGCGCCAGCTTCTGCGCCAGCTTCTGCGCCAGCGTCTTCAGCAGCCTCACCTCCGCCAGCATCTTCTGGTGGTGGATCTTGACCGTTGACCACTCTAGTAAAGACTGCTGCCACAAACAGCGCCAACAGCAAGTATTTCGTTATCTAATTAAATCCACAGATTCGCATTAGCTATCTATTAGGCTACGTATTGTTAGACTAACTCACCCTTAGCATATCACCAGAATTAGGACTTAATCTTCTCTTCACTGATGCTTAATACAACCTGTCGCGTTAACTGCTCAAACTTAAGTGACTCAAATGACTTGGTCACCGGTCACATAATAGACCTCTGTATGGTACCAACTAAAAACGCATCGTATTGACAAAAAATGCTTCGAAAAGCACTTCTGCAATTTTGAAGTCGACATTCTGCCAACACTGCATTGCAATCGGTTAAGACAACTTGATTGTTTCGCTTGCGAAACTTGGTCATCGTTGGATGGCCTCTTTTACGTGGTGCTACAGAAAAACGTTTTCGCTGATACCAGCGTTTTCATTCCCTTCAGGTTACACCTCTGTGAAGTGTTGTTCTTCGATTTTAATTTATGTTAAATTTGTTTTTCATTCGAACTGTCATTGGCCTTTGCCTTGGCTCCCCGCAAAAGACGCAGCAGCATTTTTCAGGCATCAAAGCGTCGAAAGCTTTTCGATAAATCGAACCCATCCTAAAACCCATTCATTCGAGTATAAAAAAAATTCCACTGTACGCGATAAATGGGTCAGTGGCATGATGCGTCGACGAAATGCGTTTCAAGTAAAATTGAAAACACAGTCAGCAGAGAACTGATCAAAAAGTTTCCTCCCTGCTTAGGTCCGGTTATTTTGCACATAACGGACTCAGGAGCGGAAGAAAGTAGTCGTTCCTACTTTTGGATCAGAGCTATCTGAAGCCGAGAGCGGCCTTAAGCTTTCGAAATATTTATATACATCCAAACGGCAGCATCTAATTAGAAATTATTGTAAAAACAGACCGTTGTCTAAAGTTCGTGTAGAACTAACAAGATCCTCTTAGTTTAGCTATGTTACGTTGCAGTTCAACCCTAATCTGAAGTCATAAACAGAAGCAGAAGTTTGAAGGAATTTGGCAGTGAAACGGTAAGCTTCGGTAGGTGCATGAATTCCATTTTCCTTCCGGTCTGGAAGTGTGGAAACACAAGTACTCCTTGGTTACCTTGTTGATTGTAAATTGCACATATGCAAAGTTGGTCGTCCTTTCAATAGGTAAAGCATATTAAATCCTGATAAAGTTCACCGGGACAAATAATTAAATAAGTTCCCCAATTAACTAGAATTTTAGTCAACTGCTAATTGGCTTGAGTCATATTTAATTAATCTATACCCAATCATTAATACCTGTCCACAGGTGAAACACACATTTCCAACTACACTCACGCAAGGATGCATTCTCGAGTGGCGAAGACCGACCATTAAGAGTGAGGCATCATGTAAATGTTTTTCATGTGAAAATAACAGGCCATCCGTCAGAAGTGCTCTGATTGGATAAATACAGTCGTCCAAATACCAACATAACAAGACACTTGATCTTCAAAGGTGGAAGGCTGGAAGCAACAGAATTAACTAAGCAACCATTCCGACTTGTTCAATACAAAGGTAATACTCTTATGAAGGGCCAAACGACACGAGCATTCTCAAACTACTTAGGGGATCAGGTGTACCATTCCAAGTACATATATTTTGTTACTCTTGTGACGCAGATTGAAGAGGCACAGATTGTTCGAAAGCCTCACTACAGTTTTCTAATGAAGAGTCGAGATAATGAGACCAAGCAAATGAATGGTTCTGAAAATTCATATTGGTGGTTAACCTATGTAACCAGAAGTTTCGAGAGTTTCTTGGTTGGGAATTCTTGGTGGACAAAAGGAGGAAGATAATTAGTCGGCAATTGGAAATTGTCCGGTGGACAGAAAGTAGGTAACTACACAAGAACGGAGGGTATCTTCTCACATACCTTCGTTTATTGGATTGATTTTGTGCAGAAACTGTATCGTCATGCAGCCATCGATACGCTATTGTATTAAAAAACATGGATTCCGATAGCGAGGAGCTTTTCTGCCTACTGTGTACAAATATCCCCCGAAATTTGGTCATAACATTTGACATTTTTATTTATATCTCGAAATCAATTTCAACGCCTTCAAAGTAATTGCCCCCCGAAGACATTCAATTATGCCACCGTTCATTTTTTTCCATACTTCGAAAACTTTTTAAAGAAGATTTCGCAAATGGCCTTCAAATCGTGTACGTTTCTCTGCTTAACTGTGTCGAAATTGTATCCTCGGAGTGGTTTCTTGAGTTTAGGAAATAGCCAGAAGTCACACGGTGGTAAATCAGACGAATACAGTGGTCGTTCGGGTTAACGGACGTTTGACTCTTAGCGGGTCAACGAACTTGTTCTCTAGTGGAATGGAAAATTAATTTAAATTCCAACGCCAAGTAGCCAAACGATGTCAAGAAAATTAACCAAAATCCGATACTGAAAACACCTTCCACCACCTTTTAAACCCTATTGCGTACCACCGGCTTGACGTACCCTGATCTTTATTCCCCTTTTCCTTCGTGAAGCGTCCTTTACCACTGGGGCTTCTCGTGTATGAAGGGGAATAGCGGGAGCCTGAAAACCAGACAATGACAATGACAATGACAATGACAATGACAATGACAATGACAATGACAATGACAATGACAATGACAATGACAATGACAATGACAATGACAATGACAATGAAAATGAAAATGACAATGACAATGACAATGACCATGACCATGACAATGACAATGACAATGACCATGACAATGACAATGACAATGACAATGACAATGACAATGACAATGACAATGACAATGGCAATGGCAATGACAATGACAATGACAATGACAATGACAATGACAATGACAATGACAATGACAATGACAATGACAATGACAATGACAATGACAATGACAATGACAATGACAATGACAATGACAATGACAATGACAATGACAATGACAATGACAATGACAATGACAATGACAATGACAATGACAATGACAATGACAATGACAATGACAATGACAATGACAATGACAATGACAATGACAATGACAATGACAATGACAATGACAATGACAATGACAATGACAATGACAATGACAATGACAATGACAATGACAATGACAATGACAATGACAATGACAATGACAATGACAATGAAAATGAAAATGACAATGACAATGACAATGACCATGACCATGACAATGACAATGACAATGAAAATGAAAATGACAATGACAATGACAATGACCATGACAATGACAATGACAATGACAATGACAATGACAATGACAATGACAATGACAATGGCAATGGCAATGGCAATGACAATGACAATGACAATGACAATGACAATGACAATGACAATGACAATGACAATGACAATGACAATGACAATGACAATGACAATGACAATGACAATGACAATGACAATGACAATGACAATGACAATGACAATGACAATGACAATGACAATGACAATGACAATGACAATGACAATGACAATGACAATGACAATGACAATGACAATGACAATGACAATGACAATGACAATGACAATGACAATGACAATGACAACGACAACGACAACGACAATGACAATGACAATGACAATGACAATGACAATGACAATGACAATGATAATGACACATAGTCCGTTAGTGGAGTAACTTTAGCGCGCATGTATAGTGGACTTGTCTGTTTTTTTTTTTTTTTTTTTTTTTTAAATATACTTCTCTGGGGCGAGACGAATCTATAGCGCCGACACGGCGCCCCGAGATGCCACAAATAGCTGTTGCAGTTCTCTTTGAACAGTTGCATGTTGTAACGCTGCGCGAACACTTGTGCGGGGAGAGAATACCACAACTTCCCCGCTCTGTAACGGAACGACTTCTGGTACAGGGATGTTCGCGCCGTCAGGAGACGAACCGCAAATTGGTGCGATCCATCGGATTGCCTTGTAGAGCGCATATAAGCCGAATTACGTGGAACAATACCACGAATCTCCGAAGAACAGTACCCGTGATAATATCTGTAAAACAGACAGAGGTCGGCTACGCGCCCTCGATGTGATAGCGGCTGTAGTCCTGACGTCAGTGCCGCGTCCTCGATCAGGCGGATCGCTCGTCTCCGTATGCTCTTAACTAGGTCGAGGGTATGTTTAGGAGCAGAGTTCCAAACATGAGAGCACTATTCGAACGCGCGTCGCTTTTGGAATTTATACAGGAGAAGAAGTTGGGCCGAAGTAAAATATTTCTGGTTCTAAAAAAATAGCTCAGTTTTCCTGAGACGGACCTGGCGATGTTGGACGCGTGTTTATGTCACGATAAATTCCCACAGACAGTGGCGCCGAGCAATTTCATGCTTTCCCCAGATTCGATCCGGGTTATTGTAGACGGCGAGTCTTCAGATTGGTAACTTGTTAATTCCGGGGTGCCTCAAGGTTCTATTTCGGCTCCAACCTTGTTTTTGCTTCACATAAATGTTTTGCTGGCAACAACGGATAACAAAGTGTTCACTTTCGCGGATTATAGTACGTTTGTTTCCTCTTTTCCGAGTGAACGTCCGATTAGTGCATTAACGTCGCACCAGCTGAGATGTAGCCAAACCGACTCTCTAAATCGGGATTTGGATAAGGTCCTGCAGTGGGGAAAGGCCAATCTCGACGACTTCAATGCAGCGAAGACACAATATACAACATTCACAAAGAAAAGTGGATCATCGGTTACACAGCTGATGATGAATGGCCAGGCCTTCGAATCTGGGGAAAACTTGAAATTGCTCGGTGTCATGGTCTGTGGGAATTTATCGTGGCATAAACACTTGTCCGACATCGCCAGGTCCGCCTCGAGAAAACTGAGCTATTTTTTTTAAAGCCAAGACATATTTTACTCCGACTCAACTTCTTCTGCAGTATAAATCCCAAATTAGACCCGCGCTCGAATATTGCTCTCATCTTTGGAGCTCCGTTCCTAAACATACCCTCGACGTAGTTGAGACCATACTGAGACGAGTGATCCGCCTGATTGGGGACACGACGCTGGCGTCGCATAGTTGACCTCTGTCTGTTTTACAGATATTATCACCGGTACTGCTGTTCGAAGATTCGTGGTATTGTTCCGCGCAATTCGGTTTTATGCGCTCCACAAGACAATCCAACGTATCACAATAGTTTGCGGTTCATATCCCGACGGCGCGAACAACTCTGCATCAGACATGGTCCGTTAGGGGAAATCTGTGGAATTCCCTCCCCCCGCGAGTGTTTCCAGAGCGTTGCAACTGTACAAAACGAACTGCAACGATTATTTGGTGGCATCTCGAGGCGCCGCTTCGACATTACAGGTTCTGCTGGGAGAAGTATAATTAAAAAAAAGTATATATATTGTAGCGAGCTTAGGGTTCGCTGGATTAATTATTTTGAATAAACAAGAGCCGTTAAATCGATTTTGAATTAATATAACACTTTATTAGTCCGTAATAACAACCGTTACTTATACCGTACACTTAACGATTTCTTTACTTTATAGAATATTCTGTAGTTATCGCGTCTTTTATTTCTTCACAGCTTACTTCTCACTCGAGACTTATCGCTTGCTTCACTTTCTTACTTATAACTCAACTCCCGATCTGCGTGCGACGTATTTATACCGTTTTTCCTCATTCTGATTTCGTGTATCGTTTCCGTCCGTTCCATAGTCTTGAATGTTCTATTCCAGTTTTCCAGTACTTACTAAAATAATCTAGTACTTTGTTTCGGACTTTCTCGAAGATTCCAGTACTGATTGTCATATGCGTCACAATATATATATTTGACACGTTTTGGGGCAGACATAATGAGCCAACATCCATCGATATCGATTCCCATCGACTGTTTCGCTTTCTCTGAGGAAGAATGGCCTGTTGATAGTTTTGGCGCAAACGTCGGCCCAAACAGTCACTTTTTGGTCATGTAATAGTGTTTCATGGTCTTGTGATACCGCCGCGCACCGTGCTTCCTTGCGGTTAAGAGAAGAGTGGCAACTGTTCTTGAGTCGAAAAAAAAGGTCTCTTGTCGTGAAAAATGAACTAATTGCACTCGGGATAAAGTGCCTAGATGTTAAAACCATCACATTAAACTCGTCAACAAAAGCCCTGTACAAACACTACTTGTACATCGTCTACATTCAACGCGGTACTGTTAAATTAAACGAACTAAAACCGAACAACTCTACCTTGTTCAAAACCATCGTTCGCTGGGACTTTAAAAAACATCATCCAGGTAAGGTCACACAATGTCACAGTTGCCAGCTTTACGGTCACGGCTCGATGCATTGTCACATAAATAGCTTCTGTGCAATCTGTTCGGGAAACCATAAAACATCCGACTGCAAAACGAATGAGGTCATCAAGTGTGCAAATTGTAGTGGGCCACATAAATCCACCGATCCAGAATGCATAAGCCGAAAGCAGTACATAGACCACGAACGATACACACTGACCGAGTGCGGACGTGTTTTCAAATCGCCGATCGAGATAAATGTAAAAGTTACTTTTATGAGTCGCGAGTGAAATTTGAAATAATAAGTCTATTTATAAATAAATCAATTCTAGTGACAAGAATAGTCAAAACAAAGTTATTATACATAAACATAAACTAATAAAAGAGAACGAGCCACAGACGGCATTCGCGACTTTCCGTGCGAACTTAATTTGCGTTTATTATATTTTGATTCGATACGATGTGCCAATACCATACTACCATTAAAATCCAATCAAAAAAGGTGATTACTCAGTTTCAAAACGTGTGTTTATAAAACGATATAATTAATCTAATTCATAAGCAAGAACGAAGCCACGAAATAGAAAAACAGTGACGTGACGTGTTGTGACAACTAAAACAAAGTGCAACAACACAAACAAACAAAACAAATGTTAAAAGTGACAAAAAACGTGCTCACAAAATCACTTCAGTGAGGTGCAAAAACAACGTCAGACAATTAAATTATATCACCTCAGTCGTAAAAGTGAAAATAAAAATACACAATATATTGCTAGTTAAGCAAAGAGTTTTCAAAGCATCATTTGCAAGATTACTGACTCTTAGCCGACGATACCCGAGTTCGAGTCGGCGTACGGAAGAAATCGACTTCGCGGTTCGTATTGCGGCCGCCTTTGTTTTTTTTAAATGAAAACAAACTGGAAAGAACCAGCATGAACACGGAGGAAGATAAAAACGCGACAAACAAACGAAAAGGTACACAGAAAATCTCCATTGTGACGCGAAGTAAAACCGCGAAATTGACAATGGAGAAAAAAGGTCAGCAAATGGCGGAGGACAGAGAGCACCCCGCCCCCTACAATTTTAATATGTATGGGGCAAACAATTCGTTCGCTTCTCTTGCATCCTCAGAGTCTGATGATGAAGAAGAGGAAATAATTGAATTGGAGGCGAAACTTGCGATGGCAAGAGTCCGTCTAGAAGAGAGACGCCGAAAGAAAAAAATAGCGGCACTCGAAAAAGAAAAAGACACCGAACAACAACAAAAGCCGAAGCCAAAAGTCGGCCAACAGCAACAGCAACAGCAACATCAACATCAACAGGAACAATCAACACAAAATCGACCGCAGCAAGCAACACAACAGCGGCAAAGCAAGAATAACAACCAAAAAATAAAGATGCCACCAATCAACACCATAGATATTGAGTGTAAGGAATTGGTCTTTGTAAGCTAGCTATAGGAAACAATTTTGTAGTTAAAAGACTGGGTGGTAATAGGCATGCCATTCAAACCTATGCGGTGGCAGACCACGAAAAAATTAAAGAGGTCTTAAAAAGGGCCACCGCGGAATTTTACTCGTTCACGCCGAAGCAAACAAAGAGGGTAACGGTTCTATTAAAGGGTGTCGACCCTGAGGTGGAACCGGAGGCTCTACTCGAAATGCTTCAAAAGTTGAGGCACGACGATCTCGAGTTTATCTCCGTAAAAGCGTTCACCACAACCAAGGCAAGAAGGGAAAACCGCAAGCTACCCTTCTTTTTGGTTCAACTAACGCCCAGCAGCAGAATTGGTGGTCTAAGAAAGATTACACTCTTGGATCATCAAAGTGTCACATGGGACAAATTAAAAAAAGGCAGAGACATCCTGCAATGTGTCCGCTGCCAAAGGTTTGGTCACGCGGCGGCGAACTGTGAAATGCAGCACCGTTGCGTAAAATGCGGAAAAGACCATAAGGCAGAAGAATGCCCTCTGGGAAAAGAAAAAGTAGAAGACAAACCCCTTCTAAAGTGCGCAGTGTGCCGGAATGAGGGACACCCCGCTAACTATCGAGGATGTCCTAAATTCCGAGAAATAATAGCAAGAAGTGTGACCCGGCAAAAAAACACAGAGCCTCGTACTACAACAATGCCCGTAACATCGCAGCAGTCGTACGCACAAGTTGCGTCGGGTGGGAGACCACCAAAGAAGGCTACAACATTGGTAGCCACAAATACTCCCACACAGACTGAAACAACATCGCAAGCAGACGTGGTCACGGTTCTGCTTAACCTGCAGAGACAGATGACACAGCTGCAAAATCAAATAAACGAGATCTACTCGTACTTGCCCAATCTAAACAAAAAGTCAATATAAACCCTCTAACCACAACATCAATAAAAGCTCTTGTCGTGAATGTAAATTCACTAATAAGAACTGAGAGAAGAGCCAATCTTTTCAACCTGTTGCAAGTTGAACAGCCTGATGTACTTCTGGCGGGGGAAACAAAGTTAAACCAGAGACACAAGATATGGCATAAAAACTACGATATTATACGAAGAGACCGACCTAACTCCTCTCAAGGGGGGGGTGTCGCAATCTTTATAAGAAAATGGATCAATCATAAAGTAATATATAGTGGAGAAGTGCGCAGGTTCCGGGTGCTGGAAGCCTGTATCGTCCGCATACCCCTTCAGCAAGGAAGGGGTTTGTATGCGATTGCGGTCTACGCACCTGAGGAGCACCAACATAACCTATTTATAGCGGAGCTCGAGACACTCTTTCGATGCTTACAATTGCACCTGGGCAAAAACTACTTTATCCTAGGGGGAGATATGAACGTCAAGCATAGAAATTGGGGAAATTATATATCTAATGCCAGAGGAAATCAGTTGGCTGGCTGGTTAGATCAGTTTCATATTGAATATAGAACTGACCTGCTAGCTACGGAATGTCCATCGTTCCCCAGAGGTAGATCGTTCTTAGATATCTTGCTAATCGACTCACGACTGAGATTACTTAGCACCAACAGACGAAACACAAACTGTTTACGGACAATTGAATACGACAGTGACCACTGTGCATTCACGGCAGTAATAGAGCTTCCGAACGAGCTCGCAGATCTGGAGGAATTCGTGATCCCGCAACCCTATGACTACGGGGCAATGCGATGGCCGCGGTTCACCAGATCATTAACAAGAGAACTTCGTTCGAATGACTTTAATCTGCCAGTAAACAGAAACCTGACTAATGTCGAAATCGACAAATACATTCAACAAATGGACGAAACCGTAAAACGAACAATGGACAAAACAATTCCCAAAACAACAGTTACAGATCACATTAACATGTACAGAAACCCAACAATAAAAGCACTCCACAAGAAAAAGAGCAGACTGCTATCGAAACTAAAACAATTACACAGACAGTTTACAGACAGACAAGACCAGGCGATAATATCACTGAAATCCCGATTAAAAAACCTCCAACAATTACCTAAAGCTAATTATAGATTAGCAACAAATTTGTATTGGAACAACAGAATTCGAGCTATAAAAACTAATAACCCGAATATGTTCCCACAAATAAATAAAATATTCAGGAGAAATAATCAAAACGAGATTCAGTGTCTCCAAATTCCACGTACTGGTGTAAACAAGCAGCTGCTAACCAATATTGGCATAGATACAGAGAACGCTATCCTCAATAGTGAGCTCTTCGTGATCGAAGATCCTTTGGAAAAGGTGAACGCTGTGGGAGCTGTCTTTCAGGAAATGTACAAGGTGAATGAAAGCATTCACCGAAATCACGACCTGGAGGACAGAGTTCTACTGAATCACCTGCACCTCCGGAATGAAATTTCACTTTGGCAATCGGAGAATCCGGGTTTTACCGAATTCAGTGACGATAATCTGTCAATTGACATTAATGCCAATGGTGTAGTGGCTAATAGCCTTTTAATAACAAGGGAAGGAATCCAGAGTATCTTCGACTCATTAAGAAGCAAAAAGTCAGTGGGAATAAATCGAGTACCTAACATCGTACTCAAGAACCTGCCCCCAATGGCAATAGATATTTACACGGTCCTGTTTAACAACGCGTTGAATAATGCATATTATCCCGCGTGTAGGAAAACGGCTATCATTCAGCCCATCGCAAAAAAGGGCAAAGACTGCACAAACCCAATGAACATGCGTTCGATAAGTTTACTCCCAAGCATCAGTAAAGTATTTGAAAAAACCATTAACAAAGCTCTGGTAAAATGGGTAGACGACAACAGCATTATTCCAAATAACCAGTTTGGCTTTAAGACGGGTCATGAAACCACACATGCCGCAGCTAAACTGGTCTCCGACATACAATGGAATAAATGTAGGAACCAATGCACAGGGGCCTGTCTGATCGACTTGGAGAAAGCCTTTGATACCGTCTGGATCGAAGGGTTGTATTACAAACTGGTCAGACATGGCATACACAAGCCTTTACTATATGTACTTTACGATATGTTAAAGGACAGGAGGTTCGTGGTCAAAAGTGGTAATGTGACCTCTAATAAAACGTATAATATCAAGAATGGCTTGCAACAGGGCGCGGTACTCTCTCCGATTCTTTTTAACATTTACATTAGCGACTTATTAGAAACACTTCCGCAGGCTATTGCGTACGCAGACGATTTCATAATTTACTGAACATCTCCGAAAGTTGCGATCATAAATAGGTTAATACAGCGAGACTTCAACAAAGTGCAGCGCTATTGCAATGACTGGAAACTTAAGATCAACTTCCAGAAATGTGAAGCCATCCTATTCAGAACACCATTATATAAAGCCACGTACGACACAAGGAAAAACTGACGAAAGCTAGTTATTGTGGGACCGCATGGAGATAAACTGGAAACCAAGAGTTTAGTTAAATACCTGGGCATCTGGCTAGACCAATATCTGTATTTCAACAGACATGTAGAGGCTGCTTTGCTCAAAGCGAGGAAAACTTTTGCTATGACACGGAGGCTATTTCACAGTAGCCAACTTGACAGCAGGGTAAAAGTCATATGCTACATGACGCTAATCAGGCCAATGCTCATATATGGTTGCCCAGTATGGTTCAACATAGGTCCAAATTTGATGGAAAAATTCGGGTGTTCGAAAGAAAGTGTCTCAGAAGTTGTCTCAGATTATATCGGACACCGGAATCGGCCTATAAAAAGTATTACTCAAATGAGACTTTATATAATTAAATTAATCAGAGGACATATTGCGAGAGCAATAAGCTCGTCCAATGACCTAGTTTTCGGGGCCTATTATCCAAACACCTTGTACTATGAGAGCGTACGTCGCAACGGCTTTGTTCCACCAGAGGCGTTCCTTGACTTGGATATGAAAGGGCTTATACAGGATAGATCCGGAATTCCGCTGATCTATCATGTAAGTAGATCATCCGTAGACGGGCGATTGTGCTACGACCGGGAAGTAACGCGCACCGAAGAAGAGCTCCTGCGCTTCAGTAGAGCTATCTCCCATAGAGACCGGGACGATAGTATTAGACATCGTCAACAGTTCTGGTGGTTGAATGGCATATAAAGACCTGGATACCAATGTCGGTATAGAATCATACTATCATCAGCTAGCTTACATAGACTTAGCTTTTCTAGAATTAGGGTAGTATAAGATATATATAAGGTAAGTTAGGTTAAGTGCTTTTACATAAAATTAAATCAAATTAAAAAAAAAAAAAAGTTGGTAAGTTTAGGTAAGTTAAGTAAGTTAAATTTTAAGAAAAAAAAAAACAAAAAAAAATGACAAAGTTTTTCAAATTTTTCTTTGTCTTTCAAATAATTATAAGTACTACCACAAAATTCTGTCGCCGAAAGGCAAATTATATAATGGTTAAGTAATGTTTAGCTTAGAGCGTCTGCGAAGGACCAGTAAGTTATTATATAAGATAATTAAGCTAGAATTTAAGCATTTTTGTCTAGCCTTTAATTTAGAAACTAAGAATATAAAGAGAAAATAAAAAATGTTTTAAAAATGAAATGAATGAAGCAGTACATAGACATTCGCCGCAAATGATCCCCACGTGGACATGGTACAGGAAATACAACGTCCCTACAGCCTCCGAGTCACAAATAGCAGCCACTGCCCGACCGATTATCCATTGGTAATTTTCCTCCACTACCCCGATCTGTGCGTCAACCTCCACCTCCTTCATCCACCTGGGCTCTTGGCCTCCATCAAACCCAGCAACCTTCCAACAGTGATACGACACACACGAAGAAAAATCCGTCTGAAACTATAACTAATGATAACTTGTTCTCATTTAGCGAGATAAACTCTCTTCTTAATGAAGTTGTAACCAAGCTTAGTGCTTGTCAAACTAAAGCTGACCAATTTAACGTCATTACTTCATTAGCTATTAAGTACATATACTCGGAAAAAACATGTTAAGAAACTCTCTTAACATCGTAACTTGGAATGCGAGAAGCATCAAAAACAAAAAGCATGAATTTTTTAGTTTTTTGATAAATTTTAATATTGACATTGCACTTGTTTCAGAAACCTGGCTCAAACAAGACATTTCTTTCTCACATCAAAATTACATATGTTATCGCCAAGACAGGTTACATGCTAATGGTGGAGGTGTCGCCATTGTTGTGAAAAAATGTATAGAACATTCCTTGCGTCCTTCATTGCACCTTAAGTTAATTGAGGAAATTAGTATAGATGTAACATTAAGTGATAGCTCCAAGGTGAGTCTTTTTTCGGTCTATTTCCCTGGTGGAAATAGAAATATTGAGAAATCTACTTACTTTAAGCGGAATCTGCAAAAATTGTATAGAGTCAACACTCGAAACAAGGTAATTATTGGTGGTGATCTAAACTGCAGACATCAGTCGTGGAATTGTCTTAGGGCAAACTGCTGGGGTAACATTTTACTAGATGTTACTGAATCCAGCCCAAGTTTTTCCATACTTTATCCACTTCTCCCCACCTATATCCCAGCGAGTGCTAACAAGAACCCCTCAACTCTTGATCTATATATCACTAATATTCCAAATTACTGCACAGTACCATTAACTCTAAATGCGTTAAGTTCAGACCACCTTCCGATCAGCCTCACAGTGAATCATACAGTAGCTGTAAATCGTACCAGTTTATACCACAACTATTCCGCCGCCAACTGGAATTGTTATAAATCATATATAAACACGAACTTGGTTCTAGGTGATACCAGCCTAAATTCTATAATCTGTAGCGAGCACATTGATATTCTATGTAACAATTTTGTTTCTGTTATCAATAGAGCGGTCGATCTTGCGATACCTAAATGTTCCACTGCTCCAGTTGATAGGGCACCGCTTCCTGAAAATATCTAACATCTGATTAGGCTACGAAACTCTGAAAGAAGAAAATGGCTGCGTTATAGAATCGATTGTTTTCTAGTTAATGTTAAAGTCTTAAATAATATCATTAAAAACGAAATCTCAACATATAGGAACAAGTGTTGGATTAAACACCTTTCCTCTCTTGACAAAGCAAGCAAACCGTTCTGGAAAATATCAAAAATTATGAATAAGAGAGGGTCCAGTATTCCTCCGTTTAAAGTTCACGACAAGTTGTTTATATCTTCAGTGGAGAAATCGAACCTACTTGCTAACACGTTTAGTAAGAACCACTCCATATCTATGCATCTAAGCGACGCGTATACTGAAGCTGAAGTTGCTAACACTATCCATGTACTTTCTCAAACACCAGCTGAAAGTACTTACGCAACTAATATCAGCAAAGTTAAAGAATTGATAAAAAAATCGAAATCAAAAAAGGCTGCGGGTCTCGATAATATTAACAACAAATTAATCAAAGCACTTCCACCTGCTGCAAGTAACTATTTAACGTTCATTTTCAACGCTTGTCTTAAGAATTGTTATTTTCCGGACTGTTGGAAAACAGCAAAAGTAATACCTAGCCCGAATCCCGGCAAACCGAAGAACAGCCCCGAAAGCTACAGACCTATTAGTCTACTTACCTGTCTGAATAAGCTCTTAGAAAAAATTGTTAAGGAAAGGATTGATCGTTTTGTGCAAGACAATAACATCTTACCAAACTTTCAGTTCGGTTTCCGTAGTGGTCACAGCACAATCCACCAAGTCTTGCGCATTAAAAACCACATAGCTGGTAAATTCATCGACAAGGAGTCAACGGGACTGGTTCTACTAGACATCGAAAAAGCCTTTGATACGGTATGGCACGATGCCTTGATTTAAAAGCTACTAAAACTTAAGCTGCCAATACCGCTTATCAAAATTATCCAGAGCTTTCTTCGTTCGAGAAAATATGTTGTGAGTATAGGAACCGACATATCCTCTACTCACTAAATCCACTATGGTGTACCTCAAGGCTCGGTCCTTGGTCCCATATTATTCACATTGTTTGTCGCAGATTTATCATGTCTAAGTGAAGGCATTCAGGTAGCTATGTTTGCCGATGATACGGCCATTTTCTTTTCGGGTGCCTTATTCACTAACGTCTACAAATCTTTGCAAGCAGCTCTTGACAAACTAGCAGTATATTACAGGAAATGGAAAATAAAAATAAATGGTAATAAAACACAAGCTGTCTGGTTTTCGAGATGTAGGAAACACTGCTACCTACCAAATGGCACTAAACTCAGTATGTGTGCAGTTGATATTGATTGGTCCGAAGACTGTAGATATCTAGGTATTATTCTAGATAAAAAACTCATCTTTCAAAAACACATCACTACCACAATTGACAAAATAAACAAAGTCGTAAGAGTTATGTATCCATTAGTGTGTAGAATATCAAAGCTTAGCATCGAAAATAAAATTATAATATTTAAAACCATTTTTCAAGCGATACTCCTGTACGGGGCCACTGTATGGTGTAATTGTGCTCGCACACACAAAATAAAATTGCAAAGGTGTCAAAATAAGATATTGGAAATGTTTCTGAATTTGCCATGGCATTATTCGACACATGAACTACATGAAAACGCTAACGTTAAACCGGTAGAGTTCCTTATTGACAACATCAATCGAAACTTCTTCGTCAATTGTTCTTTTTCTGACAATGTTCTCGTTTCCCGTCTTGCGTTATCCTAAATCACTACATATGTACTCTGTCTATGAAAATTATATCGAGGTCATTACTATATAAAATAACCGGAAGCCCGTGCAATATTAGTCTTAAGATTCAAATAAGGGTTTTTTATTGTAGTTTTCCCTTAATTTATTATTTGTTATTCATTAAAATTGTGCTATTGTCATTATATAGATTTAAGATTATAGTTGTAAAGGAATTGCTATCCTAAATCTCTTAAGTACTAGTTTGTAAAATATACCATAAATGTAATTATCTACCAAATAAAATTGAATTGAAAAAAAAAAATTCAGATTCTCCCTCAGCAAAATCAAATGCTGTACGATTAGTTTCCGCTAAAGAAATAATTAATGAAATAATTGATAAAGGAAATAAAAAAATAATAAAGACGTTAACATTTCAATTAGAATTCAAATCAAATACAAGCAATGTAATCTTCACCTCGTTACCGTGCCTCCAGGAACTATGTTGAAAAAGCGCAACCAACAATCCACATCCCACAATGTCGTCTTTACATTATTATAGCAACACCTAAACTCGTTTTTTCAGAAACAACGACAATTACATCACAATTAGAATTCCGTATATTATCGAATTAACAGAATGTTAATTTTTCATCATTACCATCCCGCTTGAGTTAATTCTACTTGAACGCAACCAAAATTTAACATTCTGAATAATAATAATGTTGTGTTTACATTGTTATCGCAACGCTTAGATTTTCCCAGGAATAAATGCGATAACAAGGCAGTTAAAATTCTGTATGTCGTATTCACAAAGTATAGTTTTTATTTTGCTTACGTCTGACTTAATTCTGCAGGAATCCAGTAGGTAACAGGGAAACCAAAAAAATCGACAATTTGTTATTTTTACATTGTTCTCGTGACGGGTGAACTCGTTTTCCCAGGATCAAATGTGAATTATCACAATTAGAATTACATATTACGAATTTACATAATGTAATTTTTACTTTGTTGCCGTGCTGCTTGGATTAATTGTCCAGGAACTCAGTCGAAAAAGGTTATCAAAATTCTACATCCCGAATTTGAATAATGTTTTTACATTGTTATCGCGACGCCTATATTCCAGGAACGAAGTCGAAAAAATCGAGACTAGAATCTTATTTGTCTGTTGTGTAAAGAGTAGCGATGCTGATATGTGTGAGTACGTCAGCTAGATTTGTGCGTACGCAATGAAACCAGAAATGGAAATCAAGCTGAGTGAGGAGAGTTAATTTATCGCGTTTGTGTATGGGAGTGGCCGAAGGCAAGATGTATATTTCCGTACATGTTTTCGCTTGTAAGAACTTCTGTTTCCAGAAGTGCTCATTAAATGAATTAAATGTTGTTTTTACCAATATTTAACTTTTTGAGGCGAAAGTAAATCATTTAGGCTACCCTAGAAAAAGCATGGAATTTCAACGTGTTTTTGATGACAATAGTTCATTTTTATTTCTGTATGAATTAAGTTTATGTATGTATGGGTGTATTTATTCATGTATGTATAGCGTTTGCGACGTCAGTGAAGGTCGTGTGATTCGAACCGACGCATGATGGTAAGAATCACTAAAAATGGAACCAATGCTCAATTAATCAGGCCACTGCCGCGTGTACGAATCCGATTTTGAAACTCAAGTACACTCAACTGATGTGGAATTCTCGTGTTATTGCTTGGTATACGGCTGATGCTTTTTGCTCATTCGATTTTCTTTCTGTGTTGTTCTTCACTATTTGCTTGTGTATTGTGTGTGTATCTGTTAGACACGCCACATATGTATTTAAATTTATAAAAAAATCATTAAAAATTATTTAACGATTGCGGAGATTTTTTTTTAGTTTGTAGTTTGTAGTTTGTAGTTTAGTGAGGGCAATACCCTCATTTATTAGGCTTAATCCAAGCATAAATTAATATAATACCTTACAGACTAACTTAAAATCCAAAGTAATAATTAAACATTTTTCTAATTTTATTCTTTTTCTTATATTTATTTTACTTGCTAGACAAAAATGGATAAATTCTAACCCATTTGGCGCAGATATTAGCAGTTTGATGAGGCCTCATTTCCAATGTGCAAACTAGTGGTAAAATTTCTGCACACAGCATTTCTGATCTAAAACAAAGAATTCATTAGTTTACGAATTAATGAAAAACCTACGATATAGAATATCCTTTTTGGTGAAAAAAACTTTTAACAAATGGAAGCATTTTTTTTCACTACTAAATTTAAAAGATCATAGCAATTGTAACACTTAGCAGATAAAAAAATCCACCTGCTACATTATAGATAATGTAGGTAAGAAGATATGTAGTAGAATTGAAGTACACCGATCACATACTTTTTGAGAATAACGTTCCACCAATTTAAAAATTGTAGTTTTAAGGAAATACTTGCCTACGCAGATGACATCGACATCATCGGTAGATCTGATTCGGCTGTATAGGATTCCTTCGCCCAGATCGAGCAGACGGCACAAAAACTGGGACTGCACATTAATGAAGGAAAAACTAAGTACATGGTGGCAACATCTGCGAGGAGAAGACCTAACGTTGGTCAAACTATCAGGGTAGTGGAGCACGAATTTGAAGTAGTGCAATCCTTTAACTACCTTGCGTCAATAGTATCAGCCGATAACAATATGGAAGAAGAAATACGCGAACGGCTGATCAAATCCAAGAAAGCCTGCTATGGTCTATAAGGGGTCTTTAAATCCCGAAATTTATCCAGAATATCCAAGCTGCTCCTGTACAAGACCATGGTCTTACCAGTACTCATGTAAGGATCTGAGTCCTGGGTGCTCAATAAAAGGCACTCTGAACTCTTAGCCTCGTTCGAGAGGAAGGTCTTAAAGAGAATTGTTGGCCCGGTGTGCGAGGGAGGACGATTCCGGAGACCCTACAACCATGAGTTGTACGCGATCTACCTTGAAGCTAATGTTGTAGAAAATCAAGCTCGGTAGAACCCGGTGGGCGGGACACCTAGCTCGATTGAGCGAAAAGGAACCTGCCCGGAAAGTCCTTTGTGGCAGAATGTATGGAAGGAGGCAACGCGGCGTATACGCGTGTACGAATTCGATTTCTAAACTCTGAGTATACTGATGTGGAATTCCTATATTATTGCTTGGTATGCGACCGATGCTTTTTCTTATTCGATTTTTGTTCGGTGTTCTTCACCATTTGCTTGTGTGTTGTGTGTGCATGTGTGAGAAACGCCACAAGGGCATCACGCCACCCTCCACTCAGGTGAATTTCCACCGAGGATGGCGATTAGAAGAGAAGGATGGTCACGCAATGACATCTCTCCATCGAACAACGATCCCGAGCGAACCAGAGGAGAGGTGGTTTCTTCCACGCGCACCAAATCAGACCTAAAGATGGTTTCAGTGGATCTCTATGTATAGTAGGGATCGGCCCGGGTATTGGATCTACTTGATACGGGATCCCCCATTTCGTTGCTGGACTCGTCAATCTCCGAAAAGATCGGAGCGAAGGGTAAACAGGAAGCGCTCGTTCTAGACACAGTCGATGGATTTGGCATCAGCAGGAACGACTGGCAAAATGCGAATCAAGGGAGCCCATAGCCGAATTGGAAGTTGGGTCGAGGTAAGAACCATCCCCAATTTTAAACTTTCGAAGCAGGAGGTGAAGAAAGAGACAATTAAAGGATGCAAGCACCTACAGGACCTCGTAGACCAGTTGACCTATACGCAGCAAGAGTCTAAATTACCTATCGGTTAGGACAATGCAGCCTGATAGTTACAAGGAGGCTGAGGAAAGGGAGAAGCACCGTACCAGTTGCTTCACTTGCCAGTTTGGGATGGGTCTTGCACGGGCGCGAGGCCGTGAACAGCACGCCAGTGAAATTTGTCAACATCAAAGGAAAGACGACAGGACAAAGGAAGACGAGATGGAATTGCTTGTTAGACGTCACTTTGAAATCGAAGCAATAAGACATGAACCTAAACCTAAGCCACCAACAGAACGACATCCAGGTAGACTCGGAAGGGGAAGAAAAAAGAAAGAATTGACAACCCCGCGTACATTAATTCCACAGGAACATCAAATCGGCGAAACAAAGCTGAAAATGTATCCTACAACAGTGATGGAGTAGCTATTTACACCGACCTAACATCATCATCATCGGCACTACAGCCGGGACCCGGTCTTGGCCTTATTTAGCAACTCCTGAGGCTTGTTAAATTTTTCCATAATAATTTGTTTTGCCGGGTAAGGTCATTAGTCTTGCGCCAACACCGACCTAACAACTCGGTACAAATACAAGTGGTGTGGTATCGAAGAAAAGTGGCTGCCTTGGCAAGAACATGGTGGTCAACCCGACGACACTGCCAATCAACTGATGAGTCTCTACGAAAGTGAACACTATCGCTGGTACACGAAAACACATCAATGGATTCCTAAAGCAATAGCAACGAATGCTGAACAATTCGAAACTGAATATTATCGTTGGGATGTTAGCAAGAATCAGTGGATACCAAAGAATCACCTATCCGTAAATGGGGTTACGAATGGTTTGGAAAATGGTGTACAGACATACACAGGCAAGGATGGAGCTATATTCTTCTGGGACACTGAGAAGAAAGCGTGGTTTCCCTAAATCGATTGTGACTTTATGGAAAGGTATTAAATGAGTTATGGCTTTATTGATAACACAACACCAACGGCGGGACAGCAGACAGAAAAACAAATAAAATGGCCAGACAAGGTCGTAAAGGAAGTGGTAAAAACTCGTGCACCTGCAGAGAGTAGAGCTGGTAAAAGAAAGGCTACTACAGAGCCACGACAATGGTTCGATTTGGACCCGAACGACGAAGAAAGCCTGACACTGAACCATTTCCTGTTTGGGGCGTTCTTGCGGTGCAATGGCACCCGATGAATTCCATGGCCACGACCTAGTCGGTAGGGCGAGCTGGATATCAGCACAGTGGCTGACGGACCATTTCTGGAGGAGATGGGTTAAAGAATATCTGCCAAACCTTATGCCAAGAAGGATCTCCGGACGATATGCCACCGATGCACAAATTGGAGATGTAGTACTGGTCGTGGATTATTCACTGCTCTGCAGTACCTGGCTCCGTGGAGAAGTACAAGCTGTGTATCCTGGGCCCGACGGAAGGACGTGGGGACGACATGTGGAGCAAAGACCTGTGGGGAGGAAGTATTGTACCAGACATGGGCACTCGATTCACTTCACTCCCCATCACTAATCGAATATTCAGCCGCGGGAAAGTAGACTGGAAAAGCACAAACCGAACTCGACGACGCAACGTCCACACCAGGAGTAAGTAAAAACACAAGTTGTCCTTAATTAATTTCACTTTCATTAATTACTTTGTTCTTTGCCATTATTGAATATGTTAGTGTTTTTATACTTTATTTGAACTTATTATGATATTAAACGCACTTTCTCGACTCGACGGGTTTAGGCGTCTCCGTGTGCACCGGCGGAGAGCGGGAGAACGCGCGACCAGCGTGGTCGGCAGATGGAAAAGGACTCAACGATATTCATTCGTTGGCAAAAGAAATTCGGCCAATGAAACTGGCTCCCTTAATTAAGGGGTGCATTTTCCTATTCCAAGAGAGACGTAAAGTCTCTCTTTGGGGTAACCAAGCAAATCTCATAGAGAAGATCGTCACGGTACACATGTATATGTGTACATTGGTTCTTTTATGGATCAAAGCCATGGAGACGAATCTAAAACAAAGAAAGGGAAAATGCGCATTCATTAGATGCGAGTTCGGTACAGCAAAGAAACCGAATCTCCTTGGATGATAATTGGTTTTCTGTTTGCTCTTGCCGGTGCTGATGAGAAGCAGATCCCGAAATATGAAAAGACAAAGGGGGTCTTTGTCTGAGATGTGCATTGCGGCTAAATAAATAGGCGGCAATGCAATGTGGAAATGTGCTAATGGGTTTTAGCTAGATTAGCGGAAAATGGTGTTTAAGGCATCGCTGGTAAGGGTAGGGTATTGAATTCCTATTTGCATTTGCTTATGCTGTAGGATTGATTGGTGCCAAGAGACGAGAAATGCGTATATTTGGTTTGGTTTCTTGGGTGTAGGTCGCCAGCCAATGTGTATGTATGGTGATTTATGATACACTTGGTGAGGACGGGAAATAGGCGCCGTAATGTGTATGGTCCCTGTTATGATGGTTACATTGTATGTAAACCAAATCATCTTGTTTTCAGGAATTCGTCTAGGGGGAAATGCACTTGGTGAGATTGGGATTCCTGATAAGGTAGGAAAGGATTCTTACAGGGAATTGTATGCGAAGTAATGCATGAAAGGTAAGAATTCTTTTACGGGTATTTTTAGGTTATATAAATTGGGTCAATTCGATGCGCGAAGCATTTAAGGTGCTAATGCGATTGCATTAGCTAAACTTATAATGTTGGGTTGTAGGGGTGGGGGTTCTTTAGTTAAGTAGTCAGTGGGGTTTGGCGGAACCGCCACAGACCAACACACCGAGTCGTAGTGTTGGTTCCAGCGATGACATTGCCGTTACATGAGGGAGTGCTTCTACTGCGAGGGAGACTGTTGGCGATGCATCACGTCGACACGAATTCCCAGGAAAGGCAAGGCAAGCGCCAGCACACAGGTTCCTGGGAAACAACGATCAGCGACGAGCCGATTCCAGGAAGCCACTAAGGAAAGCAGCATCCAGGAAACGAGGGAACGAAAGGGACGGCTGCGGGCCTTTATAAGGCGGGCACATCGGCAAAACACCATCCCTTCATCCAAGTAGTTAGAGAACATTTGAACTAACCCTGTCCACACTATCCACAGATACCTCCCTCCGCTTTCTTTTTCAAATATTTTGAGACCGTGCCCAACATCCTTACGGATGTGAGTGATTCTCGTTATCGCAAGATGACCAGAAGCCAGAGAGAAGATGAAGGACACATCTGTCCTTGTCTCGTTAAAGTCGGACTCTCACCACCCGATTTTTTTTTTTAAGAGCAGGCGAAGTTGCCACGGGAGATCCGAGTTGTGAAGAGATAACTGACAGTTTCAGTGCACATGATTTACTGTAGTGCATAACGAATAATAAAGGTTAAGTATCTATAGCAGCGGGGTTTTATTTGGAGAATACCAGAACTGTACTGGGCACGAAAATAACGCCCTTCGTCCAGAGCAGAGTCCTGCTCTGGGAGTACGGTACTTTAACCAAATAAATCGTTTGGCTGGCCAGCACCGGAATACCATCCACGCAGAGAGAAGGAAACTGAGACGTCGCCGGAGAAGGCGCCATCCGTGGAGCAGTAACAACGGGAAACATTTCACTCCAGAACCTGGCAAGCTCTTACGGCCAAACTACAAAAAACGAATCCCCGGCCAAAACAGGAGCGAAGGTTTGTCCCTGGCGACCGTTTCACCAGGCATCTTGTTTATATCCCCAAAAAAAAAAGAAAAGCTTGCTTATCCTTTTTCAATCAGTGTAAAAAATGCAAAATCAATAAATATTGTATATTGTCATATTTATAATAAATATATTGTCGTAGCTATTATATATATATAAACATATATATATATATATATATATATATATATATATATATATATATATATATATATATATGTATATATATATATAATGTTGCGTAATTTTGATTTTACGTTTATCGACTTCCTAAGTCCGATCTCTGGATTGTGAATAATCCAACAAAAACTCTGCTTGTTCTCCTTTCCTGAATAGATTTATCTTATTTTCACTTATTATTTGACACTTACTACCACGCTGTTTTGCTTACTGAGTCGATCTATCTCGTTCTAGCTAACTGAGAGACGCCCGTCACAATATATATATATATATATATATATATATATATATATATATATATATATATATTGTGACGCATATGACAATCAGTACTGGAATCTTCTAGAAAGTCCTAAACAAAGTACTAGATTATTTTAGGAAGTACTGGAAAACTGGAATAGAACATTCAAGACTATGGAACGGACGGAAACGATACACCAAATCAGAATGAGGAAAAACGGTATAAATACGTCGCACGCAGATCGGGAGGAGAGATAAGTAAGACAGTGAAGCAAGCGATAAGTCTTGAGTGAGAAGGAAGCAGTAAAAGACGCGATAAGTACGGAAGCGATAAGTAAAAAATCGTTAAGTGTACGGTATAAGTAACGGTTGTATTACGGACTAATAAAGTGTTATATTAATTCAAAATCGATTTAACGGCTCTTATTTATTTTAAAATAATTAATCCAGCGGACTCTAAGCTCGCTACAATATATATATATATATATATATATATATATATATATATATATATATATATATATATATATATATATATATATACATATATGTATATATATATGTGTTCTCAGAGGAGGATTTTAGCATCGAATGATAAGATCCCATCAAATACTTCCTCTAGGATCTTGTAGAACGTGTCCTTCGTTTCATCGTCGGCAGATTCTGTTGGGGCGTGTTCGTTTATAAGTACGTAATTGTACCATGGCGCCTGTATTTTTAGCACCGACATCCGGTCATTAATAAATCTAACATCTTTTACACAGGGGATAATCTTATTGCTTATGATGATGCTTGTGTATCGGTATCTCCACACGCCAGTGGGAACCCGTTGGTTTCGATTACTTCATGTGGGAGTTGGACTTCCTGAATCGGGATGATGTTCATTTTATATTGTTTCGCGTCCTCTACGAGCGTATGTATCGCACCTGGTTTATATAACGTTCGAACATTCCTCGTGCCGACGCGTATATCCCTCTTTTCCATTTTGCCCCACGTCTTCGTCTTGCTGAGTCGGTATTTTTTTGATAATTTGTTCCCTTATGGTAGTGTCGGCCCATCACACCTACGCCCACCGTGTTTGTGGGATAAATTGAAATTTTATATTGCGCGAGCCCAAACAAAGAGTAATGCTTATAGAACCAATAAAAGAAGAAACAAGAAAAAAAAACCTAAACAACGTATAATTAAACTTAAATTAAAAAGGAACAACTGGAGTAATACTCTCCGTTTCCGTCCTCCCTTCCGGTACGCGTCCAAAACCCCCTTCTCTGACCTGAAAAAGGCAGATACTGTTTTACTGCTATGTTAAAGGATTATTTTCTCTCTTCTTGAATACTTTTCGAGCAAAAGACTCTTGTATAGCAATGATGCAAACAAATGGTGTTCACACTTAGTAACGATTTTTTAGGAGTCACTTAACTATATTTTCATTTATACATTTATATTATCATGAACATTTTTTTTCCTTTTTTGAAGTTTTAACGTCGCTTTGATTGAAAAGGTAATGCAAAACTTTTGCTACCGATCCTTTATAAGGTGCTGATCTATGGCAACGGTTAAGCTACATTGTGGATCTACGCCATTGGTCTTTTGAAGTTGCGTTTGAACGTATACCCACATTCCCCGTGGGGATTGCGGCGATTGGAACGATACGGTCGCACCGGAGGTCACGATATAGTGTTGCCGTTACTGATCCGTTTAGATGTACTGATCAATGACAGCGGCTCAGCTATATCATATACAACGGTGTAGCTGTCGTTCGATTGATCAAAAGGCATTGGCAAATCGTTAGTATACCTCCGACTGAGCTCTTCCGTTATTGTTGGCCAGTAACCAACGACACCCCAAATCAATAGTCTTCTGGACCTACAATCCGGGTCAATTGGATCTACCCGATCTACTGGTGGTTGTGCGAATGCTACTTCGCACCCGTTTCCGAAACGGTGATGTAAAATTGGCCTTGATATAACGTCATCAGATTCAGTGATTTGCATCGTTCTGACAAAAATAGAGAAAAAAAAGATTGCTTTTAACGTTTCATGGTTGTCTAATCCCGTAAAAGGCTTAGATTTTTTCAAAGCCATTACGACTATCGCAACACGGGCATCCAAATGCGATTAGAACACAATGCCGGTGATTGGTGGCACCTATAATAATACAAGTATTTGCCATTTCGGATTAGTATAATACTTCTCAACACCCTTTGATCACTTAAACAATTATTTTTAATCATTTTACATGCTTATATTGTATGATCTCTTTTCTAGTATTCTACTACGTATCGTATATGTTTATTAAGAGCAATGGAATGAAAACCTCCCGATAAGAGGCATGTGTTCTACCCAACCATTTCGTGTACGTCGTGAAGTTGCGATATCGTCCACTAGCTTTATTATTTTACCTTCCTAGGATCGTTCACATTTACGCAGGTGTACACCGCCTCACAAGGGAGAAGCCAATCTTGAAAGCAATAACCGTAACATTTTCTGTGCATGTACCGCCGACAAGCTAATATTGCCAACAGTACATCCTGGCAAATTGAATACTCCTTTCAACATATATATACACATATACTTTTCTTTGACCAATAGATTGTTGTATTCCAGAATACTACCCTTATTAAATTTAACACTGAATCTCCTAACACATCCTTAAAAACTTCACTTAACATATATTACATTCTCACTTAATACATACCATTCATAAACATTCACAATATTACCAGTTACAGCACACTTAATAACCTGCACCTTTTTATTTATTCAAAAACATAGTAACTTGGATTTTTGTCCAAATTGATTCATGTGAAAAGTCACAAAAGAAAAAAAATAGAATAGAGAAAAATTTGAGTTCATAAAGTTCGTTCGGATTAAGTTGAACGTTTTACACAAATCTTAGAAATGTATAAGAAATCAATATACATATATATAAAGTATACTTCGTCTTGACCTGTGAAAATAAATGGGTTTTCCAGTTAGTAAATTTCTGGTTGCAACCATCGAAAAAACATACGTATGAAAAAGAGAAGAAAGAGAAACAGAAAAAGTTCAGTTCCGAACGAGAGGAGTTCGGAAAAAAGTGTATTAATAAATCTTCGCTGGGAGAAGAATCGAAAAAAATAAAAGGTCCCCGCTCTTCCCTCATTCCGAGGAAGCACGGCGATCGGACCTCAACAAGATTAATTATATTGATTGAATAGAGTGCCATAAAATAAGACAACTTACTGTGCCTGACATCAATACCTTGCAACATGTAATAGGTGACCCATACCCGGGTTCAGATTAAAAGCCAAAGATATTGCACTCCAAAACCTTAAATTTTAATTAAGAGCCCTTCAAAGGAATAAATGACAACTTGATTGCCTTGGCGCGTTAATAGAAATACATCAACTGAATCTGCGTACAACCACTTCATATCCTGCAACAATATGATACGAATAATCTTTTGATGGGACCAAAGCATAGGTAATCGAAAATGGTATTTCTAAGAGACTAATGTAATTCCTGTACATTATTCGAAAATCCTTTCATAATAACCTCTTGTCTTGAATGGGTGAATAGAAAATTCCTGAGAAAGGATCACGCAACCACACGAAATAAACAACCTGCACCTAGACCTTTCAAATGGAACGTTGACTTTTGTACACGTATGTCATACAACAAGTTTTATTACACCTAAATACCTTGACAAGAGTCCAAAGTAAGTCACTGCCCCTGTGCGTGCATAGCCCGGACGACTAGTTACATCAAGCAGTACTAAGAAACGAGTCAGGCGGCCGCGTGACAAAACGCAATTAAATCATATTCCGTCTTCCTTTTGGGCCTCAATTTTGATAAACATATCTTTTTTATAGGGATTCGAAATACTAAATGCACAATTAGACTCACTTACATTTCACGTGCCACTCACTAACCGTTGAAGTTGACCTACGCGTTGCCGGCAATTTTAAAATGTTTCTTACGTTAAGGATAATTAGACTGGAGATCAAACAAAATCAATTAAAAATAAAAACCAAAGAAAGGACACCAGAAAACATAAAAGTAATCCAAAAATAATTTCGGACGAAGACTAATATACAAGAATGATGAATCTATTAGAAAAATTGAAAGCAGTGAAAGTCCTTAAATTATGAATATTTTATGCAGATGAATGCGAAAGCTTTTAGGAATTAGAAAAAGTAATTAATGTAATACAATTTCGTGTAATACGATGAAAGGACACCATAACTAGGCTTAGTGCTGTTTATGCAGAGCCATGGCCGAGGGTAAAATGAAAGTCTTATAGATAACAGGTTTCCACTTAAACTCTCAACCATCTTAACTCCTTTGTTTGCATTTGAAATAGGAATTTTGAGTGATTTTAGGTGAATTTTTCTGTAACCAAGCGTCTTGGTTATACTATAATTTTCAGGATCTACCGAGTGCTGAAGGTTGCCATCAATTTTCTTTAGAGATACACAGGTTCATACCTGAGACAGGATTATTATTGTTCTTTGTCTGTGATAACTCATAACCTATTAGAATAAACATAAGATGAACCTGGTACAAGTTTGTGTGTTGATTGAATTTTCCCGAAATATCGACAGTCTCGAGGCTATCCCAGATGCAGCCAATTCCACACCCTTAAGCGATTTATTGTACACCCACGACCGGATTTCCGATGAAATCAAGTAATTTTTTAAATTTTATTTTCAATCAATTTAATAGTCCAACTTTTAAGCAGAGTTTTCCTGAAATTATTTATTACTTATTTATTAATTGATTTAAATAATTGTTGTTGGGGCACCCTATATATATATATATATATATATATATATATATATATATATATATATCTATATATTATACATATATATATTTATACATCGGGTTTTCCAAGTATGTATTATATATATATATATATATATATATATATATATATATATATATAAATATATAATACGTACTTGGAAAACCCGATGTATAAATATATATATATATATATATATATATATATATATATATATATATCTATATATTATACATATATATATTTATACATCGGGTTTTCCAAGTATGTATTATATATATATATATATATATATATATATATATATATAAATATATATATAAATATATATATAAATATATATATATATATATATATATATTGTTATGCCCTGTTTTGGCTATGCACTTGTGGGGCTTTTCAGGGCCCGAAGAGCCATACATCGCTCGATCCCCACCATTCCAAGCGATGCGACTTACCTCGAAGTCGAACCTTCAGCAAGGTTACGTAACCTTGCTACGGCATTAACCGCCAGCCAGATTGCTGGAATTAATTCAGTTACCCCAAAGGATAACTGAAATAAATACCTTTTAGGCAGCTTACCTTTCTTTGGGGGTTTTCTCCAAACCCCTTTCTCCACCACCATACCTGAAAACATTAAGTCCACGGAAAGGATTATCACCTAGCCGTGGCATCGAAAATTTCACCCTCGGGCATGCATCGCACCCAGTGCATCTCGTTCCCATTACCTTATGCCATGGAAACAAAATCAACACGGAGTTCCTAGATTACTCGTTTTTTTTGTTTGTCAATGGCACCCCTAGCATGCGGCTACCAGGTCTCATCAGTTTGCCACCGCCGACAAGGTTTCGGCTGATGCAAAGCAAACATTCACCAATTACCAGCAATAGCTGGTTTCCTATTATCGGTCTCCACCGATCGGGGACCGCAAACAAGCAATGAATTGGATGCGGCCATCAAGTGTTTACTTTTAACATCTGGCAATGGCTGCACCCTGTATTCGTTGCAATACCAAAACATAGCATTCACACCACAGATCGTTTATGGTATACCAATTCCCTATTAACGGCCGCCAACCGTCGGCGGACCTGGGAAATCGCACGTCCATCAACCCAAATGTTGATTTATGGCCTCTCCTAGGGCGACCAGATCTTCGGTTTGTTTTGCTTTTACCCCAGATGGTTCGGTTGCCGGCAAGTATTACACAATCAATTGTGTACACAGCCGCAGACCCATGCATTGTTTGTATACTCAGGAGATGCAGTTGCGACGCTCGCATCCATCCTCGATCACGGACGATCGTATGCGACGCATACACATACATGCGAAATGTATGCCATATTCCCCGGTCCAATCACGATTGACTGCCTCGAGTTGATCGTGCAGCTCCTCCCTTTTACGGTTTTTCTTCGCGATGTCTTTCTGTCTGCGGCGAATGAAAGTCAGATTTTAGCCGCCGTCGCGCACACATACGCCAGTGGAGTCCAGAACATTTAATAATATATAAAGTCAATGTTAAACAGTTGTGTTTCTAAGTCCAGAACATTTAATAATATCTAAAGTCAATGTTAAACAGTTGTGTTTCTAAGTCCAGAACATTTAATAATATCTAAAGTCAATGTTAAACAGTTATGTTTCCAAGTCCAGAACATTCAATAATATCTACAGTCAATGTTAAGCAGTTGTGTTTCTAAGTCCAGAACATTTAATATTAACTAAAGTCAACGGTTATACCAGTGTGTTTCTAACTCATTCCCGTAGTGCGGCATTTATAATAAAACATTATATGGTTAAAGAACATTAACCAACAAGATCCACCAACGTGTTTTATTTCTTCTACGACCATTTGTAATGAGACTGTGTACTGCATTTTTGCTTTGTCCTCGTTCGGCGATAGTTTGTTCCGGGTTTTAATCTTCACTCGACGGCGATCCGTTTCCACCAGCGTACTACATCGTGGCCTGGAGGTTGAACCAGCGTCCATGTCGACGCACCCGACACCAGGAACAACCACACACTTGTTGTGTAAAGAAGTGAAAAAGCTTCGCGCCTTCGGGCCGGGTTTCGGTAGCAGGGAGTTCCGGTATTTCCGTCCAGCAGTGAATTCGGTTTGCCGGGTTTCGGGATAGGTATTACTTTTGCTGTTTTCCAACAGTCCGGAGAATAACAATTCTTAAGACTAGCGTTGAAAATGAACGTTAAATAGTTACTTGCAGCAGGTGGAAGTGCTTTGATTAATTTGTTGTTAATATTATCGAGACCCGCAGCCTTTTTTGATTTCGATTTTTTTATCAATTCTTTAACTTTGTTGATATTAGTTGCGTAAGTACTTTCAGCTGGTGTTTGAGAAAGTACATGGATAGTGTTAGCAACTTCAGCTTCATTATACTCGTACGCGTCGCTTAGATGCATAGATATGGAGTGGTTCTTACTAAACGTGTTAGCAAGTAGGTTCGATTTCTCCACTGAAGATATAAACAACTTGTCGTGAACTTTAAACGGAGGAATACTGGACCCTCTCTTATTCATAATTTTTGATATTTTCCAGAACGGTTTGCTTGCTTTGTCAAGAGAGGAAAGGTGTTTATTCCAACACTTGTACCTATATGTTGAGATTTCGTTTTTAATGATATTATTTAAGACTTCAACATTAACTAGAAAACAATCGATTCTATAACGCAGCCATTTTCTTCTTTCAGAGTTTCGTAGCCTAATCAGATGTAACATATTTTCAGGAAGCGGTGCCTTATCAACTGGAGCAGTGGAACATTTAGGTATCGCAAGATCGGCCGCTCTATTGATAACAGAAACAAAATTGTTACATAGGATATCAATGTGCTCGCTGCAGGTTATAGAATTTAGGCTGGTATCACCTAGAACCAAGTTCGTGTTTATATATGATTTATAACAATTCCAGTTGGCGGCGGAATAGTTGTGGTATAAACTGGTACGATTTACAACTACTGTATGATTCACTGTGAGGCTGATCGGAAGGTGGTCTGAACTTAACGCATTTAGAGTTAATGGTACTGTGCAGTAATTTGGAATATTAGTGATATATAGATCAAGAGTTGAGGGGTTCTTGTTAGCACTCGCTGGGATATAGGTGGGGAGAAGTGGATAAAGTATGGAAAAACTTGGGCTGGATTCAGTAACATCTAGTAAAATGTTACCCCAGCAGTTTGCCCTAAGACAATTCCACGACTGATGTCTGCAGTTTAGATCACCACCAATAATTACCTTGTTTCGAGTGTTGACTCTATCCCAATTTTTGCAGATCCCGCTTAAAGTAAGTAGATTTCTCAATGTTTCTATTTTCACCAGGGAAATAGACCGAAAAATACAGTACCTTGGAGTTATCACTTAATGTTACATCTATACTAATTTCCTCAATTAACTTAAGGTCCAATGAAGGACGCAAGGAATGTTCTATACATTTTTTCACAACAATGGCGACACCTCCACCACTAGCATGTACCCCGTCAAGGCGATAACATATGTAATTTTGATGTGAGAAAGAAATGTCTTGTTTGAGCCAGGTTTCTGAAACAAGTGCAATGTCAATATTAAAATTTATCAAGAAACTAAAAAATTCATGCTGTTGGTTTTTGATGCTTCTCGCATTCGAAGTTATGATGTTAAGAGAGTTTCTTTACGTGTTTTTTCCGAGTATATGTACTTAATAGCTAATGCAGTAATGACGTTAAATTGGTCAGCTTTAGTTTGACAAGCACTAAGCTTGGTTACAACTTCATTAAGACGAGAGTTTATCTCGCTAAATGAGAACAAGTTATCATTAGTTATAATTTCAGACGGATTTTTCTTCGTGTGTGTCGTATCACTGTTGGAAGGTTGCTGGATTTGATGGAGGGCAGGAGCCCAGGTGGATGAAGGAGGTGGAGGTTGACGCACAGATCGGGGTAGTGGAGAAAAATTATCAATGGATAATCGGTCGGGCAGTGGCTGCTGTTTGTGACTCGGAGGCTGTACGGACGTTGTATTTCCTGTACCACATCCACGTGGGGATAATTTGCGGCGAATGTCTATGTAATGCTTTCGGCTTATGCATTCTGGATCGGTGGATTTATGTGGCCCACTACAATTTGCACACTTGATGACCTCATTCGTTTTGCAGTCGGATGTTTTATGGTTTCCCGAACATATTGCACAGAAGCTATTTATGTGACAATGCATCGAGCCGTGACCGTAAAGCTGGCAATTGTGACATTGTGTGACCTTACCTGGATGATGTTTTTTAAAGTCCCAGCGAACGATGGTTTTGAACAAGGTAGAGTAGTTCCGTTTTAGTTCGTTTAATTTAACAGTCCCGCGTTGAATGTAGACGATGTACAAGTAGTGTTTGTACAGGGCTTTTGTTGACGAGTTTAATGTGATGGTTTTAACATTTAGGCATTTTATCCCGAGTGCAATTAGTTCATTTTTCACAATATCGTTGCTAATCAAATCTAATCCTGATAACACTACCTTTAATGGACGATTTTCCTTACGCGAGTGGGGAAAAAACTCACATTTTAACCGTAAGAGTTCGGTTCTGATTTTGTTATATATGCCAATTGTTGGGGCACATATTTTTTGTCCAAGGGATATGTTTTTAATGAGGTATTTGTCTATCTTAATGTTGCTCAAAATATCACGCACTTTAGCACTAGTTGTTTTTAACACCACAATTGGCGGAACGGTTTCTTTAGGAAGTTCTGCGCACTGTTCGTCATTGGTTGGATCCATTTTAGGAGAGTCTTCCATCAGACTTTGAAGTGGTTGAAAAAAGTTAGTGTTTGAACACATTTTAGGTTTTTCTAGCATTTTATTGTTCACTTTTGAAAGTTTATCGGGAGGAGTTTGGCCTCCAATAATGGGGTCGTAACGCAACCGTTTGCGCTTAATTTTGTTTAACACACGTGGCCCAGGGGCCATGACTTAACGGTTTTAACACTTGTTCAAATGTTTGTATGCGGAAAACGAGGCAAAGAAAACAAGATAATGATAATTAAATTGTGATAATTATTGTGAAAATAACGGTTGATTAAGATAAATAGCACGAGCAAAACTGAGCGACAAGTTGTCTGTTTGAAAGTCAGCCAGGTACTGAATCTGAATTAGTTTCTGAGTTTAATATTGAATATAGAAGAGGGGGATTTGTTTTAATTTTTTATCAGAATATTCACGAATTTCATTTATGAGAATATTATTTTCATAATTTTTTTTTGCGGTGTAATATTTTTTCTTTCTCTTTTATTTTAAATTATTATTTATTGCTTTTATATTTATTTGAGTTCGGGGGACTCTTACTTTGTTTCGTTGTGATAAATTAATATATTTAGTTTGATAGAGATCTCTGCCTTTTTCGTTTAATTATTTAATGTTTTTTTTTAGGGTTAAAGCTTTATTTAATTAATTATATTTTATTAAATAAAATTAGCGAAAATAATATAAAGTTTTATTTCTATCTTATGGTTTCAAAATATATGCTTAATTCAAGCCCATTAATTAATTAATTATTTTAGTAATTTAAGTAAAAACTGTGAAATCATCATGCAAGTGGCAGAAGGGAAATAAATGAAGACAAAACAAAATACATGATTACGGCGAGAGCAGGTGGAACTCAGGGAACATATATAAACTTCAGAGGTAAGATATTTGAAAAGTGTTCCGCTGTCCAGTGCTTCACGGATTAAGTGATGTCGGACGTCGATATGTTTGTTCCGGGAGTGGAATACGGGGTTCTCAGCCAGCTTCCGAACACAGTTGTTGTCGTTGAATAACTTCAGCTTGTCTGGTAAGGCGAATCGCAGTTGATTAATCAGTCTTCGTAGATGTATGGCCTCTTTCGCCGCATCGGATATGGCCATATATTCTGCTTCTGTGGATGATAGCGCGGTGGTTCTTTGTTTACGCAATTCCCATGAGACGGGTGTGCCGTTAAGAGTAAAGGCATATCCAGTGTACGATCTCCTGTCGTCCGAGCAGTTGGCCCGGTCCGCGTCGGCGTATCCGGTGAGACATTTCCCGCTCGTTTTATAGGATAACCCGATGTTCGCCGTACCTTTCAGGTAGCGTAAGACACGTTTGGCGGCTTTCCAGTGATGTTCATCGAAACAGCTGTTGAATTGGCTCAATCTGCTCACGACAAAGGCTATATCTGGTCTTGTGCATACTGCCAGGTGCATGAGAGATCCAATTAACTCTTGAAACGGCAGGTTTCTGTCGGGTTCCTCCTTCCCTTTCTGTAGTATAGTGCTGCTGTCCAGAGGTGTACTCACGGGCTTCGAGTCCGTCATGTTGAAACGGTCTAGGACTTCGGATATGTATTTGGTTTGAGACATACGCATTTCTTCCTTGTCTCGATGAGAATTCGATTCCAAGACAATGCTTTATTTCGCCGAAGTCCTTTGTGTTGAATGTTTTTGAGAGCTGCTTCAATAGTTCCTCGATCTTTGCTGTGCTTTGTGAGGAAACTGAAATGTCGTCCACGTATATGGTGACCAGTAGTATGTCCTTTCCTTTTCCTTCAAAGGATATGCAAGGATCGGCAGTGGACTGCTTGAGGCCGAGGCGTTTGAGCTCACTGCTCAGCTTCGTGTGCCACTGTCGTCCTGCTTGGCAAAGTCCGTATAGATCTCTGTTTAGCAAGCGTACCTTATTCCCCTTTTGCAGTTGCGTTAGCATTTGTTTTGCTTTAATGTTTTCTATGCCTTTTCCGGATTGAATTAATTTCTCCAGGGCAACGTCGGTGTGTTTGGGGGGTTTGGTCTCGTTGAGCTCGCCGTTTAGATAGGCCGTTGCAACATCAAGGTGGCGGATGCTCATGTTGTGTTGAGAGGCTAGGGCGGCCGTAATTCGAATGGAGTTCATTCTTGCAACTGGAGCGAACGTCTGTGGGAGTCAATTCCGGGTACTTGGGAGAATCCTTGTGCAACGATGCGTGCCTTTCTTCGTTCTAGCGTGCCGTCGAGATGCGATTTGTTCCGCAAGACAAAACGGCTGCCGATGACTTTGTCTTGTTTCTGCCGATCTACCAGAGTCCAAGTGTCGTTTCTGATGATGGTCTCGATTTCCGGCACCATGGCATTTATTCACTCCTCGGAGTCTGGACCGCTTGTTGCTTCTTTTATAGGAACTTCGGCTGCACCCGCTGTCTCCGAAGAGATGTCGCATTCTTGAAATAGTTTTCGAGCTCTTCCCCTGAGTCCAGTCCTTTCTATCCATGGTCTTCCCGGTCCTTTTCTTGTGATGATTGTGTCAGATCTGCTGGTTGGGGTTGTTGGTTGCCCGGTTGCTTCATTTTTTGTTACTTCGAGTTGTTCATCTCTCGCCATGGTTTCGTTATGTGTTGTATCCGGTGTGATGAATTCGACCTTGGCACTTTCAGTATCAGATTTGTGGCTTATTGAGCGAAAATCGTTGGAGGCAGGACTCCGGTCGTTATGTTTTTTGAAGAACTTCACGTCCCTCGCAATTTCGATTCTTCGTTCGTCGAGGAGCCTGTACGCTTTCGATTTGTCAGCGTAGCCGACGAAGATCCCCTTTTTGGACCTGAGGCTGAATTTACCTTTCCTTGGTCCTCGTTCTAGCAAGTAGACAACGCATCCAAATTCACGAAAATGGCCCACGTTTGGAGCGTTTCCAGTTCACACTTCGTATGGGGTTCTTCCGTTGAGTGTGTTGGTCGGACATCTGTTTCTGATGTGGTTTGCTATGTTGACTGCTTCTCCCCAAAATCTTGTGTCCAGATTTGCTTGTATGAGGAGGCATCTACCCATATCCACCAGGGTCCGGTTTTTCTTTCGGCTACTCCGTTTTGATGACGTGTGTGAGTCACTGATAGCCTGTGGTGGATGCCGTTTTTCCTTAAGAAGGTTTTGAATTCGTTGTTGACGTACTCGGTCCCGTTGTCAGACTGTAAGCTCTTGACCTTCCTTCCAGTCTGTTTTTCACCAAACGCTTTAAAATCTCTGAAGATGTTTAAAACTTCGCTCTTGCTTTTGCTCATTTTCACTGTGCACCACCTAGAACAATCGTCGATGAACCTGACGAAGTATACAGACCCGCCCCATGTTTTGATGCTCACTGGCCCGCAAGTGTCGGTGTGAACCAGGTCCAATATGCCGGTTTTTCGCGCTAACTCCTTCGGGAATGGAAGCCTCGTTGTTTTTCCGAGAGCGCAAATATCACACTTCATTTCTTGTGTGGGCTGCCTGAAAAACATTCCTCGTATAGTCCCGTTTCTGTGGCTCGAAGTTAAATCCTTAATATTCAAGTGACCCAGTCTCTGGTGCCAGGTTTCCAGTGGTGATACATCCGGGGTAGTTGTAGCGGCGGCTGCGTGGGTTGAGAGATGACCTCCCGTTTTGAGTTCATTACTTTCGCTCCTTTATTATCGAAAGTGATTGTGAATCCTCTGTCAGCGATTTTGCTCACAGACATTAGATTCGCCCGCAGATCGGGGACGTGTAGAACGTTATCCACTTTTACGTTTCGATATTTGCCTTTGTACTGGGTGATGATGTTTATGCCGCCTCGTCCGGTGATGTCGGTTGAGGCACTGTTGGAAAGGTTTAGTTTCATCGGATGAATTTCGTTGTATCCTTCGAATGCTTCGGTGTTACTCGACATGTGGGATGTGCTTCCGCTATCCAGGCACCACTCTTTACTGACAGTCGACTTAAAAGCCTGAAATCCGTGTTGCGCTGAGTTGGTGTAAGCTAGTACACTAGTACCATAGTTGTACGTCTTGTTTTCCTTTCCTCGATCTTTAGAAGATCCCGGTCCTTTCCTTGAGAGAGCGTCACTCGGCGACCTTGTGCCCGGCTTTTCCGCAATGGTAGCATTTGTACGAAGACTTTTGTCGGTTTCCGGGATGATTGTGTTCGTGGCGATTATCCTCCGTCCTCGTGTCGCGTTGTTTGGCGGCCATCGCGCCTTCGGCTTCATGTCCTTCGTTGGTGAGCCTGGCGTCGCTTTCCTCGATTATCTTGATTCGTAGCGCATCCGTTGAAGGTAACTCGTCTCGGGATTCTATGGCGCATCTGAAGTTCTCGAACTTCGGGGAGAGACTATACAGGAGCATGATGCATAGCAGATCGTCGTTTACTTCGATTTTCATGTCGTTAAATTTATGGACAGTGCCAAAGGAGTCACTTAAGTGAGTTCGCACGTCGTCGTGATCGCTCATTCGATGAAGCGTCAGTCTCTTCAGTAGACTGGCTTTCCTGGCCGGACCTTTTAACTCGTACACGGAGATGATTTTCTCCCATACTTCTTGGGAAGTTCCACACCCTTGAGACGAGAATTTAGCTTTCCTGTGTTTATCCAACCGTGACTCTATTTCGCAGTGCTCTGGTGAATGCCTGGGCCCATAACCTGTTGAAGAGTTGTGGAGATGAATGGAGGATAACACGTGGTTGGACGTCCGTGCGCTGTGAGGGCTAGTACATGTGCACGTACATCATCAGGAAGCCTTTGCAACTTGACGAAATGCAAAATGGTGGATGTTCGTCAAGTTCAACCAATTTCGTTGTCGCCGGTGTGCGCATCGGATGTACACTAATGTAGAACATTTGATGTCCAACACTGGGAATGATACTGACGGCCAGTAACGAAATGTTGAAGGAAATTAACAAAAGACTACAGTTCGACAACGCTAGTTGGCACGCAGTCAGTAAACTGCCGAAATCCAAACTGCTATCACGTAACATAAAGCTCCGTGTCTATAGAACCATAATCATGCCGATTGTTCTATACGGATGCGAAACATGGGCTCTCACAAAACGGGAAGAAAACAAATTCCGCGTATTCGAAAATAAAGTCCTAAGGGGTATCTTTGGAGGTAAATATGACGAGGAGGCAAGACAATGGAGGAAACTCCACAACCACGAATTGGAAAAGCTCTACCGCAAACCTACAATAGTGAGAGTAATCAAGTCGCGAAGATTAAGATGGGCCGGACATGCAGCGCAAATGGGCAACGATAGGACCGTGCGTAGAATTCTTGACGGGAGACCAACGGGAAAGAGACCGGTAGGACGGTCGCGACGGAGATGGGAGGACAATGTTAGGTTTGACCTTGAGGAGATCAGATCAGATGGTCAAGCGTGGAAGGAGAGTGTGTGGGGAGGAAGTATGGTGCACCGGCGTACGGCGCCGATTCACTTCACATCTCCATCATCCATGAAATGTACCACCGAATACAAACCGAATGAAACGCACAAACACGAACTTCAGCAACGCACCGTCCACCAGGAGTAAAGTAAAACACCGATGAAATGAATCACACTGCGCATAGTTTCTGAATTATTTTTATTGTTCACTTGCTGTCATTTGGAAAAGGGTTTTATTGTTCTTTATTAGGTGTCGGAATATTGATATATATTTAAGGAAAAAAACTGTTAGGAACGTTCCAAAAAAAGAAAAGGAAGATGGCACTGTTAAACTAGACTTCCGCACTAACCGCGACTCCTGGATATACGCGTCCCCGTGCGCACCGGGGAGCGAAGGAAGAAACGACCGTAGTGGCCGGGTGATAGAAAACGACTCAGCGATATCAATTCGCTGGCTAAGGAAATTCGGCCAGTGAAACCGGCTCTCTTAATTTAAGGCTGCATTTTCCATCCCAAGAGAAACGTGAAGTCTCTCTTTGAAGGTAGGTAACCTGATCTCATAGGACAGATCACATAGATACACATGTATATGCGCAAAACGAAGAAAGGGAATGATGTGCATCAATGAGATGTGAGTTCGGCTAAGTAAACAAGCCGAATCTCATTGGGTGCTAATTGGGTTTCTGTTTGTTCATGGCGCTAGGTCATGTGAAGCGGATCCAGAAATATGGTGGGCGACAAAGAAATCGTATAGATCTCTGTCTAAGATGTGCATTGCAGCTGTAATGATAGCCGCAATGCACCATGCACATGGTGCTAATTGGTTTTAGCTTATATACAGGGAATTGGTGTTTATGGCGTCGCTGCCAAGGGTAAGTATACCGTTCCTATTTGCATTTGCCTAAGCTGTAGGATTTAATTTATGCCTTAAGACGCAAGATGCGTATATTTGCTTTTGTTCCTTGGGTATAGGTCGCCAGCCAATGTGTATGTAAAGGAATTTGTTGCGTTCCCGTCGAACCCCACCGAGTGACCCTACGCATCAGCACCTCTACCTAAAGAAAAAATAAGTTACCTAAAGACAGGGACCAATACTCAGGTGTAGCCTAAGGGGGACACACCTAACTTGTGCAAAAGTCACATAAACGGTACGTGCAACGAAACACCAAGCATGGTCGTCTAGCACAGTTTTCCCGACAAGGAATTATAAACCTATTAAAAAAGGAAAACTCACCCACATATGATAATGCAGGTGACATCATTAATTCAAAAACTAGACATCGATTTCAAGCGGCAACGTAGTTGCAAACGTATGAAACTCCATACCATAAGCAAGCGCGGGACACCTGCACATCGATCCGGTAAAAACAACAACCAACGATCTGATATAGCAGAATAACCATCGACATATTATGCGGTTGCATAAGTCTGCGACAAATTCCTAGAATTACCAAGCAGGCGCGCAAAAATGAGAGCTACAACGCATGCCCTTAAAAGGACACATCTCTAATTTAATACAAATACGAGAGATATAACGCATGCCCGTGTAAAGATACATCAAGTCGCACGTATGAGCAATACGGGCGACCTTTGATATGAATAAGTATCTATGACGAGAAAGCCACATACATAGTGCCCACCACAGTAAACCAAATACGCAAAGTGCACACAGACAGGGGTACGATGTGGTGACCATCACCACAGCACGATGTGTCGCCCCGGCGACGACTTACACGACAGAGGGCTACGGTGCGATCGTCTTTGGTTGTGTGAGACACAAAGAAAGATCTCCGCATGAACTGGCCTGCGGAGAGATAGCTGTTGCTGTGTTGGTGTGTGCTAAATCAACCCCTTAGGTACAAGAGCGCACCCAGCGCAGCAGGAAGTCAGTTAGCTTGCGATTACCAAGAGAGTAATAGTGCCTTTTAAGCGGTGATCATTTCGCAGTTCGAACTACACGAAGTAAACGTTACGATAGTGCACGTACAAATACTTACTTCGGTCACAAAAAGCAAGCTAGTGCTTACCACAGTGCTACGGTACTTTTTACGATGGGACAGTTTTTGGTTGGATTGTGATAAGTGAGCCAAACGGTTACAAAAAACGTTTAACCTTAGAGACCTGTGCAACCTCACGTAAGTTAAAGAGTAGAGTAATTCCGTATACAATAACAAACAATTGTTACTTAAGAAATACACAATAAAATACTGTATACAATTTAAAACATTTTCGTTTAAGGATTTGAAATACTATACAATAATAAACAATTGTTACTTAAGAATTAGAAATACAATACACAATAAAATTCTGTACTTAAGAATTAGAAATACCATACACAATAAAATACTGTGTACACAATAAAACACTTTTTACTTCCGAACTAAGATACTACGTTTAGTAATAACTAAGTTTCGCTCAAGAATAAAAAATACTTTGTACAAAAAGAATAAGTTTTAGTCGAAATAAAACATTAACGAGGAGACCGATTGTTTTCTCTGAACTCCAAGACGTTAGCGAGCAAGCTTAGACCAATGATACGGAGTGTGAGTCGTCTTGGTGAACCTGTGTCGGACCGGCACCCCTACCAAGACCAAAATACCCATAAATTTATTATACACATGGTGAGGCTGTGAATAGGCGACGCAATGTTTATGATCCCAGTTATGATGATTACATTATATGTAGACCAAATTGTTTCGTTTTCAGGAATCCGACTAGGGAAAATGCGTATGCAAAATTGTGATTTGCCTGGCAACCGAAGGTGTCGAATTGGGCTTGGGATTTATGATGTTTGGAACAGAATTCTTATATGGAATTTTGAATTCGAATAAATGCATGAAGGTAAGAATTCTCTTCCAGGAGCTTTTAGCTAAATACATTTGATAAATTTGTTGCGTGAAGCATTTGCCCTTTGACCGACTCTTAGCGTTCTTAATCACTTGATCCACCGGGAGAGGTGGCGTGTAGCACCAACAAACATAGAAATCAATAAAATTAATCAATTGTTTAAGGTCACTCCACTAACACTAAGCCAATTGATATTTGTAAACTATAGGGTAAACTCGACTGGGGGGGGTGAACCTGTGGGGAGGAAGTATGTACCGGCATGGATACTTAGTTCACTTCCTCCTCCATCAATCAAAAGTTCCGCTGCAGCACGAATGAACGAAACGCCGCCACGTTTGTTCGCAACCAACCAACCGAACGCCAAAATACCGACGAACAACAACAAGAAACTAACGCAAGACACAGGAACCGCTGCCGGAAAATTAAAGACACTGGTTTGGTTTGATAGTTCGGTAGCGCTGGTTATTTATTTTAGTTATTAATAGATTGGCAGAAAAAAATGGAAAAACAAACTACTTTAAAAAAATATGCACTATTAATGTCTCCGCTAATGTAGACATCGCACTTTATCGGACTACGGACACACTTTATTGGCGTTTGCCATTTTATACACACACGACTGGGGTTATACGCCCCTCCGCAGCTTGCGGAGTGCGGGAGAAAAACCTACCGTCACGAACGGTGGTTGTAATAAGACTCAGCGATAATTATTTCATGCAGAGATCACTCGCTAATCTTGATCATGGTGGCATGTGTGAGTGAAGATCACATTTTCGTGTTTATCAATGCATTCCCGCAAGGATAAACAAAACCTACAGCTAGGGAAAAAGAACAAAGGAGAAGCGACCTAATGCATCGGTCTGTGATTAGGGTCAGCTAAATAAATAAGCTGGAACTCATTACATGGGAATTGCATTTAGGATATGTGGGGTGGTTTTGGCTAGGGCACCTACACGGGCGCGGTTTCAGCAAAACACCCACGGATTAAAAGCTGCCGAAACACCAAATACCAGAGAAAGTAGTAGAAATAAAAACACCACCGATGTTAGCACTAAACACTGTTCACCCTGGCGGAGTTGATGGAATGAAACAAGATGGTTTATTCTATTTATAAAACGTCTTTTATTTATGTTCACTTGTTGGCGGGACGTATAATTTGTTACTTCTTAGCACAGTGTCTTTTTATGATAAAACGTTCTCTTTATTAAGGTTAACTTGATGGTGGTCGAGTATTATTTGTTACTCCTTAGCACAGTCTTTTTATGATAAAACGTTCTCTTTATTAATGTTAACTTGATGGTGGTCAAGTATTATTTGTTACTCCTTAGCACAGTGTCTTTTTATTAGAACTAGCGGTACATATTAGCGTTAATAACGTGGAAGCTGCGTTTAGCTTATTTGATTTTACACTTTCACGACGGATGTGAAGTTATATTTAGTGGCTTGCACAAAAATCCAGACGATACTCAATTACTAACTCGACACCAAATAGAAACACGCACAAGACTAAAAGCGGCACTCAATTACGAACTCAACATCGAATACATTTTTACCGATCCTAACAAGACTCGTATAGTGCATGTGCACACTTCAGGGGATGAAATCAGACTCCATATTTAATGCCCACAAAAGAAAAGGGACACCCAAAGAAAACCGAAAAAGGGGAGGAGCTGCACGATTAACTCGAGGTAGTTAATCGCGATTGGACCGGGGAATAGGCATACATTATGCATGTGTGTGTATGCCTCGCATACGATTGTCCGGCGACCGAGGATGGATGCCAACATCGCAACTGCATCTTCCACGAATGCAAACAATGAATATCTGGGGTGAAAACGACACGAACCGAAGATCTGGTCATCCTATGGGAGGCCATAAATCAACATTTAGGTTGATGGTGTGAATTTCCTTTGGTCCGCCGACGGGTGGCGGCTGTTAATAGGGAATTGTATATTCAAAACACTCTGTGGTGCAAATGCGATGTTTAGATATTGCAACGAATATAGGGTGCAGCCATTGCCAGATGTTAGAAGTAAACACTTGCTGGCTGCATCCAATTCGTTGCTTGTTTGCGGTCCCTGATCGGTGGGGACCGATAATAGGAAACCAGCTATTGCTGGTAATTAGGGAAATGTTTGGTTTGCCTCAGCCGAAACCTTGTCGGCGGTGGCAAACCAATGGGACCTAATAGCCGCATGCTAGGGGTGCCATGGGCAAACAAGAAAACGAGTAATCAAAGAACTCTTTGTTGATGTTGTTTCCATAGCATAAGGCTATGGGAACGAGATGCCCTGGGTAGAATGCATGCCTGAGGATGAGATTTCAAATGCCACGGCTATGTGATAATCTTTGCCGTGGACTTAATGTTTTTCAGATATCAATGCCTGCCCGAGGATGGATTTTCGATGCCACGGCTAAGTGATAAGCTTTGCCGTGGACTTAATGTTTTCCAGATATCAATGCCTGCCCGAGGATGAATTTTCGATGCCGCGGCTAAGTGATAAGCTTTGCCGTGGACTTAATGTTTTCAGGGATGGTGATGGAGAAAAAGGGGTTTGGAAGGAAAACCCCCCACAGAATAGGTAAGCTGCCTAACAGATATTCGTGACAGTTATCCGATTGGGTAACTGTATTAATTCCAGCGATTTGGCTGGCGGTAAATGCCGTAGCAACGTTACGCAACCTTGCTGAAGTTCGACTTAGAGGTGAGTCGGTTCGCCTGGAATAGTGGGGATCGAATGATGTATGGCTCTTCGGGCCCTGAAAAGCCCCACAGATACCACAAACGATGTTTATGGTATCGCCAGAAAACCTTTGAAGGACAGCGTTCTTTTGTTTGCACATTGCGTGCTAAGGAAATTCGTTTCAGCGTCTATTGCGCTAATTATATGCAGCTGCTTGGGTTGTTTATTGATGGGGTAAAAAGGTCGCCAACCAATGTGTATGAAAGGGATTTATTGTACACATGAATGAAGCTGGATATAGGCGATGCAATATTTATGGTCCCTGTCATGACGGTTACATTGTATGCAAACCGAATCATTTTGTTTACAGGAATTTGTCTGGTACCGAATTGGTTTAGAATACCAGATAAGCAAAGAAAGAAATCTTACGGAAAATTGTATGCGAAGGGATGCATGAAAAGGTAAGTTTTCTTTGTAGGGATTTTTTAAGATCATAGATTTGATCTATATGATGCGTGAAGCATTTTCAGGTGCTAATGCTGTTGCATTAGCGAAATCAGGATTTTTGCTGAATGTTATGGGGGCTTTACGGTAAGTAGACAGTGGGGATTGGCGGAACTGCCACAAACCGACTCTAGCGTGTGTGCACGCAGCGGTGGTTGGGAAGCGACTGTGTACGCCGTACGGCGGATGATTAGCGACTGACTCATTGCAAGCGAGAAAAAGTTCGTCGCGTCGTGGCAGTGGAGTCATAGCTAATAAACTCACTGCCACTTACTAGGAACTTTGAAAAGGGTTGCTATGCTTCCATAGGGGCTTGGGTTCCGGAGAATCGCTGCCGTACATGCTGAGTTAAATTCCTCTGGCGCTATGTATACGAGGAAATTGGTTTGGAAATACGACCAAGTATGGGCATGAGTTGTCGGTTAGACAAGGAATGTGGGTCTTGGTCGTTGCGATGGTTGTTTCGCGGAAATGCAACGCATCGTGCTGGTGACTTGCCAGTAAGGGGAATTGGTATTAGGTAGGATGGGAGCCGAAATAATTTTCGGGGAAACTAAATGTTGCTTGGTTACAAGCGAGGAAATAGTTTAAGCAGGAAGTGAAATTAGTATTGCTTGGTTGCAAGCAAGGAATATAATTTAGATAAGAAATTAACCGAAGCGGTTTTTGGAAAAATGTTTGCGGCTCGATGTAGTTGATGGAGATGATTAGTATTCCGTTGTAAATTTGAATATGCATTTATTACAGCTTGGGAAATGGGTTCTTGGTTAGTTGGGGGATGTATGCAATTGCAGATTTGGGGACGGATGCTGTTGCATATTGGGATGTGTACTTTGCGCGTTTGCGCATGGATTACGGAATGGAGTTATGGTGACCCGCTGTTAGCGGTCAAAGTTAGGTAGGAATTGTGGGTTGGTTCTCCATGTGATATAGAGAACCCCCACAAGTGCACAGGACAGGGAACGATGGCAGAGTCGAGTCGGTGAGGTCATGGACTTCCGGATTCCTACAGGCCAATAAATAATAATAATGATTTTAGTAAATTATCTCATCTCTTATTAATTAATGGATTAATTAAATAATGTAATCTTCTGAGGTGAAGATTGCATTACGTGAATTTGATTTGAATCTAATTGCAGTGTTAATGCCTTGATTTCTGGGGTCGCTGTACATCTGCAGTCAGAAATGTACTAATATAAGAAAAACATTGTCATCGTCAGGCATTCGATTTACCTAGGAATGGCTTTCCGCAGTGTGACTAAATTCGTTACCATTTAGACATTGGACATCTCTCCCGAAACTGTTGTTTTCAAGTGGGGTTAAATCTTTTATAGTTTGACCAGCATCCTGAATCTCACGACTTACGGTAGATGCGCTGCATAGAGACTTAATTTGGATAACAGACGCCACTTATGACCACATAGTACTTATTTGCACTCCTATAACCACCTTCATTTTATAGAGAAAAGATTTGTCCATCGGTTGGTGAATTCTATCTGCACTACTCAATGTTCAGACTCAGTTGCTCCACATAACATTCTCACCTACGTAAGACAACAATATTAATTGGGCAAAGGGGACATTACTTACAGCGTCTTCGAATTAAATGAAGTACGCAAGAAACAAAACAAGGTAAAAGCACCACTTAGTGTACACAATCGCGTCGGATTTGTATGAATCTAATTATGCACTCGATGTACAAGAACACAGACTTCTTCCTAACCATGGATGCTAATTAAAACTTTCAATTACGAGCAGAGAACTTGAATTCCAAAAGTAGACAGTACTAAACACAATGAAAAACATGAACATGAGCCCATTGAGTTTCAGATGCATCTTTGAAGTAAGATTGGGTGAACACACAGCCAAGCGCCACAACTTGCACTCTACAGTTGTGGTAATTGAATGAAATCCGTTTATTCATTCCGCAAACCTAACAAGTTTATTTATTTATCTAATAAAAAGAACGACAGAAGGCTACTACTAGATACTATTTCATCCAGACTAGCATTCCATCACATTATAATAAAAATATATGGTTACCCGAAGAGGACGATAAGTTTTTAAAATTAAACAACAGTTTTCCCATTGAGGACGATGTATTTTTATAATTAATTAAAAAACAAAGTATTTGAATTAAAAAGAAAAATTTTATATTTTAAAGTACAACTATTTTAAAGTCAAACTATACTAAAGACAAATCCTAGCTATTCGCATTTCTACCATTTTAAATATGGCTGCTATGAGGAACCCATTATACAATTTAGAAGTTTCAGTAGTTGTGCCCCTCGGTTGTCGTTCATCACCAGAACTCTTTCACACTCGGACAGCTTGAGCTCCGACAAGAATCCCTGTATGTATAGGACTTCTCTCGCGCCTTCAGTTAATGCCATGTACTCCGCCTCAGTGGACGAAAGCGCGACGGTGCGCTGTTTCCTCGACTCCCAGCTGATGGCTGATGAGGTTAAAGACGTATCCGGTATACGACCTTCGATCCACCGGGCAACCAGCCCAATCGGCGTCAACAAATCCTTTCAAGGTTTTCATGCTCTTCGTGTACGTGATTCCGAAGTCGGCGGTCCCCTTCAGATATCTCAGGACGCGTTTCGCCGCCTTCCAGTGTGCCTCGCCGTGACAAGTGTTGAATTAACTGAGACAACTGACAATATGCGAAATGTCCGGTCTTGTGGCAATCGCCAAGTAATTCAGAGCTCCGACAAGCTCGCGATAAGGCCGATTTCCTCCTGGTGATCCCTCTTCTTCAACGTCCTTTTCGAGCCTCGAACCCCATTCAACGGGAGTACTGACGGTATTACAGTCCTCCATCCGAAATCGAGAGAGTAGTTCCCGAACGTAATTTGGTTGAGAAATGGTGATCTGATTTCTGCTCCTGGCGATTTCGAATAGCGAGCTGTTCCCAGATCTCTCGCCTCGAATTCCTGCGACAAACCTTTTCGGACGAAATCAAGATCCTTCTGGTCTCGATAGAATATCAAAATGTCGTCAACGTAGACCAGTATTATCAACGGTTCTCCCCCTCGTTTGAGGCGATAAACGCACGGATCCGGGCTCGTCGGTGTCATATTTAATTCTTCGAGTTTCCCATTCGGCCTCTTATGCCATTGCCAACCGCCCTGTTTAAGGCCGTACAAAGCCTTTTTCAAACGACAAACTTTTTCGCCACCCTGAAGCTGTTTCAGCATTTCCTTGGCGCGGCTCTCGATATCGGATTTGCCTTGTGTCGCGACGATTTTCTTCAAACATCCTGCGAGTAAATCGGGTAATTCCATGTATGTTTCCTCTTCGATCGTACCGTTTAGGTAGACGGTCGTGATGTCCATCTGATGCACCTTAAGGTCGTGCTTGACCGCCAGTGCAAGTAGCATACGCATGGAACCCAGGCGAGCGACCGGAGCGTAGGTGCCGTGAAAATCGATCCCGGGTCGCTGCGCGAACCCCCTCTTCACGAGTCGTGCTTTTCTTCTCTCGACCTTGCCGCCCCAGTCGTACTAGTTCCTGAGAACCATTCGACATCCGACCACGTTGCGATTCTTGGGTCGATTCACGATCAGCCATGTATCGTTCTTGATTAAGCATTTGACTTCTTCGACGATGGCGTCCAACCATTCTTCTTTGTCCGGTCCGTTCAATGCTTTTCGATACGGGACCTCCGAGTGAAGACTGGCTAAATTTGCCTCCAGGGCGTCCGAGATGCGCGACTCCTCGTCGTCGAGAGTTCGGTCGATCTCATCCCCGCTCGATCCGCGAGGATCTTCCTCTTCTTGCGTGATGCGATACAATTTTCGGGGGCGACCGGGTCGTCCAGTGAGAATCTTTCTGGGTCTACCCGGAGCTCTTCTGATCGTTTCGGTGAACTCGTCCCTTTCTCCCGTCGGGTCGGCGTGTTCCTTCGATTCATTTCTCGATTCCCCGTCGTGGTCCCCACCTAGGTGAGGTTCAAAGAAATTCGGCAGTAATACAATTCACAAGCAAAAATAGTGAAGGACACCGAACGAAAAATCGAATAGGAAAATACATCAGAACCGTATACCTAGCGATAACAAAAATAATTCACATCAGTGGAGTATAGTCGAGTTTTTAAATCAAATTCAAAACACGGTCAGTAGCCTGATGGGTAACGCTTAGGTTCAATTTTTTTCGTGATTCAAACTGCCATAGCGTCAGTTCGAATCACACGATCTTCTTCACTATTATTTCAAACGCTATAATACTCCCTCGGGATTGTGATTCGAATCTCGATTCAAATTTGACGAAGACGATGACGATTCGTTATGTATTTCCGTTTTTGTACCGGTATCAGTAAATTTGATGTCTCGTGTTGTGGTTACCCTTCGTTTGTCTGATACCCATACTCGATAGCCTTAAGTCGATTCGTCGTATCCGAGGAAAATGCATTTCATACCTCGCGGTTCCAGCTTCCCTTTTCCGGGAGTTTTATCCAACATATATGCTGTCTCTCCGAAAGTTCGCATGTTCTTCACGTTCGGGCGTTTTACGTGCCATAATTCGTAAGGAGTTTTACCTCCTAGCGTCTTCGTAATGCATCGATTTCTTACGAAGTTTGCCGTGGCGATCGCTTCTGCCCAAAACGAGGTTGAGAGCTTCGATTGCGCCAACATGCAACGCGCCATTTCAAGAGCGTGCGGTTTTTCCTTTCCGCTACTCCATTTAACTGGGGAGTGTATGGCGTCGTGAGTTTTCGCGCAATTCCCTCTCCCTTCAAGAATCTGTCGAATTCTTCGTTACAGAACTCTCGTCCGTTGTCGGATTGTATACATTTAATTTTTGTCCTGATTGATTTTCGACGAGAGCCTTGAATTCCTTCAAAAACTTCAAGACGTCGCCTTTCTTTTGCGTCGTTTTCTAGGTCAAGTCCGGACACTATCCCCCTTTTGCTCATCTCCAAGAGATCGCGCCAGTTAAGGTGGCCGAATCTCTCGTGCCAAACGGTTATTAAAGGCTTACGCGTTCCCGTCGACAGGGCGCAGATCGATTCTTTTCCGGATTCGCGGAGAAAATAGAGATCTCCTTTCCGATCTGCTACTGCGATCCGTGGTTGCTTTTGATTGTAGCTCCTTCACGCGTGTACGTCACGCTGTTTCCGGCGTCCGTGATCTTCGCGACCGAGACGAGATTGTTACGCAGGTCGGGTACGTGCAGTGCGTTTTCGAGACGTATGAGCCGAGTCGTGTCTCCGTCAGATGCCGCGATTTTTACGGTTCCTTTAGCTTTTACGTCGGTGGAGCCATGATTTGCCAGATTAATCTTTAAATTTCCAGCACTTGCGATTTGTTCGAATACGTCCTTGTCGTGGCATAGGTGTGATGTGCATCCACTATCGAGTCACCACGTATCGTTTTTCTGAACGTTCCCTGCAAAGCAAGAATCTGCGTCTGTGTGGGAGGTTAGGAGGAAAATCCACAACAAAGATAAAACTTAATGGACGGAAATAAAACTAATGCTACATCTAGAAAAGGGAAATAAGAGCGTTGCTCCTGAGAGGCATATATTTGGGACGTAAAGTCCTTTCTTCGTCACACACCCACCACCAGTTGGGTTGAGATTGGGCTCTTTTAGATTTATCTCTTTCACTAATCACCATATGGAAACGTAGACGATCTGGAACATTACAGTTATCGCTATCAAGGGGAATTCATTTATCCCTGCCGCCACGGAAAGCGTGGTAAATAATAGGGATTCCTTGCTTGTCTTGGATAAGTCCTTTACTATCCAAGAAGGAAAACGCTTCTGGGGAAATAATCCCATTCTGGAGAGTACTCTCCAGATACATATCATGGGATAGAACGCTCCCGAAATAAGACCTTTTCACAGCACATTGCCCTTGCAGTGTGACCACGGATACTGTTGATTATGGAGTTATCTATCCTGTTGGATCCTGACTTGTCGTACAGGCCTTTATTGGCTTAGAACTTCCTATGTTGCGACTCTGATGTTCTATATATTCTAAGACAGTCTCCCCGAATGACGATCGACCAGCGACATTTTTCGAACATCTTTCACGTACCGTCGACTGGGTGCTGATCAACCACCCGGCTTCTGAAATGATCGTCCTTGACAATTTTAATGTACACAATTCCGGCTAATTGGTACATTCTAACAGAACCGACGAGGCTGGGAAACCGGCGGAGATGTTCGCTGTTAGCCACAACTTGACTCAACCCGTGGAGAAACTTAGGCAAGTGCCGGACGATCGAGGTGATTACGCGAACACCCTGGCTTTCGCCACCCGATCCGAGCGTTTATACCGTAGAAGTTGCTACGCCACTGCGAAACTCAGATCACTGCATTTCAAGCCAATAACCCACCTAAGCAGCTTCGCCATGTATGGAGGCATGGGTCTGCATGGGATGATTTGCGAAAGTTTTTTGCATTCTTTCCGTGGTCGGAGGTGTGCTTTAGAGACTCCGATGTTAGCGCAGGCGAGAGTCGGTCACGGAGATTATTCTCCTCGGGATGGGAATCTACATTCCCCATTCCACCAAACGAAATTCAGCTGATAAACCTTGGTTTGATAAAAACTGCGAGCAACTTACAGTGGCAAAAAATAGAGCCTTTAAACAAAGACGCCTCAATCCCACCGATGTTAACAGAACGAATTTTGTTAGAATCAGAAACGCGTGGAATCAGGCGATTGATACCGCGAAGAAGGCTTACAACAGAGTTATCAATAAACTCCTTGAGTGCCCAGCTGGTCCGCGTCCCTTCTGGTCAATGGGAGGGGCTGTCAGCAGTAACTGCGCTTCCTCCTCTGTTCCTCCGTTAGTGGCGGGCAGCGGCACGTTGGTCACAAATTCAAAAGATAAAGCTAATGAGTTCGCAAATTTTTTTTCCGCGATGCCAGTTTTTTGGAGCCACGTCTGATCGCGTCGGTATGGTCTTCGATGCGTGATGTCAGGTTCCGCCTGTGTACTATTCAACGCATTCTACGTGGACTGGACTGTAGGAAGGTAACCGGCCCGGACTTCTTAAGAACTATGCTCCAGAACTATCGCCGGTTCTTGGCAGACTCTTTCGCTTGTCTTATGCACAAGGGACCTTTCCTACCTGCTGGAAAGTACCTCGAGTTCTGCCAATCCCAAGAAGGGGAAAGAGTGTCTCCCACAAAATTATCGGCCGATAGCATTATAGCGTTTGCGATGATAGTGAAGAACGTGTGATTCGAACTGATGCTATGACAGTTAGAATCACTAAAAGTTGAACCAATGCTTAACACATCAGGCCACTGCCGTGTGTTCGAATTCGATTTCTAAACTCAAGTACACTCAATTGATGTGGAATTGTTATGTTATCGCTATGGTATACGGCTCTGATGCTTTGCTTATTCGAATTTCCTTTCGGTGTTCTTCACTATTTGCTTGTATATATTGTGTGTATCTGTTAGAAACGCCACAGCATTACTGTCTATGTTATCTAAGGTGATAGAAAAGATCATCAACGCGGAGTTAATTAAGTATTTCGAGTGCTATGGACTTCTGAATAATCGTCAATACGGATTCCATGGCAGGCGGTCAACGGGAGCCCTTTTGGCCCTTATAACCCATATATATTGACATCTGCTATCTGGGCTGCATGGTGAGTCAAGAACGGTCGCATTGGATATCCCCAAGTCTTTGACCGCGTCTGGCACGGAGCATTGCTGAGCAAATTTCGTTCATACAGATTTTACCAACAACTTTGCGACTGGACGAAGAGCTTCCTCGAAAATCGATCGATCCGGGTTGTTATGGCCGGCGAGTGTTCGGATCTGTATCCTGTTAATTTTGGGGTGACTCAAGATTCTATTTTTGGTCCAACCTTGTTTTTGCTTCACATAAATTATTTGTTGGAATCAACGGATAACAAAGTGTTCAGTTTTGCGGATGATCGTGCGCTTGTTTTCTCTTTTTCGAGTGACCGACCGATTAGTGCATCAACGTCGCGCCGGCTGAGATGTACCCAGATGAACTCTCTGAATCGGGACCTGGATAAGGTCCTGCAGTGGGGAAAGGCCAACCCCGTCGACTTCAATGCGACGAAGACACAATATGCAACATTCACAAGAAAACGTGGATCATCGGTTACACAGCTGATCATGAGTGGTCAGGCCTTCGAATCTGGGGAAAGCTTGAAATTGCTCAGCGCCACGGTCTGTGGGAATGTAGCGTGGCATAAACACGTATCGAACATTGCCAGGTCAGTCTCAGGAAAACGGAGTTATCTTTTTAGAGCCAAGAAATATTTTACTCCGGCCCAACTCTTTCTTCTGTATAAATCCAAATTAGACCCGCGCTCGAATAATGCTCTCATGTTTGGAGCGCTACACTTGTGCATCCCCTCGACCGACTTGAGAGCATACAGAGACGAGCGATCCACCTGATCGGTGACACGGTGCTGTCATCGGGACTACAGTCGCTATCATATTGAAGGGGGATAGCTGACATCTGTCTATTTTTCAGATATTATCACTGTTGTTCGGAGATTCGTGGTATTATTCAGCGCAATTTGGTTTATATGCGCTCCACAAGACAATCCGACGGATCATACCAGTTTGCGGTTCATCTCCCGACGACGCGAGCATCTCTGCATCAGAACTCGTTCCATTACAGAGCGGGGAAGTTGTGGAACTCACTTCCCGCGTGAGTGTTCCCGCAGCGTTACAACCTGCAACTGTTCAAAAAGAACTGCAACAGTTATTTAGTGCCATCTCGAGGCGCCGTGACGGCGCTATAGGTTCACCTGTCCCGAGAGAAGAATGCCCATGCCCTAACAGCGGAGTCTCGTAAATCGTCCCACATACGTCCATAAGGCAAAGCTGATTAGGTCGGTTATTCGCTTGAAATTCAAGTGTTAGGCGACCAATACCAAGCAGTGATCTGAGTTTCCCAGTAGTGCAGCAATCTCCATGGTATAAACGATCTGCTCGGATCGAATCCAGGGTGTTCGCATAATCACCTCGGGTTTCCGGCACTCGCGTAGGTTCCTCTACGAGTTGAGTTAAATTGCGAGTAACAGCGAACATCTCCGCCAGCCTCCCAGCCTCGTCGGCTCTGTTAGAATGCACCAACCAGCCGGAATTGTGCACATTAAAATCGCCAAGGACGACAATTTCAGACGTCGGGTGGTTGATCTATATCCAGTCGATAGTGCGTGAAAGATGTTCGAAAAGTGTCGCCGGTCGATCGTCATTCGGGGAGCGGTGAAGACAATACTCGTAAAAATATTTAACAGTTCTTCAACATAACCTTCAACCACATGTTGTTGGGTTCTAACGCCTCAATTCTTTGGCAAGCCAGCCCGGACTGCGTGAAGACGCAGACTCCACTCTTAAAACGAAATCTCGAATGTAATTCGTATCCTGAGCAACGAAGATATGTCGAATAAGTTAAAGAATCGACCTGGGTGTTGTTACAAAATGCCGTTATCAGTCGAACATCCACAGATCCTCTAGAAGGAGCCCGAGTACGCGATGACGAATTTCTTAAAGTTTGATTATTTATCATAATACCTGCATGATGTTCCCCCTGACATAGTCAGAGCTTGCGCAGGTTGTCCAAACTTGGTAACTGATCCTGGGGAGATTCTCCATCTGCGAAGAATTCTCCTGGGAGGCGCAGATTGGTTCCGTAAGTTAAATCTATTACGGATGCTCCCAGGTCCTCTTTAATACTCGTTCGTTGACCTAAGAGGACGGTGGTTAGGGCGTCGATCCGTTGACTGTCATTGTGACACATCAGCGAGGCTTTGAAAGACCGGTGCCATCGCTCTATCATCCCATTGGATTGGGGGTGATGAGCGGTCGTGTGACTTTTGTGGCAGCCGAGTAGGTCGCTATTTGAAGATTGCTGCTTCGAACAGTAGTCCTCGGTCTGCCGTGGGGGTAGCTGGGACACCGAAACGGGTGACCCAAGTCGTGTAGAATGCTTTTGCTACACTATCTGCGGTTACTGTTCGTAGTGGTGCTGCCTCTGGCCACCGTGTCCAACAGCACACTATCTCCCATAGGTAAACAGGACTTTACTGCTACGCTCCCGATTGCACAGAGCACCGCCTCACTCGCCTGCTCCGACGTTCTCTCACTCACTTGCTCCATCGTTCGCACACGAAGTTGATTGTAACAAAGTTACTGAGGAGGGGGTAGCGTGGCGTTTCTAACAGATACACACACGACACACAGAATGAGACCGTCCCAACATGCCGCCCATATCCGCTCTTTAGCTGGCACAAATATGACGGACCAAGCCCTAGCAGCAATTTTCCGGTAATCCTTAGGCCTCACAGACCTCAGCGGCACATCGAACGTGAAATCGACACCAGCCTCAAAGCCAATCACTCTCGAACCAATCGCCCCAAGTGCACCAATGTCTAGGTCAGCACCCCCCAACTTTGCACAATTGTACAGCTCATCGTAACGACGACTTTGAGAGTATGTGTTTGAGAATCCGGCAGCTGGAGACACGGTTAAGCAGGTTCGGATTCGGAAATTCACAATGGGCGGACCGAGGTCGACAAAAACGCAGGGATAAGTCACGTGGAAATTCACAACGCCGACGTAGCAGACCGCGCACGCCAGCCGGTTTGAACCCCCAGGCACCTGTTATTTCCATTTCCGTTTCGGCGCGCAGACCAAGAAGTGCAGACAACCCTGCAACTGGTCGCGATCACATACTACGCAGTCTAGTTCTTTAAACTAGAACTGCCGACCGTCACCGAAGCGCAGACGGGCGGCGCCCCAACTAAGTCGCTTGTCGATCCACGATAGGAGTTCAAACATGGACTTTACGATCGACACAGGTGCAGACATCTCCGTTCTCCCTCGCTCATATGCACCTGCCAATCGGCTGCCGAACTCGCTAAAATTGTTTGACGCAAACAATTCCCCAGTCACAACATACGGCCGGAAATTGCTCACCCTCAGCCTATGGCTTCGACGACCCATCCGATGGCACTTGGTCGTCGCCGATGTAAGTACGCCCTTAATAAGTTCAGACTTATTAAAAGATTACAAGCTGATAGTCGACTTAGCTCAGAACAGGCTGTTGGACCCGAAAACGCCTCTCGCGGACAGAACTGTACCGCTCAGCAATCCGCGATGAGCCAAAGCCTGGGTTTTTCACCACATCGAGACGCGCGACCCTCCAGTGAATCAACGTTTGATTCCAGGGAAATTGCGCGAAGTCCGCGCAGAATTCGACTATATGCTCGAACTGGAAATTTGTCAGCCATCCGATAGTCCATGGGCTAGCCCACTCCATCTTCCAAAAAGAGCAACGGCGAGTGGCGCCCATGCGGCGACTGTAAGATGCTGAATGCTGTAACCACACCGGATCGGTACCCCATAGCACACCTGCAAGACTTTTCCTGCAAACTGCATGGGGGCATAATTTTCTCAACCCTCGACCTCATGTGAGCGTGCCGCCAAATACGGGTAGGACTCAGGGACATCCCCAAGACAGTGATAACAACACCTTTTGGACTACTCAACTTCAAGGTAATTACTTTCGGTCTCAGAAATGCACCACAAACTCATGCGCAAGGTCAGGACAGTGACTGCCGCCAGACACGGCTCCTAAAGGATATTCATTCACCCAGGGATGGGTAGCTGCACGCACGTCTTCATCGCGGTGGACGAAGTAAGGAAACCTTTAGAACCCCATACGAAGGACTATATAAGTTGCTAGAACAAATAAACTCCCGGGTGTTCTCCGTCGACATCGACGGAAAGCCGTATACCATCGAACCAATATCCGAGACGGCACCGAAAAAGGCACGCCAACAACCTCTCACTGTAAGAACAACTGCCAGAAACTATCCGGCGTGTCGCTTGCCACCTTCCACTTCGATCCAAGGAACGACAATCACCGAGCAAGATTCAAACCACCGCATAACGGTTTCATCCGAAGCCACGCAAATTCTCCAAGGACCCATGACACGGCAGCACGCCCTCAACCAGCGCGCGTGAGATGACACCGCGAGGATTCTCAGTGTGTGAGAACCGTCAATCCAACGAGCGGGAACCGCAAATCATATCGACCACTTCAAATAAAGAAACAAAATAACGTCTTTCGCGCCTTCACCATGCATACACCGACCTAGATGGAAAGGCAGACCAGTACCAAACTACTGGGCTCCCCGCAGCATTAACCCGAAAAATCGTCGTGGGTGTGTCGGCGGGGGGAGGGTCTGGGCGGTTCTGCGAACCTCACAAATCAACTGTAGGGTTAAATACCCTTTCGCCCAGCTAAAGGATCCATACATAATAGTGTCCCCAGCCTCGCGTATCCACAGACACGTGGGCCACATTTCCTCTAATAATCGGTCATGCCTGCACGGCTATTGAAGGACACAATACTAAGAAGGAATTTGTACGGGAACCCATTAGCTGGGTAAACACAGGTGCCTATGCACAACATCGCCAGACGCGACAGCCATCAGAAATCCCATGCGATATTAATGCGTCCAAGGAATAAACTATGTTAACGATCTATCCTTTGTGCCCTGTGAGTAGAGCATTAGAATATACCCCTCAGCTAGGCTGGCTTGTCGTAAGAGGCGACTAAAGCCCGAGTGGTAGGTGGGGATCCAACGCCCTGTCGCCTGGTGAAATACCATCCCATCAAGGTATAGACTCCGTGAAATGGTTGGGAAAAATTCCTGGCCTTCTTTCGTAGCTTGGCTGATGGACCGGTTAGAGAAAAGATTGGTTTGGGTGATAATAGGTCACAAGGTAAGATGCCACCCCGTCACGCTGTACATTCCGCGATATCGACGAAAGAAATGTTCGACTATGTTTAGGATGTATGGCTGATGGCCCGGACTGACACGGTGATATGTCATGATGGTGCCTTCTGAGATAAAGAATTCCGGAGGTTTCTTTTAGTTTCCCATTCGGATCTTTGTGGCCGGGGGGGGGGGGGGGGGCGGGGGGGGGATTACGTCAGGAGGAGCATCTTGTAAATATTCTGATAAATAACCGAACTTTAAGAAATTCGTCATCGCGTAATCGGGCTCCTTCTCGAGGCTCTGTCCACGTTCGACTGATAACGGCATTTTGCACCATCAGGGCCATCGGTTTCACCAATATGAATGTAAACGCCGTCCACCAATATTTGCAAACAACGAAACCTGCTAACATTGCCCTAACTGAGACCCAGGTCGATTCGTCAACTGATTCGACATATCTTCGTTGCTCAGGATACGACTTACATTCGAGATTCCGTTTTAAGGGCGGAGTCTGCGTTTTCGCGCGGTCCAATCTGACTTTCCAGAGGATGGAGGCGTTGGAACCCAATAACATGGACATCATGTGGTTGAGGATCGTGCAAAGGAATTCTATTAAATTTCTTTGTTGTCTCGATCAACTGGCGTCACTTTTTGAACATCTTTCACACATCGTCGACTGGCTACAGATGAACCGCCCGGCTTCTGAAATTGACGTCCTTGGCGATTTTATTGTACACAATTCCGGCTAGTTGGTACATTCTAACAGAACCGACGAGGCTGGGAGGCTGGCGGAGGTGTTCGCTGTTAGCCGCAATTTCACTCAACTCGAGGAGGAACCTACGCGAGCACTTGATACCCGAGGTGATTATGCGAGCACCCTGGATCTGTCGAGCCGAGCTAAGCATTTAAACCGTGGAAGTCACTACGCCACTGAGAAACTGATCAACGGCAAGAGCTATAAGTAATAACTTCGCTTCTTTCTCTTTTCCCCCATTAGTGACGGACAGCTAGACACTAGTCACATATTCAAAAAAAAAAATGTTGTTTTATAATTTGGAGTGCTTGTAAGAATGATACGTATTGAACATTTAGTCTGTGATAAAGTCTGTAATTATATTGAAAATAAATGAGGATTCAAAACCAAAAAAAAAAGCAATCTATACAAAAAACCTAAAGAAGAAAAATAGAATAAAACATGAACAAATAGTAAAACGAAAATTTGTAAGATAAATTAAAATGGCCTACAAAGCTAATAGGCTTTGCATTTGTTCTGCTTCCTTCCATACAACTGCCGTAGGATATTGATAGACAAAAAACAACTTTGTTACAAAGAAGCCCGCAATGATATCAATGATATCAATAATTCAATCTACATTCTACATTCTTCTAATTCTTATGTAAACCACTGTCTGAGATGTAATCTTTGACCTAGACTGGCTTTTTACTTATAGATAGAATGAATGCTCTTTTATGAATGCCTGGGTGGCGAAGTCTGCTCTTTATGGAGATGTGCACAAAAGACGCTATGAACATCTTAACAACCACAATGGAAGGAGGGGAAAATGTTTTTGAAATAACCTTTGTAGTCGATTCTACATCGAGGACTAAATAGCAGGGATTTACTTTTGAAATGAAAAATATCGCTGCCTCCTATTTAAGTATTCTTCTGTAGATTGCGCCTCCACTTATTAGTGATATATTTTATTTATACCATGTCATCTCCCCTTCCGAATTTCAATCGGTCCTGTCGTTCTTTTAATCATCGATAACTACCACTCTCTTTACTTGTGACTTTTTCATATTACCTGGCTGTCGTCTACCTATCGCCCATTACTATCCCTAATGTCTCAGCCATTTGACATTTTTATCCCTGAGTCTTCTTATATTGCTCACTCTATTCATGCTCATTAGAAACCAAATTACCTCAACTCAACGACGAGTGCACTCTAGTCCCTGCAACACTCCTTAAAAATGTTCATCTATTCTTTGTGTGCTTCTTTGAAAAATGTTCTGTTTATACCTTTTTTTTTTAGTTTTTAAACCACATTTATTTTCCTAATTCTTTTTACATGTATAATATTAGGGGTAAATGTTAAACCCTTTTCTACAATCACAGTCCTTAAATGAAATTACACATTACAACTAGATTTCTATATATGCCTTTCGGCGTACATACTTTTTTTTTGTTTCTTATATATATATATATATATATATATATATATATATATATATATATATATATATATTTGGGGTTTCAATCCCCAAATAGTCGTTGTCGTCGGATGGCTGTTCGTTGAAGAGGCTGCAGTCGATGGAGTCCCTGATGGCGGTTGATCTTCACGTTGGTAGACGTCCGGTCACGGCGGCGGTTGATGTCGAAGTGAAGTATTCGCGCCAATTGTCCACACATGTGGTATGTGTCAAATGAAATTGGCGGGAAAGATCCGGCGTCGGTTCTCGTTCTACGTGTGAGCGAGACCAACGTAGTACCGCGTCGACTCCACACCAATTCAGCCGTGACTCTCCTTTGTGTGTGAGGGTGACCGAGAGTGTGCTTGACTTAATTAGTCGAAAGCTATTCTCGGTGTGAGTCTTTGCTTACGGCGACTGCGTGGAGGTTATGGATTGTGCTGATCCGCCACAACCACTCCCCCGCAGTGACCGGCGCAGGTTGCGCTGGGAGTGAGATTTCTCTGCTGCAGTGTGGCTGTGGGGTGAGGGTGCGCGCTGCCTCCGGGCCGGGGCGGATGTGTGTAGTGGTTATGTGGGTGCCTTGTGGCTGGGCGGCCTCCTGAGCAGGGGTCCCGGCTTGTGGTGTGGGCAGCTGGGGCTGGATCGGTTGGTTGGTGTGGGCCGACTCTGCCCTTTCCAGGTAGGCTGGTTTGACTTGGTCGGTTGAGACGGTTTTCTCCTGGTCATTGACGTCGATGATGATTGTTCTGGATTCCGTGCGTCGTATGACGCGGTGTGGGCCTGTGTAGGGTGAGGTTTGCGGATGCTGTCGAGTCGTCTGAAGACATGGGTGCAAGTCTGCAGATCCTTGTGGATGAACGGGTGCCCTGTGGTGTGCCGGGTTGCTGGAACAGGGCGGATGGCTTTGAAAAGCCGGCGTAGGCTCGCGACGAAGTTGGTTTTGTTTTCCTGTGCCGGTTCCGATGCGACGAATTCTCCGGGGATTCGAATGATTGTGGCGTAGAGCATTTCGGCTGGGGAGGCTTCGAGATCCTCTTTGTATGCCGTCCTGAGGCCCAGCAAAACTGTGGGCAGACAATCCAGCTAGGAATGTGGACAGCATCTTAGGGCGGCTTTGAGAGTTCGGTGGAATCTCTCCACCATTCCGTTGGACTATGGGTGGTGCGGCGTTGTGTGGATCATCTGCGTGCCGATGCATTTGGCGAGCTCTGTGAATAGCTCTGCCTCGAATTGTGGCCCTCTATCTGACGTGATGTGAAGTGGAGTTCCATAGTTACTGACCCAGTGGTCCATGAATGCCTTGGCGATTGTGGATGTTTTGATGTTGGGCAGGGGCACCGCCACGGGCCATCGCGAGAATCTATCGATGATGGTCAGGCAGTACTGCATCCCTTGCATTAGTGGCATCTTGATGAGGTCTATGTGGACGTGCTCGAAGCGGTTTGAATTTTCCCAGGACCTCCCTGTTATGACGCCCTACCTTGAAGCGTTGACAGTCCTCGCAGTGACGTGCCCAAGCGATGGCGTCCTTGCGAACGCCGGGCCAGACGAATTTCCGCGCCAGTGCTTTGGCTGTCGCCCTGCCACTTGGGTGGGACAAACTGTGAATGATGCTGAAGGCCTGGCGTCGCAGGGGCTCTGGGAGGTGCGGTCGGATGATGTTTTCCTTTGTGTCGCAATAAATGTTGTGGCCGTCGATTGAGAGCAGCTCCAGTTGTAGGGCGGAGTCCATCAAGTGCGAAAGGTTTGGGTCGACGGCTTGCGCTTCGGCGATTATGTCCGCACTCAGCGTTGTGGGCATTGAGATTTCCAGCGCATCTGGCGCGGTGTCCGTCTCGGTGCTAGGTGGCTGGTCGTTGAAGAGGCTGCAGTCGATGCAGTCCCTGGTGGCGGTTGATCTTCACGTTGGTAGACGTCCGGTCACGGCGGCGGTTGGTGTCGAAGTGAAGTATTCGCGCCAATTGTCCACACATGTGGTATGTGTCAAATGAAATTGGCGGGAAAGATCCGGCGTCGGTTCTCGTTCTACGTGTGAGCGAGACCAACGTAGTATCGCGTCGACTCCACGCCAATTCAGCCGTGACTCTCCTTTGTGTGTGAGGGTGACCGAGAGTGTGCTTGACTTTATTAGTCGAAATCTACTCTCGGTGTGAGTCTTTGCTTACGGCGACTGCGTGCAGGTTGTGGATTGTGCTGATCCGCCACATATATAACATATATATATATATATGAAATAGGTCATATATTAGAGGGACTCCTCGTTTACATCTATATGTATATATTATTATTACAAATTTTTTATTTTTTTTTTATTATAACAAACAAAAACTCCAAAACGAAACGAATAAAACATAAAATAAGAAATAAAAAATAAAATAGAATAGCTATATAAAAGTAATGCGGAAAGTTGGACAGGGGGAGGGGGGACAAGAGGAAGGAGAGCGTTGCTCTTGAGAGGCATACTATATCTGAGGAAGTGAAGTTGTGGGCGTTGTAGTATAATGCCAACGTATGGCACAGGATTCACTTAAAATCCCCCGACACTTGTTACACCGAAGGAAATGTTGTTACTCCAGGAAGACAGGAGCAATTGAAAACACACTGGTTTAGTTTTTTTTTTGTTTGATTTATTCTATCCGCATTTATTGGTGAAAGCACGAGCAAATTGTGGTGAATGGCACACTATCGATTGAACTTAATTACACAGCTAAAAATTGGGTCTTAATTGTATTTGCCAACATGAATCACAGCCTCACTGGATTAATCAGAATATCTATGATTTACTATTTCACTTCTGTCAAGCAGGGAATGCAGTACGCGACGGGGACGTCAGACTGTTCAGCTGGTCGGTCATACGCAAATCGCGAATATAGGTGAACCGTCAAAACAGGCTTCGGGAACTAAAGAACTTTACCTGTGCACCAACTCTATCGAACGACTCCTTGGGCTTTTTTTTCCGTGGACTAAACGAACTATCTCATCCGCAGACACAACCAGGTTCAGATACAAATAGCGACTCACTTTCGACTTCTTTTGACCGATCACGGTAGCAGTTAAAAATCTCGACTCGGAGCAGCGTGTCTGACACCGATGATGGATGTGTAGCGACTAACTCAATTAGGGTGGAAATTCATATTTCTTTGTACACACAGGACAACCAAAAAGAGACCACGCCTCTGCTCTCTCAACCTGACGCCCGTCAAAGTATGAGTAACTTTTGTTAATAGGGTAATTGACGGACATGAAGAATGAGAGAACAGAAAACATGATACGCTGTGATCTCGGGGTAGCTTTGGTTGTGTGTGTTGGTATCAGATGCAGCTACTGACACGACCTACAGACCCAGTGGTACGGCTATGGTGTAGTCGGAGCACATTGAACCGTGGAAAGAAATACGAATGAGAGAGAAACCTAGCGGATGTTACTCCCCTGCAAAGAGAGATCATTGATCCCAAGCGAATGGGTGGTCTGAGGGAAAGTCGATAGGACGCCGCTGATGTTTGGGAAATAATTCGCGTGAGAACCAGACTCTAAGACGCTGAAATTACCCCAGCTATTTTGCTATGATGCAACAGCGTCGTTCTTTTAGACTTGTTGTTGCTAACCGACATTATGAGATTTCCGATGGGAAACTCATGGTTAGCAAGAATGGAGTTGCCGTATGGCATTTATGTAGCTAAACTCAATTATGCATTATCTGCAAAGGATGATGAGTTTAGCTATACGTCCGTTTGAAATGTTTTACAGGGGAATACATATAAAGGAAATTGGTAAGTATGACGCGCTGAAAGCGGTCGAAATTAGGTGGAAATGTTGGTTGGAATTGTGGGTTGTTTCTCATGGAGAATAGAGAAACCCCCCACAGAGTCCTCTCCTCGTTGAAAAGCCACCACTATTTGGGAGATGTTCGATCTTTGGCTGATTTATCTCTTTCACTGATCGCCGTGCTAAAACGCATGCGGTCTGGGGCATTGGAGATATCACTATCATGGAAAATTTGTTTGTCCCTGGCACCACCGAGAGCGTGGTAAATAATCGGGACTCCATGCACGTCTTGGATAAGGCCTTTTTGATCCAAGAAAGGGAACGCTTCTGAGGGAATGAACCCATTCTGGAGGGTATTCTCCACATACATATCATTGGGATAGAATGCTCCCGAGATAAGATTATTGTCACTGCACATTGCCCTTGCTGTGTGACCACGAATAATTTTAATTATGAAATTGTCTATCCTATTTAACCCTGATTTGTTATACAGGATTTTGTTGGGATAGAATTTTTTGTATTGCAACTCTGGTGTTCTATAAAGTCCGAGGCAGGAACGCAAACACTGCCGTTCGAACACACGAAACTTCTCCATATAAAGTGGAGATATATTATACCATACTGGGCAGCCATAAACCAAAACTGGTCGGATGAATGCCGAGTACGAAATTGTTTTGACTCCGGGGTCAAGAAGACTACTCCGGAATAGACTTCTTGTCAAGGAATATGCGCTTTTAGCTGCGGAGAGGGACGCTGCTACGTGCTTGTCAAAATATAAATACTGGTCTAGCCAGATACCAAGGTATCTAACTACAGTTTTCACTTGCAGTGGAAAGTTATTGTTACCTACAATAGAAAAGTGTTTCCAGTTGTATTTTGTATCCCTCGAGGCCCTGGATAGGGGCGTTCTGAAAAGGATAGTCTCGGTTTTCTGGAAATTTATCTTTAATTTCCAGTCGTCGCAAAATTGTTTTAATTTGTTGAAGTCATCTTGAAGGTGCCTATTGATGACGTCTATTTTTCCTCGTGTTCTGTACACCACTATGTCATTGGCGTACGCAATGGCGTTTTCGAGAGAACTCACTAGATCACTAGTGTAAATATTGAATAGAATGGGAGAATTCACAGCTCCCTGCTGTAAGCCATTTTTAATTTGGAAGGTCTTGTTGGAGAGTATGTCCCCGCATTTCACCATAAAACGTTTGTCCATTATCATATCATAAATGATGTATAGCAGATATTGCGGCATAACCCAGGTTTGTTAACTTATAGGCAAGTCCTTCTAACCATACGGTGTCGAAAGCCTTTTCAAAGTCAACCAAGCAGGCGCCTGTACATTGTCGCTTTGCCTTGTTCCACTGTATATCGGAAACAAGTTTCATCGCTGCATGAACTGTATCATGTCGCACTCGAAAGCCAAACTGGTTGTTGGGGATGATGTCGTTTTCATCACACCAACCTATCAGTGCTTTGTTTATAATTTTTTCGAATACCTTGCTAATGTTGGGAAGCAAGCTGATCGAGCGGAGATTGGCTGGATTGCCCTTATCCTTACCCCGTTTTGGGGATAGGGTGGACTACTGCAGTCTTCCAATGGGTTGGATAGTGTGCATTGTTTAGAGCGTTGTTAAACAAAGTAGTGTATATGTTCACTGCTTCGCGAGGCAAGTGCCTTAGAACCACATTTGGAATGCTATCTATTCCAGATGATTTTTTATTTTTTATTGAGCTAAGTATGTTTCTAAGTTCATCCTTGCGCACAAACATATTTGTATTTTCATTTCTGACGGGAGAATCCGCCCTATTATTTTCGCCGAATGTGATGAAACTACGGTTTTCGGATCGCCAGTTGTGAAGTTGATTGCGCGGCGAGCAATGTCTTTGACGGGCATTGCTTTCAATTTCAGTGTTAGCATGAACTGATTCGTTAACTCTGTACACTGCTTCGAAACAGGCTCCAATTGAATTCGCTTTCTTTTGCGGATCTTCGACTACTACTACTTCATCATTGGAGTTGATGTGCTCTAAGGTGAGCCCTGCGTTCAACATTATCTGACAATTCTCGGGAGGCCGTGGAATTCGGAGACAGGGAATGTCATTGTGATCTTTTCTTCGACATATTTTCTTGATTTGTGAAAACATGTTCTGTCCGTTTGCTTGGGCAGCTCGAATTCTGTTGCTCCACTCCTCATTTATTACTGCTCGGTAATTATTCCGGATCAGTTTTTGAAGATTTTTAATCAAGGGCTTGATTGTTTTGATTTCATTGCTCTTTGGGTCACTGAACTGCCTATAGCACAATTTCAGCTTTGAGAGCAGGGTGCTCTTTTGCCTATACAAACCATCGATAGTTGCATTTCTGTATCGGTGGGTATAGCCATCCATATGAGCTACTTTTGGGATGGAACGATTCATTGTGTTAGTAACAATATCGTTCATAGTTAGGAGGTAATGATCGATTTCATCATTACGGAGGTTTCTATTAGTCGGTGGGTCTATGCCAATGTTGCGTATTTCTCTTTTTACTATCCGATCGAAACGAAACCAATGTGCTTTTCGGAAATCGAAAGAGTGTACCTGGTCGTACTGCTCAAGTAGATGGTACTCGTTTGGCACGTGTATTACGGCTCCAAGTCCGTAATGATCGCTATCGTACTCAATTGTGCGAAGACAATTTCGAGTAGTTACCTCGGTATCTGGTAACTGAATTCGATCATCTGTCATAAGTAAATCCAGGAAGGAGTTACCTCTTGGATAAGACGGTGTACTTGTAGCGTACAATTCTAGTTTATGCTCGATCGCATTTGTTTGCCACCAATCAAACAAGGCATTGCCTCTGGTGTTCGAGGTCAGATTGCCCCAGGCACTGTGCTTGGCGTTAAAATCCCGTGCCATTAAAAAGTAATCGTTTTCCGAATCTAACTTGAGACCTTGGAAAAGCGTATCGATTTCACAGATAAATTGGGTACCTTGAACAGATTCAGGAGCATAAGCAGCGACTATATATAGATGCCTTTGACTTTTTAGAGGAATATCTATAATGCATGCCTCTAGCACCTGGAATTTGTGTACTTCCGTGCTGTAAACGACCTTATGGTGAAGACCTTTCTCAACTAAGATAGCGACCCCACCCTCTCTAGTAGAGTGTGGTCGATCTCGTCTAATTATGTTATAATTTTTGTAGCCCATTTTGTGGCCTTGGTTTACCTTAGTTTCGCTAGCCAAGAGCACATCCGGGCATTCGACTTGGAGCAGATTGCCTAAATTATCCCTTCTTTCGATGTGGATTAGTGAATTTACATACAGCTATAATTTTTAGGTTAAGTTCAGACGGAGGGTTGAAGATTTTGATATGGAGAGTTATTTGAGAACAGGGTTGAATAGAGAGTATCTATTCGTGCTCTTTGTTCAGTCAGTGTTTTTTGAAATTCGGCAAATTGTCCTTACATGGTTAATAACATTGTTTTTTTTTTTTTTTTTTTTTTTTATAGATATCATTTTTTATTTCTTCGTATTATTATAATTTACTTACTTGCTAGACAAAAATGATTAAACTCTAGCTTATGTTATCTTATTTCTTAACTTACTGGTCCCTTGCGGACCCTCTAAGTTACATGCATACGCTTAAAGCATGAAAATTTGTCCTTCGACATTATGGTTTATTTTGTTTACATGAATTTTTAGGGAACTTAATTGGATACAAAGAAAATGAAGAAAAGAAAAAACTTTGTTCTTGTTATTGTTTTTACCTTATATCTAACTTAAATACTAAACTATCTATAGATATATATATATATATATATATATATATATATATATATATATATATTTTTTTTTTTTTTTTTTTTTTTTTTTTTTTTTTTTAACTTAACTCTATTCTAAACCTAACATCAAAACTAAATTTTCGAAATGCTAAATCTATGTAAGCTTTCCGTTGTTTGTCGGGTTTTTTTTTTTTAATTATTATTATTATTATTTCTTTAGTTTTATAAGGAAACAGGGTTTTATGTGCCACTCAGCCACCAAAATCTCTGGTGTTGCTTATTCGCGTCTTTTCGGTCTCTCTGTGCTACTGCCGTACTGAACTGCAGGCTCTCTTCATTAGTGTGCGCAACCTCTCGATTAAAACATATTCGTTTATCTATACCCGACCGACGCACGTGATAAATCAACGGTATAGCGGATTCATTTTGTATGAGGCCGTTCATGTCAAGACTAAGGAATGCTTCTGGTGGAATAAAGCCATTGCGACGTACCACCTCATAATACATATTGTTTGGGTAATATGCACCAAAAATCAAATCGTTCTGTGAGCTCATTGATCTCGCAATATGCCCTCGGATCAGCTTGATCATAAAGTTATCCACTCTGTTTATATTGGCCCCACTGTACAACGCTTCATTGGGATAATATTTTTTGTGATCGGATTCAGGAGTCCGATGTAACTTAAGGCACGTCCTGAGGCATTGCCTCTCAAAAATCCGAATCTTTTCCATTAAGCTAGGTCCCACATTAAACCACACTGGGCATCCATATATGATCATCGGTCTGATGAGAGCCATGTAGCATATAACTTTAACTCTGCTGTCAAGTTGACTACTATGAAACAGTCTTCTTGTCATAGCGTAAGCTTTCTTTGCCCTGGCTAGGGCAGCTTCCACATGTTTGTTAAAATATAGATACTGATCCAGCCAGATGCCTAAGTATTTGACTACGGTTTTGGTTTCCAGTGTTTGTTGGTGTGGTCCCATAATAGCTAGCTTTCGCCAGTTTATCCTGGTGTCTCTGGTAGCTTGAGCCAGTGGTGTTCTAAAGAGGATGGTTTCACACTTCTGGATATTGATTTTGAGTTTCCAGTTGTTGCAGTATCGCTGAACATCATTGAAATCCCCTTGTAATAATCCGTTAATGATTTCAATTTTTGGTGCTGTTCTATATATTATCAGATCGTCTGCATACGCAATAGCCTGATGAAGAGACCTTACCAGGTCGCTAGTGTAAATATTAAAAAGGATCGGAGATAACACCGCTCCCTGTTGTAGACCGTTTTCTATATTGTAAGTAATGTTAGAGGTCACATTGCCACTTTTGACGATGAATTTCCTTTCATTCAACATGTCGTATAGTATATACAGTAGTGGTCTATGAATGCCTAGTCTCATTAGCTTGTAATATAACCCCTCTAACCAAACGGTGTCGAAGGCCCTCTCCAAGTCAATCAAACAGGCACCTGTACACTGTTTCAGATTTTTATTCCACTGAATGTCTGAAACCAGTTTAGCTGCGGCATGTGTGGTTTCATGACCAGCTTTAAAACCAAACTGGTTATTTGGAATAATATTATTGTCCTCAACCCATTTAAGTAGAGCCTTGTTTAGAACCTTTTCGAATACTTTACTGATACTCGGTAACAAACTGATCGATCGCAGATTTTTTGGGTTTGTTCTATCTTTCCCTTTTTTTGGTAACGGTTGGATGATGGCCGTTTTCCAACGTACTGGATAGTGTACGTTGTTCTGAGCGTTGTTAAACAATACTGCATATATGTCCATTGCGATTGGAGGAAGATGTTTTAGTACGATATTGGGTACTCCATCGATTCCAACTGATTTTTTGTTTCTTAATGATGCAAAGACGCCATGGATGTCTTCACTAGTGATCAAAAGACTGTTGGCGTTTTCGACAGTAATCTCGGCGTTTGCCGTATTTTCATTACTGAATTCGTTAAAACCATGGTTTTCTGATCGCCACTGTGAAATATCATTTCGAAGATGACCATAATTCAGTAAAACTCTATCTTCCAAGCCATGGTTGCGACGAATTACTTCATTTGCCTTGTACAGTTCTTGAAAGACGGCCCCTACAACATTCACTTTTTCCAAGGGATCTTCAAACACAAAAACTTCGTCATTTAGGATGGCGTTGTTTGTGTCTATGCCTATATTTGTCAGCATTCGTTGGTTTTCGTCAGTTCGTGGTATTTGGAGACACTGAATCTCGTTTTCATTACTCCGTCTAAATATTTTATTAATTTGCGGAAACATACTAGGGTTGTTGGATTTTACCGCCCGAACTTTGTTGTTCCAATACAAATTTGCTGATAGCCTATAGTTGGCTTTTATCAGCTGTTGGAGATTTTTTAATCTGGACTTCAGTGATATTATCTCCTGGTCGTGCCTATCAATAAATCGTCTGTACCGTAGTTTTAGTTGCGACAGAAGTCTACTTTTTTTTTCTGTGGAGCGCGTTGATTGTGGCGTTTCGGTACATGTTCATGTTGTCCGTAGGTGTGGTTTTTGGTATTGTTTTGTCCATAGTTTGTTTTATGGTTTCGTCCATTTTTTGTATGTATTTGTCGATGTCATCGTTGGGTATGTTTCTGTTGGTAGGAGGGTTAATGTCTTTTAAGCGAATTTCTCTTGTTAAGGTTCTCGTGAAACGCGTCCATCGCATACCCCAATAGTTATAGGGTTGCGGTATCATACATTCAGCAATTTCCACAACTTCGCTTGGTGTTTTTATCAATATTGATAATGCACAATGGTCGCTGTCATACTCAATTGTGCGTAGGCAGTTTATATTTTGTCTGTTAGTATGTGTATGTTTAAGGCGTGTGTCAATAAGCATAATATCGAGGAACGAGCCCCCTCTGGGGAAAGAAGGATATTCTGTAGCTAGCAGGTCAACTTTATATTCAATGTGATGTTGATCTAGCCAACTAGCTAGTTGATTCCCTCTCGTGTTGGATATGCTATTTCCCCAATTTGGGTGTTTAGCATTCAAATCGCCACCCACGATGTAATAGTTCCCTTCCGAGTAAAGTTGTAAGCATTGGAAAAGAGTCTCTAGCTCCACTATAAATTGATTTTGTTGATGTGCTTCTGGTGCGTAGGCAGATATCACATACATCCCCCTACCTTGTCGGAGGGGTATGCGTATAATGCACGCTTCAAGCACCTGAAATCTGCGAATCTCACCACTATATATTACCTTATGTTGAAGTTGTTTTTTAATAAAGATTGCCACCCCTCCTCCTTGTGTGGAGTTGGGTCGGTCTCTTCGTATAATGTCGTAGTTTGTGTGACATAGTTTATGCCTCTGATTCAGCTTAGTTTCGCTAGCCAGAAGCACGTCAGGACTTTCGTCTTGCAACAATTTAAAGAGAGTGGCTCTTCTCTCGATTCTGATAAGTGAATTTACATTCACGACTAAAGCCTTAATTGTGCTTTCTGTTGGGGGGTTTATATTGACGGCTGGCTAGACAACTGCGAATAGACCCAGTCTAGTCTAGTGTCCTGTTCTTTTATTTGTTTTTGCATTTGTGTCATCTGCGTCTGAATAGCGAGCAAGGTTGTGAGCACATCTGCTAGTGTTACTGTTTCTGAAGGCACAGTATGTTGCGGCGGTACCCGTGTGGTGGGTTGTGGCGTGTTTCTCCTGCCAGCTGTTACTTGAGCATACGAGAACTGGGGTGTTACATTTAGTGCTGGTCGGCCTTGAACTATCGGGCGTTCTGATTTTCGTTGCTGTGAAAACTTTTTTTCCTGTAGTTCGCGGAACTTAGGACAGCCTCGATAATTAGCGGGGTGTCCCTCACTCTTACAAACTGCACACTTTAGAAGAGATCTGTCGTCTACCCTTTCTTTACCTAACGTGCATTGTTCTGCGCTGTGGTCCTGTCCGCATCTTACGCATCGATACTGCATTTCGCAGTTTGCTGCTGAGTGCCCGAACCTTTGGCAGCGAAGACATTGGATTATATCTCTGCTTTTTTTCAATTTGTCCCATGTGACAATTTGATGGTTCAGGATAGTGATTTTCCTAAGTCCACCAATTTTGCTCCCAGGGCCCAGCTGCACCAGGAAGAATGGTAATTTTCTATTCTCCCGTCTAGCCCTAGCTGTATTGAAAGGTTTTACTGCGATAAACTCAATATCATTACAGTTAAGCTCTCGCAGCGTTTGTAATAGAACTTCTGGTTCTGTTTCAGGGTCAACGCCTTTTAGTAGAACCGTTATATTCTTTATTTCTTTCGGGGTGTACGTGTAAAATTCCGCGGTGGCCTGTTTTAGCACATTTTTCATTTTTTCGAAATCCTTAACCGAATTTGTCTGTATGGCCAACCTGTTCCCTGTCAGTCTTTTAATTGAAAAATCTTCCCCAATAGAAAGCTTACATAGACTTACCAGTTCGTTACAGTCCATATCTGTAATGTTGATGGGTGGCATCTTCGTTTTCCTTTTTGCTGCCTGTTGCTCTTGTTGTGGTTGTTGTTGCGTCATCTGTTGTGGTGGACATTCTTTTTGTTGGCTTGGCTTCTGTTGTGCACATTGTTGCTGATTCTGCTGTTGTTTCGTTATTAGCTGCTCCTTTTCAGCAAATTCCTTTTTCCTGCGACGCTTCTCTGCTAATTGCGCCCTTGCTCGGGCTAGCCTTGTTTCAAGATCGCTGATTTCATCTTCTTCGTCCTCAGTGTCGGTAGTCGCTAAACATGCAAACATGTTATTGGTGAGATGGCCGTCATTATATGGAACCGCGGGGAATAGATTGTCCTCTTTCATTTTGTGCGCCTTTTCGAGCAAGTCTGCTATTGCCTCGTTTGGCTTGTTTATTTTTGTTGCAGCTCGTGTTAGTGGGGAGCTCGCCGGGCGTTTTATTAACGCGGACTTCGGTTTTAATTTTTTAATATTTTGTTTTTTGTCTGCCATTCTGCATGCTGAGGGCCCATACACCGAGCTTGTTGCATCCAAGATAGCAGGCCAGTCTTTGTTTGAAACCAGTTCTTAGGTTGGCTTCAATTTGTAATTTCACTGTATATTTTAGTTCCTTTTGTTTCTTTTTTTATTTATATTTATTGTTTTTGTTTTGTTTTTCTCTTACTTCAATTTTTTTTTTCGCTAAACATGTGCTCACATACACTCTCACAGTTGATTAGTATTAAACGGTGTTTGTTTTGACTGTCAAACCACGTGGCTTCGTTCTCTTTTATTTGTTTATATTTATATATAATAACTTTATTTTGAGTGTTCTTGTCACTAGAATTGATTTATTTATAAATAGTCTTATTATTTCAAATTTCACTCGCGACTCATAAGAGTAACTTTTACATTTATCTCGATCGGCGAATTTAAAACACGTCCGCACTCGGTCAGTGTGTATCGTTGTATGACTGTGGGAACTGTCTTCCAGGAAATGTACAAGGTAAATGTTAATAACATTGTTATTATTTCTGAATGTGCCTCTGGTGCAGGCATTCTCCCATTGCTATATGTATGTTCCATGGATGCTGGTTGCTTAGGAGCACCGGCCATTTGTGCATATGACACACAAGGAGCCACGAAATTGTTGTAAGAACGAGTTTTCATTTTTTTCTCTTCTTCAACTTGTTTCTTTTTGGATTCCAATTTTAATTTCATTTGTTGAAATTTAGGACATCCTCTAAAATCAGCAGTGTGACCTGTATTTTTACAGAGGACACAGGACAGTGTTTTCCTATCTGGAAGCTGTTCCTTGCCCAAGGGGCATTCACCAATGATATGGTCGGAGAGGCACTTTACGCACCTGAATTGCATGTGGCAGTTTGATAACGCGTGCCCGAAGCCTTGACAACGCATACACTGCAATACGCGATCGATTTTTCTTATTTTTTCCCAACTTATTGTTTGGTGGTTGAGGTGTTTGATATATCGGAGAGCATCAACTTTACTGTTGGGACTCAGTGATACAATAAAGAAAGGCAATTTGCAATTGCGTTTTCTGGAGTTGGCGGTAGAGAAGGGTTCACATCTATAAATTTTAAATTGTCGGTTTCGACATTTTTTGATTCCTCTAATACCTCCTCAGGCGAAAAACATGGATCAACTCCTTTTAGGAGCATGGAGATTATTTTCTCCGATTTCGGGGTGTACGTGTAGTACTCGCTTTTTGTCCTACCCAAAGCAGTCATTACTTTGCGATAACCTTCAATATCATCGCACATTAATTTTATTTTAGAATTATTAATTTTTTTTTGTTTTGAAATTTTTGCAAGTTAACTCACCTAATTTTATAACGTCCTTTGTTTCCATGGACGTAAGTATTATAGGCGGCGCCTTTTCCTTTTTGTTGGTTACGATGTGCTGGTTTTTTTTTGCTGCTTCTGCATCTCCTTTGTTTGCTGCCTTTTGTTTGCTTCCTGATGTTGTTCCTGATTTTTCCGTTGTGCTGTTGTATTTTCTTGGCTTTGTTGTTGCTGCACCAGGTTTTTTAATTTGAGGATTGCTTCTCTTTGTTTATTGAGTTCCTCTTTTTTTGTGTCAATATCCGCAAGGAGTTTTTCTAATTCCGCCGGATCTGTTGCAGTACCTGTGATATTGTTTTCTTCCTCAGCAGGTAATTCGATTTCACTTGGGTCAAGGTCAAGCAATTCGTTGAATTGGTTGCCTGCGCCTGTGTATTCGTTTTTCTTTCCTTTTGAATTTTTTTCGCCTTCTGTATTTGGCTTGTGCCGCTTTGTTATAATACTCGGCTGTTGCTCGAGTCGGCTCCGTGTCATGGTTTTCAGGTCTGCCTGGCTCCTTTTCATGAAAGGTGACGAGCTCTTTAGCACTTTGTTTTTTCCACCATTTTTTTTTTTTTTTTTAAACAACCGCTCTCAGTGGCGGACACACTGTGCAATCCACCCTTGCACACACACTCGCGCGACGAATTTTTTTATTTATTTTTTTCTTTTCCTTTGCTTTCTCCTGTTGTCAGATATACGTCTTATCTCTTTGACGTGCTGGTAACGACTCCTGTTTATACCTCTTTCAAGGTGTATTCACAAACATTTAGAAGGCGTTCTTTATTAAACCCATACATAAAAAAGAACACAAAAGCGATATCGCTAACAAATTTTTCCGAATATACCTTCTGAATGCTTTCTATACGAGGCGTTAAACTTTCTCTGAAAATCTCTAATTCAACACTCATTTCTTACTGGCATAGCAACAACCACAATCCTTTTCTAATTCATATCTTTCGCACGTTTACTTCTAGAGAGCGGCAAGGAGGTCGAAATACTTTCAACTGATCTCAGCAAGGCTTTCGACAAAGTTTCCCTTACTTTGCAATGATCCATCATCGACATTGAACCCACCCTGAAATGGATTTGTTCCTATTTAGAAGACAGACTTTATATTGTACGTTTCAGATGTATGATATCGAATCCCTTCCTGGTAGCCAGTGGGGTCCCTTACGGCAACTACTTGGGTCTGTGGGGGGTACGAAGTCGTGGCGCCGGCATGGGCGCAAAGTTCTACTTCGTCCCCACAAACTGAAGAGTTCATCGGTTCTGCCATTAATCGATCACCAAGGATTAAGTTCACTCGCAAGTTGTCACAAAAGAGGAAAGGAGAATAAAACACTAAATGTTGTTTGTATAAAATGATTTTTATTGTTAGTACACAGAAGTTTACACAGGAAGTCGTCTTAATTTAATTTATTGACAACGAAAGTTACTTTTTGATTAATTAAATGAACATGATTTAAAAGTCACTTGGAACCTTACAAATATCTTAATTTAAGCATTCCCCCGACTCAACCCAGCCAAAACTCAACTTATAGTGTTTAAAGGCAGAAATGCGAATTGTACTAACAACACCATACGCTGCCATAACAAAATCAGAATCAAGTTAAATAACAATATAATTAAACCCTCCAAAACCTTAAAGTACCTGGGAATAACCTTCACCAACAATCTGTCCTTCTCCGCCCACACCAAAAACTCGATTCGCAAAGCCGCAATTCAACTTAATCTCTGCAGAAAAGTGATGTACAATCCGAATGGTTTCTCTCCCAAAGTTAATCACTTATCTACAAACAGATAATCAGACCCACTCTCACATATGCATGCCCGATATGGTACCATATCACACCCGCCCAAATTGAGAAGCTACGCATCTTCGAAAGGAAATGCTTCAGACTTATCACTGGCCTCAACCGACATCCCAACTCCCACAAATATTACAACAGTAGTTCGCTCTACTATGCCGCTAATATTGAACGTATAGATCGACGCTTCCTCGAGCTGCCCATAAAATTTATCGAAAATCTTCCCAATAATCCCAACCCGATAATAAATGCGCTCACATCGACTCCGTCAGATAACCGAACTGCACACCCGAACTGTCTCTACATCAGAACGTTCTTCACCTCTGGCAGGTTGGTTAATAACTCTAATGAGGTTGTATACCACAATACAGAGCTTTCACCTCACCAATTTAAATATAGTAATATTCAACCCTTCTCCAATATTTTGCGTTTCAACGAACAAACGGAAAGTAGTTCCCCAACCCACATCCCCGACTGACAATATCCTCACTAACCCATTGATCACTATGCTACCCCCTTCCACACCCCACTAACTTATTTCAATAATAATTAGGTAACTAGACTAAGTTAAGATAAATAAAGTAAGTAAATTAGTTAAGTAAATTAGCATAGGTTAAGTAAATAACTATATCCTGGTTTTCTGACCTTTTCCAGGAAGCTCTACCCACTAAAATCTTAATCCATAACCAATATATAACTTTTATCATATTGTTTGAAAAATGTACTAGTAAGTATATGTAAACAATTATAGCTAAGGTATCATAAGTTATCTGTATTGCTTATTGTAAAAATTATTTATGGTCAATAAATACAGAAATGTAAAAAAAAAAGCATTCCCATTGCATCGTTCAAACGTACACAATACACGAACTATCCAAACACTTCGCACTATAATTCCAACTATTACAATTAACTGGGGGGGAAAAGCGACTCCTAGATGGTACGCGTCCCCGATATGCCACGGGGAGCGGGAGAAAAACCTACTCTCGCGATCGGTGGTTGTACTAACACCCTATCGAGGGTTGTAATCTGGATCTTGATTCTCCCTCGATTCGGTGGTGGTGAATATCCTGTCGGCTTAGGATAAGTTAACTTACCACAAGAGAAACGTAAAGTCTCTCTATGTGGAATAGAAAACCAGATCTCGTAATGAGTTTCATGGTGGTATGTATGTATGGGTGATCGTGCAGATCACATTGGTTTTCCCGTGCAACGAGGTTGTGGGGATGTAAGTATGGATGCCGAACATGGGCACGGATTCACTTTAATCCCAGACACTTGTTTCACCTCACACACTTCTCAAAAATATCCCGAAGAAAAGGAGAGGAATGAAATGCACTGGTGTAGTTGTACTGAGTTTTTATCGTTCTTTATTTTCACTTAACTTAGAGCTTATCTATTTCTGGTTTTGACTTTAGTTACTCCGTTGAAAAATTGTATAATTGTAAACTGTCTATTTTAAAAGGCAACGCGTTTCTCTTTCTCGATTGACTTGTGGCGTCTCTAACAGATACACACACAATTCACAAACAAAATAGTGAAGAACACCGAACGAAAATCGAATAAGAAAATACATCAGAGCCGTATACCATAGCGATAACATAACAATTCACATCAGTGGAGTATAGTCGAGTTTAAAAATCAAATTCTAAACACGGCCGGTAGCCGAATGTGTTACGCTTAGGTTCAATTTTTGGTGATTCAAACTGTCATAGCGTCAGTTCGAATCACACGTTCTTCTTCACTATTATTTGAAACGCTATAGACTAACGGGATACTACGTTCGTCTGACAACAATTCCCTTTTACTTCGCGCGCGAGCGTGTGCACCAGCATGCACACGCTGCGGTAGTTGAATAACGACTGACTGAAAAAGGGATGAAGATGGGTAATTTAATTTTTGCACACAGGACAACCAATAGAGATCATACTTCTGCTTTCTCATTGTCACGCCCGTCGATGTGTGGTGAATACATCGATTTATTCGATAGTCGACGAACATGGGAGAATGAGAGAACATAAATACCAAGTACTATTGTGGGGAGGAAGTAATGTGCCTAACACGGACACTCGGTTGACTTCCTCCTCCATCATATTAATTGATAATTGGCCCGTCGTCGCAACAAGAGAAAACACAAAACAGGATCTTACGACACGACGTCCACGAGGAGCAAGGGGAACAACAATGAAGAAAACACACCGGAATCTATTTGTTCAGTTTTATTCTCTAAAAGGTTACTTCTTTGACGGTAACCGATAATTACTTTTGAATTATTAAATGCTAAAACATGGAGTACAGGTAGGATAAAATTTATTTAATTACTAAAAGAAAAGTTCGCTTGTACTTCACACACGATCCGTTATGAGCGCATCTCCGCGGACGGCGTAGAGCGGGAGAAAAACCTACCGTCGCGAGCGGTGCTTATGATGAGACTCCGCGATCATCATCTCATGCAGAGATTATTCGCAAAAAAAGGAAATTTAAGGAAAAGGCGACCAACTGGTTTGCTCCGTAATGAGGGTCATGTTTATGCAACGTCACTATGACGGACGTTGGTAAAAAGGTGTTAATGGGATACGATACTTTATACAATGGAAATTGTATATCGTACCTTGGGTTAATTGCCGAAACGTATCCCTTGCTTGCATTTAGGTATGCCAAGCAATTCATGATGGCGACGAAAGAAATGCATGATTGTTTGTCTATTGAAGCGCTAGTGTTGCAGCTGTAAAAACAAGCTGACCGACATGGTATTTTGACTCAGACAAAGGGTGCCGAATGTTTGGTATTTATGGTGCATATGCACATTAAGGAGCAATTTTAGGAATTTCAGATAATGCGTGAAAGCATTACATGTCCTTGGAAAAGGAAATGTTTTCTGGGGCAAATGCAAATGCAATGGCGGGAAACAATGGGAGTTATGGAATTCCTAAAAAGGTCATGAAGAATTCTTACAGAAAATTGTATGCGAAGAGATGCATGAAGGTAAGTTTTCTTAACAGGGAATTTAAGATCATGGGTTTGATCTCTTAAATGCGTGCAGCGTTTTTGTGTGCCGAATGCGATTGCATTGGCGAAATTATATGGGAAGATGGGTGTTATAGGGGGTTTTAAGGAAAGCGTACCGTGGCGTTTGGCGGAACCGCCACACTATGATCTCAGGGTGGGTTTAGTTGTGTGTGCATGAATCAATGCAACAATGAGAGTAGCCCACTGACACAATTCGGTGAATGTGGTGACCTCAGCGGGCACTGAACTGTAGGAAGACAGAACTGTGAAGGAGAGGGAAATTAAACTGGTGCTATTCACCTGCGAAAAGAGAGCATTGATCCCCAGCGAATGAAGTGTCTGGAGAAAGTGAATAGGAAGCCGAATTGGCTAGGGAAATCTGATCATGGGAACTAAATGAAATGCTTTGATAATTTCCCCAGCGGTTGCATATTATGCAACCGCGTCGTTTGATCAGACTATGCCGTTGCTAACCGAGATGATGCGATTTCCGGTGGAAATCCCATGGGTTAGCAAAATGGGGTTGCCGTACGGCGAAAAGATAGCTAAACTCAATTATGCATTATCTGCATAGCATAATGAGTTTAGCTATGCGTCCGTTTAACATGATTTACAGGTGGAATAGCTTATAAGGGGAATAAGGGTAGAAATGACGCGCTGAAAGCGGATAAGGTATGAAATTTTGGGTTGGTTCTCCATATGGTATAGAGAAGCCCCACAAGGCCATGAGAACGAAGCAGAAAAACTGTAAAGACAAAGGGATCGTGAAGATCAATGTTTATGATGTGCATTGTGGCTATATAAATAGACGGCAATGCATCGGGAAAATGGTGCTAATGGATTTTTATTTGCATTTGAATATGCTGGTGAGGCCAAAGCAATTTAGGTATACGATGGGTGATCGTGTACCGCATTTTGCTGGACAAAGGGGATCGAATATAATGAGGTTCAGCTATATGAATAAGCTGCACTCCTTAAGTGTGAATGCATTTGGGATACTTCAAACAATTTGAATTGTTTATCGTATCACTCGAATGCCTGCGAACGAACCGAATTCTTTTGTTTGGCACATGATGCATGCTAAAGAATTCGGTTTTAGCAGCTTTGCGCTAATTGTATGCAGCTGCGTCCACAAGCTGCTTTGGTGTTGCATTATGTCGTTAGACAAAAAAGTCGCCAAGCAATGGGCATGCAGGAAAAATCGACGAGATTACAGGGTTACATTAAATGTGAGCCATAATGTATTTGGAGAAACGCAAGGATGCGTTGATGCAAGGAATCATGATGGCCTTGGTGGTGGACATGTGGTGCCCACTTGCGTAGCTGGATTGCTTGGCATACAAAGAGTGCCGAGTAGGTTTATGATTTTGTATGATGAAAAGAATTCTTGTATGGAATTTGAAAGCGAATTGATGCATGGGGGTAAGAATTCTTTTATAGGAACTTTTAGGTCATGCGTTAGATAACCTTGATGCGTGAAGCTTTTACAGGTGCTAATACAATTGCATTAGCGGGAAACAATGGGAGTTGGGTTGTAGTTATGGGGGATTCTTCGGGGAAGCTTAAAAGAACCCCCACAGGCCCTATACTTTTCATACAAACGAAAAATGAGGTCATTAAATATTCCTGTTTACTATGTTGATAGCATAAAATCCTATAAGACCATTATACCGCCGCTTGGTTCTGTGGCGGTTCTGCCAAACCCCACTGACTACTTACCTAAAGAACCCCCATCCATACAACCCAGTCTGCATAAGCTTTCGCTAATGCAATCGCATTAGCACCTTAAATGCTTCACGTATCAAATAGATCCAATTTATATAACCTAAAAGTACCTGTAAAAGAAAACTCACCTTTCATGCATCTCTTCGCATACAATTCCCCGTAAGATTTCTTTCTTACCTTATCAGGAATCTCAATCTCACCAAGTGCATTTCCCCCTAGACGAATTCCCGAGAACAAAATGATTTGGTTTACATACATTGTAACCATCATAACAGGGACCAAAACAAATATACGCATCTCGCGTCTCTTGGCACCAATTAAATCCTACAGCATAAGCAAATGCAAATAGGATTTCAATACCCTGTAAATAAGCTAGAATCAATTAGCACCATGTGCATGGGCATTGCGGCTATCGTTACAGCTGCAATGCATAGCTTAGACAATGAACCACCCGATCTCTGTGCCTTCACATATTTCTGGATCTGTTTCTCATGACTAGCGGCATTGGACAAATAGAAACACATTAGCATCCCACGAAATTCGATTTGTTTGTTTCAACGAGCACACATCTCCTGGATACACATTATGCCCCTTCTTGGTGTTTCAGATTCGTTGTCATGGTGTGTTCCATGAAAGAACCCATGTACACATATACATGTGTACTACCAACGATCTTCACCCCAAACGATTGAATATCGTTGAGTCTTATCACAACCTTCAGTGCGCGCACATCGGAAGTCGCCTGGTAACCGCTGCGATCACACGCGGGTGTGCACGTCCCCGAGTGTTAAGTATAGTCGAGTGTAATACCCATAAAGCTCATACCAATTACAAGTATCGAACAAAAATTAGCATTCGTATTTTTCAACGTGCTGTTTCTTCTTGAATATTAGTTAGTTTTGTCATGAATATTATACGATTGTCAGTGGAGTACATACTACCAAAGGATTCGGATTTTAAGTGATTGATTGCAATTAATCAAATAAAAGTAAAACTAGCGTTGTCAAGTGTTGGTTTCATCAAATTATGTTTTCAAGTTTTTTTTTTTGTTTTGTAACAATAAACACCAATTATCAAGAACAATAAAAGCGACCTTACAAAAATCGTGTTTTACTTTCCTCCTTGTTGTGAAGGACAAGTGGTGGAGTTTTATTTTTTGTTCGGCGTAACAATCGGTGGAATATTTAGAGGAAGTTGTGGGAACGAGGTAGAACTCTCGCCCATGCTGGCATCTCGACCTCGTACCCCCACAGTTCTGCACTGCTTCAAACATATCTTCTTGGTTTGGCGTCTTTGGAACTTAATATCGCCAAATGCCAATTGGTAACTTTTTTCACTTAAGCGCTTCATTTCTCCTCCCCATCCCTATTTCCTTCGTAATCGTCGTCCAATCAATCTGTGTCCTTGGTATTTTATGTGACAGGGAACTAAATTTCCTATCACATATTGACGAGATGTTCCTTAGTTCCAACTCAACCCTCGGGTTGTTAAATTGTTGGTCCAAAAATTCTCCAACACCTATGTGATCCCTTTAGAATTCCTTCGTCCGTCCATTGTTCGAATGTTATTAAAAGAATCATATTCGCAGAATCGAGAGCATTCGACGTCGTTTCTTACCACTCACCCCCAATGAACTGGGATGAGGAAACCCTTCGGTTCTGTCGCCTTACACTAACTGTCTCTTTTTTTTTTTTTTTTTTTATATATTAGACTTCTCTCGGGAGAGGCGAACCTATAGCGCCGAATAGGCGCCCCGAGATGCCACCAAATATCAGTTGCAGTTCTTTTTGAACAGTTGCAGGTTGTAACGCTCCGGGAACACTCGCGTGGGAAGGGAATTCCACAGCTTCCCCACTCTCTAACGAAACGAGTTCTGATGCAGGGATGTTCGCGCCATCGGTAAACGAACCACAAGCGGGTGCGATCCATCGGATTGTCTTGTGGAGCGCGTATAAGCCGAATTACGTGGAACAATACCACGAACCTCCGAAGAACAGTACCCGTGGTAATATGTGTAAAACAGACAGAGGTTGGGTACGCGCCTTCGATGTGATAGCGACTGTAGTCCCGACGTCAGCGCCGAGTCCCCGATCAGTCGGATCGCTCGTCTCTGTATGCTCTCAAGCAGGTCGAGGGTATGTTTAGGAGCCGAGCTCCAAACATGAGAGCAATATTCGAGCGCGGGTCTAATTTGGGATTTATATAGGAGAAGAAGTTGGGCTGGAGTAAAATATTTCTTGGCTCTAAAAAGATAGCTCAGTTTTCCTGAGGCTGACCTAGCGATACTCGACACATGTTTATGGCATGATAAATTCCCACAGACCGTGACGCCGAGCAATTTCAAGCTTTCACCAGATTCAAGGGCCTGGCCATTCATCATCAGCTGTGTAACCGATGATCCACTTTTCTTTGTGAATGTTGTATATTGTGTCTTCGCTGCATTGAAGTCGACGAGATTGGCCCTTCCCCACTGCAGGACCCTATCTAGACCCTGATTCAGAGAGTCAATCTGTCTACATCTCAACTGATGCGACGAAGAAACACCAATCGGCCGAACACTCGAAAAGGAGGAAACAAGCGTACTATCATCCGCAAAACTGAACACTTTGTTATCTGTTGTCGCCAACAAATCATGTGTGTGAATAAAAACAAGGTTGGAGCCAAAATAGAACCTTGAGGCAACCCCGAATTAACAGGGTACAGATCCGAACACTCGCCGTCCACAACAACCCGGATCGATCGATTCTCAAGGAAGCTCTTCATCCAGTCGCAAAGCTGTTGGGAAAGTCCATATGAACGGAGTTTGCTCAGCAATGCCCTGTGCCAGACGCGGTCAAAAGCCTTGGAGATATCCAATACGACCGCCCTTGACTCACCATGCCGTTCAATCGCAGATGTCCATATATCGGTTATAAGTGTCAAAAGGTCTCCTGTGGACCGCCTGCCACGGAATCCGTATTGACGATCATTCAGAAGTCGGTTGCACTCCAAATACTTAACTAACTCTGTATTGATGACTTTTTCATTACGTTAGATAAAATAGACAGTAATGCTATCCGACGGTAATTTTGTGGGAGACACTATTTTCCCGTCTTTGGGTTGGCTGAACTCGAGCGATTTTCCAGCAGGTAGGAAATGTCCCCCGTGCATAAGATAAGCGGAAGAGTCTGCCGAGAACCGGCGATAGTTCTGGAGCACAGTTTTTAAGGACTATTGCTGGTATTCCGTTCGGGTCGGTTGCCTTCCTACAATCCAGTTCACGTAGAATGCTTCGTGCGCGGACGAAATCTCACATCCCGCATCTAATTCCATACCAGCGAGATCACAGGTGGCTCCAAAAGGCCGGGATCGAGGTTTGAATTCGCGGAAAGTAAATTCGCGAACACATTAGCTTTATCCTCTGAATTCGTGACTAACGTCCCGCTGTCTGTCACCAACGAAGGGAAAGAGGAGGATGCGAAGTTACCGCTGACAGTTTTTGCCATTGACCAGAAGGAGCGCGAACCAGTTGGGCACCGAAGGAGCTTATCGAACACCCTGTCGTTGTGAGCCTTCTTCGCGGCATCAATCGCCTGGTGGCACGCGTTTCTGATTCTAACAAAATTCGTTCTGTTAACATCGGTGGGATTGGAGCGCTATTGCTTAAAAGCTCTATTTTTTGCCGCTGTAATCAGCTCGCATTTTTTATCAAACCAAGGTTTATCAGACGAACTTCGTTTGATGGAATGTGGAATATACATCTCCATCCCCAGAAGAATAATCTCTGATACGGACTCCGCGCAAGCGTTAACATCGGAGTTTCCGAAGCACACCTCGGACCATGGAAAGGATGCGAAGAAATCCCGCAAATCGTCCCAGTTAGCAGCCCCATACTTCCATACATGGCGAAGCTGCCTAGGCCGGTTATTCGCTTGATATGCAAGTGCTTGCGCGACAGATACCAAGCAGTGGTCTGAATTCCCCAGTGGCGCAAAAACGTCTACGGTATAAATACTCGGTTCGGATGTCAAAAACAGATCCAGGGTGTTCGCATAATCGCCTTGGACATGCGGCACTCGCGTTGGCTCCTCCACGAGTTGAGTCAAGTTGTGACTTACAGCAAACATCTCCGCCAGCCTCCCAGCCTCGTCGGTTTTGTTAGAATGTAACAACCGGTCGGAATTGTGCACATTAAAATCGCCAAGGACAACAATTTCAGAAGCTGGGTGGTTGATCTGTATCCAGTCGATAGTATGTGAAAGATGTTCGAAAAATGTCGCCGGTCGATTGTCATTCGGGGAGCGGTAAAGACAACAAAGAAATTTAATGGAATTCCTCAGAACGACCCTCAACCATAAGATGTCCATATTATTAGGTTCCAACGCCTCCATCATCTGGCGACCCAGATTAGAGCGCGCGAAGACGCAGACTCCGCCCTTAAAACCGAATCTCGAATGTAAGTCGTATCCTGAGCAACGAAGATATGTTGAATCAATTGACGAATCGACCTGGGTCTCAGTTAGGGCAATGATATCAGGTTTCGTTGTTTGCAAATATTGGTGGACGGCGTTTACATTCATATTGGTGATGTTACAAAATGCCGTCACCATTCGAGCGTGGGCAGAGCCTCGAGAGCGCGCCCGGTTATGCGATGACGAACCTCTCAAAGTTCCATTATTTATCACGATATCTGCTTGATGTCCCCCTGACATAGTCCCTCGCGGAGATCCGAATGGGTGACTAGTTTACCTCCGGAATTCTTTATATCAGAAGGTACCATCATGACTTATCTCCGTGTCAGTCCGGGCCATCAGCCACACATCCGAAACACCGTCGAAGATTTCTCTCGGCGACATCGCGGAATGTACAGCGTGACGGGGTGGTATCTCATCTTGGGACCGACTACCACCTAACCAACCTTTTCTCGAACCGGTCCATCAGCCAAGCCCCGAAAGATGGCCACAGATTTCTCCCGACCATTTCACGGAGCCTAAAGCTTGATGGGGTGGTATTTCACCGGGCGCACGGGGCCTTTCTGTATCTTTCCCATTGCATCCAATCGATGTGATATCACTTGGTGAGAAACTACCAACTGCAAGCCCTTCCTGGGTTTGACATGGATTTCATCCACTAAAACCTGAAGTTCTTCGTCGTCAAAATTTGTTTACAGCACCTGGACGTAGAGTGTCCTTAAGACTAAAACTTCCTTCACGAAATTTGGTAAACCACTTTTTTACTGTTGAATGACTCACAGAATGTTCACCCAAAGTCGAATTTATCAATTCCATAGTTCGTGCAGCATTTTTTTCATTTGAAAACATAATGGCATAAATGTTCCTTATCGACATCCATATCTTATACAACTAATGCACACCAACTTCAGAGCCGAGTTTCTACTTGTACACCTATTATAAAAACAAAGAAAAACGTCTTTCTCGTACAAAAACATTCAGTGACGCTGCGATCTCCAACAGATCTTTCTCGAGTAATCCACAATAGACGAAGGCCAAGAATAAGATGGCACCCTTTATATGCAAGGTCCGAATGAAATTCAATTCGCCCTTGAAACTGACGAATGCACGACAGAGGATGTTTTTAAATACGTTATAAAGGAAATTCAATTCGCCCAAATTCCTTTTGAATCTCGTAAAATAAGTTAAGGTTCATATCCAGGAATTTCGCACAGATGATGTTGAACTTTGACCCAATCGTCTTGTTTAGCTTGCGAAAACTTGAACCTCTCAGCATGTATACCAGTTACCGTGGAAAGTTTGAATGCCCCTGAACTAGGAACGCCAAAAAGCGCCGTTGGTTAAGAAATTTGGTGATTTTAAACATCCAAGTGTAACACCTTGTATTAACTCTTGCGTTGAAACCACCACAATCTACAGGGCGGCACAGAAACACTGATAATATTCGCTTCTTTTGACTGTGATATATTTTTAAGATTCGGTTATTTTATCGTGTCCATTAAAATTGCTGAGATCGTGGTCTCGTTTAGAAAGTGATATGTGTGTGGCGATTGTGTGAGTGTGCTGTTGTTGGGCGGAGTCCTGGGCTGTGGTCCTGACTTGTGGTACGGTTCTCCCCTGGCCGTTGACGTCGATGATGACCGTTCTATATTCCGTGGGTCGGGTGAACGGTGTAGGCCTCTGTAGGGCGTTTCGACAGGTTTGCGGATGCTGTCAGGTCGTTTGAAGACGTGAGTGCAGGTCTGCAGGTCCTTGTGGACGATCGGGTGCCTTGTAATAAGCCAGGTTGCTGGGACAGGCCGGATGGCTTTGAAACACCAGCGCAGGCTCGCGGGGAAGGTGGTCTTGTTTGCCTGTGCCAACTCCGAGCTGACGAATTTTTCGGAGATCCGGACGGTTGTACCGTAGAGCATTTCTACTGGGAGAGACTTCGAGGTCCTCTTTGTACGCCGTCCTGAGGCCCAACAGGACTGCGGGCAGGCTACCCAGCCAGGAATGTGGGGAGCACCTTAGGGCGGGTTTAAGAGTTCGATGGAATCTCTCCACCATTCTATTGGACTGGGGATGGTACGGCGTTGTGTGGATCATCTCCGGGCCGATGCATTTGGCGAACTCTGTGAATAGCTCCGCCTCGAATTGTGGCCCTCTGTCTGACGTGATGTTAAGTGGGGTTCCGTAGTTGCTGACCCGGTGGTCCATAAATGCCTTAACGACTGTGGTTGTTTAGATGCTGGGCAAGGGCATCACCCCGGGCCAGGCGAGAATTTATCAATGATGGTCAGGCATTACTGCATGCCTTGGATTAGTGGCATCTTAATGAGGTCTATGTGGACGTGCTCGAAGCGGTTGTCCGGCCTCCCGAGGGCCTCCCTGTTATGGCGGCCTACCTTGGAGCGTTGGCAGTGACGTTTCCAGGCGATGGCGTCCTTACGAATGCCGGGCCAGACGAATTTCCGCACCAGTGCTTTGGCTGTTGCTCTACCACATGGATGGGACAGGCTGTGAATGATGCTGAAGACCTGACGTCGCAGGGACTCTGGGAGGTACGGTCGGGTGGTTCGAAGGAATGATTTCCTTTGCGTCGCAGTAAATGTTATGACCGTCGATTGAAATCAACTATAGTTGTGGGCGGAGTCCATCAGCTGAGGAAGGTTGGGGACGGCGTCTTGCATTTCGGCGATTACGTCTGCGTTCAGCGTTGTGGACATCGAGATTTCCAGCGCATCGGGCGCTGTGTCCATTTCCGTGGTTGGCATCGGGCCAGTAGCGATGAGGTGCTCGTCGGTCGGTGCGTTGCTGTCTGTGGCATCGTTGTCGTTGGCTGGAGGCGAAGCGTCGAGTTGGGTCCTGGAAAGGGCGTGGGCTACTACGTTGTCTACGTCTCGAGCATACTCCAGTTTGGCAATGAAACGCAGAAAATACTCGGGGTGCCTAGCTTGGCGCGGTGATGCCTTGTGTGATCGCTAGGCCGGAGCGTAGACTAGAGGCTTGTGGTTGGTAAAACTCGTAAATTCTCGGCCTTCGAGGATCCTCTCGAAATGTTTCACTGTAACGTGTATGTTACAATTTAATATCAATGTATATTTAATATTGTTAATATAATATTATATTGATGTAATATAGTTGAATATTATTCTGTGAGTGCAAAGGGGACTTACTTGCGTTGAGCTTGATTGGTGTGTGTTGCTTGTTGATGCTGCTGCTTTCAAGTTGCAGGGGGCGTAGAGCGTCGTGCTCCCCTGTTCAGCTTCAGTCCGTTGCGTTGTCTTTGCTTCCTCAATTGGTATTTCTTCAATTAAGTATGTGTCTTAGATTGCTAACGTATCCTTGATTGTTCGTTAGAGAATCTCGACTGCAGCTGTTCGTTAGAGAATGTTGACTGTTTGTTAGAGAACCTCGATTCCCGCTGTTCATTAGAGAATGTCGACTGCCGTGTCCTTTTATTTTAATTTGCGATTGTTCGTTAGAGAATCTCGACTACCGTGGGTGTCGTTGCGAAGATTTACGGCGAATCTCAATTTTATTTTCATATCCCGTTGACGTTTAATTTTTTATCCGGCGCCAACGCCGTTTTATTATTATTTTCTCTACCAAGTAGAATTTGCACAAAATAGTTTATGCAAATTGGCTACTTGGCGACTCGTCCCACTTAGCAGCCCCATACTTCCATACATGGCGAAGCTGCCTAGGCCGGTTATTCGCTTGATATGCAAGTGCTTGCGCGACAGATACCAAGCAGTGGTCTGAATTCCCCAGTGACGCAGAAACCTCTACGGTATAAATACTCGGTTCGGATGTCAAAAACAGATCCAGGGTGTTCGCATAATCGCCTTGGACATGCGGCACTCGCGTTGGCTCCTCCACGAGTTGAGTCAAGTTGTGGCTTACAGCAAACATCTCCGCCAGCCTCCCAGCCTCGTTGGTTCTGTTAGAATGTAACAACCGGTCGGAATTGTGCACATTAAAATCGCCAAGGACAACAATTTCAGAAGGTGGTTGATCTGTATCCAGTCGATGGTATGTGAAAGATGTTCGAAAAATGTCGCCGGTCGATTGTCATTCGGGGAGCGGTAAAGACAACAAAGAAATTTAACGGAATTCCTCAGAACGACCCTCAACCATATGATGTCCATGTTATTGGGTTCCAACGCCTCCACTCTCTACGAAGCCAGACCGCACCGCGTAAAGACGCAGACTTCGCCCTGAAAATGGAACTTCGAGTGCAAGTCGTATCCTGAACGACGAAAATATGTTGAATCAGTTGACGAGACGATCTGAGTCTCAGTTAGGGCAAGGATATGAGGTTTCGCTGTTTGCAAATATCGGTGGACGGCGTTTACATTCGTATTGATGAAACCGATGTCCTTGATGTTACAAAATGCCGTCATCAATCGAGCGTCGACAGAGCCTCTAGAGCGAGCCCGATTATACGATGACAAACCTCCTAAAGTTCGGTTATTTATCATAATATCCGCATGATGTTTGCACTACATCAAATTCGGGCTCCACTACTCTGATAGTTTGACCAACGTTAGGTCTTCTCTTCGCAGAAGTTGCCACCATGTATTTAGTTTTTCCTTCATTAATTTGCAGTCACTGTTCTTGTGCCGCCTGCTCGATCTGCGTGAAGAAGTCATGTGCAGTCGATTCGGATCTACCGATGATGTCGATGTCATCTGCGTAAGCAAGTATCTGGCTGGACTTGGTGACAATAGTCCCTCTAGTTGTAACGCCAGTCACGGTTTGCTGTCTCCAACGCCAGGTTGAAGAGGAGGCTGGCCAGACCGTTTCCTTGTCGGAGTCCATTAAACATGTTTATTGGTTTGGACAGCAATCCCGCTATTTCTACTTGAGTAGTTACGTTGGTCATGGTCAACCTACAAAGTCGTATCAATTTGTTTGGAATGCTGAACTCTGTCATGTCATTATACAGTTCTACCCTGTCTATGCTCTCGTAGCCGATCTTAAAGTCTATGAATAGATGATATAATGGAATCTTAAATTCCACACATTTTTCCGTCGCCTGCCAATAGGTGAATATCTGATCAATCGCTGAATTGCCTGGGATGAACCAACACTGATATTGACCAATGATGGCTCTAGCGTATTCGGGGTATCCGGTCTTGTAGGATAGTGGGGAGCATCTTATAGGCGGTACTCAGCAATGTTATACTCCTATAGTTGCTGCACAGTGTGATATCTCCCTTTTTATGTATGGGGCAAATTATTCCGCGACGCCAATCTTCCGGCATCTCCTCTTGTTCCCATACGTGCAGCACGATCTCATGAATTGCGTGGTGTAACGCTGTCCCTCCTTGTTTGATCAGCTTAGCTGGTATGCCATCAGCTCCGGGGGCTTTATTTGATTCGAGCTGTCTTATGCCTTTTACTGTTTCCTCAATGCTTGGTGGCGGCAGCATTTGGTCTTGATCTTGGATTGATGGAGTCTCCAATTCTTCTGTGAGCTGACCATTTAGCAATTCATTGAAGTGCTGTCCCCATCCTTCCAGAATGCCTTCAGTATCGGTGATCAGATTACTCTCTTTATCCTTGCAGTAAGTGCAGCGTGGTGTGTACCGCGTCACACTGCAGATTATTTGGTAGAACTTCCGCGCCTGGTGCGGACCTCGCTCTCTACTTTTCTCTATTTCACAGACAAGATATTTTTTCCCACGCACTTTTCTTTTGCCTGTGGAGTTTTTTTTCAGACCTTCTGAGCCCTTTGTATTTCCCCTCGCGTGCCCGCGCCATATGAGACTGCTACAGAGGCTCCCCGACGGAGAATCGAACCCCGGTCTCCCGCGTGACAGGCGGGTATACTAACCACTATACTATCGAAGAGCCCGATCAGTTTAGATACAGGGGTATTAATTACGTAACAGATATAGTTTGGATGAAAAGAGATCATGGCGATCTGAAGTAGCAACCAGCTCAGCTAATATCAATGCTGCGTTTGATACCGCTTGCAGAAGTAAAAGTGGGCCAATCACTCATATGAATCGAACAGTGATGCCAGCAGGAGTAATAAAATACGTGCTCTTGTGCCAAGCATGGTCTGTAACAAATAATGTGCTATGTGGTATAATGCAGCAGGTGCGATGAGATAAACGGGTATGATCTGATTCCCTTCCCGTCTCGCGGTGGGATATCTAAACAGGAACTTGCGCTGCCAGGAGGTGGTTTTGTGGGGGTGAAGTAGGTGTGCAGGCGTACGGCAGTAGATTCACTTCTATCCCCAACACCTCTTCACTTATTTTCACATCGCCAATTTTATTTTGCATAGCGGATCCTGATGGAATTTATTGTTTAACACTTTTCCGCTTGATGGGCACGATCTGTGGTCAGTGCACAAAGTAAACCTTACCGAAACGCAGAAGTTGAAAGGAGAAAGCTGCATATCGTCTGATCACCGAACATTACTGAGGGAAGGTAGCCACAGGTCGCACAAGTGAAAAATAAAAAACACCGACCGTGTTTGTCATTCATGAATGATTTTTTATTGTTTAATAGGTTTAGGATGGAATTTATGGTTACCGGGTTGACGGCATTTTTAGCTAGTCACATAGGGTGTATACACTGGGATTTAATACACGAAACTAAATGCGGCCGAATATTGCTAATACTGCTTATGAACTAGTACAAACATAAAAACAATACTGAGTTAGAACTCGATTCTCGTAAGGGACACGTCCCGCAGGGGTGTAGACTCCGGTGCAACCCTACGGGGGATGATAAGAATAAAAAAACTTAATGTGCGTGCACTGAGGGATGAATGACGACTCGCCGAGGAAAGAACTCTGATTTGCATTCAATCCTCAGTTAAAGGTGAGATTCGGAGGAGAGAGAGAAACTTTCTCTCAATGTGGTGAGTAACCAGCAAGGGAATCCTGCTGGCCGAATTCCGGTGATGTGTGAGTGCGATCGTGTAGATGTTTATTTGCTCATGCGCGAAGGCCATGGAAAAACAAAGCTGAAAAATAGAAAGGACAAAGGGCGTCGTGTGTAATGAGGTTCAGCTAAATAAATAAGCTGCAACTCATTAGGTGTGAACGCATTTGGGATACTTCAAACAATCTGGACTGTTTATCGTATCGCCAGAATGCCTGCGAACGAACCGAATTCTTTTGTTTGGCACATGATGCATGCTGAAGAATTCGGTTTTAGCGGCTATTGCGGTAATTGTATGCAGCTGCGTCCGCAAGCTGCTTTAGTGTTGCATTATGTCGTTAGACAAATAAGTCGCCAAGCAATGCGCATGCAGGAAAAATCGCCGAGATTACAAGGTTACATTCAATGTGAACCATAATGTTTTCAGGGAAACGCAATGATACGTTGATGCAAGGAATCATGGTGGCCTTGGTGGTGGAAATGTGGTGTACACGTGTGTAGCAGGATTGCTTGGCATACAAAGGGTGCCGAATAGTTTGAATTCAGGATGCCTGTAAAATGGAAGGGATACTTTTCAGGAATTTTGAATGCGAATTGATGCATAAAAGTAAGAATTTCTTTACAGGAACCATCAAGGTTATGCATTAGATAACCTTGATGCTTGAACCTTTTGTGGGTGCTAATGCAATTGCATTCGCGGAAGACCATCAGGTTTTAGGCCCTTCAAGACTGGGGCTATCGGGCCAGTAGGTGGTGACGTTTAGTGGAACCGCCACCCCCCCCCCCCCTCCTCCCAGTGACATAGCACGAAATAAAAAGTAGGGCTGAAGGGCTACTCGAGTGGTTGGTGAGGTGCTGGGAGGGGGGCTGAACGCTTGGAAAACAAGGTGGCCCTGCATATTTCGGGAGGTGCTGAACTGTGGGTGGGGATGTATGGTGCGCCGGCGTACGGCACGGCTCCACTGTCACCCACCGACGGAAGTCACGGGAACTGCGAATAGTCGCGGAATGTCCAACCAGAGAAACCAAATGAAATGAAACCACTACGGTGTTGTTGTGTATAAACGTTTTTTTTATTTAAAGTAACATAAATATTCGTTATGTCTGGAAGTCTAATTTTGCCAATGGGTGAAGGGAAAGGATTCTGTACAATGGGTGTTAGCCGGATTTAAGAACTAAAACTTGTATTCACAATTGGTATTCGTTTAGATATTGTTATTATATTTCTCTTTCTTTAATGAATGTCGGCCGCGGGGACTATTGTTTCTTATGCGCTAGCGGGTGTCGCCGGATTTGAGAGCTAAACTTGTATTCACAATTGGTATCCGTTAAAATATTATTGTTATATCTTTCTTTCTTTAACATATGTCGGCCGCTAAAACTACAATTTCTTAGGCACTAATGAATGTCACCGGATTTAGGAACCACAACTTGTATTCACAATTGACAGTTGTCTAAATATTGTTATTATATTTTTCTTTCCTTAATGTATGTCGGCCGCGGATACTATGATTTCTTACAGGCTGCGACACGAATTGCTTAAGGACTCCGAATCGTTGCCACTCCACGGCGGTTGACGGCTAGATAATGGAAGTGGCCGATCCCGGCGGTGGTTGGATTGCGACTGATCGGTTAAAGGCAAGAAAAGTTCATCGCCTCGTGGCGGTTGAGTCATAGCTGGAATAACTCACTGCCATCATCATCGGCACTACAACCGGGATCCGGTCTTGGCCTTATTTAACAAATCTCTCCACCGGTCCCGATTTCGAGCCGATATCATCCAGTTTGGCACTCCACCCCTTCATCGCAGACAAGGTGTGCCGCGCTGTCTCCTTCCATACATCCTGCCACAAAGGACTTTCCGGGCAGGCTCCTCTTCGCTCATTCGAGCTAGGTGTCCCGGCCACCGGAGTCTACCGAGCTTGATTTTTCTTACAATATTAGCTTCAAGGTAGATTGCGTACAACTCATGCTTGTAGCGTCTCCGGAATCGTCCTCCCTCACATACGGGGCCAACAATTCTCCTTAAGACCTTCCTCTCGAATGCGGCTAAGAGTTCAGAGTGCCTTTTATTAAGCACCCAGGTCTCGTACTGGTAAGACCATGGTCTTGTACAGTAGTAGCTTGGATGTTCTGGATAAATTTCGGGATTTAAAGAGCCTTGATAGACCATAGTAGGCTTTGTTGGATTTAATCAGCCGTTCGCGTATTTCTTCTTCCATATTGTTATCGGCTGATACTATTGACCCAAGGTAGTTAAAGGATTGCACTACTTCAAATTCGTGCTCCACTACCCTGAACTCACTGCCACTTACTAGGAATTTCGAGAGGAGTTGCTATGCCTGGATAGGGGATTGGGCTTCGGAGAATAGTTGAGGTATAGGCTGGGTTAGATTCCTCGGCTGCTATGTGTACCGAGAAATCGGTTTTGGGAACACGAGCAAGTATAGGCCTGAGTTTTCGGGGGAAATTGGAATTGCTTGGGTGCACGGGAGGGATATCATTTAGATAAGATATTAACCGAAGCAATTTCGGGGAAATGTATGCGGCTCGGTATAGTTGGTGGTGATCGTTAATATTCCGTTGTAGGTTTGAATATGCGTTTTATTTCAGCATATGCATTTCGGGGAAATTAAGATTGTTTGGTCGCAAGGAAGGAATATGACTTAAGTAAAGAATTGACCGAAGCAATTTTGGGAAAATGTATGTGGGGATGATTTAGAATATATTCTATTGAATTGTATTCTGTTGAAAGTTTTGGGAAATGCCTTTCATTGCGGATTGGGAGATGGTTTCTTGCAAGTTCGGGGTGGATGCGCTTGCAGCTTTTGCAGGGTTGCGAATGTGTGTATCGCAGGTTTTGAATGGGGAGTTAGGTTGAGGTGACGCGCTGTTAGAGGTCAAGACTGGTTGGCATTGTGGGTTGGTTCTCCGTGTGGTGTAGAGAACCCTACAGTACCCCCCCCCCCCCCCCCCTAGCTAGGGGTCTGGTGGGTTTGGTTTGCCCGAGGAGGCGCGCTCGGCTTCGGGTAAGTGAGGGTTGGGGAGGCTGGCGGCTGCTAGTGGGGTCGGGTGCTGGCTGAAGGTCTGGGGCTGAAGCCTCCAAGAAACAAGGTTTGAGTCTCTCGACACTGACCGTGGATCGTTTGCCTCGGATATCGATCTCGAAGACACGATCGCTGATGCGGCTGGAGACTCTGAAGGGGCCATCGTATGGGGAGTCCAGGGGTTTTTGACCTTATCAACCCTGACAAAGACGTGCGTACAGCTGTGCAGTTCAGGCTGGACGAAGAGTTTTTTAGAACCGTGTCTGGTCACGGGCGTTGCTCTGACCTTGCGAAGAAGGCCGCGGAGGTGGCCCACATCCGTCAGCTGGGTGCGTGGCGTGGCGTGAAATGTTCGCCTGGCAGTAGGAGGTTGGTGCCGTAGGTGAGTTCCGCTGCAGAAGCGCCTAGGTCCTCCTTGAGACTTGTCCTCGGGCCGAGGGCGGTAGGAAGGGCGTCGAACCATTTAGTGTCGTGATGACACATGAGGGAGGTCTTAAGAGACCTGTGCCAGCGTTCGATCATTCCATTGGATTGGGAATGATAGGCCGTCGAACGGCTTCGTTGGCAGCCGAGGAGATCTGTCAGCTGCCTGAAGATTGTTGCTTCGAATTGCGGCCCTCGGTCGAAAGTAATGGTAGCAGGCAGGGCGAAACGTGTGGTCCAGGCTGAATAAAAGGCTTTAACGACTGATTCGGCAGTAACTGCTCTAAGGGGAGTCGCCGCTGGCCATTGCGTGAAGCGGTCCATCATGGTGAGGATGTAGGAAAATCCCCTTGATGGAGTAAGCGGTCCCACTATGTCGATATGGACATGGGCGAAGAGTGCCGTGGGGAACTCGGATTGTGCTGGTTCTAAGACGTTATGCCGTTCTATTTTACAGCGTTGGCATTGGGGGTAAGCGCGGGATATCATTTAGATAAGATATTAACCGAAGCAATTACGGGGAAATGTATGCGGCTCGGTATAGTTGGTGGTGATGGGTAATGTTCGATTGTAGGTTTGAATATGCGTTTTATTACAACATATGAATTACGGGGAAATTAAGATTGCCTGGTCGCAAGGAAGGGATATGACTTAAGTAAAGAAAGGAACGAAGCAATTTTGGGAAAATGTATGCGGGGATGATTTAGAATATATTCTATTGGAAGTTTTGGGAAATGCCTATCATTGCGGATTAGGAGATGGATTCATGCAAGTTCGGGATGGATGCGCTTGCGGCTTTTGCGGGGTTGCGAATGTGTGTATTGCAGGTTTTGAATGGGGAGTTGGGTTGAGGTGACGCGCTGGTAGAGGACAAGATTGGTTGGCATTGTGGGTTGGTTCTCCATGTGGTGTAGAGAACCACCACAGAACTGACATGTTGACGAGTTCCTGAGTCGTTGGCTAGGCTTGGGTCTATAATGAGAGTGGACCTGGTTGTTACCTCGGTGATGCCGTCTGGGGCAAAGGGTGTGCGGTGGGGTCCACTGACCTGTTGTGGGTCGCATGGTCCAACATGTGTGTCGTCCGAGTAGGTCCGGAGCCTATCGGGGGTTGGCCTTACGTCTGCGAGCGGGGAGAGGCAGGAAGAGGCGCTGTGGGTACTAACCTGTTGTTGGCAGTGTCTACCAACAGGTTGTATCTTCCTAATAGGCCAGATCCCATTAGAGGCTCGCTGGCATTGGTTCTCCAAAGTGCCAGGAGATGGGATCTATTAAGTGCTAGCTGACATCATACTACGAAGTGCCAGGAGATGTGATAGAGGAGACCAGAGTCCATTGTCGGCGTTTTTCGTCCATACGTTAGTATGGCGAATTGTTTGCCGCTGGGACTGGTGCAGGAGCCGGGCACTCAGTTGCGCGGCTTCCCGATCGCGGGGGGCCATTGGGCAAGTAGGTGGTAGCGTTTAGTGGAACCGCCACAGTTTTGCCAACAAAAAGCCAGCATGCATCTAAAATCGACTAGAACTCTTTAAGATGTCTGCCTTCTTACACAGACCACAACAGGTCTTAGTCCCTTGTTCTTTAAACTAGCGACACAGTAACGCACAGTTCAAACAACCAGTTACGGAATCTCCAAAACTGGTTTTGAAGACACCTGCAAATACCACAGCACAATGCGGGAAGAACTGCGACAGTACAGGAGTAACTTTGAAACCCTAAAGGTCAGTGCAACGATGAAACGCGTGGAAGATGAATTTTTACTCCCTACGCACATACTTCGACCTTACGACAGCAAAACGACTCATCACAAATTAGGCAAATCGCCCACTTCACTCCAATAGTATCAACTTACCGCTCTTTCAATCATGAAGCAGTCCAGACCTTAATACACCAATTACGAGGGATTACAAATGAAAAATATGAAAATTAAATCCAACGTCATCAATCATTCTGTCGCACATTTATTGGTTACACAAGTCAATCATGGAATTGCATATGCAATCGATCACGGGTCCAACATTCCTATTTCCTTATTAAATTCCTCTTCGGTGATTTTATTTTTCTTCAGCTTCTTGAAAAGTCGGATATCATTAGCCAGCTCATCCAAATCCTCTTCGGTGAACTTCTGACGCTTCTTCTTTGGCTGCACGTCGCCGCTTTCTTTTTTAAGTTTTCTCTTAGCACGTCGTTGATCCCTTTTGACCTTACACTCTAATTTATTCTTCTTGGAGTGTTCCCATGCTTCGCTACGTTTCTGGAATTTCTTCTTGCCAGGCCATTGTCCAGTTTCTTCGTAAGTGCGGAGTTTTTTTTGTCGGGCTGTTTCCTTTTCTTCGTTCTTATATGTTAACTTATTAATATCAACGGCGATTTTCGGGCCAATGAAACCATCACTGGTTATATTCTTGAGTTCGGGCATTCGTGGCATTTTTAGAAGACCATAACTTGTGGCCACCTTCCCAAGATCTAGATCCTTCAACCTAAGAATAGCGTTACACTCATGTCTACTGTAAGCTCGTACGTGTGATACGAATGCTCTGACTCCCTTGTCATAACATGCTTTGTCCGCCGCTTGGAGCTTGTGGATCTTCTCGAGGACGATTTTGTCTTCAATTGACTCTTTTAATTCAAAAGGAGAGAGTTCCACCTTTTGATTTATCTTTAAAAAGGTTACGTATGCATCCTCACTGGGCAAGAGAAACACTAAGGCATTGCCTTCTGTTCCCTGGCGCGCAGTACGCCCAACCCGATGCACAAAACATGATGCTGTCGCCGGTGGATCCCACTGAATGACCCAATCGATTTCAGGCACATCCAAACCCCGAGCTAATACATCCGTACACAGAAGTACCGCTCTATCGGAAGAGCGAAACTTTTCAACAATTTTCTTGCGTTTTCCTTTCATCTTTCCGTGTATACCCAGTATGGTCCTTACTTTGAAAAAGCGTGGCAGGATTTCTAGCCAGTATTCAACACAGGCGCATGTAGGCAGAAAGACCATAACTTTACTCCGTCGGTGCGTATCCAGGAAATCCAACAGGGCAACAAATTTGTGCTCAGGCTCCACAATTTTAAAGAAGTTCTTTAACAACACAGGTGTGTTGATTGTGGATTTTTCCTTCACGGATACCAAAACAGGATTCCGTAATCCCGCTCGCATCAGATTTGTAACTTCTGTCGTCTGTGTGGCAGAAAATAGACCAGTACGACGTTGACGCGGCAGGTAGTTGAGGATTACATTAAGTGTGGCTTTGAATCCAAGATCCAGAAGACGGTCTGCCTCATCGAGCACCAGAAATTCCTTTAAAGAAAAGAATATTCCGTTTAATTGAACTTTACTTCAAATAAAGCGCTGTCCAAAATGACCCCTACCAAACTTTTAACCCGTGCCGCTAGATTGAGATCGCCTTTCCTCTCAAACAGATCTTCCAATCGACCAGGTGTGCAAACCAGTATACACGGTCCTTCCAGTTTTAAAGTTTTTATACTCTCCTCAATATTACTTCCTCCAACAAGCAATTTCTGTTTTAAGTAACTCAATTCGGGATGTGCTAGGAATTGTGACAACACTTGGGATATTTGAGTAGCTAATTCCCTCGTAGGTGATATTATAATCGAACCAACTTCTTTTGGACCCCAGTTTTCTTCCTTGTGCCGTCGCATGAGGATTTCGAGCATCGGCACCAGGAATGCAATCGTCTTCCCGGAACCAGTGACAGCTTCAGCCGACACATCTTTCTTGGACATTAGCAAAGGGATCGCTGCACTCTATGAATAATTACATGAAAAGCTTCTGGACGACACTAATAGTTGGCAACTTACTTACTTGAACAGGGGTCATTGTGGTGAAACCCAAACCTTGGATAATCTCCAGAATGGGAGCAGACAGCGGTTTTTCCAAATGCGTCCATTTCTTTTGTGACATGTTTTTCGATAGACAACTTTGTATTGCGAATGAGCAACATTCACTTGGAACTGAAGCACATGTGAAAATGAACTTTGTTACAGGGTGATGCGAAAAATGATATTCATCTTAAAGTCATTTTTAATTAAAGAGACAATTCAGTGTTTTTAATTTTTCAGTTCTTTGTTATTTTTTTGTAGAATTTTGAGTCTGTCATCCAGTAGCCACGATTGACGGTGTTATTATATGCCAATTAACAATATATGCTATTCATTGGCAGTAGAAGCATTAGAATATATATTTATTTAAGTGCTGTTATCCGACTATTATATTTCTAAGGAGGTTAATATTTCCGCTGAAGTTGTATCTCTTTTGATTTATCATAATTAGGGTTAGCATTTTTTTGTATATATTTTGGTTTCTAGGTATCTTGGTATCAGTATGATTATTTTTTTTTAATTTGTTACATTTTATTTAAATAATTATGAATACAGGGAGAAAATCATATGACGTTGTTGATGTAAGCACCTTTCAACTTGGGTGGCTTGGTTAATAAATAGAATTAGTGCTATCAGAGCACCGAAAACTCTCAAATGATTAACCAAACACCACTAAAGTCTCGCAAAGTAACTGTGTGATGCGCCACTTGGGGCAGCGATTTGATTGGGCCATATTTCTCTGAGAATGCTAGAAGCAATGTTGTATCAGTTATTGATAATCACTATCGGAACACATTGACAAACTTTTTTATTTTTTTTTCTTCCCTAATTCATACAAACAGTTGTTTACAATGGTTTGTATTACCTGCGAAGTTTGTGGCTTGTCTGCAGGTGGTTGCACTTCTCAAAAAGAACATTCTTTGGAAGTTTACATTATGAATTTTGTGGAATCTACTAATGTTTAATTATCATCATCATCATCATCATCGGCACTACAACCGGGAACCGGTCTTGGCCTTATTTAGCAAGTCCTGAGGCTTGTTAAATTTTCCATAATGATTTGTTTTTCCCGGGCAAAGCCATTAGTCTTGCGCCAGAGGCTCCCTGACGGGGAATCGACCCCCGGTCTCCCGGGTGACAGGCTGGTATACTAACCACTATACTATCGAGGAGCAACGTTTAATTATCATCATCATTATCATCATGGGCGCTACAACCGAGGTCCGGTCTTGGCCTTATTTACCAAGTATGAGGCTTGTTAAATTGTCCATAATAATTTGTTTTTCTGGGCAAGGTTATTAGCCTTGTGCCAAAATGTTTAATTATATAGCGGCAAAAACTAGAGCTTTTAGGCAATGGCGCTCCAATTCCACCGATGTTAGCAGAAGGAATTTTGTTAGTATCAGAAACGCGTGCAACCAGGCGATTGATACCGCAAAGAAGGCTCACAACGACAGGGTAATCAATAAGCTCCTTCGGTGCCCAACTGGTTCGCGCTCGTTCTGGTCAATGGCAAAAACTGTCAGCGGTAACTTCCCATCCTCCTCTTTCCTTCCGTTGGTGACAGACAGCGGGACGTTAGTCACGAATTCACATGATAAAACTAATGTGTTCTCGAATTTATTTTCCGAGAATTCAAACCTCGATCCCGGCCTTTTGGAGCCACCTGTGTTCGCGCTGGTACGATCTTCCATGCGAGATGTGAGATTTCGTTCGCGCACTATTCAACGCATTCTACGTGAACTGGATTGTAAGAAGGCAACCGACCCGGGCGGAATATCAGCAATAGCCCTTAAGAACTGTGCTCCAGAACTATTGCCGGTTCTTGGCAGACTCTTCTGCTTATCTTATTCACGGAGGACCTTTCCTGTCTGCTGGAAAATCGCTCGAGTTCCGCCAATCCCAAAGACGGGAAAAAAGTGTCTACCACAAAATTACCGTCCGATAGCATTACTGTCTATTTTATCTAAGGTACTGGAAAAAGTCATCAATACAGAGTTAGTTAAGTATTTGGAGTGCAACGGACTTCTGTATGATCGTCAATACGGATTCCGTGGCAGGCGATCCACGGGAGACCTTTTGACACTTATAACCGATATATGGATATCTGCGATTGAACGGCATGGTGAGTCAAGGGCGGTCGCATTGGATATCTCCAAGGCTTTTAACCGCGTCTGGCACGGGGCATTGCTGAGCACACTTCGTTAATATGGACTTTCCCAACAGCTTTGCTGGATGAGGAGTATTACGGACCGACCTTGAGTCCAGGTCCCCCCAACATCCACTAATCCCCAAATTCACCTGGTCAGACAAATGCCAACAAGCATTTGATAACATAAAGGAGTTATTGGTCTCGCCGCCACTGTTAATCTATCCAGATTTTACCAAATCCTTTAATCTGACCTCGGATGCGAGCAACGAAGCACTGGGTGCCGTACTGTCGCAAGGCGAAATCGGTAAGGACCAGCCAGTCGCATATGCCAGTCGAACCTTGAATAAGGCGGAAAAGAACTACTCTACAATTGAGAAAGAGTTACAACCCATTGTTTGGGCGGCTAAGAATTTCCGTTGTTATTTACAAGGGAGAAAATTTAATATAAACACGGACCACAAACCGTTAAAGGGAGTATTCAACGTGAAAGACCCCACGTCACGTTTACTAAGGTTCCATCGCAAACTACTGGACTACGACCAAATCGAGTATAAACCCGGTAAATACAACACTAATGCGGATACCTTGAGTCGTATCCCGCAAATTTGTGATGAGACTCCCACACTACCAAGGTGCAATGTACTAACACGCGCCCAAGCTAAAAAGTTAAGGGCAAGCGAAGGAACTCAGGATAGTCCAAATGACGATAAGTTCTCTCTTAACGAGGATCCCATTCCGGCCTGCACGGAAAAAGGATGGAGATAACCAATCCCGATGACATTCAGTTCCTACTCCGGGAATACCATGATCCTCCTTTGGGTGGACACCAAGGAGTGAGTAAAACGTATCACAAAATACGTAGAAATTTTTGGTGGAAGAACATGATGCGCGACATTAAACAATACATCAAAGTATGTAAAACATGTCAAACCATGAAATCTTCACCAAACATACGTATGCCCATGGTAATAACCGACATTGCAAAGAGGCCTTTCGACAAAGTATACTTAGATATAGTAGGTCCTCTTGATCGCACTCCAAGCGGCAATCAATATATACTTACATTCCAAGACAACTTGTCGAAGTATATAGATTGCTACGCTCTCCCAGACGTGAAGGCAGAAACGGTGGCCACAGTCTTTTTCGACCAAATAATTGCCCGGTATGGTGTTCCGAAGCAACTGGTCACCGATCAGGGAAGCAATTTCCTAAGCAGTTTGTTTAAAAGCGTGTGCAAACTGCTCCGTATTAAAAAACTACAAACCTCAGCGTATCACCCACAATCGAATGGAGCCTTAGAAAGAGCCCATCGTCCACTCGTAGATTACCTGCGAAGCATTGTGTATGGGAATTCCCAATCATGGGACCAGAACCTGAATACGGCAACATTCGTATACAACACCAATGTACACGAAGGTACTAAGCTTACGCCAATGGACTGTCTATTTGGGTTCACCCCGGAGGTACCGACGAGCATAAAGCAACCTCCGGAACCGGTATACAACCATGACAGTTACCATAAGCTATTGAAGTACAAACTTCAACAAACGTACGAAATAGCAAGCCGTAACCTGTTAACTTCCAAGAAGAAGTCGAAAGAGTACTACGACCGTAAGACACGCCCATTCACGTTCCATGTGGGCGACAAAGTTTTAATACGGAACGCACAAAAGCAAGCAAAACTAGCTCCCATATGGAGGGGTCCCTATAAGATAGTGCAAATAAATAGTCCGGTAAATAGCGTCGTTAAGGTAGGGAGAAGAAATGTGGTGGTGCACAATAATAGGCTAAAACCCTACTACGAATAGAGGAAGCCAAAAGCAAACAAGACCACGACAAACAAGGGAAGATAACACACCACAGACGGCGTAGGGATCAACGCTACAGGTTGATACTTTTGTATCCAAGCTTCATTCCTCTTCTAAGAATGAAGCTATCACTATTTAAGGGAAGAAGGTATTGTTACGAACCGACCTTGAGTCCAGGTCCCCCCAACATCCACGAATCCCCTTTCGTTAGTTTCCCCTCTTTACCTATAAAAGGAGAATAACTCGCCAAATAGTTAATTTGCATAAACTACTTTATGCAAATTCTACTTGGCAGAGAAAATAATAAAAACCGGCGTTGGCGTCGAATAATAAAATAAAACGTCAACGGCGAAAAAATTAAATAAATCATTCGACGTTAAACGACACACGAGGTCGCACTAAACTAACAAAAAATACAACGGTGTACACCACAAGAGCAACAATAATAAAAAAGGACCGAAAACCGATCAGGGGAGCAACCAGTCAACGCCCCCTAAACCCAGTTGTAGCACACACCAACAACAACAAGCCGCAACTGCAGCGACCGTCAACGGTCAAACTCACGTAAATCACCCAACTTACCATATACAATTAAATATATAAACTATATTACGATTAATATTGTTAAAACCACATAACAGGAGTCGTGGCGGTTCCGCCAAACCCCACGGTTCGCTTTCCTGAAAAACCCCCATAACTTTCACCCAATCTCCAAATTTCACTAATGCAATCGCATTAGCATCTTAAATGCTCCACACATTAAAGAGATCAAATCTGTGATCTAAAAAGCCCCTGGAAAAGAAAACTTACCCTTTCATGCATCTCTTTGCATACAATTCTCCGTAAGATTTCTTTCTTAACATTATCAGGCAGAACCCCCATTATTACAACCCAACTCCCGTTGCTTCCCGCCAATGCATTTGCATTGGCACCTGAAGACATTTCCTTTTACAAGGACATTTAATGCATACCACGCATTATCTAAAATTCCTAGAAATAATTGTTTAAAGTGCACATGGCATCATGAATCCGAAGCCAGTCGGCACCCTTTGTCTGCGTTAAAATCCTATGTCGGACAGCTTGTTTTTACAGATGCCATAAACCATATTTCTACACATGTAAACATGCATAAGATCCAACGCATCGTTTGTTTTCCCACTAACAAACAATCTTCAATTTCTTTCCCTGCCGGAACTAATTACCCGGCATATACAAAGACATGCAAGGGATTCGTTCGGCCACCAATCCCATTAGCACCTTTTTTCCCAACGTCGATAATAGTGACGACGCATCGCGTAAACAATGACCCGCACTACCAACGGCGCATTTGGTCATTTCTCCCCTTTGTCTTTACCGCCTGTTTGCTTCGTTTACCCATTGCCTTCGAGCACGTGTAAACAACATAGATCTGAACGATCTCACACACACCACCATGATCTTCATTACAAGATCTGGTTTCCTATTCCACCAAGAGAGACTTTACGTTTCTCTGGTGGTAGGTAAAAACGATATCCTTAGTGGAGAGGATATCTACCACCACACTACAAACTCACCCCAAACGAATCTTGAATCGTCGAGTCAAATTCCATCCGCTGACCGCAATGGTCATGCCGCTCCCGCTCTCCGGTGTGCACAGAGACGCGAGAATACCCGGAGACGTGTTGGCTATCGTGTTAAAGTTAAAGTTGGTGAAAGTATTGATTAAAATCTGTCATTTTAATGTGTTGTTCGATTTTGATATACATTCAAAACTAAAAGAATAATCCCCACAAGTCCTAAGTGAAATATAAGATCCTTTTATCGTTAAATAAAGAAACATCGACAACCAACAATCGAGTGTTTTATTTTTACTTGTGTGATCGTGTTTGTACTTTTCCTTCGGTGTTTTACTTGGCGGAACTTTAGTGACAATCGGATGGGGAAGAAATAAACCGTGTGCCCGTGTCCGGCGTAACACTTCTATAGCGTTTGAAATAATAGTGATCCTCCCCACAGAGCTTCCTCGAGAATCGATCGATCCGGGTTGTTTTGGGCGGCGAGTGTTCGGATCTGTATCCTGTTAATTCGGGGGTGCCCCAAGGTTCTATTTTGGCTCCAATCATGTTCTTGCTTCACATAAATGATTTGTTGGAGACAACGGAGAACAAAGTGTTCAGTTTTGCTTGTTTCCTCCTTTTCGAGTGTTCGGCCGATTGGTGCATCTGCGTCGCATCAGCTGAGATGTAGACAGATTGACTCTCTGAATCAGGACCTAGATAGGGTCGTGCAGTGGGGAAAGGCCAATCTCGTCGACTTCAATGCAGCGAAGACACAATATACAACATTCACAAAGAAAAGTGGATCATCGGTTCCACAGCTGATGACGAATGGCCGGCCCTCGAGTCTGGGGAAAGTTTGAACTTGCTCGTCGTCACGGTCTGTGGGAATGTATCATGGCATAAACACATCAGCCCCAGGAAAACTGAGCTATCTTTTTAGAGCCAATAAATATTTTACTCCGGCCCAACTTCTTCTCCTATATAAATCCCAAATTAGAGACGCGCTCGAATATTGCTCCCATGTTTGGAGCTCGGCTCCTAAACATACCCTCGACCTACTTGAGAGCATACAGAGGCGAGCGATCCGCCTGATCGGGGACTCGGCGTTGACGTCGGGACTACAGTCGCTATCACATCGACGGCACGTACCCGACCTCTGTCTTTTTTACAGATATTATCACGGGCGCTGTTCTTCGGAGATTCTTCGTATTGTTCCACGCAATTCGACTTTTATGCGCTCCACAAGACAATCCGACCGATCGCACCCGTTTGTGGTTCATCTCCCGACGGCGCGAACATCCCTGCATCAGAACTCGTTCCGTTACAGAGCGGGGAAGCTGTGGAACTCCCTTCCCACGCGAGTGTTCCCGGAGCGTTACAACCTGCAACTGTTCAAAAACAACTGCAACAGTTATTTGATGGCATCTTGGGGCGCCCACTCAGTGCTATAGGTTCGCCTCTCCCGATAGAAGTCTAATAAAAAAAACAAAAACAAAAACGTACTATTCGTAACACACCTTTCCCACCAATAGCCGTAATTTAAATGGAGAAGGACAATTTTGTTCAGTGTATCCCCGACTCTGGCGCGGCATTGAATGTTTGAATAGCAAGGGGAACAGGTGCGTTTCCTGTTGCCGGTAATATTTATTGCGCCGGTTATCAGTATAAAGTGGGCTCCTCTATAGTATAGTGGTTAGTATACCCGCCTGTCACGCGGGAGAACGGGGTTCGACTCCCCGTCGGGGAGCCTCTGGCGCAAGACTAATGACCTTGCCCGGAAAAACAAATTATCATGGAAAATTTAACAAGCCTCAGGACTTGCTAAATAAGGCCAAGACCGGTTCCCGGTTGTAGTGCCGATGATTATGATGATCAGTATAAAGTGCCGCGGGAGTTAGTTCTAGTGGTATTCTCTAACAATTCAAATCCGTATGTGCAGTGAACAAACAAATTAACAAAAATCATTCTGTGCTACAATCTACCTAAAACTGTGAAGTGCGAAATAAACAAATCCAAGACAAGTGAAAAAAACACTGAGTGAAGTATACGAACAAGTGCTCCAAGCCATGGCTGTTAAGGACAGCGGAGATGAAAATGTCATTATCACTAAGGAAATCTATATGCAGGCTCTGCGCGTGATTAATGAATATAAACAAAAAGTGGAACAATTAGAGCAACAATTATTTGAAAGGTCAGGCAAAAAACAATCACCCAAGCTAAAGAGAAAAAAAAATACATTAGTGGGAGTTGATAATGTGACGCATATGACAATCAGTACTAGAACATTCTAGAAAGTCCAAAACAAAGTACTAGAATATTCTAGAAAGTAGTGGAAAACTGATGACTATGAGCAGTAGAAAATTCGAGGCTATGGAACGGACGGTAACGAAACACCGAACCAGAATGAGGAAAAACGGTATAAATACGTCACACCCAAAGTAAGAACTAAGCAGTCAAAGACGCGATAAGTAATAAAGCGATAAGTAAGGAAGCGATAAGTAAGAAAGCGATAAGTAAAGAAGCAAAAAGTCAAGTAACAGTTGTTATTAACAGACTAATAAAGTGTTTGCAAAGAGCATCGATTTAACGGCTCTTTTTTATTAAAATAATTAATCCAGCGAACCCTAAGCTCGCTACAATAACAACACCTTTGGAATACTTGTAGATGACGACACACACCCGATGGACAAAAAAAAACCAACAACACAGAACCATGTGCATCTAACTCAGCCAGTGTGTTGATGGTACAGTTTAAAAAGGCCAACGAGGAAAAAAAAACAACAAAGGGACCTAAACAGAACATTAAAGAAAACAAAAACAACAGCGAAAGCAAAAAAAAAATAACATGGCGGAATCGACAACAATGATGAGGAAAATCAAACCACCACCACCAATTAATCTCTTCAACGAGGAGAGCAAAACAATAGGTAATATATTAAGATAAAAATAGGTAGCGATAAATTAACTATAAAACAAATAAATAGGAGTAAATTATCACTAAATCTTAAAGATAGAACTGATTCCAGTAAAGTTAAAGATATTTTGAAGGAGACCAACTCCGAATACTTTACATACACAAGTAAAGAACATAAGTTTCAGAAATTTTTAATAAAAGGACTTAATACTGTGGCGGTTCCGCCAAACCCCACTGACTACTTACCTAAAGAACCCCCATACCTACAACCCAGTCTGCATAGGCTTTCGCTAATGCAAATGCATTAGCACCTCAAATGCTTCACACATCAAATTGATCAAGTTCATTTAGCTAAAATCCCCTAGAAGAGAATTCTTACCTGCATGCATAATTTCGCATTTAAAATCCCCTATAAGAATTCTCCCCAAGCTTTTCATAAATTCCCTGAAAGAAAATGCATCCGTTCATATATAATACAACCGCATAATCAGAGAATCTTACCCTTGAGTTGGCTTATCCCAGCCTCAACATGTGTACAACAAATCCCTTTTCATACACATTAGCTGGCGGCCTTTTCTCCTAACAATAAACAACCCAAGCAGCTGCATATAATTAGGGCAATCCATGCTGAAGCTAATTTCCCTAGCTCGCGCCATGTGCAAACAAAAGGACGCTGTCCTTCAAAGGTTTTCCGGCGATACCACAAACAATTCACATCGTTTGTGGTATCCCAAATACAATGCCCTGTAAATAAGCTAGAATCAATTGGCACCATGTGCATGGACATTGCGGCTATCGTTACAGCTGCCATGCATAGCTTAGACAATGATCTACTCGATATCTTTGCCATCCCATATTTCTGGATCTGTTTCTCATGACTAGCGGCATTGAACAAACAGAAACCCCATTTAGCATCCAATGAGATTCGGCTTGTTTACTTAGCCGAACTCACATCTCCTTGATGCACATCATTCCTTTTCTGGTTTTCAGATTCGTTCCCATGGCCTTATGTATGAAAAAAACCAATGTGATCTTCACTCACACATACACATACATTGCCAAGTCTTTCTTCCTTGTTTTCACCACGAGAGAAACACTTTCTCTCTCGGGAAAACTCACCCCATGAGCGAGTCAGTTCACCACGAGCCGTTTATCGCTGAGTCCTTTTCCATCTGCCGGTCACGCTGGTCGCGCTGACTTCCACTCTGCGGTGCACACGGAGACGCGTAAATACCATCGAGTCGAGAATGCGCGTTTTTGATCAAAATAAGTTTAATGTCGCATATGTTATTTCGGTGCGTCCTTTTATCTTCGGTGTAATTATTTTGTTTGTTTGATCCAATTAAGTACAATAAGATTTACGGACCAATAAAATAATGACATTAAAAAGCCAGCTTCGAACAACATACGCCGGTGTTTTATTTGTCCAGGTGATTACTTTCCGCGTGAACAATAGACGATGGGGATGGAAGTGAACAGAGTGTCCATGTTAGGCACAATACTTCCTCCCCACAATACCAGTTTCAGCCCAGAATACGAAGTCTGGATCTTCATGATGAGAAGTTCATGATACACCACCCCCTTCTGGTCCCATCAAACACAGAGCATTGTCCTTTTTCCGAACCGGTCGGGCTTTGCAGTCGATGTTAACGCTCCTCCTGGATGTACCCATGATTTTTTGCGTTTAGGATTTCTTTAAATAAATCCATTTTTCATCACGTCACCATTCGATGCAATACTGACTTCCTTTCGTGTCGTAGAAGCAACGTTTCACATGTGGTGTTTCGCTTTTCCATCTGCCTGTCATTCAATTCATGTAGCACCCAGTTTCCATACTTTTGGATCTTTCCCATAGCTTTTAAACGGTCAGAAACTGTTTGTTGTGCAACATTTAACATTTGTGCCATTTGTTTTTGACTTAAGGTGTCACCTTCATCTAATATTGCTTGCAATTCGTCGTCTTCAAACTTTTTTGTAGTCTTCCACATTCTTCATTTCGCACATCAAAATCATTATCTCTGAACCGCTTAAACCATTTTTTGCGTGTTGCTTCCGATAAAGCATGATCACCATAAGCCTCGACACGCATTCGATGCGACTCTGCAGCACTTTTCTTCAAATGAAAACAAAAAATTAACACTTTCCGCAAATCATCATTTTCTGGTACAAAATTCGACATTTTTAACAGGATTAAAAAAAAATTTTGTTGTTTGCACAATGACTTGATACATATTAATTATGTTTGACATATGTCATAGCAACCAAATAAAAATAATATAAGGGCTCGTTCACAACAAACGTTCCCTATCGATACATTTGTATCTTGACGCTCACTTCACACCGGTACACCTGGTATTAACGAAAACAGAGCCCTACCCATTATCATCATCATTAACATCATTATCATCGGTACTACAGTCGGGATCCGGTCTTGGCCTTATTTAGCAAACCTCTCTACCGGTCCCGATTTCACACCGATGTCATCCAGTTTGGCACTCCCAGGCTCTGGCCGTTCTGGTTTACGCCACCCCTCCGCCGCGTGGTCTCCCTCCATACATCTTCATCATCATAATCATCATCGGCACTACAACCGGGATCCGGTTTTGGCCTTATTTAACAAATCGCTCCACCGGCCCCGATTTCGAGCCGATGTCATCCAGTTTGGACTCCCGGGCTCTGGGCGTCCTGGTCTACGTCATCCCTCCATCGCAGGCAAGGTCTGCCGCGTTGTCTCCTTCCATACATCCTGCCACAAAGGGCCCTGCAGCAACATGCGGACACGCTCCCCGACGCCCTGGATGAGCCCAGGAGTAGCCGACAACAACGCTTGGCAAGCCAGACCAACCTTTCGGGAATGAAACCGTCCCTTTTCCTGACCCATTTACACTCAATAGCGGGGACCAGGATCTCGGACGATTTCATCAGGCCTCATATCCTGAGATGCTTCCTACAGCATGCCCGCGCGGCACTAATAGCCCAGCCCAACCAGAGCTTGGGCCACCTATCCAAAATCGCTGACGCTATCATGAAAAACTCCGACCAACAATCCGAACCCTTCGCGTACCAAGTAGCGGCGGTTAATCAGCACCCCCCCCCCCCCTCCTACACGGCACTCTCCTTCACTCCCTTTAGCAGCACCTAGAACTCCACTTCGCGCATCCCAATTCCCACAGCAGACCTAAGACAGCAGGCCAGGGCAGCAAGTCTTCCACAGACCACTCCCCTGCACACATCACACTATCCGACCTACACGCGTTACAGGCCTCACTCCGCCGCGAGCTAAACCAAATTCGCGCGATGGTACGATGCGCCCATTGAACCGCGCCCACCCAACGAGTAGGTCGACCTTCGCCCCCTCAGAACACCACACCAGTGGATCAACCCACGAAGGATCAAGGCGCTCGTCGGTTATATTCGGTGACTGCACGCATCACGTGCAGTTTTTGTCATAAAAAAGGCCACCTGTACTACGAGTGCCGAAAAAGGTGAAACACGCCTTTCTGTCGGGAGTGCTGGCAGTACGGCCACGACATTGTAGAATGCCGTGCCCACCATACCCCACTCCCACAGAATAGGACACCGCACCAGCAGAGGCAGTCCCAGAGGAAAGCATATCCGGGTCCACACCAACCCTCTGCCTCCCCAAACCCAACTGTATCAACCATCCGAGTGGCTAGCGGCCCAATCGGATGCGGGGCGTGTGGCCGTACGGACCACACGTGGGACAAATGCGGAAAAGGGGTAAGGGAAACAAAAACCAGAAATTCCACAATAACGCCTACCCCAACACCAACCCACAAGGCCAAGACTCTACGTCAACGCCAACGCCCAGGAAACAGCACTCCTACCAAGGGCGGCAAACCACTCTCCATATCACAGTACGGACCCAAAATGCCGACCCTCAAACCGAACCTCCTCCATCCAGCATACGGCACCCCGTCCCTGCGGAGAAGAATAAACTCTGGCCTCCAAGCTCCTCCATCCCACACACGCTCTTCCACCCCTACCTTTATTTCGTGACTACATCACTGGGGGAGGGGGGGGGGGGGGTGTACTGTGCGGGTTCTCTATACCACATGGAGAACCAACCCACAATGCCAACCAATCTTGACCGCTAACAGCGCGTCACCTCAACCCAACTCCCTATTCAAAACCTGCAATACACACATTCGCAACCACGCAAAACCTGCAAGCGCATCCATCCCAATATGTAACAGCATCCGTCCCCAATCCGCAATTGCATACATCCCCCAAATTTACCAGGAACCCATTTCCCAAGCTGAAATAAATGTATATTCCAATTTACAACGGAATATTAATCATCTGCCTCAATTACATCACCCCACATCATCATCATCGGCACTACAATCGGGAACCGGCCTTGGCCTTATTTAGGAAGTCCTGGGGCTTGTTAAATTTTCCATAATGATTTGTTTTTTCCGGGCAAGGTCATTAGTCTTTCGCCAGAGGCTCCCCGACGGGGAATCGAACCCCGGTCGCCCGCGTAACAGGCGGGTATACTGTGGTGTAAATGTTCCACTTACGGTTTGGTTATCAATGGGGCTGAAGATCGACTTGTGGAATGCAACTGCCGAGGATGCTGTTCTAAACTCCGTTAAATAAAAACACTGCAGCTCAACTGCTCTTTATTATTTATTAATCTTCCAAAACACAAAAAAGGAATAAAAACTTTACATAAATCACTAAAACTTAACTCTGTCCTTTAACTGTACTAAGCACTGTTTAAGCTACTTTGATACTTGAAGATACTTTGCAATGAAATTTACTGGACATTAACACTATATTGAAAGAGATACGGTATAATGTTGATACTTTATTTGTACCGAGCACTGTCAGTTAAATTACTTTAATATTTGAATATTCTTCGCCACGAAATTTACTTGATACTATATTGAAAGAAATACGTAATAGAATGGTTTTAACAAATGACCGAACTCTCACAGTTTGAGTGACTCGTGACTGACCTTGTGGCACTTGTACCCGCTCCGAAAGAAGAAATCTGACTAATCCCATTGGAAGTCATTAAAGGGAAAAGAACCCCGAAAGAAACTGGAAAGGAGGCGGAGTTACACGATTAACTTGAAGTAGTTAATCGTGATTGGACCGGACGGGGTAGTCATACATTATGCATGTGTGGGTATGCCATGCATACGATCGTTCGGCGACCGTGTGGATGGCGGCACATCGCTAGTGCATTTTCTAAGAATGTAAATACTAGCATCTGGGGTGTGAAAAACCCAAACCGATGATTTGGTCATCCTAATGGAAGGCCATAAATCATCATTTCGGTTGCCGATGATTAAACATTGCAACGAACATAGGGTGCAGCCATTGCCAGATGTTGAAGGTAAACATTTTCTGGCTGCATCTTGATCGTTGCTTGATTACGGTCTCTGAACATGCGGACCGATAATTGGAAGCCAGCGATTGCTGGTAATCAGGGACATGTTTGGTTTGCGTCAGCAGAAACCTTGTCGGCGGTAGCAAATCAATAGGGGCAAATAGCCGCATGCATGTTATGCCGAGGGTAAACAAATACAACGAGTCACAAGGAACTCTTGTTGATTGTTGTTTCCATAGCTTAAGGCTATGGAAACGAGATGCCCTGGCAGAATGTATGCCTAAAGATAGGATTTCAGATGCCATGGCAATGTGATGATTTTGCCATGGACTTATGCTTTTTTTAGGAAATGATGTACGCCTCGGAGGTGAATTTTCGATGCCACGGTAAGGTGATAAGCTTTGCCGTGGGCTTAATGTTTCTTAGGGAATGATGTACGTCTCGGGGGTGAATTTTCGATGCCACGGTAAGGTGATAAGCTTTGCCGTGGGCTTAATGTTTTTTTAGGAAATAATGTCTGGCCGAGGGTGAGTTTTCGATGCCACGGCAAGGTGATAAGCTTTGCCGTGGATTTAATGTTTTCAGGGGTGGTGCTGGAGAAAAAGGGGTTTGGAAGGAAAACCCCTACAGAATAGGTAAGCTGCCTAACAGAAATTCAAACAGTTATCCGATTGGGTAACCGTATTAATTCCGGCGATTTGGCTGGGGGTAAATGCCGTAGCAAGGTTACGCAACCTTGCTGAAGTTCGACCGAGAGGTAAGTCGTTCGCCTGGAATAGTGGGGATCGAGCGATGCATGGCTCTTCGGGCCCTGAAAAGCCCCACATCAGTCCCTCCCCAGTGACGTAGTCACGAAACAGGTAAGGCAGGTTAGGGGGTGGTTAGTTGGTTATGGGCGCGCGTATGAGCGCGAGTACGGGGAGGTTGTGCTGGTGGAGTAGGAGTGGTGTCAGTAGATGGAGGTGATTCTGGAGCGGAAGCTTCCAGAAAACAGGGCTTAAGCCTTTCGACGCTGACCGTGGATCGCTTGCCTCTAATGTCGATCTCGAAGACGCGGTCACTGATGCGGCGGAAGACTTTGAATGGGCCATCATAAGGTGGGTCGAGGGGTTTTTTGACCTTATCCACCCTGACAAAGACGTGCGTGCAGCTGTGCAGTTCAGGGTGGACGAAAAGTTTTTTGGAGCCGTGCCTGGTTACAGGGGTTGCCCTAACCTTACGTAGCAGGTCACGGAGATGTCCCAATTCGCGAAGTTGGTCACGCGGTGTTTCGCCATTCAGGAAAAGTTCTCCTGGAAGAAGGAGGTTGGTACCATAGGTAAGCTCTGCTGCCGAAGCACCTAGGTCCTCCTTAATACTTGTCCTCAGGCCGAGGAGGACGGTTGGAAGGACGTCAAACCATTGTGTGTCATTATGACACATGAGTGAGGCTTTAAGAGATCTATGCCAGCGCTCTATCATCCCATTTGATTGCGGGTGGTAGGCGGTGGTACGACTTCTTTGGCAGCCGAGAAGATTTGTTAGCTGCCTAAAAATTGTCGCCTCAAATTGTGGACCTCGGTCCGAAGTTATGGTGGTTGGTACACCGAAGCGTGTGACCCAAGTTGAGTAAAAGGCCTTGGCGACTGATTCGGCAGTAACTGCCCGGAGGGGTGTCGCCTCTGGCCATCGCGTGCAGCGATCCATCATAGTGAGGATATAAGAAAATCCTCTTGATGGAGTAAGCGGTCCCACTATGTCTATGTGGACATGGGCGAAGCGTGCCGTGGGAAGCTTGAATTGCGCTGGCTCCAGTACATTATGCCGCGCTACTTTGCAGCGCTGGCACTGGAGACAAGCACGGGCCCAACCGGTGAGATCTTTATTCATCCGGGGCCAAATGAATTTGCGACGGACAGCAGCGGCTGTTGCTCGGCCGCTGGGGTGGGCTGGGTTGTGGTAAACCTGGAACACGCCCTTACGAAGTTTCTCGGGAATGTAAGGTCTAGCGGTTCCAGTGGAGACATCACACCAGATTTCGCCCAAAGGGTCGCGAAGGGTAATTTTCTTAAGCTCTAGTGCCGTATCGGCAGTTAGGAGGGACTTGAGCTGTTCATCCTCCTCTTGAGCTAGGGCAAGATCAGCGTTATTCAAGGCGGTACGCAAATGAATCGTATCGATTCGAGAAAGGGCGTCCGCCGTGACGTTCTGTTTACCGGAGATATGCCTGATCTCCGTAGAATATTGCCCAATGAGGTCTAATTGACGCTCTTGTCGGGGGGAGGCATTTCCCGACTTCTTCCGGAACGCATAGACCAATGGCTTGTGGTCTGTTAAAATTGAGAGCGAACGTCCTTCTATCATATGACGGAAGTACTTAACAGCGCTGTAGATCGCGAGCAATTCACGGTCGTAGGCGCTGTAACGTCGCTCAGTGGGACTCAGTTTCCTTGAAAAGAAACCAAGTGGTTCCGGGCGGCCTTCAATGTCCTGTTCAAGGACGGCTCCGATTGCGGTAACCGATGCGTCGCATTGGATAGAAAGTGCTGCTCCCTCGAGAGGGTATCGGAGTAAGGTGGCATTTGCCAATTGTTCTTTGGACAGTTGGAATGCTCTATCAGAGACTTCTGTCCAATTAATGGGGCGCTTATCATTGCGCTTAGCTCCTTTTAAGAATTCATTGAGCGGAGCTTGAATCTGGGCAGCATTCTTCAGGGTTGGGCGGTAAAAGTTAAGCATGCCCAAAAATCGACGCAGCTCACTCACGTTAGTAGGCCGGGGGTACTTCATGAGGGCCTCCACACGGTCTGGAAGTGGGCGAATGCCCTGGTTGTCAACGACATAACCCAGATAGGTGATTTGCTCCTTGGCGTATTGACACTTATCTGGGTTGATGACAAGGCCGAATTCGCGGAGGCGCTCTAGGACCTGACGTAAGTGGCGTTTATGTTCGGCGAGGTCTTTGGAGGCGATGAGAATGTCATCAAGGTATGCATGGCAGCAATTAAGACCTCGTAAAGCCGTGTCGATATACCGCTGGAATGTCTGTGCGGCATTCCTGAGACCGAAAGTCATCACTTTGAACTCGAAGAGTCCGAAAGGTGTAATGACTGCGGTCTTGGGGATGTCTTCTGGTGCCACCGGAATTTGGTGGTATGCCCTGGTGAGATCCAGGGTAGTGAAGACATTGCACCCTCGTAACTTGTACGAAAAATCGTAGAGGTGTGCAATTGGGTATCTGTCCGGGACAGTTGCTGCGTTCAACAGCCTGTAATCGCCACATGGGCGCCACTCACCAGAACGTTTCTTCACTAAGTGGAGTGGGCTTGCCCAGGGACTGTCCGACGGTTGGCAGATACCTAGTTCGATCATATGCTCGAACTCCGCGCGCGCCGCACGTAATTTTTCCGGAGCCAGTCGACGTGGACGCTGGCTCACAGGGGGACCACGTGTTTCTATATGATGAAACACCGTGGCTTTATGTCGGCGCTGGTTAGGCAGAGGAATTGTTGTACTCACAAATTCCTGTACCATAACCTGGAATGGGTCTATGCACTCTGTGGCCCCTGAAGTTGCCGCTGGTGATGCCGCCATGGGCAAGGGGGGTGCGGTTGGAGCCACAAGTCTGTTATGGGTCGAATCGACCAACAGATTATGTGCACCTAATAGGTCGGAACCTATCAGGGGTTCATTTACGTCCGCAATGACGAAACGCCAAGTGATCGGACGACAAAGACCCAATTGAAGTGTCAGCTTTTTACGTCCGTACGTAAGTATCGGCGTATTATTTGCAGCTGACAATTTAAGTGCGGCTGGCACGCGGTTACGCGGAGCAAACGATCGCGGGAGGACTGAAATATCGGCGCCGGTGTCGACAGTAAAAGCGATATTCAGTTTCGAATCCCGGATGGTTAAGCGACTTATCGTAGGGGTGCCGGCCGATTGCGCGAGGGTGTCGGTCGGCAAAATTAGTTTAAAGAGCGCCTCTGGTTGGTGGAAGGTTGCGTCCAACCACAAGGCGCTTTGCAATTGAATGCGCGATCACCATATCGCTGGTGATTGGCGCACCAAGGCAGAGTAACGGCATTATCAGGTATGTTCTGCCTATTAGCATTGCCGTTACGGGGAGGTCGAGCCGGAGCTCGCTGGGAATTGGCCCGGTGAGGGCCGTTTTGGGTGGGATTGGCCCTCTGTGGGGCATTTTGGGGGATATAGGCCCTCTGAGGGGCATTTTGGGAGAAATTCTGCCGATTGAGAGGACGGCTCGGCATGGCTCGATTCTGGGCGCTTCGAAGATTGTTCCTCACCTCCGCACGCAATTGAGTTATCTCGCGGAGGAGTGAGGTTTGGAGCGCCCGGAGGTCAGCAGGAGTTAGTTGGGTGGGTGAACTTCTTTAGTTGAATGCGTTGGGGCCTGCCTCTGGATTCCCCTGAGGGAAATTGGTTGAGGCGGGCCTTCTAAGAGGTAATTGGGTTTGAGGAGGATCGAGGGTTGGGACCAATTGAGGGCCTGAGAAAGGCAGGCGGGTGTGCCGTGCAGGCTGGGCGGCGTGTTGAGAAACCGCCGCTACTTGGTACGCAGGAGGCTCAGAATATTGATCTGAGCTTTCCATAATTGCGTCCGCAATTTTGGATAAATAGCCCAAACTCTGATTGGGTTGGGCTATAAGTGCCGAGCGGGCATGTTGGGGAAGACACCTCAAAAAGTGAGGCTTTATTAGGTCGTCCCCAATCCTGGTCCCCGCTATAGAGCGTAAATGGGTCAGGAAAAGAGATGGTCTCATCCCAGAAAGGTTGGTTACGGCGGCTAAACGTTGTTGCCGCGCGCTTCCAGGCTCATCCAATGCGTCGAGCAGAGCTTCACGCATGTTGCTATATGGGTTGCGGCCGGCCGACCTTATTATGTGTGTAACATGCGGTCGTTGAGTGCGGTCAAGCACTTTCAACAGCTCAACTGCACGAAGTTGTTCGTCGTGCAAGGCTGAGGCCTGGAAGATGCGGTCTGCCACTGCAAACCAAAGGTCTGGGTCCTCCTCATCGAAGGGGGGAAGTCCTATATTAGGGTGACGAGTCCCATTCCCGAGGCTGGAAGCATCGTGGAATTCTTGGGACTCTGAAGGTCTTTGGGTTTGTTGTGAGGTGCCGGCGCGAGATGTGGGCATGATAATGCCAGAATCCACCAATTGGCCGGCACTAGGGGTGTTAGAAGAGGTTGGGGGAGCGTTGGAAGGTTGGGGTCGGTTAACGACACTGGGGGCAACCAGTGGTGCCAGAGGGGTAGATTGCGCCGGCAAGTCTTGGTCAGCATCGACTTGCTCAGCAGGGAAATCGACGCTGGAGGCGTCGTGGAATTCGAGAGGCTCGGATTGTTCTTGAGCCTTTTTGGCCATGGTGTTTCTCGTGTTGACCATTGTAGGTTATATGACGCGAAACTGGAGCTAAAGGCGTAAGAGGACGCGAAGAAAGGTGAAAGGAGGCCAAGTAAAAGAGTCAAAAGAGGACGCGAGGAGTTGGGGAAAGAGACCAAAATAGTCAAAAGGCGTCGAAGATGGTCGAGTGGAGTCGAGAGTGGTCGCGCGGAGTCGGAGGAGTCGTATCTGCGATTACCGAGAGTTGTGTGTTAATCAATACCCTGAAGGGGTTTACAAATGTATGGAAACGACTAAGTTATTTTTAGGTTCGAAATCTTGGTGGCTTTCTTTTTTCAATTTTACGCTGATTCCGTATTCAGGCAAATTAAATGCGGTTTTAAAATTGAACAATCATTAATAGCATGCGTGGCGATTTGGATTTGCGACAAGATTTTAATTTTCCATACAAAATTGTGTAAATTATACAGGGAAATTTTTATTTAAACGATCCAACAATAATCCGGTTGTACCAGCATAAAAAAAAATGAGTAAAAAAAAAAATTTTATAATTACGGTCGAATTTTATCTTTTTTTTTTTGTCTTTTGTGCTATGTTTTTAAAACTGCAAGTTTTTATCTGTGGTTAATGAGAATAACATAGAGACGTTAGCTTATTGTTTACTTAATGCCTATTATTAGGTAAATAGAATAAATGTTCAAAAGGAAAGAAAAAAAAAAACGAAAACAAAAAAAAAAAATTTTTGCGCATATAGTATATTATTTAGGAAAAATTTATCGTATGTTTTGGGTAGGCGTGTGCTTTATTGAAAATTTTCATTTACTTATTAATTCATATTCTGTCTTAAGTTCGCTTTTTCGTTCTTTTTTTAATATAAAAGTTACGTGCGCGTAAGGGTTTTAGGCAACTGCGTCAAAGTTTAGTACTTAATGCTTGCTCAGAAGGAGAAGCCAATAACTTTACACTTTTAAGCTCAGAAGGAGCTCACACAAGAGAGAAAAGAAAATGGGTATGTATATCTCTTACTATTAGTGGTGTATATGCTTAATTTCTGCTTAATATAAAGTAAAATACACAATCTGATATATAAAAAACTATAGTAATGAAAAGAAAATAAAGAAAAGAAAACGAATGTTTTTTTACTAAAACTTGCGCTTAATCCTGGGTATTGGCGGCTGACCGAGTGTCCTGATGGTTAAGGGGGCTTTGCTGGGAATCCAGAATGCTGTTGATCCTCACGTGCCGTTGATAAACACAGCAGCGTTGGGGTTACTGCACTCGCACTGTACAAACAGAGATGGTTCTACTGGTTCAGGTACTTCGATTTTAGTTGGTGTGACGATGATTGTATTGTCCACTTGATTTATTTACGATGTCCAGGTGTTGAAAATACTTAAATTTTGACTTGAATTTTCTGGTTGGCAATAAGTGTTTAAACGGTGTTGATTACAGTTGGGCAAGTGAAACTATTTCATAGATATATGCCATGAGAAAACGTAGGTTGTGGCGTTTTGTAGTCTCTCATTTGTATAATTTCATTTATTTTAACATAAAATTTGTTGCACTTACGTTGGGTTGATGTGCATTGAAACAATTATGTGCACGTGCTGTTTTTGGTGTTTTCACTGGTGGTTAGAAAGGTGGCGTGTTCTTCACCCTTAGGTCACCAATGTGGTGTAAATGTTCCACTTACGGTTTGGTTATCAATGGGGCTGAAGATCGACTTGTGGAATGCAACTGCCGAGGATGCTGTTCTAAACTCCGTTAAATAAAAACACTGCAGCTCAACTGCTCTTTATTATTTATTAATCTTCCAAAACACAAAAAAGGAATAAAAACTTTACATAAATCACTAAAACTTAACTCTGTCCTTTAACTGTACTAAGCACTGTTTAAGCTACTTTGATACTTGAAGATACTTTGCAATGAAATTTACTGGACATTAACACTATATTGAAAGAGATACGGTATAATGTTGATACTTTATTTGTACCGAGCACTGTCAGTTAAATTACTTTAATATTTGAATATTCTTCGCCACGAAATTTACTTGATACTATATTGAAAGAGATACGGTATAATGTTGATACTTTATTTGTACCGAGCACTGTCAGTTAAATTACTTTAATATTTGAATATTCTTCGCCACGAAATTTACTTGATACTATATTGAAAGAAATACGTAATAGAATGGTTTTAACAAATGACCGAACTCTCACAGTTTGAGTGACTCGTGACTGACCTTGTGGCACTTGTACCCGCTCCGAAAGAAGAAATCTGACTAATCCCATTGGAAGTCATTAAAGGGAAAAGAACCCCGAAAGAAACTGGAAAGGAGGCGGAGTTACACGATTAACTTGAAGTAGTTAATCGTGATTGGACCGGACGGGGTAGTCATACATTATGCATGTGTGGGTATGCCATGCATACGATCGTTCGGCGACCGTGTGGATGGCGGCACATCGCTAGTGCATTTTCTAAGAATGTAAATACTAGCATCTGGGGTGTGAAAAACCCAAACCGATGATTTGGTCATCCTAATGGAAGGCCATAAATCATCATTTCGGTTGCCGATGATTAAACATTGCAACGAACATAGGGTGCAGCCATTGCCAGATGTTGAAGGTAAACATTTTCTGGCTGCATCTTGATCGTTGCTTGATTACGGTCTCTGAACATGCGGACCGATAATTGGAAGCCAGCGATTGCTGGTAATCAGGGACATGTTTGGTTTGCGTCAGCAGAAACCTTGTCGGCGGTAGCAAATCAATAGGGGCAAATAGCCGCATGCATGTTATGCCGAGGGTAAACAAATACAACGAGTCACAAGGAACTCTTGTTGATTGTTGTTTCCATAGCTTAAGGCTATGGAAACGAGATGCCCTGGCAGAATGTATGCCTAAAGATAGGATTTCAGATGCCATGGCAATGTGATGATTTTGCCATGGACTTATGCTTTTTTTAGGAAATGATGTACGCCTCGGAGGTGAATTTTCGATGCCACGGTAAGGTGATAAGCTTTGCCGTGGGCTTAATGTTTCTTAGGGAATGATGTACGTCTCGGGGGTGAATTTTCGATGCCACGGTAAGGTGATAAGCTTTGCCGTGGGCTTAATGTTTTTTTAGGAAATAATGTCTGGCCGAGGGTGAGTTTTCGATGCCACGGCAAGGTGATAAGCTTTGCCGTGGATTTAATGTTTTCAGGGGTGGTGCTGGAGAAAAAGGGGTTTGGAAGGAAAACCCCTACAGAATAGGTAAGCTGCCTAACAGAAATTCAAACAATTATCCGATTGGGTAACCGTATTAATTCCGGCGATTTGGCTGGGGGTAAATGCCGTAGCAAGGTTACGCAACCTTGCTGAAGTTCGACCGAGAGGTAAGTCGTTCGCCTGGAATAGTGGGGATCGAGCGATGCATGGCTCTTCGGGCCCTGAAAAGCCCCACAATACTAACCACTATACTATCGAGGAGCCAATCACCCCAGATACATTTTCCCAAAATTGCTTCGGTCAATTCTTTACTTAAGTTATATTCCTTCCTTGCGACCAAGCAATCTTAATTTCCTCGAAATTCATATGCTGTAATAAAACGCATATTCAAACCTACAACGGAACATTAACCATCACCACCAACTATACCGAGCCGCATACATTTCCCCGAAATTGCTTCGGTTAATATCTAAATGATATTCCTTGCTCGCTCGCACCCAAGCAATTCCAATTTCCCCCGAAAACCATTTCGGCTCATTTCCTCCTTAAACTACACTTCTCGCTTGCAACCAAGCGACAGCTAATTTTCCACGAAACAATCACAACGATCAAGACCCTTGATCACACTTGGCTATGCTGCCGAAACCAATTTCCCGGTATACACAACCAACGAATCCAACTCAGCTTATACGGCGAGGATTCGCTGGAACTGAATTCCCTATGCAAACATAGCAATCCCTTCCAAGTTCCGAGTAAGTGGCAGTGAAATTATTTTAGCTATGACTCCACTGCCACGACTCAATGAACTTTTTTTTGCCTTTAACCGATCAGTCGTCATTCAACTACCAACGCGCGCACATCAAGTGGATATCCAATCGCCACCGGGGCCGGGGCATATCGAGGAGTCGCGTTTTATCAAACCCGGGGTGTCGTGCTGAGCCCCTGAATTCGATTTTTGCTCCCCCTGTTTCGTTTTGCGATAAGTTAAGACTCGATTTTCGGGCCAAAAAGTTAATCAAAAACAACATTGTACATAGTAAATTCTCAAGCGTGGCCGACCTAACTTTAAATGAACGAGATTCTATTGTGTAATATATCATTAAGTTTTGAGCCCGGATCTAATTAAGCTAACCTGTTCCTCTATACTAAGTGGAACGCTTTGTAAATATAGTAACAATAATAAAAATATAAAGACGCTTAACAATAAAACCTTCCAGTGAGTTTTCATTTATGCTTGACCTCTTTTGGTGAACAATGTTCGGCGGCACTTTTGATCGTTGGGGAATAGGAGTAACCAGTGCCCGTGCCGGCCCACAACAACCTATAACCCCACAACGTTAATGCAAAAATTGAAAAGGAAACGATGTTGAAGCACAAGCAAATCCATAAAGCCACATGGATATCACCCGTCGGCGTAACGCGTAACCAAATAGACCACTTCCTCATAGACAAAAGACACCACTCGAACATCCTTGACGTAAGATTATATAGAGGAGCAGATTACGACTCCGATCATCTTCTGGTGATGGGCAAAATTAGGAGTCGGCTCGCAGCAAATCCACATGGGCAGTCACGGGCGACGAGCAAAAAGTTCGACATTGATAAACTAAAAGACCTACTCAAAAGGGCTGAATATCAAGAGGAACTAAAGAATAGATTTAGCATCCTAGAAAAGGGGAGTAGTGAGGAAGAGGAAACCAATAATCTGGGCACTAAATGGGCATCGATCAGAGACACAATCAAACAAACAGCCCAAAAGGTATTAGGACTTAAGAAAACAACTAAGTCCAAACCTTAGTTTGACGATGAGTGCAGGCCGAAGGTCGAAGAACGTAAACGTCTCAGAGTGATCCACTTAGAAGGATATGATGAAGTCAACGCAGAAAGATACGTGACAATTCGGAAAGAGACAATTGTAGTGATCCTAAATCACTACCCTTTTCCAATTACCCATAATCCTAATCCAATTCCCGTAGTGAATCATATGAGCGACAAGTTAAATCAAAAGTTAATTTGTTGTACATTGATTCAATCTCCAAGTACCTCACACCCCAATCCAATTGGATCATATGCATGACAAATTTAAACGAAAGTCGTGCATTAATTCAATTCCCTATAACCATGAAATTATGAAATATTCTAAATGCATTTTTCATGTTTTCTCCTTGCGGGAAATTATTCAAATAAATTCCTATCAACTTCCCGGAATGCTATTCCAATTGAAGCACACAAAATCTTGTTTGTGCTTCTTGGAATTTTTAAATAAAATTTGACAAATCCCGATGACCCAGAGTATAAAAGGGCGGCACATTTTTATTTCGTGATCAGTAAGGTTTCAGAGGCCGAACCCCTGGTCGAATCAATCGACATCTAGAAAGCTGCCATCATTGCCAACAAGGAAGTTCACCATCTATCGTGGGACTAGTCCCTGAAACGTACCATCAGCTCATCGGGGAGGCTCTCGCTATATACGTTGGACACCTCCTTTACGCCGCCCTCGCACCCCCAGCTGGGACAGACACCCACGTAAGCACCAATCCGGCCGGTAAATACCCACGGGACTAGAGGTAAGCCCTAAAGCAAAACAACATAAATAAAAATATAACCACCACACAATGAGACTTTTCAAACGCAAAAAGCGTTTGTGGATGCTGGGGGCACGTTTGGCGTGTCTTTTAACAACACCCTAACCCCAAGGGGTTAATCCCAGTCGGTCCCCGGGGGACCTGTGGCATCTCTAACAGATACACACACAATACACAAGCAAATAGTGAAGAACACAGAACGAAAATCGAAAAGAAAATGCATCAGAGCCGTATACCATAGCGATAGACAGTTCACATCAGTGGAATTTTTTTTTTTTTTTTTAATAGACTTCTCGCGGGAGAGGTGAACCTATAGCGCCGAGTGGGCGCCCCGAGATGCCTGAGTTTAAATAGATACTTGAGTTTAAAAATCGAATTCTAAGCACGGCCAGTAGCCTTGTGTTACGCATTGGTTCAATTTTTGGTGATTCTAACTGTCATAGCGTCAGCTCGAATTACACGTTCTTCTTCACTATCATTCGAAACGCTATAGACCCACACGGCACCCCCGACCGCCTCGACAAAGCACCAATCACAGAGTGGGTATGCACCCACAGGGCCTGGAGCACATTACACACCCCAGGCTGGAGGTGACCAGCCCCACCGGCGCCAGCCAGCCCAGGCCCAGGCACTCAATCGGTGCACCCTTTAGAAGCAAGCGTGACCAGCATAAATTCAATTAGAAATGGCTTCCGAGGGAGAGCCAAAATAATCCGAAACACAAACGGCTGTCTGGTGACAGAAACAAAAAATATCGTGACAAGAAGTAGGAAGCAGTACTTTGAAAACCTGCTCAATGTGCGCACTCATCAACCACAAATAAACCCACCAGACGTACATACAGTCGAGCCTCAGATCCCAGAGTCCTCTTTCGACGAAGTTGTAGACGCAATAAACCGATTGAAAAACAACAAGGCTCCCGGAGTAGACTGCATACCAGCAGAGCTTGTGAGGCATGGAGGAGGCAACCACTCGAACGATCTACCAACTGATTAAAACAATATGGGATAAGGAAGTCATTTTGGAAGAATGGAAAACCTCAATAGTCGTCCCCATTTTCAAAAAAGGTGACAGATCTGACTGCGAAAACTACAGAGGAGTATTATTGCTCCCAACCACATACAAAATACTAACAAATGTCATACTGGCGAGAATCACACCGTACGCAGAAGAAATATTGGAAGGCTACCAATGCGGATTCAGTAGGAACCGGTCAACGAGCGACCAAATGTTCACAATAAGGCAACTACTGGAAAAGAAGTCGGAATACGGAGAGACGGTTCACCAACTGTTCGTTAACTTCAAAAAAGCCTACGACTCAGTCGCAAAGCAAAGACTCTACCATATTGTAGTTGAGCTGGGAATCCCGAAAAAATATGCCCCCCTCATTCAAATCTGCATGAACGAAAACAAAGGGCGAGTTAGAATAGAAAACCACCTCTCTGAACCATTTGAAATCCGGGACGGACTAAAACAGGGAGATGGTCTATCACCGTGTCTTTTTAACCTTGTGCTCGAGTATGTTAAAAAAAGGTACAAGACGACAAGATGGCCGGATCATCCCTGAATGGGGTCACACAAGTGCTCGCATATGCCGATGACATCGCCGTTCTGGGCGATAATCTAGAAACTGTAAGTAAAAACAGTGTAACAGGTGGACCTCAGGGAAGACATATAAACGTTTAAATACCTGGGGACGATACTGACGGCCAGTAACGAAATGTCGAAGGAAATTAACAAAAGACTACATTCCGGCAACGCTAGTTGGCAGGCAGTCAGTAAACTACTTCCAACGGGAAAGACACCGGTGTTACACCTCGCTTTACACCCCCTCTTAAACAATTAATATTCAAGCATCCTCACATCCAATAATCATTCAGCATAGAATGCAATACCCGCCTTCTACCCACAGGCAATTAAAATTCGCAAATGATTACTCATTAATTCCAAAGCAAAGCGCTGCCGCCTTTTCCACTGGCAATTAATTCATATCGCATACGTTGCGATAATTACCCATTCATATCCACCTTCCAAAGCCGAAACAATTATCATATATCAATGTAATCAAAGGCTTGACCCACTCCCCAAGGCCACTCGCTAACTGCCTTCTGCTTCACATTTCAAATACCAAGCGAGCACCTGTCCGCGGAACTACACGGTCTCATATTTCGAATGCATATTTTTTGCTTCATGCCCAAGGACAAGTGTCATACAAGTTATATGATACGACCGGGGTTTTCAAAGGCTATTAACGACGATATAATTGAGCGTCAGTCAAAACGCTGAGTTCTGCGAAAGAACAGACACAGCAACGAAACGCAAATCGATCGGATGATACGATTTGAACGATACAATTTGTACGTAGAGCAATGTACTATAATTGGTTCGGTCATTGCCACAACAAATTGAATGGATGCTTAAACCGATGCCGTTGCACCCAATTGAACGTTAATGATAATTAAGAAATGCGAATGACTTGTGACAGACAATTAGCCTCAAAATGGGACATACGTTCTGGGTGAGGGAAATGCATCATCTGCATTTCCTCACCAATAATATCGGTATAAAAGAGTGGTTGCGAATGGGCAAAACTGGCAGTGCAGTGTATAACTAATCAATCAAGCAAAAGGTTGCGGCCTTAGAGTTTGTACAGCGGGCCTTTTGTCTTGATCAGGTTAGAGTAGTAGGTGAATAAAAGTAAATCTAGCTATCCAAATAAAAGTAAACCTAGTTAAACAAATAAAAGCAAACCTAGAGACAAGTGTTTTAGGTTTCTCATCGTATGGAAAATCAACTTACTTGCCATAGTAGATATCGAAGCTAATAACTCACCTACCAGGAAACCTGCCGAAGCCAACAACCTACTCACAAGGAAACCTACCAGAGCCAACAGGTAACCATTTATTATTATTCCCCAAAAGCTACCCACAGGGGGACGAACTACAAAAGGAAAGCTGCTCAGATGAAACTAGAACAGAGAACGAGTGCCTAGTTCCCCCTGACTGGAAACGTGCTAGAACTAACAGGTGAATATCATTAACTTAACCACGGAGGCGCATTCCCCGAGCGATAACTAACTTCATATCAAGATAACCTAAAATATTAAAAAAGAGGAAAGCATATCCGGGACCACACCAACCCTCTGCCTCCCCAAACCCAACTGTATCAACCATCCGAGTGGCTAGCGACCCAATCGGATGCGGGGCGTGTGGCCGTACGGACCACACGTGGCACAAATGCGTAAAAGGGGTAAGGGAAACAAAAACCAGAAATTCCACAATAACGCCTACCCCAACACCAACCCACAAGGCCAAGACTCTACGTCAACGCCAACGCCCAGGAAACAGCACTCCTACCAAGGGCGACCAACAACTCTCCATATCACAGTATGGACCCAAAATGCCGACCCTCAAACCGAACCTCCTCCATCCAGCATACGGCACCCCGTCCCTGCGGAGAAGAATAAACTCTGGCCTCCAAGCTCCTCCATCCCACACACGCTCTTCCACCCCTACCTTTATTTCGTGACCCCACAACGTTAATGCAAAAATTGAAAAGGAAACGATGTTGAAGCACAAGCAAATCCATAAAGCCACATGGATATCACCCGTCGGCGTAACGCGTAACCAAATAGACCACTTCCTCATAGACAAAAGACACCACTCGAACATCCTTGACGTAAGATTATATAGAGGAGCAGATTACGACTCCGATCATCTTCTGGTGATGGGCAAAATTAGGAGTCGGCTCGCAGCAAATCCACATGGGCAGTCACGGGCGACGAGCAAAAAGTTCGACATTGATAAACTAAAAGACCTACTCAAAAGGGCTGAATATCAAGAGGAACTAAAGAATAGATTTAGCATCCTAGAAAAGGGGAGTAGTGAGGAAGAGGAAACCAATAATCTGGGCACTAAATGGGCATCGATCAGAGACACAATCAAACAAACAGCCCAAAAGGTATTAGGACTTAAGAAAACAACTAAGTCCAAACCTTGGTTTGACGATGAGTGCAGGGCGAAGGTCGAAGAACGTAAACGTCTCAGAGTGATCCACTTAGAAGGATATGATGAAGTCAACGCAGAAAGATACGCGACAATTCGGAAAGAGACAATTGTAGTGATCCTAAATCACTACCCTTTTCCAATTACCCATAATCCTAATCCAATTACCATAGTGAATCATATGAGCGACAAGTTAAATCAAAAGTTAATTTGCTGTACATTGATTCAATCTCCAAGTACCTCACACCCCAATCCAATTGGATCATATGCATGACAAATTTAAACGAAAGTCGTGCATTAATTCAATTCCCTATAACCATGAAATTATGAAATATTCTAAATGCATTTTTCATGTTTTCTCCTTGCGGGAAATTATTCAAATAAATTCCTATCAACTTCCCGGAATCCTATTCCAATTGAAGCACACAAAATCTTGTTTGTGCTTCTTGGAATTTTTAAATAAAATTTGACAAATCCCGATGACCCAGAGTATAAAAGGGCGGCACATTTTTATTTCGCGATCAGTAAGGTTTCAGAGGCCGAACCCCTGGTCGAATCAATCGACATCTAGAAAGTTGCCATCATTGCCAACAAGGAAGTTCACCATCTATCGTGGGACTAGTCCCTGAAACGTACCATCAGCTCATCGGGGAGGCTCTCGCTAAATATGTTGGACACCTCCTTTACGCCGCCCTCGCACCCCCAGCTGGGACAGACACCCACGTAAGGACCAATCCGGCCGGTAAATACCCACGGGACTAGAGGTAAGCCCTAAACCAAAAAAACATAAATAAAAATATAACCACCACGCAATGAGACTTTTCAAACGCAAAAAGCGTTTGTGGATGCTGGGGGCACGTTTGGCGTGTCTTTTAACAACACCCTAATCCCAAGGGGTTAATCCCAGTCGGTCCCCGGGGGACCTGTGGCATCTCTAACAGATACACACACAATACACAAGCAAATAGTGAAGAACACCGAACGAAAATCGAAAAGAAAATGCATCAGAGCCGTATACCATAGCGATAGACAGTTCACATCAGTGGAATTTTTTTTTTTTTAATAGACTTCTCGCGGGAGAGGTGAACCTATAGCGCCGAGTGGGCGCCCCGAGATGCCTGAGTTTAAATAGATACTTGAGTTTAAAAATCGAATTCTAAGCACGGCCAGTAGCCTTGTGTTACGCATTGGTTCAATTTTTGGTGATTCTAACTGTCATAGCGTCAGCTCGAATTACACGTTCTTCTTCACTATCATTCGAAACGCTATAGACCCACACGGCACCCCCGACCGCCTCGACAAAGCACCAATCACAGAGTGGGTATGCACCCACAGGGCCTGGAGCACATTACACACCCCAGGCTGGAGGTGACCAGCCCCACCGGCGCCAGCCAGCCGAGGCCCAGGCACTCAATCGGTGCACCCTTTAGAAGCAAGCATGACCAGCATAAATTCAATTAGAAATGGCTTCCGAGGGAGAGCCAAAATAATCCGAAACACAAGCGGCTGTCTGGTGACAGAAACAAAAAATATCGTGACAAGAAGTAGGAAGCAGTACTTTGAAAACCTGCTCAATGTGCGCACTCATCAACCACAAATAAACCCACCAGACGTACATACAGTCGAGCCTCAGATCCCAGAGTCCTCTTTCGACGAAGTTGTAGACGCAATAAACCGATTGAAAAACAACAAGGCTCCCGGAGTAGACTGCATACCGGCAGAGCTTGTGAGGCATGGAGGAGGCAACCACTCGAACGATCTACCAACTGATTAAAACAATATGGGATAAGGAAGTCATTTTGGAAGAATGGAAAACCTCAATAGTCGTCCCCATTTTCAAAAAAGGTGACAGATCTGACTGCGAAAACTACAGAGGAGTATTATTGCTCCCAACCACATACAAAATACTAACAAATGTCATACTGGCGAGAATCACACCGTACGCAGAAGAAATATTGGAAGGCTACCAATGCGGATTCAGTAGGAACCGGTCAACGAGCGACCAAATGTTCACAATAAGGCAACTACTGGAAAAGAAGTCGGAATACGGAGAGACGGTTCACCAACTGCTCGTTAACTTCAAAAAAGCCTACGACTCAGTCGCAAAGCAAAGACTCTACCATATTGTAGTTGAGCTGGGAATCCCGAAAAAATATGCCCCCCTCATTCAAATCTGCATGAACGAAAACAAAGGGCGAGTTAGAATAGAAAACCACCTCTCTGAACCATTTGAAATCCGGGACGGACTAAAACAGGGAGATGGTCTATCACCGTGTCTTTTTAACCTTGTGCTCGAGTATGTTAAAAAAAGGTACAAGACGACAACATGGCCGGATCATCCCTGAATGGGGTCACACAAGTGCTCGCATATGCCGATGGCATCGCCGTTCTGGGCGATAATCTAGAAACTGTAAGTAAAAACAGTGTAACAGGTGGACCTCAGGGAAGACATATAAACGTCAGAGGCAAGACATTTGGAAAAGTTAAAGAATTTAAATACCTGGGGACGATACTGACGGCCAGTAACAAAATGTCGAAGGAAATTAACAAAAGACTACATTCCGGCAACGCTAGTTGGCAGGCACTCAGTAAACTACTGATATCCAAACTGCTATCACGTAATATAAAGCTCCGTGTCTATAGAACCATAATCATGCCGTTGCTCTATACGGATGCGAAACATGGGCTCTCATAACACGGGAAGAAAACAAATTCCGCGTATTCGAGAATAAAGTTCTAAGGGGTATATTTTTTTGGCGGCAAATATGATGAAGAGGCAGGACAATGGAGGAAACTCCACAACCACGAACTGGAAGAGCTATACCGCAAACCTACAATAGTGAGTGTAATCAAGTCGCGAAGATTAAGATGAGCCGGACACGTGACGCGAATGGGCAACGATAGGAACGTGCATAGAATTCTTGACGGTAAGCCAACGGGAAAGACACCGGTTTTACACCTCGTTTTACACCCCCTCTTAAACGATTAATATTCAAGCATCCTCACATCCAATAATCATTCAGCATAGAATGCAATACCCGCCTTTTACCCACAGGCAATTAAAATTCGCATATGATTACTCATTAATTCCAAAGCAAAGCGCTACCGCCTTTTCCACTGGCAATTAATTCATATCGCATACGCTGCGATAATTACCCATTCATATCCACCTTCCAAAGCCAAAACAATTATCATATATCAATGTAATCAAAGGCTTGACCCACTCCCCAAGGCCACTCGCTAACTGCATTCTGCTTCACATTTCAAATACCAAGCGAGCACCTGTCCGCGGACCTACACGGTCTCATATTTCGAATGCATATTTTTTGCTTCATGCCCAAGGACAAGTGTCATACAAGTTATATGAGACGACCGGGGTTTTCAAAGGCTATTAACGACGATATAATTGAGCGTCAGTCAAAACGCTGAGTTCTGCGAAAGAACAGACACAGCAACGAAACGCAAATCGATGGGATGATACGATTTGAACGATACAATTTGTACGTAGAGCAATGTACTATAATTGGTTCGGTCATTACCACAACAAATTGAATGAATGCTTAAACCGATGCCGTTGCATCCAATTGAACGTTAATGATAATTAAGAAATGCGAATGACTTGTGACAGACAATTAGCCTCAAAATGGGACATACGTTCTGGCTGAGGAAAATGCATCATTTGCATTTCCTCACCAATAATTTCGGTATAAAAGAGTGGTTGCGAATGGGCAAAACTGACAGTGCAGTGTATAACTAATCAATCAAGCAAAAGGTTGCGGCCTTAGCGTTTGTACAGCGGGCCTTTTGTCTTGATCAGGTTAGAGTAGTAGGTGAATAAAAGTAAATCTAGCTATCCAAATAAAAGTAAACCTAGTTAAACAAATAAAAGTGTTCAAATAAAAGCAAACCTAGAGACAAGTGTTTTAGGTTTCTCATCGTATGGAAAATCAACTTACTTGCCATAGTAGATATCGAAGCTAATAACTCACCTACCAGGAAACCTGCCGAAGCCAACAACCTACTCACAAGGAAACCTACCAGAGCCAACAGGTAACCATTTATTGTTATTCCCCAAAAGCTACCCACAGGGGGACGAACTACAAAAGGAAAGCTGCTCAGATGAAACTAGAACAGAGAACGAGTGCCTAGTTCCCCCTGACTGGAAACGTGCTAGAACTAACAGGTGAATATCATTAACTTAACCACGGAGGCGCATTCCCCGAGCGATAACTAACTTCATATCAAGATAACCTAAAATATTAAATGCTAATATCGGAGATTACCACTCTGATGTTACACCGGCAGGACGGCCGCGACGGAGATGGGAGGACAATGTTAGGTTGGACCTCGAGGAGATCGGATCAGATGGTCGAACGTGGAAGGAGAGCGCACAGGACAGGGAACAATGGCGGAGTCGAGCCGGTGAGGGAATGAACTTTCGGGTTCCTACAGGCCAATAAATAGAATATCACCAATGCGTCCCGTTTTGTGGCAAATCAGGAAATGCATGATGACCTATAGTTCAAATGGATTTATGAAGTTATCCAAGAATATGCCGCCAAACACGAAAGACACCTACATAATCACACCAACGTAGAAGCTATTCAGCTCTTGGATATTACCCACGAATTGAGACGGCTAAACGGCCGAAACCTCATGAATTAACATGTTAAAATCTAACATACTAAAATCGACTTGGGAGCTGAACACTGGTCCAGTAATCCCTCACACGTTTTACTTAATTCAACTAAATTAAGTACAATTCAAACATAGTGTTAAATTAAATTGTTAAGATTATGCTATTCATATCCAATAAAGGATATTAAAAAAAAATTCGCCCCTATATCTAGGTGCATATCAGGAGATGATACGTATTCGCCTATGACAATAGGATCAGTATTTATTGAACACCCCTTGTATGTACTGGAAGCTTCACTTTCTTACCCGATGACCGTTTTGGGGCGACTCTCCATCTTGACTAACCAATCGTTTCTCCTTTTCGCGAAGGCACACACAGGCACTCACTTCGCTGGCAATTTGGCCGTCAGGTCATAAGGATTCCTTTGAGGAGCTCGCTTTTGTTCCTTTTGGAAACGATTTTTCGGCGGTGATATTTCAATATGCCGGCGCATTGTGTGTGCTATATCTATTGGATTCCGGGAGAAAGGTATTCAGTCAATACGACGCCCTGTAAATATTGCATTGTGTATATTGTATTTCATAATTTATTTACGATCTTATTGACTGGGTTCCAGGTGATGGGGCTCGCATTGTAGGAATCCATGTTTGAGATTTTAATTGTGATCTAACAGTCGGTTATGGCCACCAGGAGCTCCATGTTGTGTCGGTACCGCACAAGACAATGTGAGGATAACTTTGTGCCATCGGACAGGTTTTACCCAGAAACGGTCCCTCGCTGCGTCGGTGGACGTGTGGAGGCTCCCGGGAATATAAATGCTCCATGGAGCTGCTACTAATTCATCTATTTCCTGAGATTCCTCGTTACTTCTCCTATTAATTTCTTAGGGGTCGCCAAATCGGCACACTATAAGGATGTCCTTAGCGTGTGTACATTATATAAAACAAGAATTATCTCAAAACAAAATCTTTGAATTGCAAGAACCGTTCTTTATCAACCAGCTTTTATTGGTATGTGTCTTGCCAAGATTACAATCACCCGTGGTGTCCACAGGATGCTCATGCTCAACATTGGATTTTGCTAAACCAGCGGCAGAATATTTTTAATTAGTGATTCATAAAATACAATCTAAATATATTTACAACAACGCTACTCAATAGGACATCCATTTAGCACCAAAATACGGATATAAAACAAACCCGACAATCTGGTTAATCTCATAGCCCTGAATTGAAATTCCTCTACGAAGATGGCTTCTGGTGGCTTGTTTTTGCTTCCCTGGTATCAGTTAACTCCTGATCGATCCGTTCTTTGGCTCGAAATATTTTTGACTGCAAATAAAATGAGCCACCTTTCGTTTTGTCGTTTGTTTGAAATAAATGATCAAAGTTCTTTTGAACACGTCCTGGTTCCAAGTCGCTCAAGTTGAGAATCTGTTTAGCCTCTTCGAGCGTCATTCCTGAGTATTGATATTAATGAAATTATCTCCTTCTTTTTGGAATTGGTCATCTTAATACCTGTTCTCGCATTAGCTGCTGCACGTTTTTGTCCTTCATGACCGCCCCCAGCGCGCCTAGCTGCTTCTTGCGATGCTTGAATCTCTTGTCTTAAGGCCTTAGCAAATGCCCTTCCAATCGCCTGACCGCCAAGAACAATAATTTGGGCCAGATACTTGGCCATTTTCGCTCCGCTCCACGATGATTCCCTGTATGTATTTTGTTAAGACAATGAAGAAATTACAAATTATATTCTGTTGTTCATCTATCGGGCCCTTTTAGCCCGTGATTTTGACATTACACAATTGAATTTAACCTCAAAGTGTTGCGACACAGATGTTTGATTGACGGTGACTGCATTTTCCTCCGATACAGGGTGCCGTCGAAGGTCTTGAAAATAATGAATTTGATTTTTTAATGAACTTGGGAATTTTTGTTTTTTGCTGATTTCAATTGATTCGTGTGTTGTTTATTTTCATATAAATTTTTATTACTAGACTAACTCGTATTGATATTCGAAAAGGAAATGAATTTTTGAGAATTGAAAAGTTGCACAAATGAAAGTGAATATTTACTTGAGGTACATGACAGTCAAACACCTACTAGGGCTTTCTTTTAAATATGGCCGCACAAAAGGACTACTCTGATATCCGTAAATGAAATGGTACAGTGCGAGCGAAAGAAAACGGAGAGGACTGGGTATGAAGATGTCGATACACATTAGTCTTGAACGCCTAAAATTGCTGGAATCACATAATAGAGTGTCTTTGATTTCAGCCGTAAGACCGAGAAGTGGCTGGAACCAATCGATTCCACGCCGTTCAGAGGAATTGGGAATCTCTCAAACGAAATTGTGACGAATTTTGCGTAAAGATCTTGGACTATACTTTTACAAGATCAAATTAACTCAAGAACTAAAGTCCGCTGATCATTTGAAGAGCTGGAATATCCCAAATTGTGCTCTACAAAAATTTGAACATCTTGAATTTTATGGAAAAATCATCTTCAGTGGCGAAGCTCATTACTGGCTTTGTCAAGTTTAGTTTAGTGTTTAAATGGAGCTGACATTTCTCAACATCCGCGAAAGGGGTTCTGGGGGAAGAAGTATGATGCGCCCGCGTACGGCATGGATACACTTCTTTCCTCCATTGATCAAAAGTTCAGCCGAAAATTGTTCGCCGGAAGTGAAACCAAACACACAGATGGTACCGTAGCGAAAGTAAATGAAACGCTATTTTTATTGATTGTAATTGGTTTTTATTGTTTGGGTTATTAGTTTACAGCTGTTCTATGTTTTTTTTTTTTTTTTTTTTTATTAGACTTCTCTCCGGAGAGGCGAACCTATAGCGCCGAGTGGGCGCCCCGAGATGCCATCAAATAACTGTTGCAGTTCTTTTTGAACAGTTGCAGGTTGTAACGTTCCGGGAACCCTCGCGAGGGAAGGGAGTTCCACAGCTTCCCCGCTCTGTGGCGGAACGAGTTCTGATGTAGGGATGTTCGCGCCGTCGGGAGATGAGCCACAAACGGGTGCGATCCCTCGGATTGTCTTGTGGAGCGCATATAAGCCGAATTGCGCGGAACAATACCACGAATCCCCGAAGAACAGCACCCGTGAAAATATCTGTAAAACAGACAGAGGTCGGCTACGCGCCTTCGATGTGATAGCGACTGTAGTCCCGACGTCAGCGCCGAGTCCCCGATCAGGCGGATCGCTCGTCTCTGTATGCTCTCAAGTAGGTCGAGGGTATGTTTAGGAGCCGAACTCCAAACATGGGAGCAATATTCCAGCGCGGGTCTAATTTGGGATTTATATAGGAGAAGAAGTTGGGCCGGAGTAAAATATTTCTTGGCTCTAAAAAGAAAACTCAGTTTTCCCGAGGCCGACCTGGAGATGTTCGACACGTGTTGATGCCATGATACATTCCCACAGACCGTGACACCGAGCAATTTCAAACTTTCCCCAGCCTTGAGGGCCCGGCCACTCATCATCAGCTGTGGAACCGATTATCCAGTTTTCTTTGTGAATGTTGTATACTGGGTCTTCGTTGCGTTGAAGTCGACGAGATTGGCCTTTCCCCACTGCAGGACTTTATCTAGATCCTGATTCAGAGAGTCAATCTGTCTACATCTCAGCTGGTGTGACGCAGATGCACCAATCGGCCGATCACTCGAAAAGGAGGAAACAAGCGTACTATCATCCGCAAAACTGAACACTTTGTTATCCGTTGTCTCCAACAAATCATTTATGTGAAGCAAGAACAAGGTTGGAGCCAAAATAGAACCTTGGGGCACCCCCGAATTAACAGGATACAGATCCGAACACTCGCCGTCCACAACAACCCGGATCGATCGTTTCTCGAGGAAGCTCCTCGTCCAGTCGCAAAGCTGTTGGGAAAGTCCATATGAACGAAGTTTGCTCAGCAATGCCCCGTGCCAGACGCGGTCAAAAGCCTTGGAAATAGCCAATGCGACCGCCCTTGACTCACCATGCCGTTCAATCGCAGATGTCCATATATCGGTTATAAGTGTCAAAATGTCTCCCGTGGACCGCCTGCCACGGAATCTGTATTGACGATCATTCAGAAGTCCGTTGCACTCCAAATACTTAACCAACTCTGTATTGATGACTTTTTCCATTACCTTAGATAAAATAGACAGTAATGCTATCGGACGGTAATTTTGTGGGAGACACTTTTTCCCGTCTTTGGGATTGGCTGAACTCGAGCGATTTTCCAGCAGGCAGGAAAGGTCCTCCGTGCATAAGATAAGCGGAAGAGTCTGCCAAGAACCGGCGATAGTTCTGGAGCACTGTTCTTAAGGACTATTGCTGGTATTCCGTTCGGACCGGCTGCCTTCCTACAATCCACTTCACGTAGAATGCGTTAAATAGTGCGCGGACGAAATCCCACATCCCGCATGGAAGACTGTACCGGCGAGATCACAGGTGGCTCCAAAAGGCCGGGATCGAGGTTGGAATTCGCGGAAAATAAATTCGCGAACACATTAGCTTTATCCTTTGGATTCGTGACTAACGTCCCGCTGTCTGTCACCAACGGGGGGAAAGAGGAGGATGCGAAGTTACCGCTGACAGCCTTTGCCATTGACCAGAAGGAGCGCGAACCAGTTGGGCACCGAAGGAGCTTATTGATCACCCCGTCGTTGTGAGCCTTCTTCGCGGTATCAATCGCCTGGTTGCACGCGTTTCTGATTCTGACAAAATTCGTTCTGTTAACATCGGTGGGATTGGAGCGCCATTGCTTAAAAACTCTATTTTTTGCCGCTGTAATCAGCTCGCACTTTTTGTCAAACCAAGGTTTATCAGACGAACTTCGTTTGATGGAATGTGGAATATACATCTCCATCCCCAGAAGAATAATCTCTGATACCGACTCCGCGCATGCGTTAACATCGGAGTTTCCGAAGCACACCTCGGACCACGGAAAGGATGCGAAGAAGTCTCGCAAATCGTCCCAGTTAGCGGCCCCATACTTCCATACATGGCGAAGCTGCCTAGGCCGGTTGCTTGCTTGGTATGCAAGTGCTTGCGCGACAGATACCAAGCAGTGATCTGAGTTTCCCAGTGGCGCAGAAACCTCTACGATATAAGTACTCGATTCGGATGTCATAAACAAATCCAGGGTTTATCGTTTACACGTTCTACTTTATGTAAAAATATTTATAATACTTTGAAACGCACTGTGCTGTACGTAATTGATTTCTTCTTTTATTTTTAAATTCACATAAACTTGTTCGTTGGTTTTATTGTTGAGTTCTGCTCGATGTACTATTTTTGGGCAGCACGAATTTCACAGGTTTTGTTTAACTTATGTTATATTTCTTGTAAAAATGGTAAGTAGTCTTTAGGTAAAGTTGACTTGGATTCACACGTAGAAAGTTGCGCGTATAAACGCACCGTACCGTGTGCACGGCACGGCGAAGAGGAAAAGACCCGATTGACTGCTGTAGTGGCTGTGCAACGACTCTCGACTTATCGTGAACTCATGGTACCGGCGCCGGTACGGTGGATAGCGGACGACCCGACCGCTTGAAAGTTGAATTACAACTTACCGAGGAAAGAACTCCGACCTGTATTCAATCCTCGGTTAAGGGTGAGATTTGTAGGTGAAAGAGAAAATTTTCTCTTTAGGGCGTGGCCACCACGGAAATGCAATATTTCCTTACTGGGTGTGACCAATTGAAAGGCGATCTCTGGCACGCAGTGGTGTGCGTGTATGATCATATAGATCTTGGTCTGCTCATGCATCGAGGCCATGAGAACGAAACAAAAAGACGGTGAGGACAAAGGAATCGTGAAGATCATCGTTTATGATATGCATTGCGGCTAAATAAATAGACCGCAATCCATCGAGGTAAAGGTGCTAAAAGGAAAGGTGGGACGAGGACATCATTAAAGTCTTGAATGAGTGATGCCCTTGCATAAATAGACGCATAGCCATTAGAAAAAGGTGCTAATGGATTGGGATACTTTATACAATGAAAATTGTATATCGTATCTTGGGTCGGTGGAAAAAACGAATCCCTTGTCTGCATTTGGTGGTTGTTTGTTCGTTAGACAAGGGATCGTGGTCGGGTATATTCCAGCTGGACAAAGGAGCTGCCCGAGGCTGCTTTGGTCGTTGGACATGGGAATCGCCAGCCAATGTGTATTTAAGAACATTGCTGTACACATGTGAGGCTGGGAATACCCGACTCAAGGTTAATATTCCCTGTTTATGTGGTTACATTATATGTGAACCAGACTGTTTCTTTTCAGGAATAATGTTTGACCTTTAAGTAATATGACGCTTGGTCGATAAAGAATTCTTTTAGGCAAATTTTGCCGATGCGTTGATGCATGGAAAATGTCCTTGTGGGAGAAATTCTTTTTACAGGAGCTTTGAGGTTATACATTAGATAACCTTAATGCGTGAAGCTTTTACTGGTGCTAATGCAATTGCATTAGCGGGAATTTGAGGGCTTCAGCACAGGAAGCTTGGGGGTAATTGGGCAAGTATGCAATGGCGTTTGGCGGAAGCGCCACAGTACCCCCCTCCACCCTCAGTGACGTAGTCACGAAAAAAAAGGTAGGGCTGACGGGCTGCTCGGGTGGTTGGCGCGGTGCTGAGAGGGGGACTGAACGCTTGGACGTCAAGGTGGCCCTGCATGCTTCGGGAGGCGCTGTGAGTAGTTATTGGGACTGTCGTGATGACGGGTTCCTGGGTCATGGTTGGGCCTGGGTCGATACTAGGGTGGACTCGGTTGTTATTGCGTTGATGCCACGGGGGCAAGGGGTGTGCGGCGTGGTTCATAGGCCTGTTATGGGTAGCTTGGACCAACAGGTTTATCGTTCGAGTAGGTCGGAACCTATCGAAATTCTGCTCACGCCCGCGGTGACGAAGTGGCGTGTGCGAGAAGAGGCAGGTAGAGGCGCTGTGGGTACTAACCTGTTGTTGGCAATATCTACCAACAGGTTGTACCTTTATAATAGGTCAAATCCCATTAGGGGCTCGCTGACATCGTACAACGCCATCGTTTCACGAATCCAAGGGTAGAATTGGCTTTCCGGATCGTCTCATCAATGTGAGAGAGGAAGTTAAGTTCCCTGTCGCAAAGGATCCCATGATCTCGAAGACATTGGACAATAGTCAGGGGTGGGTTGTGAAGGGTATAGGAACGTGAGGATGAGTGAATACGCTTACGAGAAATTGTTATAGATTGGCATTTGGCGATGTTAAGTACAAAGCAATTTTTGTCACACCAAGTCGAGAAGCTGTCAAGGTCAGATTGCACCAGTGCAGAATCAAGTGGTGACTCAATGATCTTGTATAACTGGGTATCATCAGCGTATGGGGACAAGCTGCAATTCTTAATGACCTTATCGATGTCATTAGTGGCCAGTATAAATAGGAGACGACCCAGGTGGCTACCTTGAGGGACCCCAGAGGTGGCAAGGAAGAGGTTGGATATCATGGACCTGAACCGAACGGAATAAACTCAATCCATTAGATAGGAAGAAATCCATATCAGCAATCCAGGTTCGAAACCGAGGGCGGATATTTTGAAGAGGATTAGATTGTGGGAGATTTTGTCGAATGCTTTACTGAGATCGGTCGAGACCACCTCGTAACCGTGGTCTAGTCGTGAGAGTGTAAAGGAAATGAACTGTACGAGGTTGGTTGTTGTTGATCGCTATCTTACGGTCAATGAAGTTCGTTATCGTGCCTTGTTGGAAGACTATTTGTTGGGTGTGTAATGTGTCCTTTGTCGTCTCTGGACGGATTCATTTCCACCAATGTTTCTGTTGCCCTCTAGTCGATGGGATATGGAACTGCCGGACTGCTGGAGTAAAACGGATCAAATCAGGCAAACCCAAAGTGGAAATGGATGTGGCTTCATTGGACAGGAATGTACACCACAATCAGCAAAACTTATGTGTGAGTTAAATCAACGATTATGGTGCCTGGACAGCCGAGCGACTTCACACATGTGTGCTAACGAGTCGAGATTTGTGATTCTCAACAAAACTGAGGAGACAAATCATGTAAAATTAGCTGACAACCACGTAGTAGACGTAAAGGGAACTAGGACCGTTGAATCTGGCATTCGAGTTCGGAATGGAAAGAAACAATTTTACCTGTAAAACACCTTACTAGTTCCAAAAATTGACAGACAAGTTCATTTCGATCACCAAGGCAAGATATCAAGGCTACAAGGTGTTTTTTGAAGGTGCCAGAGTTAAAATCTTAGATAAGCGGACCGCCCGAAAATGACAGCTGAAAAAAAGAAATGGTTTGCACAACTTAGTCATGGATGAAAGGGCGCATGTCAGTAGCGATACAACGGGAACATCAAGGGGCCACTATGAATCTCGTATGTCTTGGCATAAAAGGCTGGGACACGTCAACTTTAAGTCTTTGAAGCTGCTTTTGTCGAAGAAGATGCCCCGCGGACTGCCGGACAAATTCAATGAAGACATTACAACCTGCACAACCTGTATCCGAGCGAAGCAAACCCAATCACTTTTCCCCAGCAGGAACGAGAAGAAAAGATCGCAGCAACTGCAACTTGTTCACTAAGATGCCTGCGGCCCCATGTGGACAGAATCTCTAGGAAATGCAAAATACTTCATCGCCTTTGTTTACTTGCTGAAACAAAAAAATTAAGCTCGTCAGGCCTTCAACACCTTTAAAGCTTTTGCTGAAATGTAGACGGGTGAAAAAATGAAGACACGAGGACGGATAATGGGCTGGAGTACCACAGCAAGGATTTCCAAAAATACGTACAATAAGGCTGCATTCTGCACCAGAAGACTATACCACATACGCCTGAACAGAATGGTCCATTAAAGATGTTTATTGGTTTGGACAGCAATCCCGCTATTTTTACTTGACTAGTTACGTTGGTCATGGTCAACCTACAAAGTCGTATCAATTTGTTTGGAATGCCGGAGTCTCTCATGGCATTATGTAGTTCTACCCTGGCTATGCTGTCGTAGGCGGCCTTAAAGTCTATGAATAGATGATATAATGGGATCTTAAATTCCAGACATTTTTCCACCGCCTGCCTAAGCGTGAATATCCAATCAATCGCTGATTTGCCTTGGATGAAGTACACTGATATTGACCAATGATGACTTTAGCGTATGGGGCTATTCGGACTTGTAGGATAGAGGATAGCATCTTATAAGCGGTACTCAGCAATGTTATATCCCTATAGTTGCTGCACACTGTGATACCTACCTTCTTATGTATGGAGCGAATTATTCGACGACGCCAATTTTCCGCCACCTCCTCTTGATCCCATACTTGCACCACGATGTCATGAATTGCGTGATGTAACGCTGGCCGTCCTTGTTTGATCGGCTCAGCTGGTATGCCATCAGCTCCGGGGGTTTATTTGATTTGAGCTGTTTTATGGCTTTTAACGTTTCCTCATTTTTTTTTTTTTTGTATTAGACTTTTCTCGGGAGAGGCGAACCTATAGCGCCGAGTGGGCGCCCCGAGGGTATGTTTAGGAGCCGAGCTCCAAACATGAGAGCAATATTCGAGTGCGGATCTAATTTGGGATTTATATAGGAGAAGAAGTTGGGCCGGAGTAAAATATTTCTTGGCTCTAAAAAGATAGCTCAGTTTTCCCGAGGCTGACCTGGCGATGCTCGACACGTGTTTATGTCACGATACATTCCCACAGACCATGACGCCGAGAGTTTTTCAAGCTTTCACCAGATTCGAGGGCCTGGCCATTCATCATCAGTTGTGGAACCGATGATCCACTTTTCTTTGTGAATGTTGTATATTGTGCTGCATTGAAGTCGACGAGATTGGCCCTTCCCCATTGCAGGACCCTATCTAGATCCTGATTCAGAGTCTACATCTCAGCTGATGCGATGCAGAAGCACCAATCGGCCGAACACTCGAAAAGGAGGAAACAAGCGTGCTATCATCCGAAAAACTGAACACTTTATTATCCGTTGTCTCCAACAAATCATTTATGTGAAGCCAAAGTAGAACCTTGGGGCACCCCCGAATTAACAGGATACAGATTCGAACACTCGCCGTCCACAACAACCCGGATCGCTCGATTCTCAAGGAAGCTCTTCGCCCAGTCGCAAAGCTGTTGGGAAAGTCCATATGAACGGAGTTTGCTAAGCAATGCCCCGTGCCAGACGCGGTCAAAAGTCTTGGAGATATCCAATGCGATCGCCCTTGACTCACCATGCCGTTCAATCGCAGATGTCCATATATCGGTTATAAGTGTCAAAAGGTCTCCCGTGGACCGCCTGCCACAGAATCCGTATTGACGGTCATTCAGAAGTCCGTTGCACTCCAAATACTTAACTAACTCTGTATTGATGACTTTTTCCATCACCTTAGATAAAATAGACAGTAATGCTATCGGACGGTAATTTTGTGGGAGACACTTTTTCCCCGTCTTTGGGATCGGCTGAACTCGAGCGATTTTCCAGCAGGCGGGAAAGGTCCTCCGTGCATAAGATAACCGGAAGAGTCTGCCAAGAACTGGCGATAGTTCTGGAGCACAGTTCTTAAGGACTATTGCTGGTATTCCGTTCGGGCCGGTTGCCTTCCTACAGTCCAGTTCACGTAGATTGCGTTGAATGTTACACGGGCGAAATCTCACATCCCGCATAGAAGACCGTATCGCCGCGATCACAAGTGGCTCCAAAAGACCGGGATCGTAGTTTGAATTCGCGGAAAATAAATTCACGGACACATTAGCTTTATCCTTTGAATTCGTGACTAACGTCCCGCTGTCTGTCACCAACGGGGGGGAGGGGGAGGGTGCGAAGTTACTGCTGACAGCTTTTGCCATTGACCAGAAGGAGCGCGACCCAGTTGGGCACCGAAGGAGCTTATTGATCACCCCGTCGTTGTAAGCTTTTTTCGCGGTATCAATCGCCTGGTTGCACGCGTTTCTGATTCTGACAAAATTCGTTCTGTTAACATCGGTGGGATTGGAGCGCCATTGCTTAAAAGCTCTATTTTTTGCCGCTGTAATCAGCTCGCACTTTTTGTCAAACCAAGGTTTATCAGACGAACTTCGTTTGATGGAATGTGGAATATACATCTTAGGCCGGTTATTCGCTTGATATGCAAGTGGTTGCGCGACAGATACCAAGCAGTGATTTGAGTTTCCCAGTGGCGCAGAAACTTCTACAGTATAAATACTCAGTTCGGATGTCAAAAACAGATCCAGGGTGTTCGCACAATCGCCTCGGGCATCCAGCACCGGCGTCGGCCCCTCCACGAGTTGAGTCAAGTTGTGGCTTACAGCAAACATCTCCGCCAGCCTCCCAGCCTCGTCAGTTCTGTTAGAATGTAACAACCAACCGGAATTGTGCACATTAAAATCGCCAAGGACAACAATTTCAGAAGCTGGTGGTTGATCTGTATCCAGTCGATGGTATGTGAAAGATGTTCGAAAAATGTCGCCGGTCGATCGTCATTCGGGGAGCGGTAAAGACAACAAAGGAATTTAACGGAATTCCTCAGCACGAACCTCAACCATATGATGTCCATATTATTGGGTTCCAAAGCCTCCATCCCCTGGCAAGCCAGATCGAACCGCGCGAAGACGCAGATTCCGCCCTTAAAACGGAATCTCGAATGCAAGTCGTATCCTGAGCAACGAAGATATGTTGAAGCAGTTGACGAATCGACCTGGGTCTCAGTTAGGGCAAGGATATCAGGTTTTATTATTTGCAAATATTGGTAGACGGCGTTTACATTCGTGTTGGTGAAACCGATGCCCCTGATGTTACAAAATGCCGTCACCAGTCTAGCGTGGGCAGAGCCTCGAGAATGAGGCCGGTTAAGCGACGACGAACCTCTTAAAGTTCCATTATTTATTATGATATCTGCAGGATGTTCCCCCTGACATAGTCCCACCGGAGATCCGAATGGGAGACTAGTTTACCTCCGGAATTCTTTATATCAGAAGGCACCATCATGACTTATCTCCGTGTCAGTCCGGGCCATCAGCCAAACATCCGAAACACCGTCGAAGATTTTTCTCGGCGATATCGCGGAATGTACAGCTGACAGGCTGGTATCTCACCTTGGGACCGACTACCACCTAACCAACCTTTTCTCGAACCGGTCCATCAGCCAAGCTCCGAAAGATGGTCAGGGATTTCTCCCGACCATTTCACGGAGCCTAAAGCTTGATGGGGTGGTATTTCACCGGGCGCACAGGGCGTTGGGACCCCGGCTACCACTCGGCCTTTAGTCGCCTCTTACGACAAGCCGGCCTAGCTGTGAGTATATACTAACGCCCTACTCACAGGGTGAGAGTAAGGTTGCTTGGTGGTGGCAATATTTGGTCTTGATCTTGCATTGGGGGAGCCTCCAATTCTTCTGTGAGCTGACCATTCAGTAATTAATTGAAGTGCTGTTCCCATCGCTGCAGAAACCCCTCAGGATCGGTGGTCAGATTACCCTCTTTATCCTTGCAGTAAGTGTGGCGTGGTGTGTACCGCGTCATACTGCGGATTATTTGGTAGGACTTCCGCCCCCGATGCAGACCTCGCTCTCTACTTTGCTCTATTTCACAGACAAGATTTTTTTCCCAGGCACTTTTCTTTTGTCTGTGGTATCTTTTTTCTCTGCATTGCCCTGTATGCAGCATTCGCCAGTCGCTAGTTTGCACTCATCATCAAACCAGTCGCTACGATCTCTACGACTACTGCCTAAGATGGAGTTGGCAGTACTAATGACAGTATTCTTAAGGCGTGTCCATTTTTCTTCTACGTCCGGCATCCTGGCCTCAGGATTACTCTCCTTCCATCAAGCTCTTCGAGGGCGAATCTTAACGCATGACCAAAGGTGTTACTGGTATTCTCATTGCGTACGACAGCCGTGTTGATTCGAACCTGTTCCGCGGATGCAAAACGTCTCCGTAAGGCAATCCACGCTCGGAAAACTATGCCAACAAGATAGTGATCCGAGTCGACGTGAAGGTTTATGAGGGTTATGTTCTTAAACTTGCCTCGCACGCGAAGAGTGCATAGCCTTTCGTTTATTGCATTAAAGCCGATAATGGCAGGCATCGGTTTTTGGCTGACTAGAAAGCCTACCCCGAGCACATGGTGTTTTGCATGAGAGCTGTAATAAATGTCATACTCGTTTCTTTGAATAACACCACTCCCCGTCCATCTTTTTTCTTGTAATGCTGTTATGTCAACCTTATATTTGGACAGGGCATCGGCTAGCTTCTGTGCAGCACGAGCTCTGTATAGTGAGCGGACGTACAATGAGCAAATTCTCAAATCGTATAGCCATTTTCGTTTCCGTGGTCGTCGTCGTGTATCCGGTCCATATCCGAGACTTGTTAAATTTGTCATAATATTTTGTTTTTCCGGGCAAGGTTATTAGCCTTGCTCCAACCTTTCTCGAGATGTCGCTGCTTGCATTGGTTCACTACTCGGCGGGCGTCAAAGCAGCTTTCCAGGGGTGTCACGTGGAGACTGCATGTCAACTTGGATTGAACAGGGACAAGCATCGTCCTGGCATTCGCCGGGTTGAAAGCAATCAGTGACTTTGCCCTGTATGTTCGCCCCCATCCTCCCACGTGTTTATTTTAGGTTTTAGGAAGTGATAATTGCACATACCATACATGTGAAGATATGCGTTGATCTGGAATTCTAAGGACTTGAATTCAATGTTCGAGAATTGAACGTTTGGTTCAATTTGCTTTACATTGAATTCAACGTTGATTTGGGGTATATGAATGGAGTGTAAGTGGGAGGGAAATGGTAGGACTTCGTAGGGCACTACACATTCTCCGAGAAAAGATGTAGAATGTAATGGAGGTGTTCCACCTCCGAAGATTCTTTAGCAGAATTAATTCCCATTGACGTATTTACTCGCCCACCGGTATGAATATTCTCCCGCTTTTCCAAAGGAAAGAAGGAAAATTCCTTTGTTGGAAGCAACTCCACCTTGATCCGGTCGATGGCTTGAGGATAATCTGTGATAATAAAAGGGAAGATCCCTGATTGTACTTCTTTAGGCACCAGAATTACCTCTTTCCGGATTACTATGGGGAGTCCAATCATCCTTCGTGAGCGTCCTGGCACTATAACCGGTCTGTTCAGAAAAATGTCTACCTCCGAAGGGTCTGATGGTAGGCGTACTACCAGCGCTTCCCCCTTCTTGTCGTCTTTCAGCTTGTTGGATGTTGCCTTGATGTTGGAGTAACTGGGGCTGGGTAAGTTTTCGCAGACCTTCTCGTGTGCGTAGGGATTCCGGGTGACTACCGACCGCGGTCTGGGTCTCCTTAGATCCCCTTGGTGCGGATTCCCGTTCGGCTGCCTTATGCCATGGCATCCTATGGATTATCCTCATCAGTCATGCAATATAACGTCGTTGGATTTGTTTTTCTGGAACGAAGTCATTGCTTTACGCTAACAACATTAGAGGAACTTAGGAACAATACCGAATTTCGCAAATTGCCAGCATCCACTCATTTCTCCCACTTCCATTTCAGTTATAAGAGAAAAAGTCCTAAATCACGCAATTAATAAAAGAAAAACTTCCTCCGCAAATAAACGTCCATGTAATGTTCCAAGGGGACAACTGCGGCCACTGGCACAACCTGTCCCGCGGACTGTCTTTATTGACGCCATACAAGGACGCGGTAAAACAAAATGTACTCCACCATTCAACAAAATACTTACAATATATTTATAAAAAACATAAAAAAACGTGAGGATTAGGTACTCTTGAGAATTTATGAAGTTGCATCTTCAATGATCTGTAGGATGATCCTTCGCTTGGGGTCGTAAGAGAAGCCGTTCTTCTTGAAAATGTCCGAATTATAGAACTCTTTAATATCGGCGATATTTAGCTCTTTGGCACGGTCCAGGAAGTCACGTTCCATGATTTCAACATGTGTTGCATTCGGGCCACCTTTGCAACGGAGGAAGGCGAGTTGATCCAATGTAAGTTGCCGTAGAATGAAGAACAGTAGATCGGAGTAGTCCTTCTGGTATGACAAAAATCTCTGGAATGTGTTGCGCATCTTTGTCATGATGCTGAACTTTTGTGCATCAATGAAGCTCTCGAGCATTATGCGAATTGCCATGTTGACGTCGGAGTCTTGGATGTTCTCGCGGAGGTGCATGCGGGCATGGGCTTCCGCCATTCTGATAACACTCTCGATATGACGCACTGTTATAGGCAGGGAACCGGTGGCATACGATTCCTGTCTGAGTTGTGAGTACATCTTTGCAATTTTATCTTCGTCAATATTCTGAAAGGAACGGTGGGTTAGCAATGTTGAAAAAGGTGCGGTCACTGCGACTTACCGTGAGTTTCGGCCGCACGTTCTCTTTGGCGTAAACGATGTATTGACGCAAAACTTCCTGTGGTATTTCGCTTACGTTAGTTTTCTGTGTCTCCTGAAGCGCATCTACTTTAGATGGATGATGTTTGATGTGGGAGCCCACGACGAACTTGGCCAATCGTTGATCATTGATGGCATCAAAATCATCTTTGACGACGCAGAGTATGTCGAAACGGGACAGAATTGGTTCTGAAAGGTTGACATTTTCCGAAAAGGTCATAGTGGTGTCGTAACGACCACCGATGGGATTGGCTGCGGCGATAACCGTACAACGAGCTTGTAGGGATGTGACAATACCCGCCTTTGAAATAGATATCGACTGCTGTTCCATAGCTTCATGGATCGATGTGCGATCTTGGTCGTTCATCTTGTCGAATTCATCAATTAAACAAACGCCTTGATCGGCGAGAACTAGGGCGCCTGCTTCTAGGGTCCATTCCTTGGAAACTGGATTACGTCGTACGTAGGCCGTCAGACCAACAGCACTGGCGCCTTGTCCAGTTGTGAAAACTGCCCGTGGAGCTATTTTTTCTGTATATTTGAGGAACTGTGACTTCGCGGTACCTGGATCGCCGCAGATCAATAGATTGATGTCACCTCGAATCTTGTGCTTGTCACCGGGATTCTTTGGCTCCCCACCGAATAGAGCCAATGCTAGCGCACGCTTTATAGACTCATGACCATAAATTGATGGCGCCATGCTGGCGAAAATGCGATCTGCAATCTTCGGATCCTTACTTAATTTTTGTATGGCGGTGATGTCTTCGTCCGTCAGTGATTGGACCACTTGCTTACTATCTTTGACCTCAACATAGTTGGCAATTATAACGGTGGCAAACACAGGAAAGCCTTGATCAGTATTGAGTGATCCATCGTAGTTATTGGTGTAGATTCCTGTGACTTCGATCTCATCGCCGGGTTTACACATGTCGCACAAATCAGACAGCATAATTACGTCCTTACTCCGTGGAATGCGCCCAGCGGGGATACGTCCAGGTGATTCCTGAAGCGTGATTTTTTGATAGTTCCTATATAACGTTTGTTCCATGTTAATCGAGAAAGGTCCCATGCTTTGGCACTCTGGACAAGAGCCTGGCTTAACTTCTGCATTCTGTGATTGTACGAATGGTCCCAGGACATAACCACATTTCACGCAGTCATATTTTATCACTGACAATTGTGGCATGACACCGGTTGTTGCGGCAACTACGCCTAATGTCCGCACTAGCTGATTTAAATGCAGGTTTCTGAAAGTTCGGATTTCTTCAATCAAGGGCAGTTCCGTGATCCTCACATGAATCTCAGTAGTTACCCGCTCATAAGTGGGGAAGATATTCAACACCATGTCCTTGGCGACACTATCGAATATTTCCAGCACTTGAAATGGTGCTTCGGGTAGAAAGTACGCCAAAATATGTTCCGCATTTACCAGATCACTATACGATACGGTGAAAGAGGATTGATTCTGTTCACACATGCGCCGAATACTGTCCTTGTACGTATGCTGACCGCGTTCGTCAACGAACGTCCGCAGGAAGTTCTGGAAACGATTGATGATTTCTGTCCGAGGACCTAACATCGATACCCATTCCTTGATAGAATGACCTTTAGTATCTTCCAGATTTTCAATCGATTCAACCATAGGTGTCTTTGCAATCTCTCCTGCGGCTGCCTTCTCAGCAGCTCGGCGTTTTGCCTTCGGAGCCCCATCATCGTCATCAAACACCAAATTTCGATCATCACGATGTATACCAATGACACGATCGCGACGATCCATTTCCGCTTCAGCAGCGAGACGATCCCTTTGTGAGAGTTCACTGTGTTCCTCATCGTCTAGCTGATCTGGATCGTAGTGATCTAATTCCGGCATTGGACGATAATCCCTCTCCATGTTGTCACCAAACAATTCTTCGCCCTCCTCCTCCTCATCGGGAATTCTAAGTTCATCCATGAATTCGTCTTCATTTTCAAACGGCTCGAATTCTTCAACTGGCGAAGTTGCTCCCGAAGCCGACGTTCGACGATCGCGTCCATATTCATGCGTCGTAGACAGTGGAGAACTCAATGGACCCTACAGTGAATCACAGGTTTTTATTTATATTGATTGTATATTGCTGTTACTGAATATTGAATTGCTTACCGACATAACATATATCTAACACTGTCAAATAAATAATACTAAATGTTATTCTAACTGGATTAGCTTCCTTTTAACAAGAATCCAAGTGATTTGTATTATAGCAGCGTGATTCTTCCTAGTTTGAACGACAGCTTGTTTTGGCGGCAAGCCCAACGATTTGATGGTTGACATAGGCATTTGTGAAATGTCACAGATGGCACCAGTGTTGGTAGAAAGTAATCAGTTAGCAATAAACTGTTCACTGGTTTTGGCATTTAATAAATAAATCTTTCATACATTTTATTTTGTTGTTATTTGTTGTTGCGCGTTCATAATTTGTCTGGTATTTTGATGTAGGTAGTTAATATATATTATTATTATTGTTATAATTGTTAACATATTTATTGTAAGAATTAAAATGATTGATAGTTGTTTATTAAAATTATTACTGTGGTAATTATTAGCATTTTTGTTGTCATAATTACTGAAATTATTGTGACTGATAGTGTAGCGAGCTTAAGGTTCGCTGGAATAATTATTTTAATAAATAAGAGCCGTTAAATCGATTTTCTTTGCAAACACTTTATTAGTCTGTTAATAACGACCGTTACTTTTACCGTACACTTAACGATTTCTTTACTTATCGCTTTCTTACTAATCGCTTGCTTACTCTGCTTACTTCTTACTTATCTTCCCGATCTGCGTTCGATGTATTTATACCGTTTTTCCTCATTCTGATTTGGTGTTTCGTTTCCGTTCGTTCCATGGCCTCGAATTTTCTATTGCTCATAGTCTCCAGTTTTCCAGTACTTTCTAGAATATTCTAGTACTTTGTTTCGGACTTTCTAGAATATTCTAATACTGATTGTGATATGCGGCACAATATTATTATCTGTACAATTAATTAAATTATTATTGTATTAGTTATTAAATTATTACTGCTATTATTGTTATTATTGCTAACATCATTTTTGCAAGAATTTAAATTCTTGCATGTAATTTTATTAAAATTATTATTGTTAAAGTTATTCAAATCATTACTGTCATAATTACTAAAATTATTATTGTTATAATTATTATCCAGAAGATGGGAGCGAACATACGGGGCAAAGTCCCTGATTGCTTTCAACCAGCCGAGGGCTAGGACGATCCTTGTCCCTGTTCAATCCAAGTTGACATGCAGTCTCCACGTGACACCCCTGGATAGCTACTTTACCCACCAAGTAATGAACCAATGCATTCAGCGACATCCTGAGAAAGGTTGTCGCAAGGCTAATAGCCTTACCTGGAAAACAAATTATTATGGCAAATTTATCAAGCCTCGGATATGGACTGGATACCCGACGACGACCATTCTCTTTGGTGCTGACAAACTCACCACCGAATTGAGGGTGAATCAGAAGTCAGATTCAAACCCTCGAGGAGTCGCTTTCCATCACCCGACCGAGCCGGTCGGTTCTTCTCCCGCTTCCCGTAGAGCTGTGGGACGCGTATATAATTCAACCGGAGTCGAGTTAGTGTAGATTATTTTCAGAACAAACCCTTACCATTGTCGTATTCCAAACGCCGTGCTTCCTCATTTCGATCGAGGGAAGAGCGTGGAACGTATTTTAATAAAAACGCGGATAAACAATATTTAACACAAAGACTGATTTTATTTAATACTATAAAGAACAAACAAAGATTTAACGTACCCAACAGAACGTCCGCACACGTCTGTGGTTTTTTTAATTTATTTCTTTTATTTTTATTTTTCCAAATTTATTTTGTACTATTTTAAACGCGACCTTCTTTGTTGGAAGTCTAATTCTAACTGAAAACATTTTCTATTTCATCCTGTATGAACGAAATTCATCTGTTACCCTTAGTTACGTCTTGTTAACAGAAAACTATTGCAAACTATCGCAGCTGCTTATGTATTTTGGCTAACGGTAATTGTGTGAAATGTTGTTATGTAAAGGATAGTTTCAAATTGATTTTGTATGTGCATGTTATGTAGATATTTGAAGTTAAAGGTTTAAAATGTATTTCTAATGTAATGGATATGTGGAAATATGGATATTGATTGAATTATGGATATTGATTGAATTTAATTGTTATTTATTACCGATTAAGAAATGTATTAAAATGAAAAGGGATTTTCTCAATATGCAAATATATTGTCACAAATTCAAAACCGATACACTTGTCAACCGTTAGCGTGACCTCATGGCGTTGCACCGAGCCTTAAGCCAACTAATACGACATCAACACATCGATTCTGGAGCCATCTAGAGGAATACTGGAGAATACACAAAACTGGCGAAAACGTCAGAAGCAGACGGAACCAGGAGAGAACACGTGCAAGCACCAAGAAAAAGTAGAGCTATAGGAGACGAGGGATTGAGGAATTTAACGGAGCAAAAAGAGGTTGTCCTTGAACATTGAAGCACTCTTGCGATCCAGTGGTCGAACTCGCGTAAAAAGAACGGATAGTTTTAAACTGGATAGTTTAACGGTCATGTTCGAAGTAAAAACGTAACAATTGGTGTCAGAAGTGGGATCGCGGAGTGATCGTGGACAATGGTAAAGTTTGTCGACCTAAGAATACCTCAATTGAGAGATGAATTGGAATCTCGACGATTGCCCAGAACAGGACAAAAGGCGGAACTGCAAGCACGATTGCGGAAGGCTCTGGAGTATGAGGGCATCGAAGTCGAAACCTATGAATTTTACCAAGGTGCTACGGGACCTTCATCCGAGGTCAAGAAGCAGTTGATGGAACCCCAACCAACTCTGGCATTCGACATGAACGTGCTTCTACAAGCAATGGCACAACAATTGGCGGAACAGTCTTCACGTATGGAAAATCAAATGGCGGAACAGTCCTCACGCATGGAGAATCAGTTGACGGAACGCATAGAGAAGCAGCTGGCGGAGCAGTCCTCATGGATGAAGAGCCAGTTGGCAGAACACACTTCACAAGTTAAGGACCAACTAGCGCACATCGAAGGAAATGCCGCTAAGTTGCGGGCGAGGCAGGACCAAATGTAAGGCGAACTACATCACTTGGAATCGAGACTTAGGGAGTTGGATATTCATGTGCGTAAAAGACAGTCAAGCGAACGTTACGACTGTCAATGCGATGAAACTTGAGGCCCCAACCTTTGATGGAACTGTGCCGTTTAGTGGTTTTTAAACTAGAGTTCGAGACGACAGCACAAACTAATCATTGGACAAGGACGGACAGAGTGGCAGCGTTGGTGGTATCGATGAAAGGCCCAGCCGCCGATGTGCTACAAACTCTTCCTGCAAGTAATCGTAGCAATTATGACGCAATAATGGCTGCGATTGAACGGCGTTACGGTAGCGATCATAGGAAGCAGATGTTCCAGATAGAGTTGATGAACCGCCACCAAAAAGCAAACGAGCCGTTACAAGAATATGCAATGGAGATAGAACGGCTCGCGCACTTGGCAAGCGCAGATGCACCCGCGGAGGTAATCGAAATACTCAAAACCCAGGCGTTCGTCAATGGTTTGAAGGATGCAGATACAAACCGAGCAACGTACTCTACGCCGAAAAGGACATTCGCGGAAACAGTGTCGTTTGCATTAACACAGGAAACAGTCAGTCTGTTAAGCAAACCAGTGCATAGAGTCCATAGCGTGGAAGTGGAACCGAACGAATCCCTGGAGAAAAGTGTGAGGGATCTCATAAAGACTATGACTCAAATGATGTCAACCGGACGCAAGGGCTCCGACGGGAAATGTTATAATTGCGGAAAAGCTGGGCACTTTCATGGGATTGTGATGCACCACGCAAGGGAAAAGAGAATGGAGGAAAGCGAGGACCAGAAAACGCTCGTGGTTCCTCTGGAGAAAACCCATCGTTAAACTAAAAAGGACCAGCTCAAAGGGGCAAAAGCTGGTTCCCAAAACGGACTGCCCCACTATCCCCGTTTCACAAATAAGTCGGAGCAACAATAATCTAAACGTGAGTGGAGCTGTGAATGGACGACCGCTGATCTTAACTCTGGATACAGGCGCAACCCATTCCACCATGAGATCGGACCTGGTAGGAGATGATGTCGAACCGTTGAATGGTTGTAGGCTGCAGAACTATGACTGCGAGATACAACACCGAAAAGGAGGACATCATGGAAACGCCGATGCACTCTCTCGACGCCCATGTGCAGTGGAGTGTAAACATTGCTCAAAGGCTGAACGATGTGAAGGGATAGTCGACATCCGCTTATTGAGTCTCGGACCTGATGCAGAATGGGGCTCCAGTGCTATGAGAAAAAGCCAACTGGACGATGCCGATTTGGTCAAGATCCTGAAAGCAAAAGAGTTGAATAAAAGACCAGCAAAGGAAGGAATGTCATCGGAAAGTCCAGTGGCCAAGGCGTATTGGGCGCAATGGGACAGCCTGAAATGAATAGACGGAGTATTACATCGCCAATGGGAAAGCAATGATGGTAGATACACCTCCGATTTAATTGTCCTACCAAAATCAAGGATAGCAGCCGTGTTGGAAGAATTCCATAATGGACCAAGCGGAGGACACCCCGGCGTTGCAAAAACCCTGGAGAAAATAAAACAACGGTTTTACTGGGTGAATGGTCGGAATTCAGTTGCTAACTGGATTAAAAATTGCACACAATGTATGGCGGCCAAGGGCCCAAAAGTCAAAAGCAGAGGGAAGTTACAGCAGTATAATGCCGGAGCGCCATTTGAGCGCATCGCAGTGGATGTAGCTGGCCCTTTCCCTACTAGTGACTCCGGCAACAAATATGTACTCGTGGTGATGGACTATTTCAGTAAGTGGCCCGAAGTGTATACGATACCAAACCAGGAGGCTAAAACTGTAGCCGAAGCTTTCGTGCAGAATTGGGTCACGCGATTTGGAGTACCGATCGAGTTACATTCGGATCAAGGGAGGAATTTCGAGTCTGCTATCTTCCAAGAAATATGCTCACTGCTGGGCATCAAAAGGACACGGACGACAGCTCTGCACCCACAGTCGGATGGAATGGTTGAGAGGTTCAACCGTACGCTCGAGGAACATTTGCGAAAAGTTGTCGACAAATGTCAGCGTGGTTGGGACAAGCACATCCAAATGTTCTTAATGGAATACCGATCAGCAGTACATGACACTACCGGACACCCACCTGCACACATCATCTTTGGTACAGACTTGAGGCTCCCATCGGACCTTAAATTCGGTAGCAACGGTGCCACTATTAAAGCCGGAGGTAGCTACTGGGAGGTGCTCCAATCCGAGATGGACGAAATACACCGTCTCGTGAGGCAACGGACGCGGTTGATGAGCAACAAGATGAAGGATCGGTATGATCGAGCCATGAATTCCGAGGGATTCCAAGAAGGCGATTTAGTACTATTATACAACCCCCAACGGAGGAAGGGTCTGTCCCCAAAACTGCAGACATCGTGTGAAGGCCCATATAAAGTCTTAAAGCGACTAAACGATGTGGTGTATCGCATACGGAAGAGGCAAGGGAAGATAAAAGTTGTGCATATGGAGAGACTATCCCCATTGGGATCATGGAATTTGGAGTCTGATCGGGAAGATCAGACTTAAGTGGGGGGTAGTGTCACAAATTCAAAACCGACACACTTGTCAACCGTTAGCGTGACCTCATGGCGTTGCACCGAGCCTTAAGCCAACTAATACGACATCAACACACCGATTCTAGAGCCATCTAGAGGAATACTGGAGAATACACAAAACTGGCGAAAACGTCAGAAGCAGACGGAACCAGGAGAGAACACGTGCAAGCACCAAGAAAAAGTAGAGCTATAGGAGACGAGGGATTGAGGAATTTAACGGAGCAAAAAGAGGTTGTCCTTGAACATTGAAGCACTCTTGTCATCCAGTGGTCGAACTCGCGTAAAAAGAACGGATAGTTTTAAACTGGATAGTTTAACGGTCGTGTGCGAAGTAAAAACGTAACAATATTGATACTATGGAATGGGATTGATATACAAATGTAGGAACTATGTAAATTGAATTGATGGGAAATTGATTTAGGATTAAAAAGATATTAACGGATCATAAAGTGTATAAATGTATATTTTGGGAAATTATGTTGAAATGGATATGTTTAGGGTTGAGGTTTGGATTATTGGAAGACAGTAGGACTGCGGAGTACTACACCGTGTTGTGAATTCAAAAGACAAATTAAACCAAACTTATGGTTAAACCCTTAAACCGTGTTGTGTATTCAAAAGTTATAATAAATCGAGTGCATGTTGTACAAGTTTTAGAGTTAAGACGAACATGGTTATTCTAGATCCAATAATAAACACTAAATTATAATAACTACCACAACATAGTGCGTTTTAATGCAAACAATTTTTAGTGAAAAATTTTCAGTGAACGTTGGCATACATGTTACTGAGTTTAAAGTTCCTGGGTGTTAGCTTTCATCTTTTGCCGTTCGTGGACAATTTTGGTGCTCGCATCTGCTGCGATATTCGACGGAACTATTGACGATGGGGGTGGAATTGAACCCCGTGCCGTACGCCGGCATACATACTTCCTACCCCACAATTACAGCTGTCATGCAAAACACCATGTGTTCGGGGTAGGCTTTCTAGTCAGCCAAAAACTGAAGCCTGCCATTATCGGCTTTAATGCAATAAATGAAAGGCTATTCACTTTTCGCGTGCGAGGCAAGTTTAAGAACATAAGCCTTATAAACGTTCACGCACCTACAGAGGATTCCCTGACGACGAAAAGGAAGAATTCTACGAGAACGTCGAACGGGCCCACAATGCATGCCCAAGATACGATGTAAAAATCGTTCTTGGTGATTTGAATGCCAAAATAGGTCGGGAGTCGGTTTTCAGACACTACACAGCTTCCCATAGTTTGCATGAGAACACTAATGACAATGGACTACGAGTCATCGAACTGGCAGCATCAAAAAACTTGGTCGTTGCGAGTACCAGGTTTCCGCGTAAAGATACCCACAAAGCCACCTTGGTATTACTGATGGAGCCACTCGCAACCAAATTGACCACGTGTTGATAGATTGCCGCCACTCTTCGAGCCTGATGACGGTACGGACTTACCGGGGTGCCAACATCGACTCGGATCACTATCTTGTTGGTACAGTTTTCCGAGTGCGGATTGCCTTACGGTGACGTATTGCATCCACGGATCAGGTTCGAATCAACACGGCTGCCTTACGCAATGAGAATACCAGTAACACCTTTGGTCATGCGTTAAGACTCGCCCTCGAAGAGCTCGACGGAGGGAGAGTAAGTCCTGGAACCAGAATGCCGGGCGTAGAAGAGAAATGGTCACGCCTTAAGAATACAGTCATTAGTACTGCCAACTCCATCTTAGGCAGTAGTCGTAAAGATCGGAGCGACTGGTTTGATGATGAGTGCAAACTAGCGACCGAACGTAAGAATGCTGCATACCGGGCAATGCAGCAGTCTCATAGGTCGCGGGTACGCGGAGAGAAATACAAAGAGCTCAGAACATCTGAAAAAAGACTTCACAGATAAAATAAAAATGCCTGGGAAAAAAATCTTGTAAGTGAAATAGAGGAAAGTAGAGAGCGAGGTCCGCACCATGCGCGGAAGTTCTACCAAATAATCCGCAGTATGACGCGGTACACACCACACTGCACTTACTGCAAGGATAAAAAGAGTAATCTGATCACCGATCCTGAAGGCATTCTGGAGCGATGGGAAGTGCACTTCAATGAATTACTGAATGGTGAGCTCACAGAAGAATTGGAGGCTCCACCAATGCACGATCAAGACCAAATGCTGCCGCCACCAAGCATTGAGGAAACAGTAAAATCCATGAGACAGCTCAAATCGAATAAAGCCCCCGGAACTGATGGCATACCAGCTGAGCTGATCAAACAAGGAGGGACAGCGTTACATCACGCAATTCATGAGATCATGGTGCACGTATGGGAGCAAGAGGTGATGCCGGAAGATTGGCGTCGCGGTATAATTTGCCCCATACATAAGAAAGGAGATATCACACTGCGCAGCAACTACAGGGGTATGACATTGCTGAGTAACGCCTATAAGATACTCTCCACTACCCTACAAGATCGGATAGCCGCATTATTGGTCAATATCAGTGTGGCTTTATCCCAGGCAAATCAGCGATTGATCAGATATTCACCCTTAGGCAGGCGATGGACAAATGTCTGGAATTAAAGATCCCATTATATCATCTATTCCTAGATTTTAAGGTCGCGTACGACAGCATAGAACTATATAATGCCATGATAGAGTTCGGCATTCCAAACAAATTGATACAACTTTGTAGGTTGACCATGACCAACGTAACTACTCAAGTAGAAATAGCGGGATTGCTGTCCAAACCAATAAACATCTTTAATGGACTCCGACAAGGGGACGGTCTGGCCTGCCTCCCCTTCAACCTGGCGTTGGAGAAAGCAATCCGCGACTCTGGTGTTACAACTAGAGGGACTATTATCACCAAGTCCAGCCAGATACTTGCCTACGCAGATGACATCGACATCATCGATAGAACCGAATCTGTTGTACAGGAATCCTTCACCCAGATCGAGCAGGCGGCACAACAACTGGGATTGCGCATTAATTAGGGAAAACTAAGTACATAGTGGCAACTTCTGCGAAGAGAAGACCTAACGTTGGTCAAACTATCAGGGTACTGGAGCACGAATTTGATGTAGTGCAATCCTTTAACTACCTTGGGTCAATAGTATCAGCCGATAACAATATGGAAGAAGAAATATGCGAACGGCTGATTAAATCCAACAAAATCTACTATGGCCTATCAAGGCTCTTTAAATCCCGAAATTTATCTAGAACATCCAAGCTACTACTGTACAAGACCATGGTCTTACCAGTACTCATGTATGGACCCGAGAACTGGGTGCTCAATAAAAGGCACTCTGAACTCTTAGCCGCGTTCGAGAGGAAGATCTTAAGGAGAATTGTTGGCCCCGTATGCAGGGGAGGACGATTCCGGAGACGCTACAACCATGAGTTGTACGCAATCTACCTTGAAGCTAATGTTTTAAAGAAAATCAAGCTCGGTAGACTCCGGTGGGCAGGACACCTAGCTCGAATGAGCGAAGAGGAGCCTGCCCGGAGATTCCTTAGTGGCAGGATGTATGGAAGGAGACAGTGCGGCAGACCTTGTCTGCGATGGAGGGATGGCCTAGACCAGGACGCCCAGAGCCTGGGAGTGCCAAGCTGGATGACATCGGCTCGACATCGGGACCGGTGGAGAGATTTTTTAAATAAGGTCAAGACCGGATCCCGGTTGTAGTGCCAATGATGATGATGATATCATTATTTTCGGCTGCGATATTTACAGGTAATTGTTTCTACATTGGGGAAGATGTTGAAAATAACTGCCGTCTTTGCGCAGGTACCTGCGGTGATCTTTGCGACGGAAAAACCGAATTACAGCTGGCTCCAGAGGAGATTACCAGTATTGTCCAATGCTTGGCCGCGTGGCGTTTTAGTAATGTTTGCCGCGTTGGTTAATGAATTTTTCAGCTAATGCATTCCAACGAATTCGTTTCAGAAAAATGTTATTTTTCTGTCGCCATGTAGGCACAAGAAGTTTGGTGAAACATGCAACCCACGTGTAAGAGAGCACTTGCGTTTGAGGACGAAAGTATGCATGGGCGAACTAAGGGATTTACTTTAAAGTGTTTTGTGCGGTTCGTAGAATACATCAATGGGGAGTGTCAACCAATCCCGGACGTAGGAAGCAGTTTTTCGTTCAACCAGGAACCAAAGGAATATCATCAACCCCAGCAAGAAACCGGACGAGCATCCTCTATATCATAATATATGGATAACTATGGATTAAAAGAAAGCTGCCGCCCACGCCCCTATCAAGTCAAACCCGGGGTAAGTTTTGTGATAACGGTAAATATTTAAATTGATTGCAAAAGATAAATGCAACAGCTTGAACAGCTAGAATCACTCCTGGAGCTGCGTCATTTTAACCAGAAAGAAAGGAAATCTATCCTGGACATCTGCCGCACTTATAATAACATTTTTCTACTCGGGGGCGACTACCTCACATATACTGACGCCATAGCACATCAAATTATCACGGAGGAAGATAAGACACCTCTCTATACAAAACCATATCACCTCCCAGATAGCTAAAGCAGGAAATTCACAAACAGGTGAATGAAATGCTTCAGGATGGAGTGGTACAAAAAAATTTCAGACCCTGGATTTCCCAAGAAACTCTCCAAGGAATCGAATGTTTCGTTTTTCTCATTTCATTTTTACGCTCTAAGCTAAACATTACATAGCTATTGTATAATTTGCCTTTCGGCGACAGGACTTTGTTTGTGGCTGTATTTATGACTATTTGTATGACAAAGAAAAATTATGAAAACTTAGTGTCGATTTTATTTTTTGTTTTTTCTTAAAATTCAATTTCTATTTTTTTGTAACTTTATTTAAAAGAACTTAACTTAAATCTTATACTACCCTAATTCTATAAAAGCTAAGTCTATGTAAGCTTGCTGATGATACTGTTATTCTACCGACATTGGTATCCAGGTCTTTATTTGCCATTCAACCACCAGAACTGTTGACACTGTCTAATACTATCGTCCCGGTCTCTGTGGTAGATAGCCCTACTGGAGCGGAAGAGCTCTTCTTCGGTGCGCGTGTCATCCCGGACGTAGCACAATCGCCCGTCTGCGGATGATTTACTTACATGATAGATCAGCGGAATTCCGGATTTATATTGTATAAGCCCTTTCATGTCCAAATCAAGAAACGTCTCTGGTGGAACAAAGCCGTTGCGACACACGCTCTCATAGTACAGAGTGTTTGGATAATAAGTCCCGCAAAATTAGGTAATTGGACAAGCTTATTGCGCTCATAATATGTCCTCTGATTAATTTGATCATAAAATTATCCACCCACATTCATTATATAAAGTCTCATTTGAGTAATTATTTTTGTAGTCCGATTCCGGTGTTCGATATAATCTGAGACAAGTTCTGAGACACTTCTGTAGGGTTATATTTGTATATATTGTTCTTCTTACCTCGGTTCCGGGTCTTTTGGCCTTGTGTCCAAGATGAAAATAGGAGATTTAATTAGTTTTTATTTTATTTATTTTAATCATTGTGGCCGTTCTGGCCTCCGGATCCAAACTGATCTCGAATCCAAAATGCACTCGCCTTTTATACTCTGTGGCAACAGAGATTTGTTAAAAATATTACTTAAAAATTCCAAGAAGCCCAAACAAAATTGTGTGTGCTTCAATTGGAATAGGATTCCCGGAAGTGTACACGAACTCTATCTGAACTAATTCCCGGAAGGAGAAATCATGAAATGCATTTAGTATTACGCATTTCATAATTTCAAATTATAGGGAATTGAATCAATGCACGACAAATGGACTTTCGTTTAATTTTGTCGCGCATATGATTCAATTGGATCGGGATGTAAGGTACTTGGAAATTGAATCAATGCGCAACAAATTAACTTGTGGTTTAAATCTATCGCGCATATGATTCAATTGGAATTATGAGTAAGGGTAAGGTATTCGGGAATTGAATCAATGTGCGGCAAACTAACTTTTGGTTTAACCTGTCGCTCATATGATTCACGTGGATTGGGATTATAGGTACGTGGGAGAGAGTAGTGATTTAGGATCACTACATTCCTCCCCCCTTTAGAAAAGAAAATTAATCTGGAAGAGGTTAATTTTCTAGAATGAGCAAGGGGCGGTGGCATTTTGAATTCGTGATAGTTTACATGTTTGTTCCAGTTTAACATTAATTGTATTGATTCCTTATGTAGTTTAACATTATTAATGATAGTTTGTTCTCTTAAAATTATTCATTAAGAATTTCAATTATTATTTATTTCTGTAATTACTTAAAGTTTTCATTATAAAGATACGTTATGTTTCTTATATATACTTAAGGATATAGTACATTAATATTTATTACTATATATTTTTTTTTTTGTTAGTAATGCTAGATTTATTTGGTAATTAACATAAGGGTATCTTTCTTATCCATTTATTTTTGGATGTAGTTTTAATTAATTTGGTTAATCTTGTTTACAGATTTTATTAAAAAATGAAAGTAAATTTTAAAGTAAATAAGTTTCAAATTAAGATACAAAGGATCAAAGTAAATGTTCTCATTTTGATTTTTTATTAATAATGAAGAGTTATTTTTCTACTATATAATACTTAAGTCATTAATATTAACTTTTTTTTTTTTTTTTTTTGTTGTTGTTGTTAATCATTTAATGCTAGATTAATAAAAGTGTATTTATATTTAAAAACGTCTTACACTAGTAATACATGTTGCCTATGCGTAAATATAGGTATATCTTGTAATAATTTTTTTTTTTTTTTTGTATTATATGTTTTTGTTTCAGTTTGATATTTAGTGTTTTCTTAATGCTCATATTTTTCATATTTTTAAGTTAGGTCTAGTTAGGATTTATATATATATTTTTTCAAATAGTTATTTACAATTTTGTGTTTATAAATTGTCTTCCTCATTGGGGTCAATGTTTGTTTTGTTTTATTTGTATGTGATTTCTTTTTTGTATTTCATTTCACCACTTTTTTTGTTGTTGCCCTTTTTGTCTATATTGTGTGTCCATTAGTATTTTTAAGTGATAAAATATCGAACTATAATACACCCTGAGGATAGTATATGTCTGGGGTTGATAGTGGAAAGGAAGGTGAAACTGGGGCGAAGATCAGAACTAATCAACCTTGGAATACGATTTCAGCCTCCTATTGCTTATTACCATTGACTTCTGACCAATTTTGATGGTCGGATTGTTTGGCTCAGTTATTCCTGTAATGAGGAAAGGGCCCTTCCAGATGGGTGTTTCTTTGTCCTTGCGGTTTTTATACCTTACTAACACCCTGGTTCCCACTTGAAACGATTGCGGTTTCGTTTCACTTCCGCAGCATGCGGTTGCCTTCGAAGAACGGCATTCCTTGCATTGCTTTTTATATTTCCGAATGTCGGAGAGCATGGACGGCCACCAGTATCTTTGTCGTATTTTATTATACGACTTGGTGATGCTCACATGTTCACCGGAAGGGGAATTGTGATAAACCCTGAGTATCGTCGCGATCTCATCGAGGTTTATTATTTTTTCGGGTGTGTTGGGCTTTTGCAAAAAATTTGTATTTTGAGAGGAGCTGGGGCACTGTGGATTAGCTGACGAAGTGTCAGTTATTTGATTAATACTTTTGATGTTACCACTTAGCTCCATGGGGTTCCTCTTTTTATGGTTAAGATTTAACCTGAATATTTTGCACTTACCTTGGGCTTGCTCCTGTTTCCCCTTAGCGTATTTATTTTCAGGTGCCTTTTTCTCGACGTGTGAGAACTTTATTGGCACACTAAATACTTTGGGGTTTATTTCCGTGCGAGGAAAAGTGACGCGTTGTTTGGGGCCTTCCACATTGCAATATTTAGACAAAAAGTTATTTCCAAGCAGACCGTCTTCTGGTAGACCGGGCATACTGCTCACTACTTGGAACTTGCATGGGAGTTTAGACTTACCTTTTAACTGGAAGTTGACCTTGCAGCTTCCCAAGGTCCTAATGCTTCCGAACGGCGTCTCTAAAGTGCAAGCCTCTTGATGATTTATTTTGGCCTCTGATTTTCTAAGGCAATTTTTGTTAATCAGGCTTACTTCCGCACCGGTGTCTACTACTAGTGTTGTGTTTTTGTTAACACCTACATCTATTGGTAGTTGGACGGTGGGGATGCTGGTTATCGGCGAGAGGGGGGTCCTTACATGGTAAGTCCTTTTTGCCACCGAGGGTTTTGAGCTTCTTCGTTTTGGGCTCGAAGTGGGGGAATTCTTTGCAGGTTGGCATTGAACTCGCGACTCCCATTTCAGCTTTTGCTGACAGGTTCCTAGATTGTGACCTTGTTGGCCACAGAAGTCGCAAGTCTGCCTTATGTGCAGAACTCTTTTTACCTCCCTTAATCGCCGGCAATCACGGATATCGTGATTTAATTGCTGGCAGTGTGTGCAAAAGGGTGTGTTTTTCCTTTTGACACAATCCTCATAGACATGCCCCCTTTTATTGCAATAACTGCAGGTTATTCTGCTGAGGGGGGCATCGTGTGTCAATGATATGTTGGGAGGGACTGATTCCATTACCCCTTCGGTTCCCCTGTATGTTTGGCCGGCTGGCGGTATTTGCGCCTGAAGTTGCGAAGTTCCCTGTGCTATGGTTTGGATGTGTGGCAACCCTTCTATATTTGGAATATTGGGCTTTATTTGAGTTAGAGTTTGTCCCAGCTGGGTACCTACAGTCGGTTTATAGGCTTCTGAAGGTGCTGTTGGTGTATAAGGCGAAGGAGAGTTAAATAAAACCTGCGAAGAGATTAATGGCAGCTGAGGTTGTTGGATTTGTTCCAATTCTAATGTTTTTTCCATTAAGGAATCTATTGGTACATCGCCCATCAGTAATAAAAATTGTCGATGGTACGGATTTATCAACCCCTTTTTGTAGATGCTTTTTGCAAAGTCATCTAATTGTATCTTTACGGCCTCAGACAATATGGGACCGTATTTTAGTTCCGCGGCTTTCTTACATTCCCTTAACGACTTCTTTAGTCGTAATTGGAATAGGATAATTGCTTCTGCCGGATTTTGTCGAGTAGCTAATAGCTTATTTACCAGGTCCTGATAGTTTTCTACTGGTAAATAAACCTTTCTTAGCAAATCCTCGGCTTCCTGAAAAGATGCGAACGGAGTGGACGCGAATAAGGCAGAAGCTTCACCCCGTAGCCTAGTAGGGAATATTTGTAAGAAAGCCCCGTGTTCTTCAGTCCTGAGGCAGTTTAAAACCCTCTTGCAGCAATCCAAAAAGGTTTCCAATTCTGCACCTATATGCGGATTTGGTTCCCCGGAGAAGATGGGGATTAGCTGTGCTGACAGCTTCGCAACCTTTGTGTAATCAATGGCCATTGTTTCAAAGGTTGCGAGATCCGTTTGGTGCTGAGGAGCTGAAATTTCTGATAGGTTTGGACTGGGGTCGCGAGTTTTGATCGGAGGGGTTACTTCGATTATTGTTCCGCTGCGAAGTTTCTTGGATGAAGGAGGTACAGGGTCGTGGGGCGTGCTAGGGCTTGAGGTGGTTTCTTGTTCCATAGACCGACAGAGAATAATATAATAATAGTAACAATATAAACTGGAGAGAGGGATACAGGTATATGGGTTTCAGGTGTTTGCTATCCCAAGGGCGAGTGTTAAGATTATTATTTTTGTTTAGAAATTCTTCCCTAGGATAGGCAGGTGCACAATATAGACAGACAGACAACTAGGGATATACGTTTTACAAGGTTGATTGGTAGTTTTGGGATTATTTTAGAATAGCTTAATGATAAGGTAAATATATGTTGTCATTTATGATTAATTATAAGGAACATGGTAAACTATACTCAATCAAAGCAAATTATTCCTATTAAAAAGAAAAATAAATGGCCACTTAGCTGTTCTCTGTTGTTGTAGTTGTTGAGCAAGCTGCTGTCCATTGGTCCTGCTACTGTTGGAGCTCCTGCTGTTTCCCTTGCTGTTCTAGCCGCTAGTGGCGTGCTGGTAGATTACTGCCTGTTTTGTTTGGTTTTCCGCTGTTTAATAACTGCTGCTGTTGGTTGCTGTTTAATAACTGCTGCCTTCGTATCTCTTCTCCCATTTTTTTTTTTTTTGAATTTACTTTTTTTGTTTTTACACTGGTATTTAGCCCCAGGTACGCTTTTAATTATTTTTTTTTTTTATTATTTTTTTATAGCACTTCCTGGTGTTTAAGCCCCAGGCACGCTTTGAATTATTTTTTGTTGGTTTATGATTTTAATTACCAAGTCGTACCTCCGAAGCCAGACTCAGCTCCGGACGCAGGGCTGAAGGTGTCTTGTGCCCAGTACGCTTGGATATATATTATTGTAGTGATCAAGGGTTTTCAAGCACTTACAAGTGTTTAACTTTGGCTTCCTTGATCCTACCGGCTGCGCCAATTATGTAGGGTTATATTTGTATATATTGTTCTTCTTACCTCGGTTCCGGGTCTTTTGGCCTTGTGTCCAAGATGAAAATAGGAGATTTAATTAGTTTTTATTTTATTTATTTTAATCATTGTGGCCGTTCTGGCCTCCGGATCCAAACTGATCTCGAATCCAAAATGCACTCGCCTTTTATACTCTGTGGCAACAGAGATTTGTTAAAAATATTACTTAAAAATTCCAAGAAGCCCAAACAAAATTGTGTGTGCTTCAATTGGAATAGGATTCCCGGAAGTGTACACGAACTCTATCTGAACTAATTCCCGGAAGGAGAAATCATGAAATGCATTTAGTATTACGCATTTCATAATTTCAAATTATAGGGAATTGAATCAATGCACGACAAATGGACTTTCGTTTAATTTTGTCGCGCATATGATTCAATTGGATCGGGATGTAAGGTACTTGGAAATTGAATCAATGCGCAACAAATTAACTTGTGGTTTAAATCTATCGCGCATATGATTCAATTGGAATTATGAGTAAGGGTAGGGTATTCGGGAATTGAATCAATGTGCGGCAAACTAACTTTTGGTTTAACCTGTCGCTCATATGATTCACGTGGATTGGGATTATAGGTACGTGGGAGAGAGTAGTGATTTAGGATCACTACACTTCCTTTCGAACACCCGAATCTTTTCCATCAAATTTGGACCTATGTTAAACCATACCGGACAACCATATATGAGCATTGGGCTTATTAGCGTCATGTAGCATATGACTTTTACCCTACTGTCAAGTTGGCTACTGTGAAATAGCCTCGTTGTCATAGCAAAAGTTTTCCTCGCTTTGGCCAAATCAGCCTCTACCTGTCTCTTGAAATACAGAATTTGATTTAGCCAGATGCCAAGGTATTTAACTACACTCTTGGTTTCCGGTTTGCCTCCATGCGGTCCCACGATAACTAACTTTCGCCCGTTTTCCCTTGTGTCATTCGTGTCTTTATATAATCGGGTTCTAAATAGGATGGCTTCACATTTCTGGAAGGTGATCTTATGTTTCCAGTCGTCGCAATAGCGCTGCACTTTGTTGAGGTCTCGCTGTAGTAACCTATTTATGATTTCAACTTTCGGAGCTGTTCTGTAAATTATGAGATCGTCTGCGTACGCAATAGCCTGCGGAAGTGCATCTAATAAGTCGCTAATGTAAATGTTAACATATCGTAAAGTACATATAGTAAAGGCTTATGTATGCCATGTCTGACCAGTTTGTAATATAACCCTTCGATCCAGATGGTATCAAAGGCTTTTTCCAAGTGGATTAGACAGGCACCTGTGCATTGGTTCTTACATTTATTCCATTGTATGTCGGAAACCAGTTTAGCTGCGGCATGTGTGGTTTCATGACCCGTCTTAAAGCCAAACTGGTTATTCGGAATAATGTTGTTGTCGTCTACCCATTTTAGCAGAGATTTGTTAATAGTCTTTTCAAATACTTTACTGATGCTTGGGAGTAAACTTATCGAACGCATGTTCATTGGGTTTGTACAGTATTTGCCCTTTTTTGGTATGGGCTGTATGATTGCCGTTTTCCAACGCGGGGGAAAATATACATTTTTCAACGTGTTGTTAAACAGGACCATGTATATATGTATTGCCATTGGGGGAGATTCTTGAGTACGATGTTAGGTACCCCATCTATTCCCACTGACTTTTTTGCTTGTCAATAAGTCGAAGATACCCTGGATTCCTTCCCTTGTAATTAAAATGCTATCAGCGCTGCCATTGGCATTAATGTCAAGTGACAAATTATCGTCACTGAATTCGGTAAAACCGGGATTCTCCGATTGCCAATGTGAAATTTAATTTCGGAGGCGCAGGTGATTCAGTAGAGCTCTGTCCTACAAGTCGTGATTTCGGTGAAATTTGACGAAGGTGCTCAGCATGATGTTCGTCCAAAAGGTATCCAAGTTGTTGGGTTCGTTTGCTTCATCCCTTTGACAAGTCAAATTAGAACACTCAGACTCCACCGTACATTCTGACAAAAAAGCAAAGGGAATTGATCATTTAAAAACACCGCTTAAAGTGATTGTCAAAACACTTGGCATAAATGTCTTCTGTTTTGACGTGTAGTTTGATTGCGATCTGTCATTTAATTTGTTAACAGTGCGCACTCTCCGGAATCGATTTCAGTTAGTGAAGTATATTCACGAAGAATATGAGGGCAGTGTTGCCAACTGTTAAAAGCTGTAACACTTGCTTCACCGCGTAGTAACAGAAAGTATTTATTTTTTGACTTTAGTTGAAAGGGCGAAAAGCTATGCTGACCACCTCAAGACGATTGTTAAGAGATTGCTGCAAATTAATTTCGAATTCTTTGGTCTGAACATTTGTTAAAATATAATACTCTTTTGGATACCCAAAAGTAACAATAACAGCTATGTTTATATGCCTGAGTAAATTCGAGATAATATGAGTTTTTCGGCCTTTGCAACCCACGTAACCCCTTAAGACAATGCTGCACACAAATCCTTAATTATCCGTTATGAAATAAATGGACCTACACTATTTTCAAGTAAACGGTCCATATATTCCCCCAGAACTACCCATCAACGAATCCTGTCTATTTGGTAATGGTATCTCAGCAGAATTAAATTTCTCCAAATAAATGAATAACGGTTTTTATTCGTACGTAGTATTTTATTACTAGAAATCGCACATTCTATTTAAAAATCATTTTTTTCAAATTATTGAAAAGTTCTTGACAGCTTTCTGGGTCAGTTGGGACGTCCATGATTTGTCACTGTTTCTGTAGCCAAGTCAATACCACTCGATTAGAAAAAGCTGGAATACCAATAATTATTAATAAACGTGACACAGTGGGGTGTGCTCAGGCTAGAGTAGGAAGGACGACTAAGTTTCTCTTACCTAATATCCATGGCTTCGTGTCAGTTTCTAGAGGCAAACCTAAACTCTTGATTCTATCTCCAACCAGGGAACTTTGTGTTCAGATACTCGCAGAGGCGAAGTTTGAACACGAGATTGAAATTTTTTAAGGTGAAATTCCGTACGGACATCAGATAAGGGAAGTTAAGCTCGGATGCCACATATTATTCAAGTCCAAGACGATTGTTGGGATTTTTGGACCCTATTCATAAGAGTGGAGCATCGAATAATGCCATCTGAGTATGATAGACAAACAATGATGTTGACAGAAAATTGTCCCACAGAAGTTCAGCAACTAAGTCGACGTGTCTTAACCATTTTCATTGTAGTCGGAGAGGTGAGTGATGCTAATGTCGTACACGAATTCTTGATAATGTACGTAAAACGCGAAACTAGCGCAGACCTAGCACGTTACTAAAAAATGCCGAACAAGAAGATTCAAATTTTCTTGAAACGGCAAATTATGATCGAGGTCCAAGCGGCTGTGCATTTGGAAGAAAATATTTTTGAAAAGGTCAAGTCAGAAGAAAAGTGTTCATCAACAATATACTTACACCTTTGGGAGTGAGGAGGAATGAAAGGATCCAATTTTTCTGTAGAATATTTCCAATATTTTTAATGCTCGCTGCAATATAATGGAATTGTAATTAGTCCTCCCACTTCCGAATATGTTAGGAAAACAATCTGAAGATTTCCTTAGTTAGTTACACGATAAATTGTAAATTATTAACTATTTTATGACAATATTATTGATGATTACTAATGACTATCACAATTTAATTAAGCACGATAAAATTAGCAATGCACCCGAATTGTTTTTTAATAAGAGAGAATTCTTGACCCTATAAATTGTGTTGCCACAATCTTCAATATTTTGTACAAACTGATGAGAATCTCCTTGTTCCGTCGAACGAACAATCAGAGTACGCCGAAAAAGAATACTGAACTAATGGACGAAGAAGATGCGGTGGAGGAAGTTTCAGGTTTACCAAATGTCGACGCCATGACACATACTGAAGCTGATGCAGACACTGATATGCCATCTGTTTTCGACTATTATTAACGATTTTTCGACTATTATTTACGATTTTATCACAACATAATTATGCACGATAATATTAGCAATGCAACCGAATTGTTTTTTAATAAGAGAGAATTCTTAATCCTATAAATTGTGTTGCCACAATCTTTAATATTTTGTACAAACTGATGAGAAAATTGTCGGTTGTGTCCTTTTATATCCTCGAAATCCAACCTAGCCTGCTTCGGTTTTTCGATTGCAAGTTTCATATATACCTGTTGTATTAATAATTGGCGGCCATTAATCGCAAGCGGAGTACTAGATGATTTTTCTTCCGAAAGTAGAGTGGAATTATGGGGCATATGCAAAATATTATATGTGGAATGTTTTGTAAGTATTTTTAAGGAAATAATTATAGCTGGAACGACTATATTATATGTGGAATGTTGCGTAAGTAGGTTTGAAGGAAATAATTATAGGAGGAGCGGCTGGTTTCCGTGTGTAACAATATCAATTCATCATGAAGGGTACTGGATAATTTTCTTCCGAAATTCGAGTGGAATTATATTATCCTGGACGACCCTGTTCCGTTTAAATATGTTATGTCAATTAACAGGAGTACACTCATATACAAAATAAAAATATAATAAATAAAAAAAAATAAAAAAAGAATTTTGTTTGACATAACTCCGTAGCATGACGAACCTTAGGGCGATAAAACTTCGATTTTTGAACTAGTTGTCTAACTAGTAGGATTTAACTTTCTACACAACATTTTCAATGTTTTTCATGTTCTCTGCTACATAATTGAATTTTAACCATTCCTTCCACATCCGAATAGCAAGAAAACTATATGAACACATTTTTTTTCAATCACATAATAACTTATCCGCCCTGTAAGCTGTGCTCTGTCCTGATGTAAAGTTTGAACGAGATTTATCATTTAGTTTGTTTACAGTGCTGGATTTTGTCAGTTCAAATGTGTCGCGATTTTTCCTGAATTTTCTCCAAAAATGACAATCGGTGTCGTGCACTAGGAATTCTTGCCAAAAGGTCAGATGGTAAATAAAGAATATCATCTGGGCATTATGCGGCATTGGAGAGAGAAAATTCGTCGAAAAAGGTCAGGTTTGTAGAAACAGAACTCGTGTATTTTGCACCACGATAACCCACCATTACACAAGGTTATCATTGTGAACGAATGTCTGGCCAAAAATTCAACTAATATCATCGAACAGCGATCGTATTCACCTGATATGTCTCCAACTGTAATTAAAATTACCACTTCGAAGCAGCTGTTTTTTCAGTTGATAGAGGGCATAAAAGAGACTTGGCGACAAGAATTTAAGTCGATTCCTAAAATACGTTGTGTAAACGATCTAATTGACAGATCGCGCTTAAACTTCACGTCAGAATAGAGGACACTTGTGGGAATTTAGCGACAAAAAGAATTCCATCAATACCCTTAAGCTGTCTTTTTAAATGATCAATTCCTGGTAGTGTTTTGACCCAGTGTATATTCTAAGGCCCAACTCACAGGGCAGATAATTTATTATGTAATTGGCAAAACATTTTTAGATAATTTTCCTAACATATTCGGTTGTGAAAGCACTACCCAAACAAAACTCGATTATGTAGCAGAGAACATGAAAAACATTGAAAATGTTGTGTACAAAATTTAACTAGTTCTACAACTGAAATTTGTTCGCCCTTTGGTTCGTCATACCACGGAGTTATGTCAAATAAATTTCTTTTTCGATTTTTTGACCCTCGACAACGTTTTTTTTTTTTTCAAATTTTAATAAATTTTTTTATTTTTATATTTTATGTAGAGTATACTCTTTTTAATTGACATGATACCTCAACGTAATCAAAATCGAAGAATGATATTCAGAGGTTCGAAAATTCAGTACAACATTTTCTTATTGTAATGATATTGTTACACACCGAAACCAGCCGCTCCTTCTAGAATTATTTCCTTACAAATTACTTACGCAACATTCCACATATAATATTTTACATATCCCCCATAACTCCACTCTTCTTTCCGAAGAAAATTGACCAGTACCCTTTTTCGATATATTGATATTGTTATCCACCAAAAATAGTCGTTCCGGCTATAATTATTTCCTTAAAAATACTTACAAAACATTCCACATATAATATTTTGCATATGCCCCATAATTCCACTCTACTTTCGGAAGAAAAATCATCTAGTACTCCGCTTGCGATTAATGGCCGCCAATTATTAATACAACAGGTATATATGAAACTTGCAATCGAAAAACCGAAGCAGGCTAGGTTGGATTTCGAGGATATAAAAGGACACAACCGACAATTTTCTCATCAGTTTGTACAAAATATTAAAGATTGTGGCAACACAATTTATAGGATTAAGAATTCTCTCTTATTAAAAAACAATTCGGTTGCATTGCTAATATTATCGTGCATAATTATGTTGTGATAAAATCGTAAATACTACTCGAAAATAGATGGCATATCAGTGTCTGCATCAGCTTCAGTATGTGTCATGGCGTCGACATTTGGTAAACCTGAAACTTCCTCCACCGCATCTTCTTCGTCCAATAGTTCAGTATTCTTTTTCGGCGTACTCTGATTGTTCGTTCGACGGAACAAGGAGATTCTCATCAGTTTGTACAAAATATTAAAGATTGTGGCAACACAATTTATAGGGTCAAGAATTCTCTCTTATTAAAAAACAATTCGGGTGCATTGCTAATTTTATCGTGCTTAATTAAATTGTGATAGTCATTAGTAATCATCAATAATATTGTGATAAAATAGTTAATAATTTACAATTTATCGTGTAACTAACAAAGGAAATCTTCAGATTGTTTTCCTAACATATTCGGAAGTGGGAGGACTAATTACAATTCCATTATATTGCAGCGAGCATTAAAAATATTGGAAATATTCTACAGAAAAATTGGATCCTTTCATTCCTCCTCACTCCCAAAGGTGTAAGTATATTGTTGATGAACACTTTTCTTCTGACTTGACCTTTTCAAAAATATTTTCTTCCAAATGCACAGCCGCTTGGACCTCGATCATAATTTGCCGTTTCAAGAAAATTTGAATCTTCTTGTTCGGCATTTTTTAGTAACGTGCTAGGTCTGCGCTAGTTTCGCGTTTTACGTACATTATCAAGAATTCGTGTACGACATTAGCATCACTCACCTCTCCGACTACAATGAAAATGGTTAAGACACGTCGACTTAGTTGCTGAACTTCTGTGGGACAATTTTCTGTCAACATCATTGTTTGTCTATCATACTCAGATGGCATTATTCGATGCTCCACTCTTATGAATAGGGTCCAAAAATCCCAACAATCGTCTTGGACTTGAATAATATTTGGCATCCGATCTTAACTTCCCTTATCTGACGTCCGTACGGAAGTCCACCATAAAAAATTTCAATCTCGTGTTCAAACTTCGCCTCTGCGAGTACCTGAACACAAAGTTCCCTGGTTGGAGATAGAATCAAGAGTTTAGGTTTGCCTCTAGAAACTGACACGAAGCCATGGATATTAGGTAAGAGAAACTTAGTCGTCCTTCCTACTCTAGCCTGAGCACACCCCACTGTGTCACGTTTATTAATAATTATTGGTATTCCAGCTTTTTCTAATCGAGTGGTATTGATTTGGCTACAGAAACAGTGACAAATCATGGACGTCCCAACTGACCCAGAAAGCTGTCAAGAACTTTTCAATAATTTGAAAAAAATGATTTTTAAATAGAATGTGCGATTTCTAGTAATAAAATACTACGTACGAATAAAAACCGTTATTCATTTATTTGGAGAAATTTAATTCTGCTGAGATACCATTACCAAATAGACAGGATTCGTTGATGGGTAGTTCTGGGGGAATATATGGACCGTTTACTTGAAAATAGTGTAGGTCCATTTATTTCATAACGGATAATTAAGGATTTGTGTGCAGCATTCTCTTAAGGGGTTACGTGGGTTGCAAAGGCCGAAAAACTCGTATTTTCTCGAATTTACTCAGGCATATAAACATAGCTGTTATTGTTACTTTTGGGTACCCAAAAGAGTATTATATTTTAACAAATGTTCAGACCAAAAAATTCGAAATTAATTTGCAGCAATCTCTTAACAATCGTCTTGAGGTAGTCAGCATAGCTTTTCGCCCTTTCAACTAAAGTCAAAAAATAAATACTTTCTGTTACTACGCGGTGAAGCAAGTGTTACAGCTTTTAACAGTTGGCAACACTGCCCTCATATTCTTCCTGAATATACTTCACTAACTGAAATCGATTCCGGAGAGTGCGCACTGTTAAATTAAATGGCAGATCGCACTCAAACTACACGTCAAAACAGAAGACATTTATGCCAAGTGTTTTGACAATCACTTTAAGCGGTGCTTTTAAATGATCAATTCCCTTTGCTTTTTTGTCAGAATGTACGTGTCAGATTTGATTTAAACGGTGGAGTCTGAGTGTTCACCAAGTCTGATTTGACTTGCCAAAGGGATGAAGCTAACGAACCCAAGACCGTGGATACCATTTGGACGAAAATCATGCTGAGGACCTCCGTCAAATTGACAATGCGATGGCCACGGTTCACCAAATCATTAATAAGAGAACTTCGTTGGAATGACATTAACCTGCCAACAAACAGAAACCTGACAAATGACGGAATCTATAAATATATTCAACAAATGAACGAAACTATAAAACGGACAATGGACAAAACAATTCCCAATACAACAGTTACAGATAACATAAACACGTAAGAAACACAACAGTAAACGCACTTCATAGGCAAAAGAGCAGACAGCTATCAAAACTAAAACGATTGCAGAGACAGTTTACAGACAGACAAGACCAGGAGATAATATAACTGAACTCTCAATTAAAAAACCTCCAACAATTACTAACATTAGATTAGCAACACATATGTATTGGAACAACAGAATTCGAGCTATAAAAACTAATAACCCGAATATGTTCCCACACATAAGTAAGATATTCAGGAGAATCAAATCGAAACGAAGTGTCACGTACCGACGTAAACAGGCAGCTGCTAACCAACATTGGCATAGATACAGAGAACGCTATCCTCAATAATGAGCTCTTTGCTATCAAGGATCCCTTGGAAAAAGTTAACGCTGTGGGAGCTGTCTCAGGAAATGTACAAGGTGAATGAAAGCATCCACCCAAACCACAACCTGGAGGACAGAGCTCTACTGAATCACCTGCACCTCCGAAATGAAATTTCACTTTGGCAATCAAAGAATCCCGGTTGTACCGAATTCAGTGATGATAATATGTCAAATGACATTAATGCCAATGTTAGGGCTAATAGCCTTTTAATTACGAGGGAAGAAATTCGGAGTATATTCGACTTATTGAGAAACTAAATGTAAATGGGAATAGATGGAATACCAAGCAACGTATTTGAGAACCTCCCCCCAAAGGCAGTAGATATATACACAGTCCTGTTTAACAACGCGCTGAATAATGCACACTTTCCCGCGAGTAACGTGCGTTAGTACAACGCCACAACCCAAGGCCAGTCCTCCTAAACAACCAAGAATTTGGGCATCAACAGCAGCGATCAATTGCCCTACAAGACCGGATACGGGCAAAACCCAAATAGCTGATTCGCCAATATCAGCATATATAATGCAATACGCAACGGACCAAAAGAGACCAGTGTTTCGGTTGTAGTCCTCACGAATAAATCTATTTAACCTAAAGAAACAGTAAAAGGTCCCAGTGGCCAATAAAAAGGAAAATTTGTTTTTTTTTTCTTTCGGGTCACATAAAAAGCGTTACTCGCGCGTTGGAAAACAGCAATCATACAGCCCAATAAACATGAGTTCGATCAGTTTAAGGTGTTTAGTTAGCCGTTTGCTCGGGTAGAGTGTCTCCTTGTCCTTAAAAGGATGAGGGATCTCTTTAGACCGCTCTTGAGAAGGCCCGTTGCGGTCGCCGCCGTGCTTCCTCAAAACCTGAGGGAAGTGTAGCGACCGATCGGAGTGTGTAACGCCGCTATTCCCGGCTTCAAAAGTTACCGCCTCCGCTGGGGTTGCTTGACACGGGGATGCTGAAAAGAATTGTGTGTTCGTAGGGATGCCGCAGCTCTACTCACCGGTCTGTAAAATTGTTAAGTTTTCCTTTTATTTCCTTTTTTTTTAGAGATGGTATCAGTAGTGTGTTTTGGCGGGTTCTGGCTCAGTGACGTCACCCGAAAGCTCTCTTGAGTATAATTGTGTGTATTAATGAATGAATGAATGTGAGAATTTCGTTGGTGCTGAAAGCTCTCTGGATATTGAAATTTTGCTATTTCTATTGGATACTTTCAGGATTATAACTTTTCTCTCGAGCTTACTTTTTCGAAGCATATAGTTGTTTGTATTAATGAATGAATGAATGGAAGAATTTCATCATATTATGCAACATAAGCAAAAAAAAGTCAATTTTTAAAGTCGACATCTTTTGTTTATATTAATTGTGTGCATGGGAGTGTATGTGTGTGTGTGTGTGTGTGTGTGTGTGTGTGTGTGTGTGTGTGTGTGTGTGTGTGTGTATTCGCGAATGAATGAATGTGAGAATTTCATCATATTATGCAACATCAGCAAAAAAAGTCAATTTATAAAGTCAACATCATTTGTTTATATAAATTGCGTGTATGTGTGTGTGTGTGCATTCGTGAATGAATGAATGTGAGGATTTCCTCATATTACATGGAGTATAGGTAGATAGGGATACCTGTTATATTTATTATTACGATGTGTACGTGTAGAATAATATCGGTGCTTTGATATTGAAAAATTACGAAGTTAGATGTAGAATAATTACGGTATTTGATATAGAATAATGATGGAGTTTACGTATGGCATAATTACGGTGTTTGGCTGGTACATAAGTGGTAGGGTGTATATGTAGTTAGGAATTAGGGAGTATACGTAGTTTGGGAATTTGGAGTATAGGTAGATAAGAATTATGGAGTATATGTAGTCAGGAATTATGGAGTACAGGTAGTTAGGAATTATGGAGTATAGGTAGTTAGGGATATGGAGTATAATTTTATTGAAAAACTCCTTGCCATCGTCAGTTTGTATATTTTTTTGGTATTCGACAGGAACTACTGAAAATTGATTTCATAGCTTCTCTAACGGATGATGCAGTTTTATTCTTCAAAGGAACTGCCCACGCATACTTTAAAAAGAACTTGGAGTATTTCATAAAATCTCGATCGCTAAGGGCTCGTCTGGGTAGGTTTGAGGAAAGCAAAACAAACATATCACATGAATAGATCTTAAGGAAGCATATACATAATACGAATATTACTTTTTAAATAACTGTGTTTTATTTATTCAACATTAATCAAGGCAATGTATCTATCCTTTTCATTTATCATATTACAATGTTTTGCTTCTGGAGAGCTTTGGAATTGCCGTTGTCGTTGATGCTTTACTTTGTCAATTATATGGGTATCGGCAGCAGCAGTAGTAGTGTATTATGGATGGTTCTAACCCAATGGCGTCACTAGGGATTGGTGTCATCAAACGGTAAGTTATCTTATCTTATTGTAGCGAGCTTAGGGTTCGCTGGATTAATTATTTTTCTTACTTATTACTTATCGCTTGCTTCACTTTCTTACTTATTACTTATCGCTTGCTTCACTTTCTTACTTATTACTTTCTACTTCCGCACTTATCGCTTGCTTCACTTTCTACTTATCGCTCCTCGATCTGCGTGCGACGTATTTATACCGTTTTTCCTCATTCTGATTTGGCGTTTCGTTTCCGTCCATTCCATAATCTCGACTTTACTATTCTAGTTTTCCAGTACTTCCTAAAATAATCTAGTACTTTGTTTCGGACTTTCTCGAAGATTCCAGTACTGATTGTCATATGCGTCACACTACCCTCCGCCTAGATTAGTTCGTCCCGAACTAAGTTCACTGATCTCCTGGGTTAACAAAAGTCGCCAGTCGGTCACGATGTACCACTTTCATCTTGGCGTTCGGTCTTCGCTGAATCCTATAGACAACGTCGTCAATTCTTGTGAGAATCTTATACAGTCCTTCCCAATGTTGCTGCAACTTCGGAGACCTTCCTTCTTGCCGATGAGGGTTATAAAGCCACACGTTATCGCCTGCATTAAATCCGGATGCGTTGGCTCGAAAGTCGTACCTTGTATTCATCCTGTCACTTGATACCTTGATTTGCTTTCGAACCAAATGATGAATCTCGTCGAGGCGATTTCTCCATTCGGCTACGTAGTCTTCGGTCTTATCTATGGCGTCTGAAGTTATTCCGAATAGCAGATCGGCTGGTAATCGTATCTCTCGTCCAAATATATAATATATCTTGCTGGAGAATGGGCCGTCGTATCGTGATTAGCCGATCTATAGCTCATGAGAAAGGTTTGTACATATTTGTCCCAATCTCGTTGGTGATCACTAACGACCTTCGATAAGTGCTCTTTCATTGTTCGGTTGAACCTTTCGACCATTCCGTCTGACTGCGGATGTAAGGGTGTGGTCCTGGTTTTCCTTACGCCCAGTGCCGCACAGATGCCTTGAAATATCTGTGATTCGAAATTTCGGCCTTGATCGGAATGCAGCTCACAGGGAACTCCATATCTGCTGACCCAATTATTGATAAGCTGCTCAATGGCGGTTGTTGCTTCTTGGTTTGGAATTGGAAGGACTTCCACCCACTTGCTGAAGTAATCCATGATGACCAACATGTATTTGTTGTTGTCGTTGGTTTTTGGAAATGGTCCTGAGATATCAATCGCAATTCGCTCGAAATGGGCACCCACGTTGTACTGCTTCATAGCGCTCCTTGGTTTTGCTGTTGGTCCTTTGGTCGCAGTGCAAGTTGTGCACTTCCTACACCAAGACTCGACACTTGTCCTCTCCCCTTGTCTGAATTGAGTTTATCATTGATACAGGTGCACATTCTGCGATTACCTCTCCTTTTCTTATTGCGACCGGCTCCTTGGACGCATTTAGTACTCCGACAGGTACGATGTGGTTCTTCGCATCGATAAGGGCTTTTCCAACAAGGATGTTCCCCTTACGCTGATTTTGTACAGCTTCGGTGATGTAAAATCGATTGTCACCGGGATCACTCTCGAGACTGGTCCAAATTCCCGAGTCTGAACGAGGTGGGATCTCATCCTCTTCACGCACATAACATTTCAGTCTTCGCAATTGTTCGTCCTGCAATGTAATAGCAACCTCCAAGTTACCAATTCGCAGTGTTCTTTGCCCGATATCTAGAACAACTTGATGCTCCTTCATGAAATCCATTCCAAAAATTGGTGGGAGATGGCAATACTGCCTAGCACTATTATGCTCTCGACTTCTCTGTAGACTGTAGAGCATTCTCCTGTAGCAGTCCTCAAAGCGTATCTTCTATTTTTATTAAGGGCTATTTTGCTCACGACATCCGGCCGAATTATGGATCTCGTTGCTCCAGTGTCGATTGTCACTGTTGTTGTCCTTGCATTAACGATCGTAGTTATAACCAAACTTTGGTTATCCCGTTGGAGTTGTGATACAGTTACGATGCTGTGGCTACACATTCCACAAGGCGACTTTCGCCCCATAAAGTCTGCCCTTACAAGTTTCCCGAGCTATTGGCCTCAGATTGGTCCGTTGATAGTCTCCTCTTATGATTAGCGCATGAACAACAATTCTCACTTGATGTTTCATTCGTTCGTCGACGTTTCCTACAGTCAACAGAGATGTGGCCGACTTCGTCGCATGTCCAACACTTCATATCAGGTCTCGGGGTTCTCCGTTGTACATGCCCGATTCTTTGGCAGGAACATTCCTGGACGGACGTTTCTCGGACTCTATATGTACTCCTTGTAGCCAGTTTAGCAGATTCATATGCCAATGCGAACGCCAGTATTTCATTAGTCGTCTTCTTTCCCGCTAAACGAACGACCTGTTGCAAGTCCCGATCTTGGAGTGCGTTAATAAATGCATCCATTGCTACCTCGTTCAGAAATTCCTTAGTCATATTTGAATAAGACAAGTTTGCCAATCGCTCAATGTCTGCCTGCAACTGTTGAAGATTTTCTCCAGGCTTCTGCGTTCTGCTACGCAGTTGCATGCGGTAGACCTGCTGCATGTGGTTGTCTCCATACCTAGCTTCAAGGCCGTCTCTTACCGCTTGGAAATCTGTTTGCTTCTCTGCTGGTATGGTTTGTAGCGATTCTGCAGCCGCCCCGCGGAGTGACAAGATTAGTGATGTTGACTTTTGCTCATCCGACCACTCATTATAATTGGCCGCGGCGTCAAACTGACGTATAAATACGGAGAAGGGTCCCGTTCCATCGAAGGTTGGCGGTTGTATCCTTGTATATTTGTAGTCATGTTGATTGCTAGGCGATGTCTTATTTCTCTCAAACACACTCAAGTCTCCTTTCGATTCGCGTTATTTCATCGGTGGCCTTCTTAAATTCAGATTCGTTTTTTAGATCTAAATTTTCCACTTCGTTTCGAATTTTTGACTGAATTTCTTCCTTAAAGTGTTGAAAATTACATTTCATCCACTGCGTTTGGGCATCCAATTTTTCATTAAGATCTGCAGCTTGTGCGTCGAATTTTGAATTTTGGGCATCCAATTTTGAATCTTGGGCGTTGAATTTTGAATTTACGGCGTCGAATTTTGTGTTAATGTCTGTAGTTTGTGCTTCCAGTTTTATCATCATCATCCTGAGCATGTCTGGAAGCGATAAGTTACTTGGCTTATCGCTTCCAGACTTATTACTTTCTTACTTATTGCTTTCTACTTCCGCACTTATCGCTTGCTTCACTTTCTACTTATCGCTCCTCGATCTGCGTGCGACGTATTTATGCCGTTTTCTCATTCTGATTTGGCGTTTCGTTTCCGTCCATTCCATAATCTCGACTTTTCTATTCTAGTTTTCCAGTACTTCCTAAAATAATCTAGTACTTTGTTTCGGACTTTCTGGAAGATTCCAGTACTGATTGTCATATGCGTCACATTATTAATCATTTTTTGAAATATTGAAAACAGCTGTGCCCCCAATTGTATTTGTCGTCTACATCAAAGTGACGCTAGTTGGCGTGTACTGTTCAGAGAATGTCGAAGTATCGTTGATGAATAAACCCGTTGGTTGTAGTATGGATGTTTTATAAAATTATTTATTTTTTTTATTTATTTGTTCAAATGTTGTGTGTTATATTCGGTGGATTTTACATATCATCGGGGCGGATGTTTTCCGAAGGCCTAAATTGGTTTTTAATTGGTGTGAAATTTTTTCAATAAAAAAAAAAGTGGAATTGTGTGTAGATTTACTTAGTTTTTTTTTCGTTCAGCGGTCATTGTCCAGTCTCTGTACTCATAAACATACACAGTTTTAACCTTTTGAATATTCGACACAAAAAATAAATTAAAAAAAAAAAATAAGAATAAAAAAAAACAAAAAATAAGAAAAAATAAAAAAATTAAAAAAATAATTCTTAGAGTACGGAGTCACAAGTAGTTGGGAGGATTTGGAGGGACATTTTTAATGTGTTTTTTGGGCGATGTTTTTTTTACCTTACCTGTATCCAACATTCAGGAGATTGATTAACAGTCAGTTCGAATTCGCTCGACGTGAGATAGGGGAAATGGTCGGGGGGTTAAAATGCATTACGTGGATTAATGTCCGGCGATTAATGTTATCATCGGCTTAAGGAGGAGGAGGTTATCATATAGAGACCCAAAAAAAAAATCTGCGTTTTATTTTTTACTCTTCGCCTTGCCTAGTATTGTTTAAAGAACCTTTTGCAAACAGAATTACTTATGTAAGTGGTGTCCCCTCCGCCGCACCCGCCTACAGTTAGATATAATAAAATAACAAAAACAAAGCGGTAGAACTAACAATAAATTTTTCATTACTTTTTAGAAGTATGTTTGCTAACGCGACCAACAACAGCAACACCCACAATAATAATAGTAATAATAATAATAATAATAACAATAATAATAATATAAGAAAAAGAATAGGCCAAGGATTAAACGAGCGCCAACAACAACAACCAGCAATGTCAGAAGAACAACCTGTTAAAAAATCCAAGCAGCCCACCTATAAAAGATGCTTGTTTTGTGATGAGAATAACATCAAAGAAAAAATACGCACAAAGCAAACGCCCAACAAGCCCTCGATGAAAACATCTCCTCAATAGAAAACGCATTCAAAAATCGTATTAAAACATTCGTCATTGCCAACAAAGATGAAGGCATGGTGAATGTCAAAACTTTATTCGATAAGAATATTCCATTGATTAACGAGCTACTGGAAAATCAATTGGAAGTTTTGAGAGCATTTAAATTCAGCACGGAGCTTTTTGCGAAGTTTTTAAAATTCACTGAAGAATGTGACGAGGTAGTCCAGCTCGATATTAAAAGCATGCAAACGAAAATGTTTACGAATAAGAATGAGGAAGATATAAGGGAAAACTTGAGCACGGCAATCGAGAATATCAAAGCAAAATTGGAGGAGTTTCAAGAAAAAGATAGCGGATGGTCGTTGCTATCATTTCAAAGAATCGAAATCAACATCAATAAATACGACCCGCTTCGAGCTTCTTCATATTTTAATTTGCCCAAACAAATATCGAACAAACGCGCCTGCATCAATATTCAAAACAACGATGAATATTTTTTAAATGGGCTATTATATCGGCTTTCACTAACGATACACACCATGCCGACAGACCGTCACACTATAAAATTGCCAACATAGCAAGCGAAACAATAGAATACGAGAATAAAATACTTTGTTTCAAAAATATACAATTTCCCCTGGCGGTCAAGGACACACGCATCTTCGAAGCCAATAACCCAACCATCAGCGTAAATGTTTTTGGCTGAGATTAATGATAGAGGGGAATATAAGATAATTGGACCCTACTATCACACGCGCGAAGAAAAGGCAAAGCATATTAACTTACTTTATTGCGAAAGTCGTGATAGTGACAAAACGCATTATGTATGTATCAAAAACATCTCGCGTTTGTTGAGAATACAGATAACCAAAAGGGAAAATCGAATGTATCTATGCAACGGCTGCTTGCTGCGATTCACCACAGAATCTGCACTCCAAAAACATAACGAGTGCCGCAGACTAATCACAATTATGCCCGAGGGAAATAACAAAATACTCAAATTTATAAAACACAACCGTAAACTAAAAGTCCCATTTGTGGTATATGCGGACTTCGAGTCAATTCTGCGTTCCGTAAACCATTGCGCACCCGATCCCGAAACTTCGTCGACAACAGATGTGCAGCAACATATACCGTGCGCCTTTTCTTATCACATCAAATGCTCCTTTGATGATGATTTGAGCAAGCACTGCACATTTGTAATTAAAAAAAAAATGTAATAAGAAAAAAAATCAAAAACTAAAAAATAAACATTTTCCTTTTTTGCAGGAGAAAACTCACCAACACAATTTGTGAAGATGCTAGCCAAAGATCTGGCACATCTTCGCAGGGAAATCATTGGACAGCCAAAACCAATGGTTCCATTAACACAGAACGAGTACCATCATCAAAACACTTCTCAAATATGTAACATATGCAAAGGTATTTTTAAGGAATTAGACATAAGAGTAAGGAATCATTGCCACTTCACTGGTGTCTATAGAGCGCCAGCCCATTCACAATGCAATTTAGATTTTCGCGTTCCGACATTTTTCCCTGTCTTTTTTCATAATTTGTCGGGTTATGATTTGCATCTATTTGTGAAAAGTCTGAGTTGTATTAAGGGGGAAATAAATGTAATTCCTCTAAATAAGGAAAATTATATATCGCTTTCCAAACGCGTGTATTTAGACGAACACAAATCATTTTTTTCGCAGCACACAGTCCACAGTTTCCTTAACTTCCAGGAGAATACGATCAGTTGCACTCAGACTAAAACCACTATTTCTTTCCGGAATATAGTCGGCCATTAGCTTGCCCATAGTTCGGCGATTCTTGTCTGAGAGCAAATTTCCCGAATAACTTCCTTGCAAATTGATTCTGGCGAAGGAATCCAGGCAAAACAGCTCGTTCGCCTTAACAATGTTTCCATTGTAAGTGTGTAGAACGAACTTCGGATCTAAGGCTGCACTCAGTATCTCCTCATCATAAACACCACACATTGAGAGGAAATGTAGGGCGCTCATAAAACTTCGAGGATATCGTATGATTTCCTCCACACGATTTCTTAGACTCTTGATCACATTTTGGCAGAATACCTTTTCCACACCTTCAGGGCTTTTATAATTGTTCAATATGACCACCTGGCTGACCCTTTCCAAATCCTTCAACCGCGGAACTTCTATATTGGAAATGAATCGCTTGAGTATCAGTTCCAGGACTTGCTCATGGGATAATTGTATATCAGTGCCCAAGAGGCCGACGTGCACACAGCTAAGTAGTGAGATTCTCTCGATTTGTGGGACCAAACTATCAAGCAGCTTCACAATCAAATCAGTGTGACCGAGTTTCGATGAGTACCGAAGGACTTTAAGTATCGACACTAGTGTTATATCCTTCACCGTGTCCGATGACTGTATTAATCTGTTAAATATCTTCTCCAGTAATTCCGGACTCCTGATGAGTGTTTGCGTCTTGAAAAATCCCAACGACATGACACCAATTTCATCAATGCTAATTTCGTCAATCAATCGCAAAAACGGTGCTTCATACTCAAACATGACCACAGCGGGCTTCCGAACTATATTACAAAGGAACATTGAGTGAAGCATCTCTTCAATGGACATTTTGCGTACTCGCCTGCCAATTTTCCCCAGGGAATTCCAGACGAATTGACTCACTCGCCCGAGTCCGAGTTGGTACCATGCGTCACATAGGTGCAAAAGCTGATCTGAATCCCAGTACTGAATACAATCCAAACATGCAGTATCCAAAGCTGTCCAAATTTCAGCGAAGTTCTTTGTGTGTGTCGAGTCGGTTGGTAGGTGTTCTCGTATATGGGAAAGGCACTCAATTAACTGTTTATCTGAAAATTTATGCCAGACGTCGCAGAAAAGATCAACAAACGAATCAAATCTATCTTCCGAGATGCAAACGTTATTATCCCGACATGTCAGCATGAGGGCTTTGAAATCTTCAACAACACCATCCAAATCAACGGTGGTTACTTCTCCACTTACTTAATTTCTCCACTGCATAGCGTCTTTCTGTGATAATGAGATTGAAGAATTGATGTTTTCGTGGAGTTTGCAAGGACATCGTGTGCATAACGATTTTCACTATCGATGAATGTTTTCGCTAGCTGAACAACACATAATGAAAGGTTACGGACGAGTTTTGGTATTGTGATCTTGTAATGGAAAGAATGTTTCGATCCTTGAAAAGTACTAAAAAGGCGGACGACTTTATTTTGCCGCAATGGGAATTGCACTGTTCGAAAAATGAGATTCTCAAATATCTGTGTTAAAAACGCACACAAGGAGAGTAAACTATGAGCATCAGAACATACGTGTTCTATATAAAATGCATTTCATGTTCTTAGAGTTGTTCGGCTTCTTTCAGGTTGGTCATGTGCTCCTCGAGTTGTCTTTGGCAATGGAAGAATTCTCTTTCTGAGACGTGCACTGAATTATAATAACATGTAATTATTAACGCACAATTCATTCAAGTCAAGTTCTTATTAGGCGGTTTTCATACCAAAATAATCTTAATATATCAACAAGTTCGCATATTCACTGCTGTGCGCAAACTATCATTCACCCAGCACTGCAATATACGAAAAATGCTATTTATATGAACATTAAATGATAAATTGGTCACGAGTATTGTAATTAACAATCACCACATTTATTACTCGTGAATTTGCCTTTTATTTGCAATAAATATATTCATTAATTGCATTTATAATACGTCTACAACCTTCGCATCAATAAACTGCAAGAGTCAACCGACAGCCGACGTCTACTCAATGACAACTTGCAAAACGTCAAATGACAGCTCACAGCTGCTGGCGGGAAATTAAGAAGTACACAGCTGGTGTACCGTCAAGAATTCTAGGCATGGTCCTATCGTTGCCCATTCGCGCTACATGTCCGGCACATCTTAAGCTTCGTAACCTGATTACTGTCACTATTGTAGGTCTGCGGTATAGCTCTTCCAATTCGTGGTTGTGGAGTTTCCTCCATTGTCCTGCCTCCTCGCCATATTTACTCCCAAAGATACCCCTTAAAACTTCTCGAATACGCGGAATTTGTTTTCTTCCCGTTTTGTGAGAGCCCACGTTTCGGCATGGTTATGGTTCTATAGACACGGAGCTATATGTTATGAATGACCAATTATTTTCTTTAATAATTATATTGTAATTATTATTGCATAATAAAATTTAATCTTTAAAAAAACATCGTAAAGACATCACCCTTATTGATTAACGTTTGCCAATATTGTTAAAGACTTTCAAACACAAACCCTTTAATATAAAAAAAGTGCGCATATGACTGTTGAAATCCATACTTTAAAACAACATATAATAGTGAGATATTCGCCGATAATTTTACATTTTCCGCGAGGAACTAAATTAAAAGAAATTGACGTGTTAAAATTATGTGACCATATAAAAAAGCTTTTGGGAAATTTTCCCCATGTAAATTCCCAAGTTCCCACCACCAGCTGTGTACTTCTTAATTTCCCGCCAGCAGCTGTGAGCTGTCATTTGACGTTTTGCAAGTTGTCATTGAGTAGACGTCGGCTGTCGGTTGACTCTTGCAGTTTATTGATGCGAAGGTTGTAGACGTATTATAAATGCAATTAATGAATATATTTATTGCAAATAAAAGGCAAATTCACGAGTAATAAATGTGGTGATTGTTAATTACAATACTCGTGACCAATTTATCATTTAATGTTCATATAAATAGCATTTTTCGTATATTGCAGTGCTGGGTGAATGATAGTTTGCGCACAGCAGTGAATATGCGAACTTGTTGATATATTAAGATTATTTTGGTATGAAAACCGCCTAATAAGAACTTGACTTGAATGAATTGTGCGTTAATAATTACATGTTATTATAATTCAGTGCACGTCTCAGAAAGAGAATTCTTCCATTGCCAAAGACAACTCGAGGAGCACATGACCAACCTGAAAGAAGCCGAACAACTCTAAGAACATGAAATGCATTTTATATAGAACACGTATGTTCTGATGCTCATAGTTTACTCTCCTTGTGTGCGTTTTTAACACAGATATTTGAGAATCTCATTTTTCGAACAGTGCAATTCCCATTGCGGCAAAATAAAGTCGTCCGCCTTTTTAGTACTTTTCAAGGATCGAAACATTCTTTCCATTACAAGATCACAATACCAAAACTCGTCCGTAACCTTTCATTATGTGTTGTTCAGCTAGCGAAAACATTCATCGATAGTGAAAATCGTTATGCACACGATGTCCTTGCAAACTCCACGAAAACATCAATTCTTCAATCTCATTATCACAGAAAGACGCTATGCAGTGGAGAAATTAAGTAAGTGGAGAAGTAACCACCGTTGATTTGGATGGTGTTGTTGAAGATTTCAAAGCCCTCATGCTGACATGTCGGGATAATAACGTTTGCATCTCGGAAGATAGATTTGATTCGTTTGTTGATCTTTTCTGCGACGTCTGGCATAAATTTTCAGATAAACAGTTAATTGAGTGCCTTTCCCATATACGAGAACACCTACCAACCGACTCGACACACACAAAGAACTTCGCTGAAATTTGGACAGCTTTGGATACTGCATGTTTGGATTGTATTCAGTACTGGGATTCAGATCAGCTTTTGCACCTATGTGACGCATGGTACCAACTCGGACTCGGGCGAGTGAGTCAATTCGTCTGGAATTCCCTGGGGAAAATTGGCAGGCGAGTACGCAAAATGTCCATTGAAGAGATGCTTCACTCAATGTTCCTTTGTAATATAGTTCGGAAGCCCGCTGTGGTCATGTTTGAGTATGAAGCACCGTTTTTGCGATTGATTGACGAAATTAGCATCGATGAAATTGGTGTCATGTCGTTGGGATTTTTCAAGACGCAAACACTCATCAGGAGTCCGGAATTACTGGAGAAGATATTTAACAGATTAATACAGTCATCGGACACGGTGAAGGATATAACACTAGTGTCGATACTTAAAGTCCTTCGGTACTCATCGAAACTCGGTCACACTGATTTGATTGTGAAGCTGCTTGATAGTTTGGTCCCACAAATCGAGAGAATCTCACTACTTAGCTGTGTGCACGTCGGCCTCTTGGGCACTGATATACAATTATCCCATGAGCAAGTCCTGGAACTGATACTCAAGCGATTCATTTCCAATATAGAAGTTCCGCGGTTGAAGGATTTGGAAAGGGTCAGCCAGGTGGTCATATTGAACAATTATAAAAGCCCTGAAGGTGTGGAAAAGGTATTCTGCCAAAATGTGATCAAGAGTCTAAGAAATCGTGTGGAGGAAATCATACGATATCCTCGAAGTTTTATGAGCGCCCTACATTTCCTCTCAATGTGTGGTGTTTATGATGAGGAGATACTGAGTGCAGCCTTAGATCCGAAGTTCGTTCTACACACTTACAATGGAAACATTGTTAAGGCGAACGAGCTGTTTTGCCTGGATTCCTTCGCCAGAATCAATTTGCAAGGAAGTTATTCGGGAAATTTGCTCTCAGACAAGAATCGCCGAACTATGGGCAAGCTAATGGCCGACTATATTCCGGAAAGAAATAGTGGTTTTAGTCTGAGTGCAACTGATCGTATTCTCCTGGAAGTTAAGGAAACTGTGGACTGTGTGCTGCGAAAAAAATGATTTGTGTTCGTCTAAATACACGCGTTTGGAAAGCGATATATAATTTTCCTTATTTAGAGGAATTACATTTATTTCCCCCTTAATACAACTCAGACTTTTCACAAATAGATGCAAATCATAACCCGACAAATTATGAAAAAAGACAGGGAAAAATGTCGGAACGCGAAAATCTAAATTGCATTGTGAATGGGCTGGCGCTCTATAGACACCAGTGAAGTGGCAATGATTCCTTACTCTTATGTCTAATTCCTTAAAAATACCTTTGCATATGTTACATATTTGAGAAGTGTTTTGATGATGGTACTCGTTCTGTGTTAATGGAACCATTGGTTTTGGCTGTCCAATGATTTCCCTGCGAAGATGTGCCAGATCTTTGGCTAGCATCTTCACAAATTGTGTTGGTGAGTTTTCTCCTGCAAAAAAGGAAAATGTTTATTTTTTAGTTTTTGATTTTTTTTCTTATTACACTTTTTTTTTAATTACAAATGTGCAGTGCTTGCTCAAATCATCACCAAAGGAGCATTTGATGTGATAAGAAAAGGCGCACGGTATATGTTGCTGCACATCTGTTGTCGACGAAGTTTCGGGATCGGGTGCGCAATGGTTTACGGAACGCAGAATTGACTCGAAGTCCGCATATACCACAAATGGGACTTTTAGTTTACGGTTGTGTTTTATAAATTTGAGTATTTTGTTATTTTCCTCGGGCATAATTGTGATTAGTCTGCGGCACTCGTTATGTTTTTGGAGTGCAGATTCTGTGGTGAATCGCAGCAAGCAGCCGTTGCATAGATACATTCGATTTACCCTTTTGGTTATCTGTATTCTCAACAAACGCGAGATGTTTTTGATACATACATAATGCGTTTTGTCACTATCACGACTTTCGCAATAAAGTAAGTTAATATGCTTTGCCTTTTCTTCGCGCGTGTGATAGTAGGGTCCAATTATCTTATATTCCCCTCTATCATTAATCTCAGCCAAAAACATTTACGCTGATGGTTGGGTTATTGGCTTCGAAGATGCGTGTGTCCTTGACCGCCAGGGGAAATTGTATATTTTTGAAACAAAGTATTTTATTCTCGTATTCTATTGTTTCGCTTGCTATGTTGGCAATTTTATAGTGTGACGGTCTGTCGGCATGGTGTGTATCGTTAGTGAAAGCCGATATAATAGCCCATTTAAAAAATATTCATCGTTGTTTTGAATATTGATGCAGGCGCGTTTGTTCGATATTTGTTTGGGCAAATTAAAATATGAAGAAGCTCGAAGCGGGTCGTATTTATTGATGTTGATTTCGATTCTTTGAAATGATAGCAACGACCATCCGCTATCTTTTTCTTGAAACTCCTCCAATTTTGCTTTGATATTCTCGATTGCCGTGCTCAAGTTTTCCCTTATATCTTCCTCATTCTTATTCGTAAACATTTTCGTTTGCATGCTTTTAATATCGAGCTGGACTACCTCGTCACATTCTTCAGTGAATTTTAAAAACTTCGCAAAAAGCTCCGTGCTGAATTTAAATGCTCTCAAAACTTCCAATTGATTTTCCAGTAGCTCGTTAATCAATGGAATATTCTTATCGAATAAAGTTTTGACATTCACCATGCCTTCATCTTTGTTGGCAATGACGAATGTTTTAATACGATTTTTGAATGCGTTTTCTATTGAGGAGATGTTTTCATCGAGGGCTTGTTGGGCGTTTGCTTTGTGCGTATTTTTTCTTTGATGTTATTCTCATCACAAAACAAACATCTTTTATAGGTGGGCTGCTTGGATTTTTTAACAGGTTGTTCTTCTGACATTGCTGGTTGTTGTTGTTGGCGCTCGTTCAATCCTTGCCCTATTCTTTTTCTTATATTATTATTGTTGTTATTATTATTATTATTACTATTATTATTGTGGGTGTTGCTGTTGTTGGTCGCGTTAGCAAACATACTTCTAAAAAGTAATGAAAAATTTATTGTTAGTTCTACCGCTTTGTTTTTGTTATTTTATTATATCTAACTGTAGGCGGGTGCGGCGGAGGGGACACCACTTACATAAGTAATTCTGTTTGCAAAAGGTTCTTTAAACAATACTAGGCAAGGCGAAGAGTAACAAATAAAACGCAGATTTTTTTTTTGGGTCTCTATATGATAACCTCCTCCTCCTTAAGCCGATGATAACATTAATCGCCGGACATTAATCCACGTAATGCATTTTAACCCCCCGACCCCTTACCCTATCTCACGTCGAGCGAATTCGAACTGACTGTTAATCAATCTCCTGAATGTTGGATACAGGTAAGGTAAAAAAAAACATCGCCCAAAAAACACATTAAAAATGTCCCTCCAAATCCTCCCAACTACTTGTGACTCCGTACTCTAAGAATTATTTTTTTAATTTTTTTATTTTTTCTTATTTTTTGTTTTTTTTTTATTCTTATTTTTTTTTTTATTTATTTTTTGTGTCGAATATTCAAAAGGTTAAAACTGTGTATGTTTATGAGTACAGAGACTGGACAATGACCGCTGAACGAAAAAAAAACTAAGTAAATCTACACACAATTCCACTTTTTTTTTTATTGAAAAAATTTCACACCAATTAAAAACCAATTTAGGCCTTCAGAAAACATCCGCCCCGATGATATGTAAAATCCACCGAATATAACACACAACATTTGAACAAATAAATAAAAAAAATAAATAACTTTATAAAACATCCACACTACGACCAACGGGTTTATTCATCAACGAAACTTCGACATTCTCTAAACAGTACACGCCAACTAGCGTCACTTTGTTGTAGACGACAAATACAATTGGGGGCACAGCCGTTTTCAATATTTCAAAAAATGATTAATATTATAAGATAACTTACCGTTTGATGATTTTTTCTAAAATGTTTCCAGCAATCCGTCGTCGACTGGGTAACCTTCTCGTGACAATTTCCTGTTCAGCTTCGAGTTCAATTTTATTTTCTCACTTTCCACACACTTTATTATTTAGTTTATTGAAAGACAGCTTCACTCGCGATTAATAAATTCAAAACAGCAAATTTTAATTCTCCTCACAATTTTCAGATCAGCTTCGAGTTCAATTTTATTTTCTCACTTTCCAGACACTTTATTATTTAGATTATCGATTTAATTAAGATATGAATAACTATACAAATATATATATATATATATATATATATATATATATATATATATATATATATATATATATATCAACAGAAACTTTTTTATTTTTGTTCAATGACTGTCGAGAGAGGATGTTAGTGACACAATGATTTCTAACCAGCCATCATCATCATCATCGGCACTACAACCGGGAACTGGTCTTGGCCTTATTTAGCAAGTCCTGAGGCTTGTTAAATTTTCCATAATGATTTATTTTTTCTGGGCAAGGTCATTAGTCTTGCGCCAGAGGCTCCCCGACGGGGAATCGAACCCCGGTCTCCCGGGTGACAGGCGGGTATACTAACCACTATACTATCGAGGAGCCCATAACTAGCCATACTCCACCTAATATAACGAAATTCATTCACTAATACACACACACACACAATCACTCATTCACGAATAGACTATCTCTCTCTCTCTCTCCCTTTCTCTCTCTCTCTTCACACGCATAATTTTAATGAAGGCACATATGGAGTACAGACGTGTTCGGACGTGTTTCTATTCAATCGAAAGATTACAACTTAAAAATCGAGTTGTTTTTCTTGACGCCGCAATTACACAATATGGTGAAATTCATATATTTTTGTTTACGATGCAGTTATCCCAGACAATTAAATTGTCGCATTCATCCATTTCACACACAAGTCATATAATCAAAAAATTTGATTTTGAAAAAGTAAGCCCCAAGAGAAAAGTTATAATCCTCACAGTATACAATAGAAATACCAAAATCCCAACACCCACAAGTTGTACCCCTAAAAGAATACTCTAAAATAAAACACAACCCAAAGCTCCCCACAAGAGAGTTTTCAGCCTACAAGAATACTCTAAAATAAAACACATCCCAAAGCTCGCAAGAGAGCTTTCACGATAGCAACACCAACCCATATCCGGGCACCAACCCCCAACCGAGACATCACCCCCCCCCCAGCCGAGACACCAACCCCAGTCGTTAAGGTGAAAAAACCGCCCTGTTTGGAAATCGCCCTGTTTGAAAACCGCCCCGTTTGAAAAAAACTGCCCTGTTGGAAAAAACCGCCTTGTTTGAAAAAAACCGACCTGTTTGAAAAAAACCAAGCCGAGACACCAACCCCCAGCCCAGACAACAACCAACAACCCGTACACCACCCACAGTAAGCTCGAGAGAACAGTTATAATCCTGAAAGTATCCAATAGAAATAGCAAAATTTCAATATCCAAGAGCTGTACTCCAAAAAATGTATGCAATAGAAATAAAACACAATTCAAAGCTCTCGCAAGAGAGCTTTCAGCACCAACGAAATTCTCACATTCATTCATTCATTAATACACACAATTATACTCAAGAGAGCTTTCGGGTGACGTCACTGAGCCAAAACCCGCTAAAACACACTACTGATACCATCTCTAAAGAAAAAGGAAATAAAAGGGAAACTTAACAATTTTACAGACCGGTGAGTAGAGCTGCAGCATCCCTACGAACACACAATTCTTTTCAGCATCCCCGTGTCAAGCAATCCCAGCGGAGGCGGTAACTTTCGAAGCCGGGAATATCGGCGTTACACTACCGATCCGTCGCTACTCTTCCCTCAGGTTTTGAGGAAGCACGGCGGCGACCGCAACGGGCCTTCTCAAGAGCGGTCTAAAGAGATCCCTCATCCTTTTAAGGACAAGGAGGCACTCTACCCGAGCAAACGGCTAACTAAACACATTAAACTGATCGAACTCATGTTTATTGGGCTGTATGATTGCTGTTTTCCAACGCGCGAGTAACGCTTTTTATGTGACCCGAAAGAAAAAAAAACAAATTTTCCTTTTATTGGCCACTGGGACCTTTTACTGTTTCTTATGGTTAAATAGATTTATTCGTGAGGACTACAACCGAAACACTGGTGTCTCTTGGTCCGTTGCGTATTGCATTATATATGATGATATTGGCGAATCAGCTATTTGGGTTTTGCCCGTATCCGGTCTTGTAGGGCAATTGATCACTGCTGTTGATGCCCAAATTCTTGGTTGTTTAGGAGGACTGGCCTTGGGTTGTGGCGTTGTACTAACGCACGTTACTCGCGGGAAAGTGTGCATTATTCAGCGCGTTGTTAAACAGGACTGTGTATATATCTACTGCCTTTGGGGGGAGGTTCTCAAATACGTTGCTTGGTATTCCATCTATTCCCATTGACATTTAGTTTCTCAATAAGTCGAATATACTCCGAATTTCTTCCCTCGTTATTAAAAGGCTATTAGCCCTAACATTGGCATTAATGTCATTTGACATATTATCATCACTGAATTCGGTACAACCGGGATTCTTTGATTGCCAAAGTGAAATTTCATTTCGGAGGTGCAGGTGATTCAGTAGAGCTCTGTCCTCCAGGTTGTGGTTTGGGTGGATGCTTTCATTCACCTTGTACATTTCCTGAGACAGCTCCCACAGCGCTAACTTTTTCCAAGGGATCCTTGATAGCAAAGAGCTCATTATTGAGGATAGCGTTCTCTGTATCTATGCCAATGTTGGTTAGCAGCTGCCTGTTTACGTCGGTACGTGACACTTCGTTTCGATTTGATTCTCCTGAATATCTTACTTATGTGTGGGAACATATTCGGGTTATTAGTTTTTATAGCTCGAATTCTGTTGTTCCAATACATATTTGTTGCTAATCTAATGTTAGTAATTGTTGGAGGCTTTTTAATTGAGAGTTCAATTATATTATCTCCTGGTCTTGTCTGTCTGTAAACTGTCTCTGCAATCGTTTTAGTTTTGATAGCTGTCTGCTCTTTTGCCTATGAAGTGCGTTTACTGTTGTGTTTCTTACGTGTTTATGTTATCTGTAACTGTTGTATTGGGAATTGTTTTGTCCATTGTCCGTTTTATAGTTTCGTTCATTTGTTGAATATATTTATAGATTCCGTCATTTGTCAGGTTTCTGTTTGTTGGCAGGTTAATGTCATTCCAACGAAGTTCTCTTATTAATGATTTGGTGAACCGTGGCCATCGCATTGTCAATTTGACGGAGGTCCTCAGCATGATTTTCGTCCAAATGGTATCCACGGTCTTGGGTTCGTTTGCTTCATCCCTTTGGCAAGTCAAATCAGACTTGGTGAACACTCAGACTCCACCGTTTAAATCAAATCTGACACGTACATTCTGACAAAAAAGCGCCGGGAATTGATCATTTAAAAGCACCGCTTAAAGTGATTGTCAAAACACTTGGCATAAATGTCTTCTGTTTTGACGTGTAGTTTGAGTGCGATCTGCCATTTAATTTAACAGTACGCACTCTCCGGAATCGATTTCAGTCAGTGAAGTATATTCACGAAGAATATGAGGGCAGTGTTGCCAACTGTTAAAAGCTGTAACACTTGCTTCACCGCGTAGTAACAGAAAGTATTTATTTTTTGACTTTAGTTGAAAGGCCGAAAAGCTATGCTGACCACCTCAAGACGATTGTTAAGAGATTGCTGCAAATTAATTTCGAATTTTTTGGTCTGAACATTTGTTAAAATATAATACTCTTTTGGGTACCCAAAAGTAACAATAACAGCTATGTTTATATGCCTGAGTAAATTCGAGAAAATATGAGTTTTTCGGCCTTTGCAACCCACGTAACCCCTTAAGACAATGCTGCACACAAATCCTTAATTATCCGTTATGAAATAAATGGACCTACACTATTTTCAAGTAAACGGTCCATATATTCCCCCAGAACTACCCATCAACGAATCCTGTCTATTTGGTAATGGTATTTCAGCAGAATTAAATTTCTCCAAATAAATGAATAACGGTTTTTATTCGTACGTAGTATTTTATTACTAGAAATCGCGCATTCTATTTAAAAATCATTTTTTTCAAATTATTGAAAAGTTCTTGACAGCTTTCTGGGTCAGTTGGGACGTCCATGATTTGTCACTGTTTCTGTAGCCAAGTCAATACCACTCGATTAGAAAAAGCTGGAATACCAATAATTATTAATAAACGTGACACAGTGGGGTGTGCTCAGGCTAGAGTAGGAAGGACGACTAAGTTTCTCTTACCTAATATCCATGGCTTCGTGTTAGTTTCTAGAGGCAAACCTCAACTCTTGATTCTATCTCCAACCAGGAAACTTTGTGTTCAGGTACTCGCAGAGGCGAAGTTTGAACACGAGATTGAAATTTTTTATGGTGGACTTCCGTACGGACGTCAGATAAGGGAAGTTAAGATCGGATGCCACATAGGTATTCTTCAACTCCAGGGCGATTGTTAGGATTTTTGGACCCTGTTCATAAGAGTGGAGCATCGAATAATGCCATCTGAGTATGATAGACAAACAATGATGTTGACAGAAAATTGTCCCACAGAAGTTCAGCAACTAAGTCGACGTGTCTTAACCATTTTCATTGTAGTCGGAGAGGTGAGTGATGCTAATGTCGTACACGAATTCTTGATAATGTACGTAAAACGCGAAACTAGCGCAGACCTAGCACGTTACTAAAAAATGCCGAACAAGAAGATTCAAATTTTCTTGAAACGGCAAATTATGATCGAGGTCCAAGCGGCTGTGCATTTGGAAGAAAATATTTTTGAAAAGGTCAAGTCAGAAGAAAAGTGTTCATGAACAATATACTTACACCTTTGGGAGTGAGGAGGAATATTTCCAATATTATTAATGCTCGCTGCAATATAATGGAATTGTAATTAGTCCTCCCACTTCCGAATATGTTAGGAAAACAATCTGAAGATTTCCTTTGTTAGTTACACGATAAATTGTAAATTATTAACTATTTTATCACAATATTATTGATGATTACTAATGACTATCACAATTTAATTAAGCACGATAAAATTAGCAATGCACCCGAATTGTTTTTTAATAAGAGAGAATTCTTGACCCTATAAATTGTGTTGCCACAATCTTCAATATTTTGTACAAACTGATGAGAATCTCCTTGTTCCGTCGAACGAACAATCAGAGTACGCCGAAAAAGAATACTGAACTAATGGACGAAGAAGATGCGGTGGAGGAAGTTTCAGGTTTACCAAATGTCGACGCCATGACACATACTGAAGCTGATGCAGACACTGATATGCCATCTATTTTCGACTATTATTAACGATTTTTCGACTATTATTTACGATTTTATCACAACATAATTATGCACGATAATATTAGCAATGCAACCGAATTGTTTTTTAATAAGAGAGAATTCTTAATCCTATAAATTGTGTTGCCACAATCTTTAATATTTTGTACAAACTGATGAGAAAATTGTCGGTTGTGTCCTTTTATATCCTCGAAATCCAACCTAGCCTGCTTCGGTTTTTCGATTGCAAGTTTCATATATACTTGTTGTATTAATAATTGGCGGCCATTAATCGCAAGCGGAGTACTAGATGATTTTTCTTCCGAAAGTAGAGTGGAATTATGGGGCATATGCAAAATATTATATGTGGAAGGTTTTGTAAGTATTTTTAAGGAAATAATTATAGCCGGAACGACTATTTTTGGTGGATAACAATATCAATATATCGAAAAAGGGTACTGATTATTTTCTTCCAAAAGAAGAGTGGAGTTATGGGGGATATGCAAAATATTATATGTGGAATGTTGCGTAAGTAATTTGTAAGGAAATAATTCTAGAAGGAGAGGCTGGTTTCGGTGTGTAACAATATCAATACAATAAGAAAATGTTGTACTGAATTTTCGAACCTCTGAATATCATTCTTCGATTTTGATTACGTTGAGGTATCATGTCAATTAAAAAGAGTATACTCTACATAAAATATAAAAATAAAAAAATTTATTAAAATTTGAAAAAAAAAAACGTTGTCGAGGGTCAAAAAATCGAAAAAGAATTTTATTTGACATAACTCCGTGGTATAACGAACCAAAGGGCGAACAAATTTCAGTTGTAGAACTAGTTAAATTTTGTACACAACATTTTCAATGTTTTTCATGTTCTCTGCTACATAATCGAGTTTTGTTCGGGTAGTGCTTTCACAACCGAATATGTTAGGAAAATTATCTAAAAATGTTTTGCCAATTACATAATAAATTATCTGCCCTGTGAGTAGGGCCTTAGAATATACACTGGGTCAAAACACTACCAGGAATTGATCATTTAAAAAGACAGCTTAAGGGTATTGATGGAATTCTTTTTGTCGCTAAATTCCCACAACTGTCCTCTATTCTGACGTGAAGTTTAAGCGCGATCTGTCAATTAGATCGTTTACACAACGTATTTTGGGAATCGACTTAAATTCTTGTCGCCAATTCTCTTTTATGCCCTCTATCGACTGAAAAAACAGCTGCTTCGAAGTGGTAATTTTAATTACAGTTGGAGACATATCAGGTGAATACGATCGCTGTTCGATGATATTAGTTGAATTTTTGGCTAGACATTCATTCACAATGATAACCTTGTGTAATGGTAGGTTATCGTGGTGCAAAATACATGAGTTCTGTTTCTACAAACCTGACCTTTTTCCACGAATTTTCTCTCTCTAATGCCGCATAATGCCCAGATGATATTCTTTATTTACCATCTGACCTTTTGGCAAGAATTCCTAGTGCACGACACCGATTGACATTTTTGGAGAAAATTCAGGAAAAATCGCGACACATTTGAACTGACAAAATCGAGCACGGTAAACAAACTAAATGATAAATCTCGTTCAAACTTTACATCAGGACAGATAAGTTATTATGTGATTGAAAAAACTGTGTTGATATAGTTTTCTTGCTATTCGGATGTGGAAGGACTGGTTAAAATTCAATTATGTAGCAGAGAACATGAAAAACATTGAAAATGTTGTGTAGAGAGTTAAATCCTACTAGTTAGACAACTAGTTAAAAAATCGAAGTTTCATCGCCCTTAGGTTCGTCATGCTACGGAGTTATGTCAAACAAAATTCTTTTTTTATTTTTTTTTATTTATTATATTTTTATTTTGTATATGAGTGTACTCCTGTTAATTGACATAACATATTTAAACGGAACAGGGTCGTCCAGGATAATATAATTCCACTCGAATTTCGGAAGAAAATTATCCAGTACCCTTCATGATGAATTGATATTGTTACACACGGAAACCAGCCGCTCCTCCTATAATTATTTCCTTCAAACCACTTACGCAACATTCCACATATAATATTTTGCATATCCCCCATAACTCCACTCTTCTTTCCGAAGAAAATTGACCAGTACCCTTCTTGATATATTGATATTGTTATCCACCAAAAATAGTCGTTCCGGCTATAATTATTTCCTTAAAAATACTTACAAAACCTTCCACATATAATATTTTGCATATGCCCCATAATTCCACTCTACTTTCGGAAGAAAAATCATCTAGTACTCCGCTTGCGATTAATGGCCGCCAATTATTAATACAACAAGTATATATGAAACTTGCAATCGAAAAACCGAAGCAGGCTAGGTTGGATTTCGAGGATATAAAAGGACACAACCGACAATTTTCTCATCAGTTTGTACAAAATATTAAAGATTGTGGCAACACAATTTATAGGATTAAGAATTCTCTCTTATTAAAAAACAATTCGGTTGCATTGCTAATATTATCGTGCATAATTATGTTGTGATAAAATCGTAAATAATAGTCGAAAAATCGTTAATAATAGTCGAAAATAGATGGCATATCAGTGTCTGCATCAGCTTCAGTATGTGTCATGGCGTCGACATTTGGTAAACCTGAAACTTCCTCCACCGCATCTTCTTCGTCCATTAGTTCAGTATTCTTTTTCGGCGTACTCTGATTGTTCGTTCGACGGAACAAGGAGATTCTCATCAGTTTGTACAAAATATTGAAGATTGTGGCAACACAATTTATAGGGTCAAGAATTCTCTCTTATTAAAAAACAATTCGGGTGCATTGCTAATTTTATCGTGCTTAATTAAATTGTGATAGTCATTAGTAATCATCAATAATATTGTCATAAAATAGTTAATAATTTACAATTTATCGTGTAACTAACAAAGGAAATCTTCAGATTATTTTCCTAACGTATTCGGAAGTGGGAGGACTAATTACAATTCAATTATATTGCAGCGAGCATTAAAAATATTGGAAATATTCTACAGAAAAATTGGATCCTTTCATTCCTCCTCACTCCCAAAGGTGTAAGTATATTGTTCATGAACACTTTTCTTCCGACTTGACCTTTTCAAAAATATTTTCTTCCAAATGCACAGCCGCTTGGACCTCGATCATAATTTGCCGTTTCAAGAAAATTTGAATCTTCTTGTTCGGCATTTTTTAGTAACGTGCTAGGTCTGCGCTAGTTTCGCGTTTTACGTACATTATCAAGAATTCGTGTACGACATTAGCATCACTCACCTCTCCGACTACAATGAAAATGGTTAAGACACGTCGACTTAGTTGCTGAACTTCTGTGGGACAATTTTCTGTCAACATCATTGTTTGTCTATCATACTCAGATGGCATTATTCGATGCTCCACTCTTATGAATAGGGTCCAAAAATCCCAACAATCGTCTTGGACTTGAATAATATTTGGCATCCGAGCTTAACTTCCCTTATCTGATGTCCGTACGGAATTCCACCTTAAAAAATTTGTCTCGTGTTCAAACTTCGCCTCTGCGAGTATCTGAACACAAAGTTCCCTGGTTGGAGATAGAATCAAGACCCGAGGCTTGTCACTAGAAACTTCCACAGACTCTGACAAGATATCATGGATAATGGGTTAGATAAACGTAGTCGTCCTTCCTACTCTAGCTTGAGTGCACACCATTATGTCACGTTTATTCATCATGATTGGTGTTCCGGCTTTTTGTTTTGGAGTAATATTGGCTTGGCTACAAAGCCAACAACAAATCATTGAGACCAGAGTTTTCAAGTACTTTAAATACTGGTGGAACGTCTGCCACAGAAATCTACAAAGAAATTTTCTAATAGAAAAAATATGTTTTTAAATAGAATGTGCGATGTGTAGTAATAAAATATTTCGTACGAATGAAAAGCGTTATCTATTTATTTGGAACAGTTCATCCCTGTTGGGATACTATAGCGATGTCAACAGATTAGACAAGCAACCATAGTGAAGAACACAGTAGTAAAAGAGAATCGAAGACATCAGCGTCGTATACGAGAGCACTAACGTAGCAACAACTTATGCAGAAAGACATGATCGCCTAAGTGCTTTGGTTCTAACTTTTTCACTGGATTCGTATGACAATCTTCACTGTTTTGCAATGATATAAAGTGGCATATTCCACGTGTTCCACGTTTGCACGGCTAGTTCACGATGCCTGTTTCTTAAAGTTAGAATGCCTGCTTCCCCAACACAATTATCCGAAAGTGATAGCTAAAAGTATATTGATAGCGCGATAAGATTGCAACTATTACGATTGTATCAACGAAAGGAAATATTGAGATTCGAGTTTGGATGTCGCGTGGAATGGGTTTCCGTCCTCGGTCAGAAATTGCATTAAAAGTTCATTTAAGATAATTATAATGGAGTTTCTACATTGTGGCGTGTAGCCTGCACTTTTCTTCCCGCACACAGAAAAAACAAGGTCAGGTATTATAAATCATCATCATCATCATCGTCATTATCGGCAGTACAACCGGGATTCGGTCTTGGCCTTATTTAGCAAGTCTCGAGGCTTGTTAAACTTCCATAATAATTTATTTTTACGGGCAAGGTTATTAGCCTTGCGCCACCAGGTATTATAAATCACTCAGCGAAAATCCGTTTTCAAAAGGGAACAACGCAAATACTATGAACACATCGAAAATTCGTCTCAAGAGGAAATTCCCGAATGATGCTGATGGTATCTTCGTTCACCAAAGCAGTACCTTCCACCTGTGTGCGTGCGGTACATCCGGATCCTGCCTGTTAGATAAGAGAATAGGTAATTAGTCATTCAGCTGCCGTTCACCGACGTCGCGAAGTTAGTGAGTTAAGAAAACTGAGCGGTTCATAATTTCACGGCGAGTGTTGCAACATATTGTCGTCAACAAGCTTCCGTCGATAAAGCATATTCTTGTGCCTATTGCACCAAATAATTTAATGGAAAACCGATCATGTTATAAACGAGACAAGTGACTTGTACGTCGTTATGCCGGGGAACCAGCAGAAACCGCTGAAGAATCCTCTACCCATCGCATTTCTCTAATGACTATTATGGTCGTCACTGAATTTGGAAAAGGCACTTCTTCTATATCCATCAAACAGAGTGCACTAAGTTCAATTGAAAAATTAACTGCAAACACGTGGATAAACACCGAGAATCATTGTTCAGCCGATTCGCACGGGCATGGAATGCTCCGCTTTATCATGTGTTTTCTCTCTAGGGCTCGTCTATAAAATACGCGTTGATTTTGTTGACCCTTTTGTCGGATTGCTTTAGGTGGGTTGCTCGTGTCTGAATGCTATCGAACAGGTCAAGGATAATGCTTAAAAGCAAAACTCCAAACATATGAACAATATTCGAGTGCGAGTTCAATTTGGGATTTGTAGAGGAGAAGTTGGACTGCTGTAAAATATATTTTAGTCCTAAAATGATAACACACTTTCCTGGAGGCAGACTTAGCGATATTCTGCACATGTTCGTGCCACCTTATATTTCCATTAATCGTGACACTGAACATATTTCTACGTTATCTGGACTTGATGATCAGGTCGTTCATCATAAGCTATGGTACTGACGATCCGTTTTTTCTTGTAAATGCCATCTACTAGGTCTCCATTGCATTGAATTCGACGAAATTGTCTGTAGGATTTTATCCAGATTTTGAATTAAGTGGTTGCCCCGATTGCATATCAGCTGGTGCGACGTTGATGTGGTAATCGGTCAAACATGTGAAACTTAACAACCTGTGGTCGACAAAACTGAAACCTTGCTCCTTGGTGATGCTAGCAAATAATTAATATGAAGAAGAAATAGGATTGGCACGTAGATCCGAAGACACACCTGTGGGGAAGAAGTATGGTGCGCCGGCGTACGGTGCTGATTCCCTTCATATAATATAAGCATAAATTGGTCCTTCTCCGGACACCACAAGAAACTGAGTTCATCGTCACAACAAAAGGAAACTGTTCATCAAATAAGTCTCCGAGAAGCACTGTTTGAGACAATAAAATATTCAACCATCAAGGAGCACAACAGGAGAAATAAAACACGGATTTAGTTTATTATTATTGGTTACTTTTATTCACGACATATTTATTTTGATTTACACACGAAAAATGACTTTTAATTTATATTTGCTACAACTGGTTTATATTATGCAACAACAATTCCGGGTACGTACGCGTCTCCGCAGCGCTACGGAGAGCGGGAAGCGGACCGACCGGCTCGGTCGGGTGATGGAAAACTACTCAACGATATTAATTCGCTGGCTAAGGAAATTTGGCCAGTGGTATTAGCTCTCTTAATTGAAGGCTGCATTTTCCACCCCAAGAGAAACGTGAAGTCTCTCTTTGGGGGTAGGTAACGTGATCTCATAGAGGAGATCATAGAAATACACATGTATGTGTGCACATTGGTTCTTTTTTGGGACTAAGCCATGAGAAGGAATCTGAAAACAAAGAAAAGGGAATAATGTGCATCAATGAGATGTGAGTTCGGCTAAGTAAACAGGCCGAATCTCATTGGATGCTAATTGGGGTTTCTGTTTGTTCATGCCGCTAGTCTTGAGAAGCAGATCCAGAAATATGGGAAGGCGAAGAGGTCGGGTAGATCATTGTCTAAGCTATGCATTGCAGCTGTAATGATAGCCGAATGCACCATGCACATGGTGCTAATTATATATAGCGTATTTACAGGGAATTGGTGTTTATTGCATCGCTGGGTAAGTATACCTATTTGCCTTTCCCTATGCTGTAGGATTTAATTCATGCCTTAAGATGCAAGATGCGTATATTTGCCTTTGTCCCTTGGGTATAGGTCGCCAGCCAATGTGTATGAAAAGGAATTTATTATACACATGGTGAGGCTGGGAATAGGCGACGCAATGTTTATGATCCCTGTTATGATGATTACATTATATGTAAACCAAATTATTTCGTTTTCAGAAATTCTACTGGGGAAAATGCGTATGTAAAATTGGGATTTGCCTGGCAACCGAAGGTGCCGAATTGGGCTTGGGAATTCTGATGTTTGGAACAGAATTCTTATGGGGAATTTTGAATTCGAATAAATGAATGAAGGTAAGAATTCTCTTCCAGGAGCTTTTAGCTAAATACATTTGGTAAACTTGTTGCGTAAGGCATTTACAGGTGCTAATGCGATTGCATTAGCAGAAAACTATGGAAGTTGGGTTGTGTTGTGAGGGTTCTCCGGGTAAGTAGACAGTGGGGTTTGGCGGAACCGCCACACACCCCCAACAACAAACCGAATTGAGCGAATTATGGGGGACCTTCTGTCAAATCGGTCAATTGTTGGAACAGTTCACATCAATGAAACTTAGTTAGGAAGGCTCTGCGCCAGGCATAGTCAAAAACCTTGGAGATATCCAATGGATTTAGTCTTGACTCAAAATGCTTTTCAATTGCAAACGTCCGAATGTTAGTCACAAACCTCAAAAGGTTGCCCGTGAATCATCTGCTATGGAATCCATATTGGTGATCACTTAGGAGTGTGTTGTATTCCAAATATTTAATTAACTCAAAAATGATAAGCCGGATCCCGGTTGTAGTGTCGTTCTCGGGAACATACTAGGGTTGTTGGATTTTACCGCCCGAACTTTATTGGTCCAATACAAATTTGATGATAACCTATAGTTCGCCAAACCGGGATCTGGTTTGGCCTTATTTAGCAAGTCTCTCCGCCGATATCCGGCTCTTATCCGAGACTTGTTAAATTGTCCATAATAATTTGTTTTTCCGGGCAAGGTTGGATGGAGTGAAGTATCTTTTACATCTCTTAAGGAACTCCATACATTTGGCTGCACTCTTCGCAGCTCCAAATATGTGATCACTCCAATTAAGAAACGAATTAATTCGAGTGCCGAGGATTGATAGTTCCCTGGCTTCGTCGATGCAAGTGCCGTGCATATTTTAAATTAAAAACACTCATTTACATGTTACAAGTAAACATTTACCTTATTCAACATTAATTAAATACATTCGTTACAAATTATCACATTTTCAAATCAAACTTAAATACAAAACACATTGTAAATTTTCATTTAGACATAATACCTACAATATAAAATTACATTACATTTATTTGCGAATTACAATAACATTCATTTACAAATACGTTCATTTATTTAATTTACAACTTCACCTAATTAAACAAATCATACACAAAACATTAACTTACATTTAATAATTGAAAATATAAAACAAAGACATGGAACTGATCTTCGTTAAAGTCGAAATCGATCATTGTCGTTGACTGGGTCATATTGTGGCATTTCTAACAGATACACACACAATATACAAGCAAATAGTGAAGAACACCGAAAGAAATTCGAATAAGCAAAGCACCAGAGCCGTATACCATAGCGATAACATAACAATTCCACATCAGTTGAGTGTACTTGAGTTTAGAAATCAAATTCGTACACCCGGCAGTGGCTTGATGTGTTGAGCATTGGTTCCATTTTTAGTGATTTTAACCGTCATAGCGTCAGTTCGAATCGCACGTTCTTCACTGCCACGTGCCAGCTAAATTTCCTCTAACCAACAGTAACGTTAATGAAAAAGCTCTCCAAAGAACAGTATTGTTCTACGAGAAAGCCAACTGGGAAGGCCTGAACGACTCTTTTGGGAGGTTAAATTGGTCGTTACTTTTCCTCAATAACGATGTTGACTCTATAGCGGACACATTGACAAATACGATGCTAAATTTTCTCTAACCAACAGTAACGTTAATCAAAAAGCTCTCAAAAGAACAGTATGGTTCTATGAGAAAGCCAACTGGGATGGTCTGAACGACGTTTTTGGTATGTTAAATTGATCGCTATTTTTCCTCAATAACGGTGTTAACTCTATAGCGGACACATTGTCAAATACGATTCTGCTTGACATGCGAACCTTTATTCCACACAGAGTAAAGAGTATCAAACCCAAGAGAAATATATGGTTCGATTCCGGGTGGAGAGAAGCCATTAATGCTAACGAGTTGAGCTTTCGGTTGTATAAATCAAGCAGTACTGAGGAAAACCGGAAAAGATTTGAGAGCTAGAAATGACTGCAATGCGCATATTCAACGCGCCAAGTTCTTGCATGACCAGAGAGTAAGACAAAAAATACTACAATCCCCCGCAGGTAGCAGAAACTTCTGGTCATTCGTGAAAAACATTCAAAACTCAGTCTGTTCATCCATTCCTTCACTAATAGTTGATGACAGACCACCAGTCACCAGTGCAATAGAGCAAGCGAATCTACTTGCTGCACGTCTTGCAGCGAACTCAACACTGCGGGATACCACATCAGTTCCGCGTCAACTTGAGCATAAGCAGTACACCATAAGTCAGATTCGCCTCCGAACGCGTACTGTTGCCCGCGCACATAAACAATTCTCTTGAAGAAATATTCCTCTCCACTCGCTAAACCACTGCGGAAACTCTTCATTTGTCTTATTCTACTGGCCGTTTCCCAAATAGATGGAAGTCAGCGAACATTCAGCCAATTCCCAAAAAGGGTGACAAATCGTCCCTCTCATCTTATTGACCCATAGCAGTAACTGCTATTCTTTCGAAGGTAATGGAATCACTGATTAACCGGCAACTTACGAAATATCTGGAATCAAATGACCGCCAATATGGCTATCGTACCAGCAGGTCCACAGGAGATTTGATGGCGTACCTTGCCAAAAAGTGGAGTCATTCCATCCACTACTTCGGTGAAAGCATGGTTGTTGTACTGGATATTTCAAAAGCCTTCGACAGAGTTTGTTATCCAGCCTTTTTACCAAAAATACATTCCTATGGAGTGGACAATTCCCTGATCCAGTGGATAAGAGACTATCTTTCTAGCCGTTCAATTCAAGTGGTTCTTGATGGTGTCCAATCTGTCTCCCATCAAATTAATGCATGTGTTCCCCAGACTTCGGTACTCTCACCCACTCTCTTCCTGATCTTTATAAATGATCTTTTGTCAATTACCCAAAACCCAATTCAATCGTTTGCTGATGATAGCACGTTGAGTTTTTCATACTCATACGAACATTTTCGACCTAACTCTTCGAACGTCATTACCAATCAGCAGGTTATGCCTGATACATTGAATTCCGACCTCAACAAGGTATGTCAATGGGAATTATTTAAACGAGTATAATTCAATGTCTTAAAAACGCAGTGCTACCTCCTGTCGCCGAAGGCGAATCCTAAAGCAAATATACTCTCGATGAACGGCACTTGCATCGACTAAATGAAGGAACTATCAATCCTCGGCACTCGAATTAATTAGAGTCTTAACTGGAATGACCTCATATTTGAAGCTGCGAAAAGTGCGCGGCCAATGTATGGGGTTTCTTAAGAGATGCGAAACATACATCCCTCCATCCAACCATGCCACAATTTACAAGGCGTATATTCGTCCCAAAATGAAGTTCAACTCCCATATTTGGTCAGGCGAATCCAAAACTGCGCTACAAGTGGTCGATAGCATGCAAAAACTGTTACGGACGTCGCTTCGATGTCCTCGCCTAACACCCGCTAATTTCCTCAAATTTCCCCTCTCTACCTGTAAATGAAATAAATATCGTCAAGCAGCTAATTTTCATAAAATCATCATCATCATCGGCACTACAACCGGGAACCGGCCTTGGCCTTATTTAAGCAAGTCCTGAGGCTTGTTAAATTTTCCATAATGATTTGTTTTTTCCGGGCAAGGTCATTAGTCTTGCGCCAGAGGCTCCCCGACGGGGAATCGAACCCCGGTCTCCCGCGTGACAGGCGGGTATACTAACCACTATACTATCGAGGAGCCTAATTTTCATAAAATACTTTATGCAAATTCTACTTGGCAGAAAATATAATAAGAAAAGGCGCCGAAAAAAAAAATAAAAACGTCAACGGCAAAAAAATTATTAATTACAGACAAGGCTAGAGCTGAGGAACACCAGAGAAAAACTAAAGCAAAAAAATAAAACAAAATAAAATAACATAAAAAGCTAGTTGACGTAATCCTCTTGCCAGAACGACTGTAACAGTTGGGCATAATAGTATCAGAAGTGCGACCGTACCGGATTCCACTGCAAACCGACATCATCAACAGACTAGCCAGCTGAACAGGGGGAGTCAAGAACTCAATGTCCCCTGCAACCTGCATACGAGTGACCAGCAACAACGACCGCTCCACGGTCCGTACAAGTAAGTCACTTTACTTACCCCTTTCTATCACTATATTGATTAAATTGTTAAATCTTATACAACAAAACGAGCAGTGAAACTTATTGGGGACCCAGCTGTAAGCCAATCAATTCCATCGTTAGAACATAGGCACAACGTATCATGCCTGTCTCTTTTCTATAAGTATTATCACGGCCGTTGCCCAACTGAACCTGCCGAATGTGTTCTGCCTCTTCAGACATTTTCCCGCGATACCCGTCAATCTGAGAATACGCATCAGTTCACGTTGAAAGTCAACTTCAGGTACACAAATAAACATAGAGAATCATTCTTTAGCCGGACCACACAAATCTGGAATGCTCTACCTGAGCATGTGTTTCCTCGTCGCTGTAGTGTGCAGGCATATAAGACCAATGTACATCGATACCTCCTTTCGCTACCCACGTCTTCTCTACTCCAAAATCCCTTTTGTGCGCGCGTTTGTGTAAAAAAAAAAAATAGCAGACTGAATCACATTTGTCATGGAGGTGCAAGATAGAGGCAGACATTTTCGTACGTCAGTTTATTACTGAGTTTAATCTGGACGGCCCGACGGATTCAAGTACTATTGGCATGATCCCAGGAAAGAAAGGAGAATCATGTGACGCAAGACCTTAGGAGGCTGAGGAGTTATGGTGTGGACAGGTTTCATTGGAAATTTGAAAACAGAAATTGTTTTTATTTCTGGAAGAATGGACGCCTTAAAGTACCAAGAGGTGCTGGAAGAGCATCTCTGTTAATCCTAACAGAGGACAAAGATGTCAATTTCAATAAGACAACGCACCTATCCATACAGCACGAACAGCCACAGCGTGGTTTCAAGAGAATTGGATTAAGCTTTTACGGTGGCCAGCTTTAAGTCCAGGCATAAACTCCATTGAGAACCTGTGGGGGATCCTGGGAAGAGCGGTTTACGATCAGGAAAAGCCAGAAATTCAAAACGTGGAGCACTCAAAGAAAGAATTGTTGAAGCATGGAATAATACACCGGACAACACTTTAAACAATCTTATTTCCAGTCTAGCATGAAGATTGTTAACTATTATAAGATATAATGGACAAAGCATCCCATATTAAATAAATGATTATACAAAAAAGAGTTTGTGGCGGTTCCACGAACCGCACAAATCACCATAGGCTGAGATGTCTTCGTTCCACTAGGGAACATACTCACCTATAACCAAACTTCACATGCCAACAGACCCATGTCCCCAAAGTCCACCTTTTCACCTGACCAAAGGTGACATCCATACTGGTGTCATCAACCCTACGTGTCCACAGATACGTGGGCCACAAGTCCCGAACAATTTCCCTACCCCTGCACGGCGATCGAAGGACGCGACCGAGCATAGAAATTGCGTATCGATCCATTAGATGGATAAACACAAGTGGTTGGCGCAGCTGCGCCAGATGTCGACAAACATCATATCCCCGACGATAAGCCAATTGCCGTATAATAATCCGTCGGCAAAGGGGGGATGGGTGCGAACATACAGGACAAAGTCTCTGATTGGTTTCAACCCGGCGAAGGTCAGGACGATCCTTGTCCCTGTTCAATCCAAGTTGACATGCAGTTGGCGCAAGGCTAATAACCAGGCCCGTAAAAATGAATTATTATGGCAAATTTAACAAGCCTCGGATATGGACCGGATACACGACGACGACCACGGAAACGAAAATGGCTAAATGATTTAAGGATTTTTTCATGGAACATACGCTCATTATACAGAGCTCGAGCCGCACAGCAGCTAGCCGATGCCCTGTCCGAATATAAGGCTGACATAACAGCATTACAAGAAATAAGATGGACGGGGAGTGGTGTTTTTCAAAGAAAAGAGTATGACATTTATTACAGCTGTCACGCAAAACACCATGTGCTCGGGGTAGGCTTTCTAGTCAGCCAAAAACTGAAGCCTGCCATCATCGGCTTTAATGCAATAAATGAAAGGCTATGCACTCTTCGCGTGCGAGGCAAATTTAAGAACATAAGCTTCATAAACGTTCACGGACCTACAGAGGAGTCCCCTGACGACGAAAAAGAAGAATACTATGAGAACGTCGAACGGGCCCTCAATGCCTGCCCAAGATACGATGTGAAAATCGCTCTTGGGGATTTGAATGCGAAAATAGGTCGGGAGCCGGTTTTCAGGCATTACGCAGGTTCCCATAGTTTGCATGAGAACACTAATGACAATGGACTACGAATCATCGAATTGGCAGCATCGAAAAACTTGGTCGTTGCGAGTACCAGGTTTCCGCGTAAAGATATCCACAAAGCCACCTGGGTATCACCTGATGGAGCCACTCGCAACCAAATTGACCACGTGCTGATAGATCGCCGCCACTCTTCGAGCCTGATGACGGTACGAACGTACCGAGGTGCCAACATCGACTCGGATCACTATTTAGTTGGTACAGTTTTCCGAGCGCGGATTGCCTTACGGAGACGTATTGCATCCGCGGATCAGGTTCGAATCAACACGGCTGCCTTACGCAATGAGAACACCAGCAACACCTTTGGTCATGCGTTAAGACTCGCCCTCGAAGAGCTCGACGGAGGGCGAGTAAGTCCTGGGGCCAGAGTGCCGGGCGTAGAAGAGAAATGGACACGCCTTAAGAATACTGTCATTAGTACTGCCAACTCCATCTTAGGCAGTAGTCGTAGAGATCGGAACGACTGGTTTGATGATGAGTGCAAACTAGCGACTGAACGTAAGAATGCTGCATACCGGGCAATGCAGCAGTCTCATAGGACGCGAGTACGCAAGGATAACTACAAAGAGCTCAGAAGATCTGAAAAAAGACTTCACAGACAAAAGAAAAGTGCCTGGGAAAAAAAACTTGTCTGTGAAATAGAGAAAAGTAGAGAGCGAGGTCCGCACCAGGCGCGGAAGTTCTACCAAATAATCTGCAGTATGACGCGGTACACACCACGCTGCACTTACTGCAAGGATAAAGAGGGTAATCTGATCACCGATCCTGAAGGCATTCTGGACCGATGGGAAGTGCACTTCAATGAATTGCTAAATGGTCAGCTCACAGAAGAATTGGAGGCTCCACCAATGCAAGACCAAGACCCAATGCTGCCGTCACCAAGCATTGAGGAAACACTAAAAGCCATTAGACAGCTAAAATCAAATAAAGCCCCTGGAGCTAATGGCATACCAGCTGAGCTGATCAAACAAGGAGGGACAGCGTTACATCACGCAATTCACGAGATCGTGGTGCGCGTATGGGAGCAGGAGGAGATGCCGGAAGATTGGCGTCGTGGTATAATTTCCCCATACATAAGAAAGGAGATATCACACTGTGCAGCAACTATAGGGGTATAACATTGTTGAGTACCGCCTATAAGATACTCTCCACTATCCTACAAGACCGGATATACCCATACGCTAAAGCCATCATTGGTCAATATCAGTGTGGCTTCATCCCAGGCAAATCAGCAATTGATCAGATATTCACCCTTAGGCATGCGATGGAAAAATGTCTGGAATTTAAGATTCCGCTATATCATCTGTTTATAGACTTCAAGGCCGCCTACGACAGCATAGCCAGGGTAGAACTATATAATGCCATGAGAGAATTCGGCATTACAAATAAATTGATACGACTTTGTAGGTTGACCATGACCAACGTAACTAGTCAAGTAAAAGTAGCGGGACTGCTGTCCAAACCAATAAACATATATAATGGACTCCGAAAAGGGGACGGTCTGGCCTGCCTCCTCTTCAACCTGGCGTTGGAGAAAGCAATCCGTGACTCTGGCGTTACAACTAGAGGGACTATTGTCACCAAGTCCAGCCAGATACTTGCCTACGCAGATGACATCGACATCATCGGTAGAACCGAATCGGCGGTACAGGAATGCTTCACCCAGATCGAGCAGGCGGCACAAAAACTGGGACTGCACATTATTGAGGGAAAAACCAAGTACATGGTGGCAACTTCTGCGAAGAGAAGACCTAACGTTGGTCGAACTATCAGGGTAGTGGAGCACGAATTTGAAGTAGTGCAATCCTTTAACTACCTTGGGTCAATAGTATCAGCCGATAACAATATGGAAGAAGAAATACGCGAACGGCTGATTAAATCCAACAAAGCCTACTATGGTCTATCAAGGCTCTTTAAATCCCGAAATCTATCCAGAACATCCAAGCTACTACTGTACAAGACCATGGTCTTATCAGTACTCATGTATGGATCCGAGACCTAGGTGCTTAATAAAAGGCACTCTGAACTCTTGGCTTTCAAAATGGAATTACGTCCGTTTGAATAGGGACTGTCTTTGTTTCCGATCATGCAATTCGATGGGTGGTTTTTGAATTTGCCTTGCCCTTTATTATTTTAATTCATTGCAATCAGAGTACACTACATACGGATGTAATTTGTTCCGCCCCGCGATAGCATATCAAGATTCCACGGTGCATATGCGCTGGTGGTTTTTGACGGTAAGAATCCAGCATGCGTCTGGATCAGTCCACAAGTACCACAAGTCAAAACCCCATCTGAAAATAATTCCAAGAATTTCCCACTTGCCATAATGTCAGAAATAAGCATTTAGTTTCTTAGCCACCCGTTACCACAGCACAGAGTCATCAGTTGAATCAGCACGTATAGCATAGTCTAGATTAGTGTGCCAAAGTGTTTTCCCGCGATTTCCGAAAAGCAGTTATTTATAACACATCTGTTTTACCAAGTGACAAGACTTGAAAGGATTGTCTTATATATTTAGAAAAATCCCCTAAGGGGAGTTACCAATTACTATTTCAATTCAACTCTGTATTTTTTTTTTTTTAGATGTATAAAAAACTTTGAAGGCTCCTCGATAGTATAGTGGTTAGTATACCCGCCTGTCACCCGGGAGACCGGGGTTCGATTCCCCGTCGGGGAGCCCCTGGCGCAAGACTAATGACCTTGCCCAGACAAAATAAATCATTATGGAAAATTTAACAAGCCTCAGGACTTGCTAAATAAGGCCAAGACCGGTTCCCGGTTGTAGTGCCGATGATGATGATGATGAACTCTTGGCCGCGTTCGAGAGAAAGGTCTTAAGGAGAATTGTTGGCCCCGTATGTGAGGGAGGACGATTCCAGAGACGCTACAACCATGAGTTGTACGCAATCTACCTTGAAGCTCATATTGTAAGAAAAATCAAGCTCGGTAGACTCTGGTGGGCGGGACACCTAGCTCGAATGAGCGAAGAGGAGCCTGCCCGGAAAGTCCTTTGTGGCAGGATGTATTGAAGAAAACAGCGCGGCAGACCTTGTCTGCGATGGAAGGATGGCGTAGACCAGGACGCCCAGAGCCTGGGAGTGCTAAACTGGATGACACCGGCTCGAAATCGGGACCGGTGGAGAGATTTGTTAAATAAGGCCAAGACCGGATCCCGGTTGTAGTGCCGATGATGATGATGATGATAATCCGTCGGCAAAACCTTTGTCCCCGCCGCAATGCACTTCGCCTAAACAAAGGCCATTGTGGAGAAACAGCAATAATCGAAAACGCTGTTCCCATAGGGAAAAGCAAGTACGACAATTACCACGATCCCAGGATCGCCAAGAATAAACAACACCCCCGAATGTTTGCATAAGCAATGCAACAGAAGTGTGGAAATTCTGGCGATCCCACAGACGGCAACCTCCGCGTCTGTATATGTGAGTGCGATCTTCCCTGGTGGAGAGATTGTCGATAGAGAGAGAATCACCAGGACAAGGAAAACGAAAGGCAAAAGAGAACTATGGGGTGAGCAGAATCATCCCCAGAAGAAAATTGAGCCAGTCGATATAGAGAACCCTAAGGAGGTGGAAATGCGCAACGCGATAAAACGAGAAAGTTGGACCCGAAGTTAAACCTTGTAAAATACGCGAGTTAACCGGAGTACATTGACCGAACTGCCACCCAAGGCAAACACCATAAACGTATATATTCTACGTTCAACGCACAGCAATTCAACGCGCGCAGGCCTGTGATCCTCATTAGGGACATCGGAAATGTGTTTATCGGTTAATTACATTGTTCGCTAAAATAATTAAAGGAAGTGCGGACAGTAAATACGGAGACTGAGACGGTTATCCTCGTCACACTTTCGTGGTATCATAACGCGTGCCGTTTTTATATTGTCAATTTTTGTACTGAAAACAATAAGTGAAAGGCTATATGTGATAGACAGGAACAAATAAGGATATTTTCAAAAATTAAGACGATTCGAGGTGTTGACAATATTTTGTCACAAAACCAGTCATAAAAGTTTATTATTCATTCCTAGAAAACTGAAAATTTTCGTTTGAGTCTATAATTTTCCACGGCACTGTACATACCTCCTTTCCGTATCCCCGTCCTTTCCACCCGCTCACAGTGTGCTCTGACATTTAAGGGTACTTCAACATCTCCTCGTGTGCGCCCGTTAGTGGGGAAAAAATGTAGACACGTATTGATTCTCAGATGGATATTATATGTTGTGTTTTTTAGAATTGACAAACCATACAATTCCCATATCTTTTCAGACAAGTGGACAACCTACTCCTACCGCTTGTACCAAGCGAAATAAACTAAGGATTTTGCCCTCACTTCATTCATTCATTCAACCACAAGTATTATTGTATACCCACAACCTTTGCGAAATCAACCAAATTAAAAGTCTGTACTTTCTCTTTTCTTTGTTTTCCACTTAACCAGACTAAGTCACAACAAAGCATCGCCGGCTTCAGCTAGCAAGGAATAAAGATCATTTTCTTTTAAATAGAAATATATAAAATACTCATATATTTATTTTAAACAATGTTAAACTTACTTTAATTTATTTTTAGCAAGGACTAAAAAAAACATTTAATGAGCCCATGCCAAGGGCAAATGTCCTTCTACTATTTACAAGAATTTCAACTATTGAATAAATAATTAATTAATTCGTTGGAATAACTTGAATTCTTCTGGCTGGCTTAAGATATAAAATTATTTAAATCCTGAAAGTATTTCAAGGATCTTAACAAACAAACGTTGTCGTAAATACAAGTTAACAGCTTATATTGTAAGATAAACGAATCTAGATATCTTTTAGTAGACAATAAAAGAAAACAATATCATTTAAAAAAAAAAGAAAAACAAAGTGAACAAAGAAGACAGCAGATGATTCTTAACCATCGTTCAGTATTTGAAATTATTTCTTATCGAACTCAGCAGAATCCTGGATTCGTATGTTCAATGATACAACGTTTGCAATATTTCTTAACAGCTCTATAACCTTCTATCGATATCTGACAGTCCTGTATATTGAGCTGTTGTAGCCCCCGGCAATAATAGGCGATACATTGCACTCCTCGATCTGTAATCATATCACAATTCCGTAAGCTAAGCTTCTTTAAATTTGGGCAACTTTCAGCAAGTGCTCTTAGACCGGCATCGCTAACATCACATTTTCCAATATCAAGAGCTCTTAATCGTGGACACGACCTTGCTAGAACTGTTATCGAATCATCGCTAACCGCTTCACAGCCTCGCGCATTTAGATATCGTAATTTATAGCAACGTCTAGCTATCACTTTAAGGCCGGCATCAGAAACTCTATCGCATTTGGCTACAGATAAATAACGTAAAGCAGCTCCCAACTTTGCCAACTCATACAAACCAAAGTCTGTAATATTTAGACAATCGGAAACACTCAGCTCTTTTAGAGCAGCACAAAAACTTGGCACAAATTTGAGACCGGCATCTGAAAGTCGAGCAATTGTGAATAAATTGTTAATATTATTAACTTATGAATATTCTAATCTTACCTGTAATATGGATGCATCTTCTCAGGTAAAGGAACACCAGTTGCGGACAATTTTTGACGACCACCTTAAGGCCGACATCGTCTATGGCAGTGCAATCGGTTAAGTCCAAATATTGTAGTAAGAGACGTCTCGGTGGCTCAAGACCCGGATTTATGCTAACATTGATGATCTGTGTGCAACCTGTAGTGATAAAAATGAGCAATCTCAAACGGATCAACAATGGTATTCAATTATATTGATATTTTATCATACATCGATGGGTTACTGTCCTTCTACTTCCTCACCTCTGTATTCAATCGTCTATACGGTACAATTTTATATCAATTGATGTACGAGTGTTATTCAACGTATAGGAGTTCAGCAACTCAATGAACTTCGATTATAAATCTAGTAAAATCTGCGACGAACTGACTTCCAATCTTAATTTCGACAATGGCGGAGAATTTTTTAATTAGCATGTTCTGAAGAACAAAAAAAAAACCCACAATATCACCAGACACAATAGAGCTAAGAAACGGCGAAAGAAAAGTAACATATATGCCACCATGTTTGGGTTTTGTAAATCGTGTGATCAAAAAGTATCGGCAGTTTTAGAATCTCGTAGACTTTAAAAATGAAATTAAATAAAACAATCTTTTACTGGATACGCCTAGTATATAATCTTAACGAGTTGATTTAATACTACATTTAAGGTGTACTGAATTTAGTTAAGTTAAGTAAAACGTGTAAGGGTTTACTGGACCAGTATACAGCTCCCAAGTTTTGAGAGATGACTTTGGTTATTATGAATGTTCCATACTGACAGCTGATTTCGCTGGTTTCAGAAAGGTCAGACATCTATGAATAATATTCCGTTTATACCGCTTTGAGTTTCATAAAAAATCTCCTTTTTTAATGTGTTGAATATTTAAAATACGAGGGCAGGTCAATAAGTCTTTAGAAAATGAGGACGGTTTTCTTTTATTTTCTCATTTAGCTTTTTTCTTTTTTTACACAAACGCGCGCACAAAAGGAGATTTTGGGGTACCCTTAAATGTCAGAGCACAGTGCGAGCAGAAGGAGACGAAGTAGATAACGAAAGGAGGTATCGACATACATTGGCCTTAAATGCCTGGACATTACAACGACGAGGAAAGACATGATCAGGTAGATTATTCCATATTCGTGTGGTTCGACTAAAGAATGACTCTCTATGTTTATTTGTGTGCCTGAAGTTTACTTTCAACGCGAACTGATGCGCATTCTCCGATTAACGGGTATCGCGGGAAAATGCCTGAGGAGACGGAACGCATCCAGCAAGTTCAGTTGAGCAACGACCGTGTAAATACCTATAGAAGAGAGATAGGCGGAATTGATCGACTCCCAGCTGGGTCCCCAATAAGTTTCACTGCTCGTTTTTGGATTCTATCGAGCACGTGAAGTGCAGTTTTGGATGCGCCCGACAAAATATGGGAGTTGAGTTCCATTTCAGGACGAATATACGCCTTATAAATAGTGGCCAGGTTGGATGGAGTGAAGTATTTTTTGCACCTCTTAAGGAACCCTGTGCATTTGGCTACACGCAGCTTCAAATATGTGGTCATTCCAATTAACAGTCGAATTAATTCGAGTGCCAAGGATTGATAGTTCCTTGGCTTCGTCGATGCAAGTGCCGATCATAGACAGTATAATTACTTCGGGGGTCGCCTTTGACGACCAGAGGCAGCACTGAGTTTTTAGCGCATTGAATTCTACTCGGTTAGATAATCCCCGGTGATATATCTGGTTGAGGTCTGAATTGAATGGATCAAGCTTAAGTTGCTGGTTGGTAGTAACGTTCGAAAAGTTTGGACAGGAGGATTCGTATGAGTATGAGAAACTCAACGTGCTATCATCAGCAAACGAGTGAATTGGGTTGTGAGTAATTGACAAGAGATCATTTATAAAGATCAGGAAGAGAGTGGGTGAGAGTACCGAACACTGGGGAACACCTGTATTAATTTTATCAAGAACCACTTGGATTGAACGGCCAAAAGGATAGTCTCTTAACCATTGGGTCAGGGAATTGTCCACTCCATATGAGTGTAATTTTGATAAAAGGGCTGGATGCCAAACTCTGTCGAAGGTTTTCGAGAGATCCAGTGCAACAACCTTGCTTTCTCCGAAGTAGTGGATGGAATGGCTCCTCTTTTTGGTAAGATACGCCAACAAATCTCCTGTGGACCTGTTGCTACGAAGGCCATATTGGCGGTTATTGAGGAGGTCATTTGATTCCAGATATTTCGTAAGTTGACGGTTAATCAGTGATTTCATTACCTTCGGGAGTATAGCAGTTAGTGCTATGGTTCGATAAGATCATCCTCTCGATGTGTCGCTCTTTTTGGGATTTGGCTGAATGTTCGCTGACTTCCATCTATTTGGGAAATGGCCAGTAGAATACGACAAATGGAAGAGTTTCCGCAGTGGTTTTGCGAGTGAAAAAGAAGATTTCTTCAAGAGAATTGGGGGAATTCCATGAGGATCAGCGGATTTGTTTGCGTTTAGCTCCTTGAGTGCGCGGGCAACAGACGCGTTCGGGGGCAAATCTGGCTCATGGTGTGCTGCTTATGCTCAAGTTGACGCGGAACGGATGCGGTATACGGCAGCGTTGAGTTCGCTGCAAAATATGCAACAAGTAGATTCGCTTTCTCTATTGCACTGGTGACTGGTAGTCAGTCATCAACAATTAGTGAAGGAATGGATGAAGAGACCGTGTTTGAAATGTTTGTCACGAATGACGAGAAGTTTCTACTACTTGGGGGGGGGGGGGGGGGGGGGGGGGGGATTGTAGTATTCTTTGTGTCACTCTCTGGTCATGCAATAACTTTGCATCTTGAATATGCGCATTGCAGTCATTTCCAACACTATTAAATCGTTTCCAGTTTTCCTCAGTATTGTTTGATTTATACAACCGGAAGCTCAACTGTTTAGCCAGTTTAAGATCAGATTAATTAAGGCTTCTCTCCACCCGGAATCAAACCACATTTTTCTCTTGGAATTGATACTCTTTACTCTGCATGGAATAAAGGTTCGCATGCCATATAGAATCGTGTCTGTCAATGTGTCCGCTATAGAGTCAACATCGTTATTGAGGAAAAATAACGATCAATTTAGCTTCCCAAAAGAGTCGTTCACACCTTCCCAGTTGGCTTTGCAGGTTGCAGCCTTGCAATGGAACAGCGGGCCTTTTACTTTGAATAAAATAATATCTCAAGTTGATCTTTAAATAAAGCAAATACAACAAACAATATACTCTACTTATTTGGACTCTCCACTGGGGTCCGGAAGAGTAACGGCGGACCGTCCCCATCCAGTCAGGTAAGGTTTTAATCACATAATCTTACTATTTGGCGCAGCCGGTAGGATACTGCCGCTGCCAAATAAAAAATTAATGTTAATACCGGGATACGTAGCCCAAACGCTAACGGCGAGGTGCGTATTCATTGGTGTTACAGAGTACACATCCTTGTTGAGAAAAAATAACGACCAATTTAACTTCCCAAAAAAGTCGTTCAGACCTTCCCAGTTGGTGTTCTCATAGAACCATACTGTTCTTTTGGGAGTTTTTTCGTTAACGTTACTGTTGGTTAGAGGAAATTTAGCTGACACAACACAGTGATCTGAAGTGCCCAAAGGCGAAGAAACTTCAATTGTGTATTTGTTTGGGCGGAAGGTGAGAAAAAGGACCAGTGTGTTGGCGGAATGACCATATATATCTGGTGCCCGTGTTGGCTCATTGACGAGTGGAGTTAAATTGTTTGACTTAGCAAAAAGCTGGACATATTGACCTTCAGGTGTTGTGTGTCCGGAGTGGTAAAGCCACTGAGAGTTATACACGTTGAGGTCACGCGCAATAACGATTTCAGTTTGCGGATATAGGGTCAAGATCCTATCGATGGAATCAGGCAGAGCATCAAATTCGTTAAAGGATGCGTTTCTATCCAACTTTGAACTTCTATAAAGAAAGCAGTAATATGTGATATGCCTACGAACGTGAAGTTTTAGCCACGAGAAATTAAATTCTGGATTAGAGCAGAGCCCATATTGTGGCAGAAGCTGATAAGCAATATCACTTCGTATGTATATAGCTAAACCACGATGTTAAAAGAACAAAGGCACTAAGTTATATCCAGGTAGATTAAAATCAGAAATATCTGCATCAGTTATAACCTGAGTCTCGCTAAGTGCAAGGATTGCTGGCTTCTGGTTACAGACGTGGGCAGACACAGAGCAGAAATTGCATCTTAGGCCACGGATGTTGCAAAGATCGACGTGAAATTCCTGTTCCATTGAAATAGGGACACAGAAAACCAATACCGCCTCAGAAAAGGATGCAAGGTGGACCCGGTGATAGATAAGCGAAAGCAACCACTACAGGTGTTATGCCCTTGTAGTACGTGCTCCACTAGATCGGTGCCGAAATCTAGGTCACATCCCTTTCGTGACGAATATTACGCAACTCAAAACACTAAAAACCCCCCAAAGGTTATAAATCAATCGAGAGTATCGATGCCAAAGAGACGCAAAAAAAAACCTCTCGTTTAGTCGTTCGACTTTTTTTTTTTTTTTGAAAGAATAAGTCGTTGCCTTAACCACAACGAAATCCCGAGGTCATGAAAAAAATAATTAATTAGAGAGTCATTGTATTATAAATTTAAAACTAGTTACGTATTCCTGTTCCAAAAATTAATCACAGAAATACAATATCATGCTACTAGTAATGGTAGACATTTGACAGAATGTATATCTCTGATATAATCAGGGATTGGGTGATTCAATAATATTTGCTGACTACGTTATTCTGTATGCAAGCGGCTCAAAGATTGAAGAAAACCAAAAAGAACTGCAGAGAAAATTCCATAGATTCCAGGAGTTTTCTACAGAATGGAAACTCAGCACCAACTTTGTAAAATGTGAAACTATACTGTTCCGCGCCCGAATAAGACGCGGGAATTCAGATTTGAGGCGTAATTGGAAAAATATAAAAATAATGAGTCCAGGCGGTCTGCAGGTGGAGCCCGAAACTACAGTTAAGTATCTGGGTATTCATTTGGACAGATTGTTGTATTACAGTTGTTCATCATTCGACTCAAACTACCAATTGTTGTAAATTCCCAGTGGCAGCTGGGCAAGTAAAAAGAAACTCGCCGGCACCGAAATTGTAGAGGAACGCCTTCCATTTAAGCCCTAACGCCGATTCTACCGCGTGCTACCGGCTCGATGAACCGTGGTATCTATCTCCTCTTCTTTTCCCTCACGAGGCGTCTGTTACCACCGATGGTGGGAAGAATCCTTTCGTAAACCTAAACAAAAAGAGAAGAGTGCTTCGAGCACTCGTTACCACTGGTGGGGGAAGTGCTCTGGGGTGCTTGTGAAATTAAAGAAATCTGGTTGAACGCCCCTTACCGCTGGTGGGGGGAGGCATTCTGGAGAACCCGTAGAGCAAGAATAGGAGCGGATTAAAAGAAACAACTTCCCTCTGAAAACATACCAGTATTTATAATTTTAACCTGCATTTATTTTACAAGAAAATGGCTACGTTCTACGCCATCCCCTGAGCTCTGGAACAGAATTCAATGTTTCACAAATTTTTCTCTCGTTATATACAGTTTGCACACGGCCATCGTAGACACATGCCATCGTGCAGAGAGCAGCTGCTGTATGTGCTCCAATTGTGGCGGTAGCGTTATAGCGTTTGCGACGATAGTGAAAATCGTGTGATTCGAACCGACGCTATGACGGTTAGAAACACTAAAAATTGAACCAATGCTCAACACATCAGGCCACTACCGCGTGTACGAATTCGATTTCTAAACTCAAATACACTCAACTGATGTGGGATTGTTATGTTATCGCTATAGTATACGGCTCTGATGCTTTTGCTTATTCGAATTTCCTTCGGTGTTCTTCACTATTGGATTGTGTTCTGTGTGTGTATTGGTTAGAATACACTTCACTTCCTGAGGAGCTTCCCTCAACATGCCCACTCGGCATTAATGGCCCAACCTAACCAGAGTTTGGGCTATTTAACAAAAGTTGCTGACGCAATAATGGAAAGTTCAGACCCGCAGTCTGGTCTCCCAGCGTACAAAGACGCGGCGATTAACCGGCACGACACCCCGCCTACACGGCACGCATCATCCTCACAGACACCCACACCCCCCAGAAGGCCCACTCCTTATAGTTCAACCTATTTCCACCAGCGAACCCATGACCGCAGGCCCAGCGAGTCTCCCTCAGACCGCCCCCCTGCACACGTCACCATATCCGACCTTCTAGCGTTGCAGGCCTCACTCCGCCGAGATTTAAACCAAATCCATCGAAACGCGCATACCCAACGGGTAGGTCGCCCTTCGCCACCTCAAAACACCACACCAGTGGATCATACCACGAGGGACCACGGCACTCGCCGCTTGTACCAGGTGACTGCACGCATCACGTGCAGTTTTTGCCATAAACTAGGCCATCTGTACGACGAGTGCCTGAAAAGGCGAAACACACCTTTCTGCCGGGAGTGCTGGTAGTATGGCCACGACATTGTAGAATGCCGTGCGCGATACACCACACTACCACAGAACAGATCACCGCGCCAGCAGGGGGAGTCCCAAAAATAAAGTGGGGGTTCTCTATACTACATGAAGAACCAACCCACAATTTCAACCACAATTTCCGCCTTATTTCGACCGCTTTCAGCGCGTCATATCAACCCCTATCCCACCGTTCGGCAAATCACCTGCAAAACATGTTTCCTAAAAGGACGCATATCTAAACTCATTATAGATAATGCATAGTTGAGTTTAGCTATCTTTTCGCCATACGGCAACTCCATTTCGCTAACCCATGAGATTTCCACCGGAAATCGCATCATGTCGGTTAGCAACGGCACAGTCTGATCAAACGACGCGGTTGCATAATCATGCAATCGCTGGAGAAATTATTATAGTATTTAATTTAGTTCCCATGATCAGATTTCCCTAGCCAAGTCGGCGTCCTACTCACTTTCCCCAGACACTACATTCGTTGGGGATCAATGATCTCTTTTCACAGGTGAATAGCCACAGAACATTTTCCTCTCCTCCCCGTTTCTATTTTCCCCTGGTTCAATGCACTCTGAGATCACCATAGTCATCGCACTAGGGCAGTAGGTCATCCTCAGTGACTGCATTGATACAAGCGCACAAGCTAAGCCAACCCCGAAGTTATTGCGCTCTCTCTTTTGTTCTTTTCTTCCTTCGCATGGCCAGCGACTGTCGAATGATGTGCAAGCATTATTCACCTCACTGAGCCATGCATCTGAATAGATTCATTAGAGAGCGCGATGATGATTGGCTAATAGCCGTGCGAATTTAAAATCCAAATTCTCATCCCTAATTGGGATCAGTCGTTAAATATCCACCGTCGCGTATACACACTACGTCGCACGTTCAATACAGTCGCTAATCATCCACCATACAAGTGAGCCGAGTCGTAATTCAATCATAACAGTGCGCGCACGTTCCGAGTCAATTCGCTGTTGAGAATTAGTTGTGCTGGGTATTTTCGCATTAAAGTAATTTCGTGATTACTAAAGTTATCTATTAAATAGTGTATTACAAAAATAAGTTTTCTTGTAACAAAAATAGACTGGTATCCCCACCAAATCTTATTAAAAGGATATTCCGGTTAAAACCAAATAAAAAACATTAACAATAAAAAAACAAATTGAAAGTGTAAATTCGGAATCAATTGAGAATTATAACAAAGTAAACCAAAACTAAGTTAAACACGGAACAACCCAGTGCGTTTTCATTAATTCAATTTTCCTCCTGGTGAACATTAATGCTCTTTCCTCTGTGAACAATTTTTGACGACGTAAGTGTTGGTGGGTGAAGTGAATCCATGCCCTTGTCAGGCATAACATACTTTACCCCACAGTATAATTTGCCCCATACATAAGAAGGGAAATATCACACTGTGCAGCAACTATAGGGGTATAACATTGCTGAGTAACACCTATAAGATACTTTCCACTATCCTAAAAGATCGGATAGCCCCATACGCTAAAGTCATCATCGGTTAATATCAGTGTGGCTTCATTCCAGGCAAATCAGTGATTGAGCAGATATTCACCCTTAGGCAGGCGATGGAAAAATGTCTGGAATTTAAGATTCCATTATATCATCTATTCATAGACTTTAAGGCCGCCAACGACAGCATAGCCAGGGTAGAACTATATAATGCCATGAAAGAGTTCGGCATTCCAAACAAATTGATACGACTTTGTAGGTTGACCATGAGCAACGTAACTAGTCAAGTAAAAATAACGGGATTGCTGTCCAAACCAATAAACATATTTAATGGACTCCGACAAGTGAACGATCTGGCCTGCGTCCTCTTCAACCGATTCCGGAGACGCTACAACCATGAGTTGTACGCGATCTGCCTTGAAGCTAATGTTGTAAGAAAAATCAACCACGGTCGACTCCGGTGGGCGCGATACCTAGCTCGAATGGGAGAAGAGGAGTCTGGCCGGAAAGTCCTTTGTGGCAGGATGTATCGAAGGCGACAGCGCGGCAAACTTTGTCTGCGATGGAGGGCTGGCGTAGACCAGGACATCCAGAGCCTGGGAGTGCCAAAGTGGATGACATCGGCCTGAAATCGGGATGAAACTTGCTAAATAAGTGCAATACCGAATCCCGGTTGTAGTGCCGATGATGATGATGATGATGATGATTACTAGGCCAGCTAGCATTGGATTGAAAAGATCGACAATATGGTCCATTAAGAAAGGTTTGCGGTCGCCTTATCTAGACTATCTACATTGAAAGACGCCCTTCGTTGATAATAATTTCCTTTGGTTCTGAGACTCTAAAAACCATATTGTCGGACAGTAAGTGAATTGGGTTCATGATATTAAGAGTTGACTCTGGAATGCGCAAAAAGATTGTATTCATGGCTGATCTAACATCAACAATTAGCGAAAAATTGAACGAGTCGATAGAGTTTTTGATACTCTTCACAAAGGCACAGAAACTTATAATCGCCGTGGGAGAGTGCAGTATGTTGTGTCTCATTTTCGAGTCGTACAAGAACTTTACCCCTTTGAATGTGTTTTCTTTGCCCACTTGAATCTCTTTTGGTTTTCACCTGTATGGTTCGAACGGAAGCTTAATTCCTTTGCCGTAATTAGGAGCAAAGACTATTTTTCTCTTCTGTGGTTGCGTGCGTTTATCACAAGTAAACGATGAATATAACCCGACTCAGTGGCTGTGTTGGTAAGGAGATTGCAACATTTGTGCACCTGTGCATATGTATCGGGTTTTCCAATAGGGACTTGACAACTTTGAATTTAATTTGTGAACGCACCCTTTCACTAATCATCGAACTGTCACTATCAATTTATTCAGTAAACTCGACATTTTCATCATGGTTAAGTACACGAACGAACAACGTCTGCAAATTATAAAAATTTACCACCGAAAAAAAGTTGTCAAGTCCCTATTGGAAGACCCATTATATTTGATGATCCTGTCTTACTGCATTGCCTGAGTAGAAACCCCACAATTTATTTCTGTAAAATTATGGTAAATTACATACATGAGCTGCAATGCGACTGAAAGAAAAAGGAAGCAGTTTAGCTATGCCCCGTTAGTGTAAGTTTGCTACTTAGGCGTTCATGGTTTTAATCGTCAGACATAACCTCTTTTTAGTTTATCAATCAAGTTTCCCTTAGCTAAGGCCTACCATGTAACCATAAATGTATTCACACTTTATTTTGATATATCTTCTAGTCTATACTGATAAAATTAACTTAAAATTTTGACTGCCACACCGAAGTCACTTGTTTTGCTCAGGACGCCACGAGAGTATTTTTACTACTCCGCTCCGATCACCAATGACCACCAAGGCGTCACAGTAGAAACCGTGGCCGGTTATATACATATGACCAACGTAACAGTTAAAGTGTTAATGCATCAAGCAGTGAAAGTGTTAAAGCATCAGTTCAACCTATGCTCCACATTATTTTTCGTCACTTGATTAATGTTGTACACAGCAGATTTGTATGAGTTAATAAATTTATACATACCAGTTATATCCAGGTGCTGAAGATTCGTACACTTTGTTAACACGTCGCAAAGAGCTTGATTTGTTACACTTATGCACGTCTGTAGTTGAAGATGCGTCAATTCAGGACATCGTCGAGTAAGTAAGATCAGTCCTTTATCGGAGATTCGACACCCGTCAGATAACATGACACGTTCCACATCCGGGCATGAACCATTTCTACTCTGACCGCATAACTGTCGGAATATCATTTTCAAAGCTTTATCTCCACCTATATGCTCTCCTTTTAAGGTTATAATCTTCCAAAGAACAGGTCTCCAAGCGAGATTCTCAAATCGTCGGCATACTCTAGCGACATTGCACAATTCACAGCTATCTAACCAGGCAAAGATTTTTAGTACAGCCTCATCAGGTAAACGATCAAATCCGGGTCCTGATCGACAGAGTCCCTTTTTATTCCATGGCGCAGGACCAGGCATCAAATGACCCGTTGGTGATGGTGAAACTAAAGTTGCATATCCCTGATCCAGGCTTGGTGAGAAGCGCCCTAAATTCGCTAATCCTTCAGAGAGACTTTTCACTTTAGACGGATGAAAACGCTTGTCGAGGCCTACGTTCGAGGAATGATTAGAGTATGATGAGTCGCGCTGTTGCTTAATTTTAGTAAAAGCTGCTGGCGAACCTTGAGTTCGATCCAATAAATACCGATCGGACCCACTTGTCTCACTGGGACTCGATGGCCTGTGAAGGAGATGCGAATCTGAAAGAAAAGCGTTCGATTTTAGTGAAGAGTCAAATGGAACAAGATACCATTGGGTACATACCATGCAGTCGATCGCTACCATTGAAGTCACATAAACTCCTTAGGTTATTCTCTAGGTAAAAATGCTCGTTTTGGAAGTGGCTCGCTTCCGAACCCAGCGGTAGCGCACGAATGGCACCTTGAATGTACAACTGATCCATTTTCTTTTCCAGGAAATATTGTCCCGCATTGCCTGATGGGCCGTTCGGTGGGACACTACATCTGCCGTTGAGATTACCTGTGCCACTCGCTTTAGAGTTATCACTCGATTCGACAATATTATCAGTGACACCGGTTAGAATGTAAGCACTTGGTGTCCGTGCCTCCCGATACTGAAGAAGACTTTCAATTGGGGTGTAGTTCCTCAAAGGCACCGGCCTATGTCGGTTTTGGATGTTCATTTGACTCCGACGTAGGTCATATCCTTGATCCATAGACGATGATGAACTTCTGGATAGATGATGGTACATATCCGGTAGATCACCACTACAATGGGGATGATTCTCTCCGCCACCTTGCTGCGAAACAGATGACGACGTGTAAATAATATCGTCCGTGTCGATACTGAGATTAGGCGACTTCCTCGACATCTGATAGACTTGCGGATTGAGAGGACTTGAACTTAAAGGATGGTGGTATTGTTGCTGTGTATCCAGAACAGTTGTGTTGCGACCTAAGGACGCCAAGGGACACTCTACCGGCGGCCCTCGGCGCGTTTGGTGTGACATCGCTGCTTCTTGTCTATCCTGAAACGAAAATGAAAAATACAGTCTTAGTCACCCGCTGCATTATTACGTATTTAGATAAAACTATACAACAAGGAAAAAGAAACACAACCAAGAGAATGTGCTTCTCGATCGTGGGCGGATAAAAGTGAAAAAGTGCCCAGAGATTAGTGGTGCACACCTCCAACTACATCAAGCGATTAATTCAATTTGGTGCCCTGGGTTGCACAAGCGCACATCGACGGTGCCCCGTAAATGGGCACCAGTTTGGATCCTCATTAATCATGGCGATAAATATGTTGCCTCTAGAGTTCAGGTATTTTTCTGCCAAGGAATTGTGGAAGTGTTTTGTTTTTCTTTTTGTTTTGTTCTGTTGTGTTCCTATTGTTGGGAGAAATGTTTTAGGGGACAGAAATGCAAATATCTGATTGAGCGACTGGAGGCAACACCTTTCCATTATGTTCGTCTCGTAATGGTGTCTTCCTTTCGTGGTTGCGTTCGTCATTGTCTGGAGCAAGATGTGATGAATCAATTGATAGACACCCAGTACAGAGGCGAGGCGATAGGATTTATTTGACTCAAAAATTCATCACGGGTTCATCTCTGTCACATGTTATCATTGGATATGGGTCACAACAAACCCATCAGAGGCTTACAAAGGAAACAACATAAATTGAATAAGGAATGTGTTGCGACGGAGCGCAAAGGTAGTGATTCATTTTACTTATGAGAGATTACAAGCATTTGTGGTTTTGCAATCGACTTGTTTATGGTCTCGCTATTCTGGGATCGCACTTCTTATGATGCAACTGTTTGCTTCAAGACCATTTTTTGTTTATTAGATGTTTAATCTAAGCTTTCACTTTGGACTTTATCCTTAGGCTTGATGAGGACGAAAGCCAAATTAGGTTTTTCTGAATTTTAAGGTCTGGTATTCAGGGCTAGTCTTTACCTCAATCTGCGCTATACCCTATGTAGACCTCATTGCTGGGGGTTTATATTGACGACTTCGATTTAGGGCACTTATGTGTTTAGCCGTCATACTTTTATTCATATATAAGCTAAATATTGGAGAATGCTATTTCAATGGAATGTAGAACAAGTGTCCACCCCAGTATCATTTTAGATTGACATCCCTTAAGAAAGTTTGCGTAGATCAATCCATTTAATAGATGTTTTGGGCACCTTGCAGAGTATTATTTAATTAAGACAGGCAAAGATCGGTATCAAACTTATGGTCCCCAGTGTTATAACAAGATGTGAAAATTATTTATGACCGAAGGTCGGAGCTAAAGATACAGGGCCCATGGTACAACTATGTATTTATAAACGTACACACTCCAACAGAATCTACGGACGAAGAAATGAAGGACACGTTCTACGAGACCCTAGAGGAAGTATTTGATGGGATCTCATCATTCGATGTTAAAATCCTCCTCGGGGACCTCAATGCGAAAATTGGAAAGGAAGATATCTTCCAACCAACTATAGGTAAAGAAAGCCTCCACGACGTTTCAAATGGTAATTGAATTCGAATTAATACGTTCGCAGCGTCAAAAGATCTGGTAGTGAAAAGCACGATGTTCAAGCACAAGTAAACCCATAAAGCCACATGGATCTCACCCGACGACGTAACGCGTAACCAAATAGACCACTTCCTCATAGACAAAAGACACCACTCGAATATCCTTGACGTAAGATCATATAGAGAAGCAAATTGGACTCCGATCATCTTTTAGTGATGGCAACATCAGGAGTCGGCTCGCAGCAAACCCACATGGGCAGTCACGGGAGACGAGAAAAAAGTTCGACATTGATAAATTAAAAGACCTGCGCAAAAGAGCTGAATATCAAGACGAATTAACGAATAGATTTAGCATCATAGAAAATGGGAGTGGTGGGGGAGAGGAAACCAATAATGTGGACAATAAATGGACATCGATCAGAGACACAATCAAACAAACAGCCCAAAAGGTATTAGGCTTTAAGAAAACAATTAAGTCCAAACCTTGGTTTGACGATGAGTCCAGGGCGAAGATCGAAGAACGTTAACGCCTCAGAGTGATCCACTTAGGAAGATATGATGAAGTCAACGCAGAAAGATACGCGACGATTCGGAAAGAGACAATGAGACTCTTCAAACCCAAAAAAAAAAAAACGCGAATGGGAGAAGACTTGGATCGAAAAAATCCTAGAAAATTCCAGAGCAAAGAACATCAGATGTAAGTAAGTCGGCATAAATTCAATTAGAAGTGGCTGCCGAAGGAGAGCCAAAATATTTCGAGACACAAACGGCTGTCTGGTCACAGAAACAAACAATATCGTGACAAGGTGGAAGCAGTACTTTGAAAACCTGCTCAATGTTCGCACCCATCAACCACAAATAAATGCACCAGACGTACATACAGCCGAGCCCCAGATCCCAGAGCCCTCTCTCAACGAAGTTGTACACGCGACAAATCAATCGAAAAACAACAAAACTCCCGGAGTCGATTGCATACCGGCAGAGCTTGTGAAGCATGGAGGAGAGGCAACCGCTCGAAAGATCCACCACCTCATCCAAACAATATGGGATAAGGAAGTCACTCCGAAAGAATGGAAAACCTCAATGGTCATCCCCATTTTCAAAAAAGGCGACAGATCTGACTGCGAAAACTACAGAGGAATATCATTGCTCCCAACCGCATACAAAATATTAACAAATGTCATTCTGCCGAGAATCACACCGTACGCAGAGGAGATACTGGGAGACTACCAATGTGGATTCCGCAGGAACCGGTCAACAAGCGACCAAATGTTCACAATAAGACAACTGCTGGAAAAGAAGTGGGAATACGGAGAGACGGTTCACCAACTGTTCGTTGACTTCAAAAAAGCCTACGACTCTGTCGCAAGGCAGAGGCTCTACCATATTCTAGTTGAGCTGGGAGTCCCAAAAAAATATGCCGCCCTCATTCAAATCTGCATGAACGAAAACAAAGGGCGAGTTAGAATAGAAAACCACCTCTCAGAACCATTTGAAGTCCGGGACGGACTAAAGCAGGGAGATGGCCTATTACCGTGTCTTTTTAACCTTGTGCTCGAGTATGTCATCAGAAAGGTACAAGACGACAATATGGCCGGATCATCTCTGAAGGGGATCACACAAGTGCTCGCATATGTGGGTGACATCGCCGTTTTGGGCGATAAACTAGAAACTGTAAGTAAAAGCCGTGAAATCATCATGCAAGCGGCAGAACAGATGGGCCTAGAAATAAATGAAGACAAACAAAAAACAAAATACATGATTCCGGCGAGAGCAGGTGGACCTCAGGGAACACATATAAACGTCAGAGGCAAGACATTTAGAAAAGTTAAAGAATTTAAATACCTGGGGACGATACTGACGGCCAGTAACGAAATGTCGAAGGAAATTAACAAAATACTGCATTCCGGCAACGCTAGTTGGCACGCAGTCAGTAAACTACTGAAATCCAAACTGCTATCACGTAATATAAAGCTCCGTGTCTATAGAACCATAATCATGCCGTTGCTCTATACGAATGCGAAACATGGGCTCTCACAAAACGGGATGAAAACAAATTGATACTATCTACCACAGTCATCATATTTTAATAACTACTGCCATCTATGTGTCAGACCGATTAATTCTGCGACTGCCCTCGTAGCTACTAATTAATATATTATATTCAGGCAGGGAAACTTGCTGATTTAGAAATTCACATAAAACTTGGAAATGCAGACATCGAGTTAGTTCTTTTTCCACCATAAACTACAACATTTAAAATTTATGTATTTATTTACTTTATTTAGTTTACACATGTTTAAAGATTACCTCAGACAGTTTGCAATAAATTTTGACGGAGCCAATTTTACGAAGGTTGAAAAATGAACAAAAACCTAAAAATCCGGACAGAATTTCGAATTCCTCTCAATGAAATCCCCACTTTTGAGTGGGTATACAGCACTTGAATACCCTGGAATTTCCCCAAATGATATTCACCGTTAAGTACGCATTAAAATAGGTCGTATCATCAATTTACATCTAACCCGATGAGCTTAAGACAGAGAACTCTTACCCCGGCCATACCTTGCCTACGACATCTCTATACTGTCGTGTGCCAGATTTCCATACACTCGTGTGATTCTCAACACACTCTGAAATTACCTTCTTTGGCCTAAAACATTTTTCATTGCCTAATCCCAAGCATATCTTAGAGTTACATGCATTCTTATTCATATCTAAATGTCTATCAACGATTAAGGGAACCCAATTAACGAAGAAAAATAAAGTGGCACGCGTCAACGTTCGTAAAGTTTAAGGGTTTATGGCCCACAACCAGATGAACCTTCACAACGACTTCTCCAACCTACACAGCCCATAAATAACCATAGTCAAAAGACGATGATGAATTGTATTCTAATTTACCGAGAATTCGATGTAACTAAATATGTATGAACTGTGAGGTAGCCGACGTATTCTTTGGGTTTCCGGTCTTGGCTGAAGTTCTTGGTTGGTGGACCCTCAAGTTCCCCAATGAGATTTACGACTAATATCGGGAATAATTCCCAGGAATTGTTTACGAGCATACTAATGTCGACCACATGGGTGCGTGTGAAGCCGGGGTCCATAATAACGAGCAAAGTAACACTTCGCAAAGGAAGAAATATCTTTAGGTAAACATGCATCAACTTACCGCTGTGAATATTTAATCAAGTCCGGTTTTTTGTAAGGTTTTCGAGAACCCAATAGATATGTCACTGTCTCGATCTCCTTCCACCATTTTCCTTAAGACAAATTTGTCTCGGAAGTTGTATTCAAATTTAATAGACTATTTATTGATCAATACTTCGAACATAGTCGGAGCCAGATTTGACGATTTGTCTTACGAGAAAATGGTTAAACAATCCGTTAGTTCTATAGGGTGTGGCAGAGGTATTTGCTGATTTAAATTGAAGGGCACAGGGGAAAGACATGCGATGTTACAAAGGCAATGAGAAATTGCCAAATTAAGCTTTTGATCCTTGAAAAAAGGTACCTTAAAGCTTTAAATGAAAGAAAAATATATTTATTTATAAAGAAAATATATTTGTTTTGGATGTGTTTTTAAACCTTTTTTTCTTTGTTACGTTAGCGAAAAAAAAACTGAACAAAGTCAGAAAATTTGCAATGTCCATGCGATAGTTATTGTTTAAGCACCATTATATTTTATCCATGAGAAGTATTGCTTAGCTATTCGTACACAAAACTTCGACGGAACCTGGATATTCATAAATTTTGCCTTGAAGCTGGACGTCTTTCAGTATAGGATTGTTCTGGCAGTAAAAACTCTAAGCTGCCAACATTATAAGTCATTACGCGATTGGGACTTGTTTTTAGGTGCTGTGAGAAGAGATGACGTCCAAGGGGAATTGTAATGTTCTCTGTGAAAAATTAATCTTGGATGATCCTTTTCAACTCTTATTTCTCTTATGGGCCAAGATAAAAAGGACTTGTCTTCTTACACATTGGCGATAGAAAGGTTGTCCATTTTTTGACAAGTGGGTGGTCAACTTCAATCACATGAAAGGAGCATGACTTCTGTCTAGTCTCACGAGTCACTTTTACCCATTCAACGGGGGTTTCACAAGGTGACCTCTGGTTTATGCAACCCGTATTTCTGTCACATGCCAAATATGAGTGTCCACGAATGGGAAATGTGATTTTGATCGCATCCAAACGATTTGCACTGTGTACTACATAGTGCATAAAACGAATCACAGTGTAATTCTTATTCTGCCCACCGCAGGAATCCCAGAGTATCACCAGCTCTCGAGTATTTTTATCAACCATATTAAAGATAAAGTGATGGAGGAATGAACACACTTCATCAGATCCTTTTTCTGCTTTTGTTTCCGGGCAGCAGAAGAAATATGATTTGGATGTAGATAGTTCATGGATATTAAGAGGTTTTAAGGTTTATTGTCTTTTATAGTAAACGTCATTTGTGGTACTGTGGCGTTTCTAGCGGATACACACACAATATACAAGCAAGTAGTGAAGCACACCGAAAGAAAATCGAATAAGAAAACGTACCGGCCGTATACCAAGCAATAACATAACAATTCCACATCAGTTGAGTGTACTTCAGTTTAGAAATCGAATTCGTACACGCGGCAGTGGCCTGATGTGTTGAGCATTGGTTCAATTTTTAGTGATTCTAACCGTCATCGCGTCAGTTCGAATCACACGTTCTTCACTATCGTCGCAAAGACTATAGCACTGTTTGGCATACTTGCATTTTTTGAAAGTCCATTGCAATAGATTCCCTTTGAGACGGTTACTCCGCGGGACAACGGTGGTTGGGGAGTTACTACGTAACACGAGGCTGACTGGCATTGGATCCTGGTTTCTCTTTTTTAATTATAGAAAAGATAAGCTTTCATTTTATGTAACTTATTCTCATTTTCTAACTTTATTATTTCTTTTTCAATGTCATCTTTTTCGAGCTCAGAAGCACTCTTCAAATTTACTTTAAGAGCATTGCCAGACGAACTCTCGAACAGTAAGGACGCAAATTTTAACCGTATTGTGCAGTGAAAGAATTGTGAACACAAAACCGCGTGTGAATATTTTATTACGGTACTGTGCGTGTTGTAAGTGTATTGCTTTTGTTAGTGTACTTTAAATTAACCGGTTCCAAAGTAAAGCAAAAGAAAAGAGAAATAAATAAAAAATGGCCTTAGGGCCAAAGCAGCACACCGGCAACAGATTCGGTATGTTGCAGGAAACGTCCTTGGGTGACGTCCCCGTCAATAAAAAAAAACGGCAGGCATTTAGTCCTATTGAATCGAACTTCCCGGAATTACCAACAAAGACAAGTGAAAAAAACCCGAAATTTATTCAAATTGTTCCTAATGACGCGACAAAACCTCTGACCGGAGTGAACGTATTCGTGTTAAAAAGAGCTATAGACTCAATTAGTACACAATATGAAAAAGTGTCCATGCTAAGAGACGGTTCAATTCTCTTACTAGTGAAAGATGAACAAACAGCTCTACGTTTTGTAAATACCAAACGGTTCGATCAACTATGTCCGGTAACAATAAAGTTGCATCCGAAATTAAACCTCTCGAAAGGTATTGTTTACGCACCATACCTAATTAATGTTCCGGAAGAAGACATCGTCCAAGAAATGAAACCTCAAGCAGTGGTAAGTGTCCACAAATTTAAAAAATCGCAAAATGGCGAAATCAGGGCCTCCGGACTAATGTTGTTTTCATTTGACCGCTTCAATCCACCGAGTAACATAGAAATCGGATGGCACAAAGCCAAAGTAAATGAGTATATCCCAAGACCAATGCGCTGCCGCCAATGCCAACTACTCGGACATACAGCCAAATGGTGCAAACGAAACCCAGCGTGCAACAACTGCAACCTTCCTCCACACCCCGACTTAGAATGCACCCGAACCCACTGTGCCAACTGTCAAGGCCCTCACCCTGCTTCATCACCATTATGCCCCCAATATATAGAAAACCAGTCCATTCTTGAAATACAAACGAGAAATAAAATTTCTCTATCCGAAGCGAAACGGATATATAGGGAACGAAATCCCACGCCATCAAACAAACCAAAGGAATCCTATGCCGCACTTCTCAAAACAACAGCCACACATATAACACCACCAATAAAAGAAACTACAAAACAAAACCCAACGAAAACTACACTCCAACCAACATCGACAAACACTTCATTCATTTCAAACTGCGCTTCTACATCTGCAGAATACCGTAAAGCCATACAAAACCAATCACCTCTAATCATAAAACCCACAACAACCAACCGTAACAACGAACCTATACCTATTAAAAAAAACACTAACATAAAAATAAATGAACCCACCATTCAAGAATTATTAAACTCCCCACTCCCTCACAATAACCACATATAACCCTAACACTCCCAACGAACGCACAGTCTCTGTGTCTCGAGAAAATCCCAACTCGGGCCGAAGCAGACAGGGCTTCGGCTTGAATGGTTCAACACTCGAGACACGGAGACTGAACCCTTACAACAACAAAATCCCCAACAGCAGCAGGTTTAATATACACAATAGCATTCATGTCCATAAACTCACAATACTACAGTGGAATCTGAACGGACTCAAAAACAATATGCATGAGCTCCAAATACTCATCAAAGATCTGAACCCATCCATCATAGCTCTACAAGAAACGCACATCCGCCACGACTCTCGGGCCACAGGACCCAAAGAATACGCGGCATTCTTTCACAACCTTACGGAAAATGTTGCTTCTAAACATGGTACAGGTATACTTATACATAGATCAATCCCACATAAACTTATAGTAGTAAACTCTGCAATCTCGGTCGTAGCAGTAGAAATAAATATCGGCAGAAACCTCACGATAATATCAGCATACACCCCCACATCCCAACCAATAACGATACACGATCTTACCACTATCACAGATAGCATCCAAACACCGATACTTCTCCTCGGAGATTTTAATGCGTGGAGTCCCATCTGGGGATCTTCGTCCACTAATAAAAGGGGAAAAACCGTAGAGAAATACATACTGACCGCAAATCTAGCACTACTCAATAACGGTAGCCATACACATTTTTCCACTCACAAATCCTTCACACATGTAGACTTATCACTAGCCTCACCTCAATTGGCCCCAATGTGCACTTGGAATACTTTACCCAACCTGCACGGGAGCGACCACTTTCCAATAATAATAAACATTAACACTAGCATGTGTCCCAAACCCTCCAAACTTCTTCCTAAATTCCAAACCGAACTTGCTAATTGGAGTAAATTTCAAAATATAACTACCCAGGCACTAAGTCAACATGTAGAGAGTCAAAATATTAATCAAGAAACAGCCATAATCACTAAAGCAATCCGAATAGGAGCAAATGCCTCGATACCACAAACAAGTCGAAAACTCCATAAGGCGGTAGTTCCCTGGTGGAATCCAGTATTGGACAACCTAAGGAAGAAAAAACAAGAAGCCTGGAGAATTTTCAAAAGATTCCCCTCCGATTTTAACCTAATCAATTATAAAAAGTTAAATGCTCTTTTTCGCAAAAATGCCAAGGAAGAAAAAAGAAAAGCCTTCCAAACATTTACCGAAAAGTTAAATCCGAACTCCACTCCCAGAAAAATCTGGGCGAATATAAAAACGCTAACTGGGCAGTATCGCCCCCTCTCAATAAAATGCATGAACACCGACTCAGGCACTCTCACATCTCCCCTTCAAATTGCCGACCATCTCGGCAAAACATGGTCAAACTACGCAGAAGACGTAAACTTCCATCCGTCATTTCTCTCTGCCAAAAGAGACACAATTAGCCCGTCCCCTCACACAAGCCCATCCTCTAAATTAATAGATCTCCCGATCAATAAAATTGAATTAGAGTCAACCCTACACGGCGCCACAGGTAAAACACCAGGATATGATCGAGTCGATTACATAATGTTAAAGAACAGTCCACCACTCCTGAGACACCGAATACTCCATCTCTTCAATAACATACTCCAAACAGGTGTAATTCCACAAGTGTGGAAAATAGCCACAATTGTACCCATTCCAAAACCCACGGGCGAACCGACTTCGGCAAAAGGATATCGCCCAATATCGTTACTCCCATGTCTAGGAAAAACATTTGAAAAAATTGTAGCTAGACGACTCAACTGGTTCATGGAGAAAAACAATCTAATAAGCATTGAACAGGTTGGTTTCAAGCAAGGACGTGGAACGATTGATGCGCTACTCCATATCGACAACTTCATCACATCTTCTTTGTCAACCAAAAAGCATACAACAATTCTCTCCATAGATTTTGAAAAAGCGTTCGACCGGATCGGTCCTCATGTGATTTTGAATAAATTAGCGCAATGGAGAGTTGGTAACAATATGTTCTACATAATCAAGTCCTTTCTTTCTAACAGGAAGTTTAGAGTCAAAACAGGTGGTGCATTCTCGCAAATATACAACATAAAAAACGGTATTCCACAGGGTTCTCCACTATCAGTCCTATTATTCGCTATAGCCTTTGACGGAATAAACGACATTCTCGTAAAATATAAAAACATAAAACACTGCCTCTACGCTGACGACCTAGTTATTCTAACAAACGTAAACGATCTCAACGAAGTACAATCTACCTATTCAGAAATACTACACGACATCACTAATTGGTGTAAAACCTCAGGCGCAAAGATCTCCCTCGAAAAAACTAAAATGTTACACATTTGTAGAAAAACCAGCTGCAGCAAAAACATCACACTTCCCTTTCAGAATCACACAATCCCTACAATCCAATCCATGAAAATCCTCGGTATCCTCTTTGACAGTAAATACAATTTTAAAGAACATTGTTTAGCACTTAAGAAAAGCCTAGCTGCAAGATTAAATATTGTAAAATACCTAGCATATAAGAATGGATCTGCACATACTAACACCCTTATTAACATAACTAAAGCCATCATTCTATCTAAAATCGACTACGGACTAATGATATACGGAAAATGTAGCAAAACGACCCTGCAAACAATAAAATCTCCCTATCACGCCGCAGCTCGAGCAAGTACCAGAGCATTCCGTACTACACCAATTAAAAACATCCTCGTCGAATGCGGTCTCCCATCTATAGAAAAGAGACTAAAATATATATCAGCTACACTTGCTTACAAATTTACAATGTCTATAGCAACCCCCATAGTGCAGGACATCCGAAAAATTTATTAAAAAAAACGAAGGTCGAGATACCGCTCAGGACTGGAAAGGGCCATCGATATAGCCAAGGACTTACATATCCCTATAAATATTTCAAAACCCCACCGCACACAACACCCTCCATGGTTAATTCCGAGAAATACAATCTTAGATGACCTGTCCCATTATCCAAAACATTCAACAAATCAGATAATCTATCAAAAACTTTTCAAGGATACCATCGACAAACATCAAAACTGGAACCTGTTTTTCACAGATGGTTCCAAAAACGAATCAAATGTGTCATTTGCTATAGTCAACGATCGCAAAGAAATAATCAGAATGGGATCACTTCCCACCTTTTGTTCCATCCTATCAGCGGAAGCAACGGCAATTTTGGAAGCAACAAAACTGATCCAGAAAATCCCAACGATTATCTGTACTGATAGCCTTTCAACTCTAAAAGCAATAACCAACGTAAACTCCACAAATGCTGTCATTCGTCAAATCCAAGATAACATTATTAAGAAAGCTAATAAAATAAAGCTACTTTGGACCCCCGGGCACTGTAACATTAGTGGAAATGAAGCGGCCGACGCGGCCGCAAAACTAGGGACAAAGTCGCCTCTCGTCTCCTTCTATTATCCTAACAAAACCGACATAAGAAGACAGGTAAAAAATGCCCTTAAGAACGTGGAGGAAGAGGAATGGCACCACTACACCCACCTGTACAGCACTATTAAACAGGACACCAAACCCGTTACTTACCCAACAACAGTCTCAAACAGAAAAATAAAATGCTTCCTACGACTCCGGCTAGGACACACCAACACATCCTTACAAAAACCAGCCCCCCACAATGCAGTAACTGCAACAACCAAGTCCCACTTACTCCACATCACATCATATTCGACTGCCCAAAAGTCCAAACCATCGCAAACCAACTATTTGGAAACGACACCTTCAGCAACATTCTGGCAAAACCATCAGAACAGAATATCAACTACACATACGAATTACTAACACTTACTAACCTTCATAACAAAATTTAAAGTAACTCGATATTAGCCGAAAGCCCTAGCAGCTAGCGCTATTTAGAATTAAGTTATTGTGTAATTAATTACATTGTAATAAATAATAATAATAATACTTTAAGAGCCTTTTTCTTAGTCGAGATTCATCATAGGGACCGTATGTAGCACTTTTTGGATATCCAAATGTCGTTTTTGTTTTTTAACACTAACGCGCGCATAAAAGGGGGTTTTGGAGTACCCTTAAATGTCAGAGCACAGTGTGAGCGGAAGGAGAGTGAATAACGAAAGGAGGTGGTATCGATGTACATTGGTCATAAATGCCCGGACATTACAACGACGAGGAAACACATGATCAGATAGAGCATTCCACATTCGTGTGATTCGTCTAAAGAATGGTTCTCTATGTTTATTTGTCCTCCTGAAGTTGACTTTCAACGTGGACTGATGCGCATTCACAGACGGGTATCACGGGAAAATGTCTGAAGGGGCGGAACACATTCAGCAAGTTCAGTTGAGCAACGACCGTGGTAACACCTATAGAAAAGAGATAAGAATGATACATTACACCTATGTTCTAACGACGGAGTTAAAGGACTTACGGCTGGATCCCAAGTTTTACTCCTCGTTTTTGCATCCGATCGAGCACGTCTAGCCTAGTTTTGAATGCGCCTGGCGAAATGTGGGAGTTGAACTCCATTTTGGGACGAGTATATGCCTCGTAAGTAATGTCCAGGTTGAATGGAGGGAATTACTTTTTACATCATTTCAGGAACCCCTTACATTCGGTCGCACCTTTCGCAGCTTCAAATATGTGATCGTTCCAATTAAGAGATGAATTAATTCGAGTGCCGAGGATTGATAGTTCCTTGGCTTCGTCGCTTTTGACCATAGAGGGCAGCACCGAGTTTTCAAGGGATTGAATTCTACTCGGTTAGATAATACCCATTGATATATCTTGTTGAGGTCGGAATTCGATGTATTAAGCATAAACTGCTGATTGGTAATGACTTTCGGAGAAGTGTTTGAGAAGTATGAGTATGGGAAACTCAACGTGCTATCATCAGTAAACGAGTGAATTGGGTTGTGGTTAATGGACATCTCTAACACCGACAGCGCAGCCCGAAATTCCACCAAATAACTGTTGCAGTTCTTCTTGAACAGTTGCAGGTTGTAACGCTCCGGAAACAATGGCGCTGGGAGCGACAAACAGCTTTCGCGGTTTACAACGGAACGAATTCTGATGCCAGGATGTTATCGTAGTCGGGGGATGAACTACAAATTGGTGTGCCAACGGATCACACCTCTCTCGTGGAGCACATATAAACCAAGTTGCACAGAACAGTATCACGAATCTCCGAAGAACAGTACCCGTGATAATATCTGTGAAACAGACTGAGGTCAGCTACGCGCCTTCGATGTGATAGAGACTGTAGTCCCGACGTCAGCGCCGCGTCCCCGATTAGACGGATCGCTCGTCTCTTTATGCTCTCAAGTCCGTTGAGAGTATGCTTAGGAGCAGAGCTCCAAACACGAAAGTAATATTCGAGCGCGAGTCTAATTTGAGATTTATACAGGAGTAGAAGTTGGGCCGGCGTAAAACATTTCTTGACTCTAAAAAAATAACTCAGTTTTCCAGAGGCGGACCTGGCAATGTTCGACACGTGTTTATGCCACGATACATTCCCACAGGCCATGACGCCGAGTAACCTTAAGCCTTACCCAGATTCGAGGGCCTGGCCATTCATCATCAGCTGTGGAACCGATGATCCACTTTTCTTTCTGATTGTTGTATATTGTGTCTTCGTTGTATTGAAGGCGACGAAATTGGCCCTTCCCCACTGCAGGACCTTATCCAGATCCCCATTCAGAGAGCCAATCTGTCTATCTCCTTGATGCACCAATCGGCCGATCACTCGAAAAGGAGGAAACAAGTGTGCTATCATCCGCAAAACTGAGCACTGTTATCCGTTGACTCCAACAAATCATTTAATCAAAAACAAGGTTGGAGTAAAATAGAACCTTGAGGCACCCCAGAATTAAGACGATACAGATCCGAATACTCGCCGTCCACAACAACGCGGATCGATCGATTTTCGAGGAAGCTCTTCGTCCAGTCGCAAAGCTGTTGGGAAAGCCTATATGAACGAAGTTTGCGCAGCAATGCCCCGTGCCAGACACGGTCAAAAGCCTTGGAGATTTCCAATGCGACCGCCCTTGACTCACCATATCGCTCAATCGCCGATGTCCATATATAGATTATAAAGGTCAAAAGGTTACCCGTAAGCCGCCTGCCACGGAATCTGTATTGACGATCATTCAGAAGTTCGTTGCACTCCAAATACTTAATTAACTCCGCATTGATGATCTTTTCTATCACCTTAGATAACATAGACAGTAATGTTATCGGCCGGTAATTTTGTGGGAGACACTTTTTTCCCGTCTCGAGCGATTTTCCAGCAGGCAGGAAAGGTCCTCCGTGTATAAGATAAGCGGAAGAGTCTGCCAAGAACCGGCGACAGTTCTGGAGCACAGTTCTTAAGGACTATTGCTGGTATTCCGTCCGGGCCGGTTGCCTTCCTACAATCCAGTCCACGTAAAATGCGTTGAATGGTACGCGGGCGAAACTTCACACCCTGCATCAAAAACCGCACCGGCGCGATCACAGGTGGTTCCAAAAGACCGCCATCGAGGTTTGAATTCGCGGAAAATAAATTCGCGTACACATTAGCTTTATCTTTTGAATTTAAGACTAACGTCCCGCTGCCCCTCCCTGACGGTGGAAAAGAGGAGGAAGCGAAGTTACCGCTGACAGACCTCGCCATTGACCGGAAGGCACGCGAACCAGCCGGGCACTCAGGGAAATTATTAGTCTCTCCGGGAGTTTATTAGGCACTCCGTCGTTGTAACCCTTTTTGGTGGTGTCCATCGTCTGGTTGCACGCGTTTCTGATTCCAGCAAGATTCGTTCGTAGAGCGACATTGTTTAAAAGCTTTATTTTCTTTGCCGATGTAATCTGCTCGCATTTTGTATTAAACCAAGGTTTATTAGTTGAACTTCGTTTGATGGAATCCGGAATGTAGATCTTCACCCCGAGAAGAATACTATCTCTGACCGACTTCGCGCATGCGTTAATATCGGAGTCTCCAAAGCACACCTCCTACCACGGAAAGGATGCGAAGAAAGCTCCCAAATGGTCGCAGTTAGCAGTCCCTTACCTCCATACATGGCGAAGTTGGTTTAGTCGGTTATGCAATTGAAATGCAGGTGGTTGCGCGACAGATACCAAGAAGTGATCTGGGTTTCCCAGTGGCGCAGCAACTGCCACGGTATAAATACTCGGTTCGGATGTCAAAAACAGATCCAGGGTGTTCGCATAATCACCTCGGGTATCCGGCACTCGCGTAGGTTCCTCCACGAGTTGAGTAAAATTGCGGCTAACAGCGAATATCTCCGCCAGCCTCGCAGCCTCGTGGGTTCTGTTAGAATGCACCAACCAGCCGGAATTGTGCACATTGAAATCGCCAATGACGACAATTTCAGAAGCTGGGTGGTTGGTCTGTATCCAGTGTGCGTGAAAGATGTTCGAAAAATGTCGCCAGTTGATCGTCATTCGGGGAGCGGTAAAGACAGCCAAGACAATTTAACAGAATTCCTCAGCACGACCTTCAACCACATGATGTCCAAGTTATTGGCTTCTAACGCCTCCATCCTTTAACAAACCAGATCGGACCGCGCGAAAACGCAGACTTCACCCCCAAAACGGAACCTCGAATGCAAGTCGTATTCTGAGCAACTGTTACACCTCGCTACGCAAACCCCCTCAGTTAGCAATCATCCTCAGCCCACAATTAATATTCATATTGCACACAAAGTAATTCCCAAACAATTAAATGACGCCTCTTTCCTCAGACAATTAACATCGCATACGTTGCAGTATTCATTCAAGTACTACATACGACACGTACGCGCCTCTCCCAGCTACACGCTTATCGCTTCCATTCATAATCTCAAGGGCATATACCTACTGCATTATTTTTGCTTCGTATTCGAAACAAGCTCGACACCTGGCACTCACATGGTTTCATGTTTCGATTGCATTTTTTGCTCCATGCCCGAAAACAAGTGTCATACAATACATTTGACATGGTCGGCAGCTTCACAAGCGGTTGGCGACGATTTAATTGAGCGTCGATCAAATGCTGAGATCTGCGAAAGAACAGACACAGCGACGAAATCGATCGAGCGACACAATGGCTCGAACAAAGAGCAACGTACTTTATTTGGTTCGGTGAATGCAGCAATCAATTAAGTAATTGCACCTTAAGCAGGGCAATTAGGCGATAATGATAATTTAGAAATACGAATGACTCGTGCTAGGCGATTGGACTCAATATGGGTTATACGTTTTGGTTCGAAGTCCTGGCTGAGGTAAACGCATCGTTTGCACATCTACGCCCACAATTTGGGTATATGAAGAGTGGTTGCAAACGGGCTGGAGAAGCACTAATTGATCAAGCAAAGGGTTGCAGCCTTGCAACGGAACAGCGGCCCCTCTGCTTTGATTAGATTAGAGTAGTGTGTGAGTAGAATCGAATAAAGAGTTGTGACGAGTAGAATCGAATTAAAGATTGTAACATTGGCGACCGTGACAGGACCAAGGAAGCGCGAGTTGAAAAAACACATAAGTGCTTGAAAACCCTTGATCCTCTTAACAATTTACCTCAATCGTACTGGTCAAGACACCCGTTCCCCTCGTCCGGAGCTGAGTCTGGCTTCGGAAGTTCGATTTGATAACAAGAATCACTCCCCGCCAAATCGTCCAACAAATTAAAAAAATTGCTACAACTCAAAATCAAGGTGCACATTAATAAAAACTAATATAAAGTAAAAACAAAAACAATAAACACCAAACGTCTCAAGACCGTAACACCGAATTCTCCAAAAGGACGCCGGAGGCAAACTTTGAGCAGAGACAAAAACCAGGTCAAAATTTTCAACTGTAGAGCGCAAAGCCTACCTGGCAAAATGAAATAACATCGACATCAGCAGTCCGGAACAAACAAACAACGGTTATCTAGCAGCTCGTCAGCAGCGAGGAGAACTAATCAATCAAGCAAAGGGTTGCGGCCTTGCATTGGAACAGCGGGCCCTTTGCTTTAATAAGCTTAGAGTAGTGTGTAGGTAGAATAAAGAATTGTGACGATTAGATTGAATTAAGCATAGACTTGTTAACCTACTAGTAAAGTAATTGTATTGACAGTAAAATAAAGTTCAAATATAAAAATAGAAAGTAGTGTAATATCTGAGCCAAGATTCCCCAGGAGAACAACAGCGGCGGCAGGGCAAAATAGAAGTTAAGGAGCCCAGCCCCTTTGGAGAGAGCTAGAAGGTAAGATCCCTCATAATAAACGATAACCCCAGAGGAATATCCCCCGAGAGATAATGAAATAATAAATTTATGATAGTACCAAAACTATTTTGATGCTGCCTTGGCGCCCGAACAGGGACCAAAATTATTTGATGTTACACAACGAAGATATGTCGAATCAGTTGACGAATCGACCTGGGTCTCGATTAGGGCAAGGGTATCAGGGTATCAGGTTTCGCTGTTTACAAATATTGGTGGACGGCGTTTGAATTCGTATTAGTGAAACCAATGCCCCTGATGTTACAAAACCCCATTATTAGTCGAGCGTTGACAGAGCCTCGAGAACGAACCCGATTATGCGATGACAAATTTCTTAAAGTTCTGTTGTTTATCATAGTATCTGCATGATGTTCCCCCTGACATAGTCCCCCCGGAGATCCGAATGGGAAAGAAGTTTACCTCCGGAATTCTTTTTCTCAGAAGGTACTGTGGGGGTACTCTAGCCTTACGCAAAGAACCACCCACAATTCCAACCCCAACTTCCTTGACAAATCTGCAATTACCTGCAAACATTCCCTTCACCAAGGACATTTCCTTCATTAAGGTATCATATCAAGTCCCTGTGAAGAATTCTCTAGCATTCATACATTCAATGCATCATATTAATTTCCTGAAAAGAATTCTTTTGCATACATAACCATAATCAGGAAAACTTATCGGCACCCCTGTTTGCCAAGCAATTCTGCTGCACACGTGCACGCCACATTTCCCTGGCTTACACATGGCCTCGGCAGCCTTTTGTCCAACCGACAGCGTCTAGTGATCATAAATCGAATTCTTCAGCATACAAACATGCCAACAAGAATCTGACCCTTGCGCCCAGCAAGATTCGGTGCACATCACCATTGCGTACCGAAATTGCTTTTAGCATCAATTTTCATAATTGCGTTGCAGACTATTTACGCAGCTGCACCATGTATCCATGCCATTTTGATGTCCTTTGTTCCTTCTACTTCTCAATTTCGTTTTCCCATGACCTTCGTTGCATGGGTACACAATGGATCTATTAGCACTCTCGCTAAGATCAACCGGAGAGATCCTCTCCAACTCTCCACCACACCACCACGAAGAGAGACTTCAGGTTTCTCTCAAAGAAAAGAAAACTCACCCTTAGCTGGGAGAGTATTCACATTCAGTCGCAATTCAACCACCAAATGGTGCGCACATCGCACAGCCCCGAGCGTTAATAACAGTCGAGTCTCAAGCTAAGTGGAGTGCGCACGGAAAATCGAGTGACGTAAAGTGTGTTGGCGTGTGTTTTAGTTTTCAGTTCGGGGAAGTTTAGCATTATTGTTCACGTAATTTATCCGTAAATCGATGAAATAACGTAAATAAAGGGATTCTAAATAGTGTTATCGAAAACATAAGAGTGCTGCACCAAATCGTTTTGCAATAGTCTCGTAGATAGAAAAATAACATAAGTTCGTACTAAGGTGTTCTATAGTTTAGTGAAAACGAATAAATAATACAAAAAATAAAGACAAGCAACAAAAAATTTATAAGTTAATTAACTGTTTGATTTTCAAAATTTAAAAGTTAAGTAAACTCAAGGCTGGAGTCATTTCATTGTGAAGCGTGTATACTGTGTCGCCGCCACTAAAACGTGAAGTAATGTACAATACAAAAAACACCAACGAGTAGAACAATAAACGATAAAATTCCAACAGTTTAGCCAGTGTTTTATTTCATCAAATTCGGCGGAGCAATCCGTGGAGTAGTAGTGAACCAAGTCCCGTGCCGGCACACCAACTACTTACTGCCGCAGTACCATCATGACTTGTCTCCGTGTCAGTCCGGGCCATCAGCCATACATCCGAAACACAGTAGACGATTTCTCCTGACGGTATCGCGGAATGTGCAGCGTGGCGGGGTGGTATTGTGGCAGTTCCGCCAAACCCCACGGTTCGCTTACCTGAAAAACCCCCCATGACTTCCACCCAATCTCAAACTTCACTAATGCAATCGCATTAGCATCTTAAATGCTTCACGCATTAAATAGAACAAATCTTGAACTTAAAAGTCCCTGTAAAAGAAAACTTACCTTTCATGCATCTCTTCACATACAATTCCCCGGATTTGGATTACATACTATGTAACCTTCACCAGGGACCATAAAGATTGCGCTGTCTATTTTTCAGCTTCGCCATGTGTATGATAAATCGTTTCGACACATGAAAAGAACCGACGTACACATATACATGTGTACCATGACGGTCTCCTTTATGAGATCCGGTTATCACCACCGTAAAAGCGAATGCTCCAAAATTTCCCTTGGACAACGAATGAATATCGTTGAGTGAAATTACATACACAGGCCAGCACGGTCGTTGTCGCTCCCGCTTTCCGTCGCGCGGCGGAGAAGCGTATATATGCGGAAGTCGGGTCGTGAAAGAAGTGTTTCACCGTGTGTAAAATGTATAAAGAGCAATTTAATGTGAAATAATAAGTTTTAAGTGCAGTATAAAAACACTAGCAATATTAACGATAATGAGTGATATAAGAAAATAAATGCATCAAAATACTTGGATACATCCAAACCAAATGAAAATGTTACGCAATAAAAATAAAACAATAAACTAAATCCGTGTGTTTAATTTCCCGGCTGCTGTTCCTGGGCGCCTTTATTTCTTTTGTTTTGTGTTGCATTCCTTAGCGCGAGGACAATAGACGATGGGGGTGGAAGTGAACGGAGTGCCCATGCCTGGCACAACACTTCCTCCCCACAGTATCTCACCTTGGGACTGACTACCAACTAAACTAACCTTTCTCAAACCGGTCCATCAGCCAAGCTCCGAAAGATGGCCAGGGATTTCTCCCGACCACCTCACGGAGCTTATAGCTTGATGAGGTGATATTTCACCGGGTTTCAGGGCGTTGGGACTCCACCTACCACTCGGCCTTTAGTCGCCTCTTACGACAAGACGGCCTAGTTGTGAGTATATTCTAACGTCCTACTCACAGTGTTCCGAAACTTTAAATGCTTTTTTCTCAAAACCACGTTTTCGAAACGCGTGTCCAAGATAACTCATAATTTTACAGATGAATTTATATATGTTTCTGTTAATAAATTTTAAATTAAAATTAACTTGCTGCTTGATGAATGTATTTTTAGAAGTTACAATTTTTTATAAAAAGTTATAAACAAAAATAAATTGAAAATTTTCGGAAGAAAAATGACTTTTTTTCAATCACGGTTTTTTATAAAAAATTGTTTGTTTAAATACCTCAAATACTCATCAATTGACTATACTCATAAACTAAACAAAACCGTTTTCTTTTTTTTACGGATCATCCAACGAGGCTCTATGGGGGTTCTTTAAGGCGCCCGAAGAACCACTCATCGGCCTAACCCAACTCCCCTTTCCCCTACCTGCAAATCTCATTACCTACCATAAGCAGCTTACCTAAAGATGAGCAGTCAAGCTCCCCTGCAACAATACTTATCTGGAAGACTTTAGCCGTGGCAAAATCATCTAGAACGATTACCGTTTGCTATTTTGCTATCGCATTGGCATCTATAGAAGTTCACCAGGGGCATGCTTGCATACAAACCATCATGTCCTAAAATCCAATTCGGTTTTCCCAGCCTGCAACCGACATATACATCCGAACATGTCAATACGCATGGCTGAGGAGCATTTTCCCCATATTCGGCATGTCATGCTTACCGTTGCCTTATCGGCAGACCCATCGGCCGATCTTCCTATCGACAATACCCAGCATAGCCATCGCTGGCTATCCACAAGCGATCGAGTGTTATTTAAAGTAAACACACGCTCGATCCATCGACCTAGGGGGGCGTTACATTTCGAGTAGAATCGAAGTGACGCTTCACACCATGGCAAAAGTGTAAACAAACACTGCCTCCATGCTCCCCAGATACAGGTGCAGCCGATAGTTTCCGTTCCACGGTAATCTTATATTGCACCCATATCCTGAGGTTCGCAACACTTGCAACCAATTCCCTTTCATCGGTTATCAACAGATCATGGAATTTGGGTATGGATATAATCATTGTTTAGACAATCTTACCCATGCCATTCCCTATGATGATCCACCAGCAAATCAAAGCAAACACACAGTACCTCACTGCGTTTGCTTTGTTTACTAACCGCTGGTCCATGGTTCCCCTGGCTGAGACGTTTGTGTGCACATCTGCAGGTCAAATCCCTCACCACCATAAATAATTTTTCTCCTTGAGCACCAGAGCCATACGGGTAAAACAAACAAACCCCAAATCTTCGGTCGACCTATCGTCACCGAAGAATGTATCGCCTGCTCGTTCACTTGTTTGATCAGGTGTCGGCGATCATTGTCTGTATTGCAGGCAAAAGGGGCATTGTACGCGTCCCTATGCAGCATTTGAAAAATCCTCCCATTGAAGCCTTTCCTCGATCACCATTGGCCGCTGCCACGTTGATCCGTTTCGCTCCTCCCATATCGATGTGATCCACCACCACTGAATCTGACGGATGTGGATGGCATCATAGAGTCAATATACCATCTTCAAGGAGAGAAGTCGAGTCCCTGATGTCGCGCTATCCGGTTTTTGTAATCCTAAGATTAATAGAGTCAACATTCCACCGGCCAAGCTGAGAAGTCCGTGTAGTGTTTTCCGTTGGTTATTGTTCGCCGCGTCATTTTGCGCTGAATTTTCCAGTTGATTTAACGAGATTAAAACGCAAATCGGTTGTGACAATAGTAAAAAAATTATAACAAAATATCTAGCAGAAAAACGAATCTCGCTTTGCTGACAGAACTAACCATAAAACGAGGAAGAGAAGTTACAAAAAGGGATATTAATCGATAAATAAATATCTAAGTGAGTGTAAAGAAAATCAGTGTGTTTTATTTTCTCCTTTCTTGGCGAACTATTTTAGTGGAGGATTCATCGGTGGTGTTTTGTGCTTAACCCGTGCCCGTGCTGACGCATCAACAAAATACCCACAGCTCTACACTACACACACTTTTTTGCGCTGATGACTTTTACTTATAACCTGCTTGTTTATCCATAAAATTGAATGAAAAAATTAATTTAAACACTTCAATGTATGCACAATAAATGTTTAAATTTGAAAAAATATATATTAATAGTTTCTGCTAGTCGCGAAGATTAAGATGGGCCGGACATGCGGCGTGAATGGGCAACGATAGGACCGTGCGTAGAATTCTTGACGGTAGACCAACGGAAGGCTGCGACGGAGATGGGAGGACAATGTAAGGCCTGACCTTGAGGATATCGGATCAGATGGTCAAGAGTGGAAGAAGAGTGCACAGGCCAGGGAATGATGGCGGACTCGAGTCGATAAAGTTATGAACTACCGAGTTCCTACAGGCCAATAAATAGTAATAATAATAGTAGTAATAGATTCTTCTGAAAAAAATCGACAAAATCAGCTTTTTTTGGCCTTCTACACCTGGATACCCCCTTAAAACTATTTAAATTACCCAAACTAATAAAATCAACTTTAAATATTGTACTTGATGGTGGAAAAAGGGTTACATTGATACCTGCACTACTATTTTTACATTCAATTTATATATCACTAGGTTACTCTGCCCCAGTGTGTACATGGAACACTCCAGTCGCCGAGCAGTCACTTTACATTTCAAAAATGTAATTCGGGGGCTGCTCTTGGACCAATCGAACGTTGACTAAATGACTCGAAAAGGCAGATGTGTTGAATTGCATCTTGAGCAATTCACAAATGTGCGACATTGGAGTCGGTGGGTTAACTACTTATTTCAATAAAACTAGGGTAAGTTGTGGAACCTGGAATTAATTTTATTAAGCTTCAAAAATGGACTGCAGACGTGTTTAGCTACATCTTGGGCAATTGACACCGAGCCTGGTTAGCTTGCTATTTATCATTGTTAAACTTGGGCATAGTGGGGAACCTGACTCTCACAACAAGTTTCATCTGTTACAACGTTGGTCTGAAAATAAGTCAAGCAGAAATTTAACTGCATTGCTCGCAACATCTTTCTCATTGGGAATACCTAAGTCATATCCTCTAGTTCTGTGCTAACCGTGCACCCAGACCCTGTAAATGTTAATCGATTAGGCTTGGCCAACCCTCTCTCATATATCAATCATTTACAGAACGTTTCTTCTAAGCGCGACTAATTATCATAAACGTTAAGTTGGGTTGTCTTCTTTTTACAATAAATTATAAGAATGAACATAAGTCTAAGCAAACAAGTCAACATCAACTCGATCATTAATCATCTGCCCAATCAAGACAGCAAAGCTGTTGGGTACATTCCAAAGTTTACTTATAACACAACTGAGAGGTAAATGGTGGCTTTTGTCTTGTTTAAATCAAGTTGATTGAACTTCTTTTAGAAGTGACACGCGAATGTGTGAATTCTAAAAAAGGCTAAGACCAACATCCTACACACATTTAGTCGGTGTTGTCCAAAAAGGAAATTTTTTATGTTTCTATGTAAAAGAATAGCGAAGACCATTAAAACGAGGACTTTGAATTGTAAGTAATCGACATGTAAGAGTTTATTGCACAGGTAAAGTCTTAGATGGAAAAGCTGCACAAGCCTTTTTCACCTGTTAAAACTGTTGCGGTCTTGGAGGAGTATAGCTTGACAGACTACTGTGGACAACGAAAATGAGCAGCGTAATAGATGACGTGGATCGTACTTTGTAGTTAGGAGATTTGAAAGCCGGGTTCCCAATGCGGGGTGAGTCTTAGATAACGTTGTCATAGCTTAAGCCTTTTTGCAACCATAGGCAGAAGCGAGTGGGACTCTGTACCATAGATTTGACTGCATGACTTGGAATTTGCGCTTGGGAGCAACAATAGTCAAATTGGCGATTTTCACAATGTATACATTTATTGATAAAATAATCTGCATTAAATTTTGTATGAGTAAATACCAGGTGTACCGGTATGAAGTGAGCGTTTTTTTAATTTTTTTTTTTTAAAAAGTAAAAAACGTTTTATTCGAAGTACTGGCCATTGCTTTCTACACATTTCGACCACCTTTCTGGCAATTTGTGGATACCACGCCAATAAAACCGGTTATTCTTTTGAGGCAAACCATTCGCAGACCCAATTCTTGACTTCTTCGTAGGAATTGAAATGCTGCTCAGCCAATGCGTGTCCCATCGCTGAAAACAAATGGTGTTCGGAAGGTGCCAAGTCTGGTGAATACGGCGGGTGGGGTAACACTTCCCAGCCGAGAGCTTTTATTGTTTCTTTGACGGGTTTTGCTGTATGACTCGGAGCATTATCACGCAGCAAAATTACCTTTCCGTAGCTTGGGGCCCATTCTGTCGTTTTTCGATCAATACATGCTTGAAATTGATCATTTGTTTTCGGTAGCGTTGCGCATCAACAGTTTCGCCAAGTTTTAGAAGTTCATGATACACCACCCCCTTCTGGCCCCATCAAACACCGAGCATTGTCTTCTTTCCGAACCGATCAGGCTTTGCAGTCGATGTTGACGCTTCTCCTGGATGTACCCATGATTTTTTGCGTTTAGGATTTTTAAAATAAATCCATTTTTCATCACCAACACAATTCGATGCACTACTGACTTCCTTTCGTGTCGTAGAAGCAACGTTTCAAATGTGGTGTTTCGCTTTTCCATCTGCCTGTCATTCAATTCATGGGCACCCAGTTTCCACACTTTTGGATCTTTCACATAGCTTTTAAACGGTCGGAAATTGTCCGTTGTGCAACATTTAACATTTGCGCCATTTGTTTTTGACTTAAAATGTCATCTTGATCCAATATTGTTTGTAATTCGGCGTCTCTAAACTTCTTTGGTGGTCTTCCACGTTCTTCATTTCGCACTTCGAAATCATCTCTGAACCGCTTAAACCATCTTTTGCATGATGCCTCCGATAGAGCATGATCACCATAAGCCTCGACAAGCATTCGATGCGACTCCGCAGCACATTTCTTGAAATGAAAACAAAAAATTAATGTTTTCCGCAAATCATCATTTTCTGGTACAAAATTCGACGTTTTAAACAGGATTAAAAAGAAATGATGTTGTTTGTACAATGACTTGATGCATACTAAATATGTTTGACAGATGTCATGGCAACCAAATAAATAATATAAGCTTATGATTGGCATCAAGTCTTCAAAGACGGTCAAGAAAGTATTAAAGACAAATCACATCCGAGGTAACCAAGAGAAAAGGTTAATATATAGATAGCTAGAGTCTTCCCGTGGGTGGGATAGATAATATGCAAGTCTGTGAGAACACATTGTGGCGCCTCTAACAGATACACACACAATTCACAAGCAAAATAGTAAAGAACACCGAACGAAAATCGAATTAGAAAATACGTCAGAGCCGTATACCATAGCGATAATATAACAATTCACATCAGTGGAGTATAGTCGAGTTTAAAAATCAAATTGAAAAATCGGCCAGTAGCCTGATGGGTAACGCTTAGGTTCAATTTTTGGTGATGCAAACTGTCATAGCGTTAGTTCGAATCACACGTTCTTCTTCACTATTATTTCAAACGCTATAATTGGTGACTACGTAGTAAACAGAACTTCACACACGATCATGACTTCCGCATATAGCACCAAGGCACACTCGCTTGCTCCGACATTCTCTCGTTCGCTCCGCCGTTCGCACCGAAGTTGATCGTAACGAAGTTACTGGGAAGGGAGTGGTGTGGCATCTCTAACAGATACACACCCAAATTCACAAGCAAAATAGTGAAGAACACCGAACGAAAATCGAATAAGAAAACACATCAGAGCCGTATACCAAGCGATAACATAACAATTCACATCAGTGGAGTATAGTCGAGTTTAAAAATCAAATTCTAAAATCAGTCAGTAGCCTGATGGGTAAAGCTTAGGTTCAATTTGTGGTGATTCAAACTGTCATAGCGTCAGTTCGAATCACACGTTCTTCTTCACTATTATTTCAAACGCTATAACATCCTATCCAGTACGGAACGGAAAAAGGCACTCGTACGATACAACCGTTTCTCACGATGATCTGCTGTTCGATAGCACGGGGCTTTTGATCGGATGACAATAATGGATTATAATTAAAATCATACCCCAATAACACTAATAATTGCCACCCCTCTGCCCATCCAACGCTCACGCTGATGAACAGCATAAGTGATGGTGGGGACTTTGGATAGCACCTAATGATGTTTTGATACACAGAAAGTTGAAGCCTAGGTCGAGCATCTCCGTGCTGATCTCATCGCAGGAACCATAGCAACAACCCTTTGTCGAAGTATCTTCGCCGGCCCGGCAAGATGTTGCAGCACAAGCAGCAACATTTAAAAACAATGAATGAATCGATCTCTCAGCGATGCCACAAAAGGAGAACCGATTCACTACAATTTTTAAATAAGTCAATTCACCCACCATCGAAGCGACAAAATTCAACACGACAACTCCATCGCCGAAGGGTATACTCCGTTTCTTTGCTCAATTATTAATATCGACATTGCAACGGAAAAAGGCACTCGTACGATACAACCGTTTCTCACGATGATCTGCTGTTCGATAGCACGGGGCTTTTGATCGGATGACAGTAACGGGGAACTATGGATTACGAGGCATATTAACGGGCGCATGAAGACAATTCTTCTCCTTTCTTCGTTGTGCTTTGGTGCAATTAAAATCAGATTTTTTTGTTGCTTTTTGAAGGGTTAAGCAAAGTGGCCGTTGAAGTGGCAAATTAAACTAAATGAATGTAAAGTTTTGAAAATGTATTTAAATTAAGTGAATTTAAAGTTTTGTAAAGATTGGTACGAAGTGTAAATAAATATATATATATATAAGAATAGCTGCAACAAAACCTCTTTTTTGGATTAATGAAATTTGGCTGTCCTGGTCAAGGAAATAACGACCACGGATTATCACAAATATTGTTGTGGCGTTTCTAACAGATATACACACAGGGCGCAAGTGAATAGTGAAGAACAACCATATACCATTGCAATTAGGTTTACAATTCCACGTCTGTTGAGTGCACTTGGGAATAACAATTGCTTTCGTATACATGGCTTGGTCTCATGGGTGGAAATTGATTCTTTAAGTGAGTCTAACCTTCATTGCGTCGGTTCGAATCGCACGCTCTTCACCATCATCGCAAATGTTACAGTGTTTCAGATGCTGGCAATGTTGTAGTGCTCCCCGAATCCCCCCCCCCCCCCCCCCCCGGCCGCTGGCGGTACATATAATACCCCTATTCATATCCCCAAATCAACATCGAATCCATTGTCAAACAAATCGTACCAAACGTTCAATTTTCGTATTTTGGATTCAACTCCCACAAATCCCTCTTTCCATACATCCTGCCACAAATGACTTTCCGGGCAGTGCCCTCTTCACTCATCCGAGCTAGGTGTCCCGCCCACCAGAGTCTACCGAGCATGATTTTTCTTACAACATTTGCTTCAAGGTAGATCGCGTACAACTCATGGTTGTAGCGTCTCCGGAATTGTCCTCCCACACATACGGCGCCAACAATTCTCCTTAAGGCCTTCCTCTCGAACGCGGGTAAGAGTTCAGAGTGCCTTTTATTGAGCATCCAGGTCTCGAATCCATTCATGAGTACTAGTAAGGCCATGGTCTCGTACAGCAGTAGCTTGGATGTTCTGGATAAATTTTGGAATTTCAAGAGCCTAGATAGACCATAGTAGGCTTTGTTGGATTTGATCAGCCGTTCGCGTATTTTTTCTTCCATATTGTTATCGGCTGATACTATTGACCCAAGGTAGTTAATGGATTGCACTACTTCAAATTCGTGCTCCACTACCCTGATAGTTTGACCAAGGTTAGGTCTTCTCTTCGCAGAAGCTCCCACCATGTACTTAGTTTTCCCCTCATTAATGTTCTGGACAAATTACACCATTATACGCCCGAAACAAAAATACGGTCAAAACAGGGGACTGCAATGGGGGAATCGGCTCCAAAAAAAAGCAAAAAATGTTTTTTCGGCTGGGAAAGTGATGGCGACTGTTTTTCGGGATAGTCATGGAGTTATCTTATTCGATTATCTTCAAAAAGGAAAAACCATTACAGGAGCATACTATACATCATTACTTGACTTGACTCAACTGAAAACAGAAATTGTGGAAAAACGCCCACATTTGCAGAAAGAGAAAATCCTGTTTCACCAAGACAACGCGCCGTCTCCCATCTCAGTGGTTGCCATGGTGAAAATCCACGAATTACGGTTTGAACTGCTTGACCATTCACCAGATCTAGCCCCAAGCGACTTCTTTTTGTTCCAATCTAAAAATTGCGCTCGGAGGACAGATATTTTCGTCAAATGAGGAGGCAATCACCTTCGTGAACAATTATTTTGCAGAGAATAACGCCGAGTACTATTTGGACGGGTAAAAGAGATGGGAGCATCGCTGGGAGAAGTGTGTAGAGTTACAAGTTAAATTTTAAGAAAAAATGTCTTGTATCTTTGTTAGGTCAGAAACTTTCAGCCCACCCTCGTAGTCGATGACTCTTTGGCGAATCAAAGTCTCCGCAGAAATTCAGTTCGATATTGATGACTTCTACTTGTCGAATCAAAGTCTCCGAACAAAGTCAGTTCATAACCGTCGGATCAGTCGGATTAAAGTCTCCCAAAGCAGTATAGCAGTCATAGCCGGTACCTTTTTGTATAATCAAAGTCTCCGAAGGAAATCAGTTCATAGCCGACGAGTCAATCGGATAAAAGTCTCCCAAGGCAGTATAGCAGTCATAGCCGGTACCTTTTTGTATAATCAAAGTCTCCGAAGGAAATCAGTTCATAGCCGACGAGTCAATCGGATCAAAGTCTCCCAAAGCAATACAGCAGTCATAGTCGGTCCGTTTTTTTGAATCAACGACTCCGAGGAAATTCAGTTCATAGTAGACGACTCTTTGTCGAATCAAAGTCTCCGAAGAAAATCAGCTCATAGCCGACGAGTCAATCGGATAAAAGTCTCCCAAGGCAGTATAGCAGTCTTAGACGGTACCTTTTTGTTGAATCTAACTCTTCGAGGAAATTCAGTTCAAAGTCCACGGCTCTTTGTCGAACAAGGTCTTCGAGAAAATTCGGGTCATAGTCGATGACTCTTTGTCGAATCAAAATCTCCGAAGGAAATCAGTTCATAGCCGACGAGTCAATTGGATTAAAGTCTCCCAAGGCATTATAGCAATCATAGTCGGTACCATTTTGTTGAATGAAAATCTCCGAAGAAATTCAGTTCAAAGTCCACGACTCGTTGTCGAACAAGGTCTTAGAAAAAATTCAGGTCATAGTCGATGACTCTTTGTCGGATCAAAGTCTCCAAAGCAAATCAGGTCATTGTCTGCGACTCTTTGTTGAATCAAACTTTCTGAAAGCAGTCAGACGAAAAACTAGAATAATAGATAGATATTTTTTTTTATTTTTTACTATTAAAAACCGCCCGTCTTTGTAAACGGTTTGATATCGACAACGTAATTACTTTCAAAATGGAATTACGTCCGTTTGAATAGGGACTCTCTTTGTTTCCGATCATGCAATTCGATGGGTGGTTTTTGAATTTGCCTTGCCCTTTATTATTTTAATTCATTGCAATCAGAGTACACTACATACGGATGTAATTTGTTCCGCCCCGCGATAGCATATCAAGATTCCACGGTGCACATGCGCTGGTGGTTTTTGACGGTAAGAATCCAGCATGCGTCTGGATCAGTCCACAAGTACCACAAGTCAAAACCCCATCTGAAAATAATTCCAAGAATTTCCCACTTGCCATAATGTCAGAAATAAGCATTTAGTTTCTTGGCCACCCGTTACCACAGCACAGAGTCATCAGTTGAATCAGGACGTATAGCATAGTCTAGATTAGTGTGCCAAAGTGTTTTCCCGCGATTTCCGAAAAGCAGTTATTTATAACACATCTGTGTTACCAAGTGACAAGACTTAAAAAGGATTGTCTTATATATTTAGAAAAATCCCCTAAGGGGAGTTACCAATTACTATTTCAATTCAACTCTGTATTTTTTTTTTTAGATGTATAAAAAACTTTGAAGGCTCCTCGATAGTATAGTGGTTAGTATCCTCACCTGTCACGCGGGAGACCGGGGTTCGATACCCCGTCGGGGAGCCTCTGGCGCAAGACTAATGACCTTGCCCGGAAAAACAAATTATCATGGAAAATTTAACAAGCCTCAGGACTTGCTAAATAGGGCCAAGACCGATTCCCGGTTGTAGTGCCGATGATGATGATGAAAAAACATTGAATGTCTTCTAGTAATACTTATATATTATTGCAAGCCGATAACATCCCTCGTCTTAATGTAAAATTTTATGTATATAATCATATAAGAAATAAAACTACTACTACTACTACGAGTATTAGGGTGGTACTAGAAAACAATAGCGATCATGTTCCCCGAAATGATTCAGAAAGTGAAAGTTTAAACTTGAAATCTTTTTTGTATCTATGTCCTTCTTTAAACAAAACACAAATAGCATCACGGCCACATAGAAAATATGACTGTGCTCGTAAAGAATGTAATTACACATTCAGTGTTGTCTTTTACTTTAACGTTTGTTTATTCTCTGGATGGGAAGCCCGGCACTTTGAGGAGATATCACTGTACTATAAACGCAGAGTATGACGTTATGGTTAAAGTCCTGCTCTCTATTATCAGTATTACTTCAAGCAGTCCAACCCTCTTGCCGTACTTGAGCATCCGTTTTATTTTCTCCCTCCATATTTATGGATGATATAATTGCCGAACTATTAAAGGTATTTATCTGAATCCACAATCCCTGCATATCATAGTGGATTCAGGAGATACTTGCATGTTGTGTAGCCATATTACAAGTTCTTCATTACAGAATCTATAATTCTCCTTGATTGATAGATGCAGCTAGGCGCTTTCCGAAACCTTCTAAGTTCCCATCCGAAGCGGCTTGTCCAAGTCATCGTCAAGGTATCTAAAGCATAGCTTCCTCATGGAAGGTAGTTATGCACAGTGGACCAACAAACCTATTCTCGATTTCACAGTCCTTTTGTGTTATCTGATCACGACTGACGACGTGCAAACCGGGCTTACTTAGCCATGGCTCACAGTAGCCCCTGCGAGGTTGTTAGTTGCGTTAAGTCTTAATTAATTGCTGTGTTCCCAGCTGCTTTATGATAAATGCCAGCAATCATTGTGGGTTAATAGTCCAGAAACATAAAGTTATGAGATGCATCGTTCGGGGCAACAGCGACTCATGTCCGGTGCAAGACGGCGACAGGAAGTTGGTGGCCTTGCTGTGACCGGCCACTGGCAGGATGCCATTTAATTCTACGAAGAAGTTCAACATAAATGCAAAACAAGCTCTCTGGAGTTGTTACACCATCTCATCGGCTATTCTCGTACAGATTGCTGGATCTTGAATGTTGTTGCCGACGACAGCTGCACAAGCATCAGGTTGGTTTTTTTCGACGCCGGACAGGGATAATCGTTGAGAAGTTTCGGTCAATTGTTCTCAGAATTATCCGAGTCTCGTTGTAATGATGGAATTTCCATAACGTCTTTCCGGTGGGAATAGGAGATGTGCTTTTAAATTTGGAGGATATATTCTTTTTATTGACAAAATACTCACACAAAAGGGATTTCGGGTCCAAACGGTCGAATAGGTAGAGGATAAGGAAAGTATCAATATTTTGAATGCTTGATTATTACAATCTCGAGGAAACACATGATCATGTAACAGAAACACAAACCAAGCCTCCAATGTGATCAGCACTTTAATCTCCATGGTCTCCTAATGCACACTCACTGAAAGTATCTAATTTGTACCAAATAACACGCTCACAATTCGAATCCCTTTAACCAAGGCTCTAACTCACAACTAGCCTTGTCAACCAATGACTTATAAAATTCCATCTTCCAACTTGCCCTCGATGTAGTGTTTTTCAAAACCCTGCTATACCCCCAATCATCATCATCATCATTATCGGCACTACAATCGGGATCCGGTCTTGGCCTTATTTAGCAAGTTTCCAGGCTTGTTAAATTTTCCATAATAATTTATTTTTACGGGCAAGGTTATTAGTCTTGCGCCGTTACCCCCAATCATAATGCAAACTTAAATCTATATTCATATCTCATTCAATTAAATATTTCATATCCAAAGCAAATAATCTCCAATTAAGTAAATGCACGATGAATTGAACCAGATGTCCATTTAACAGGCATTGATTCGTTTTCCAAAACCCACAAGACCATGAAATATGTATCTTCAAATGATTTATGGTCGTTAACTGAATTCAGTGTTTCATTTCTTCGGATATTCAAAATGCACGAGAAAATATCTTGCCGGCTATTCTAGGAATTTTTAAATATTTTATTTGGACAAACCTCAAACGAAATTTGAGGTAAGCGGTGTATTTTGGTTTCAAGGTCAGTCTCAGAGCTGGCGTCCGAAGGTGTGGACACCAACAAATTTATTAAAATATAAAAATTGAATTTGGACACACCTTAACCGAGATTTGAGGTAAGTGGCGTATTTTGGTTTCAAGGCCAGTCTTAGAGTCGGCGTCCGAAAGTGTGGACACCAACAAGTTTATTAAAATATAAAAATTGAAGTCAGTCTTTGGTTTTAACTTTGAACAAAGGCAAGCTTACAGGTAAACTAATCGATAAATTAACGAATTATTATGGACTGGCTTTTAGAAGGATCCTCGATAGTATAGTGGTTAGTATACCCGCCTGTCACCCGGGAGACCGGGGTTCGATTCCCCGTCGGGGAGCCTCTGGCGCAAGACTAATGACCTTGCCCAGAAAAAATAAATCATTATGGAAAATTTAACAAGCCTCGGGACTTGCTAAATAAGGCCAAGACCGGTTCCCGGTTGTAGTGCCGATGATGATGATGATGATGATGACTTTTAGAAGACATTGTGGTTCAGTGCAAAAAATTAAAGACACTGTATGGGGGACTTACTTTCATTATACCTCAACGGACAAAAACCCACAGCACGAGAAATGCCCAAACGATCTTGGCTCATGGCGTTTTTAACAGCGTGTTGTACCTTCGAATGCTCTATCATCGTTTAAAACGGATTATAATGCATTTCCAAGTGATGTTCTATCAGTTATGAAGGGTTTAGTAAAGACGTGTTTTTGGAACAATGTTAATTGGAGAATCACTCCAAAAATATTTGCGGCAGGTTCCAAAATAGTCGAAATGGCTGCATTTATTTCTGCTTGTACTTTCGGCTCCTCGATAGTATAGTGGTTAGTATACCCGCCTGTCACACGGGAGACCGGGGTTCGATTCCCCGTCGGGGAGCTTCCGGCGCAAGACTAATGACCTTGCCCGGAAAAAAACAAATCATTATGGAAAATCTAACAAGCCCCAGGACTTGTTAAATAAGGCCAAGATCAGTTCCCGGTTGTAGTGCCGATATACTACCCACTATACTATCGAGGAGCTTTACGAGAATACCGAACGACTATTATACGGCGCTGGAATTGCTGACTAATCGGTAAGTTACCGCAATCATTGAATTTTTATTTACCTAACATAAAAACGCATTTTTATCAAAATAATTTTTTTTTAATTCAGGGTGACCGATAACTCAAAATGATTTTTATCAATCACGTCGTAAATTTGTACACATCTTTTCAATCATATTGCTTTCTACAATTATCTCACAAAAACACAAAACAACCTGATAAACGACCCCAATTTTTTTTCCACCTTATTAACTATAAACCTAAATCTGACGCCTATCCCAACTCCCTTTTCTATGACAGGTTACTTCAACCGGCCCACAAACTCCTGCCAATCTTTTCGCTTCTTTCGTTAAAAAACCCTTCACGGGCAACTCTTTCGAGCCTAACCGCTCTAACTTCAAAGACCTGCCCGAATTCCCCCTTGGCCCCTTCATCTCTCAAATTAATTCAGCATCACCTAGTTGAAGAAAAATTAAACTTGTTTAAAGACGAGTTTAGCCCTGGACCTGATGGACTTCCGGCTGTCCTTTTAAAAAAATGTTCCTCTTGTCTTTCCCTCTCGCTATCAAAGATATTCAATCTATCCCCCCTTATACAAGGTGTCTTCCCAAATATTTAGAAATCTTCTTTTGTCACCCCCATACATAAGAAGGGGCCAAAAAAGGATACTAGTAACTACCGTCCCATTGCCAAACTGTGTAATGTGTACTACAGGGACTCAGGTTGCCAAATGGTAACGAATAGGAGGATCGCAATGGTTGTGTGGTAGGGACTGGGGTGAACACTAATTGTAACCAAAGCTCCTCGCGGGAATTCTGTCGAAATTCGGCTGCTCCAGATTTGATTGGGATCTGATCAATAGTTGTACCAGTTGAGGTCTATATCATTCCACTAAGCCAATCGTTGTAGATAACCATTTGGACAACCCGTTTCCATTTTCCAGATGCCACGGTGACTATGAAACTATAAAGAGTGTTAATTGGTTAGTATGAAATGTGTACCGCGTTTATATTCAAAGCTGGGGTGTTGGATTGCGGCAAGTTATTGCACATCTCCGTCTGCAACGTACTGAGCACATTTCATCTATACCAGCAGTCGTGTCGATTTTTAAAATGAATCTTTGAGGTCAATTCGGGCAACTCTTTATCTTCTTTGTTGATACCGTTGCCGAGCTGGAACCGTTGCTATCTCGGGTCGATGTTAGCACTTAGGTGTTCCGTTGCAGAACTGGATTATCACCCGATGGTTCCCTTGGCTGTGAAGGGAGAGTTTAGATATTACTTTTCGCTTTACCTCTTCTTGGGTTCGCTCCTATCCCAAGATACACCAGCTCCAATCTCCAAATCCCCCGATGAGTTCGCTCGAACGAAACAGTTTAAAACGCCTTAAACGTCCACTAGTAAGATCTTTATTTCACATTACTTATTGTACATTTTACGGTATGACTACGACACATTTAATTTTCAAATTTAGACATTTTATATCCTTTTAAGTTACTCTTACTTTTACATTAAAATAAAACTCTTCCAGTACCGTTCTTCTTCTCGCAATCTCTTCTTTTTTTAATTCAAAATCATCTTCTTTTCTTTGTTTCTTTTAGTGTCTCCATTTTTACCTGACAGCTATCCGTCCCGAACAAAAAAAACTTCAACTCTCTCTCTCTCCGAATTTCTCCCACTCCGAAAAGGAATGCCCACAGCTGCTTCCACAAGTTCCACAACCTAACAAATTTTGGTTCGTGCCTCCAACATGTGGATCGTAGGCTATATGCTTATATCCCTTGCTTTCCAATTGTTACAATGGGGATGGGGGAAGTTACCACGTAACAACTGTCACATATTCCAAAACTGTTCGAAGGCATTCTTTACAACGCGTTATGTTTTCGCTGCAAATCCATCATCTCACGCAACCAGCACGGTTTCCTTACGGGTAGGTCGAGCACCACCAATCTAATTGAATTCTCATCCCACGCTCTCCGCGCCTTAGAGAACGGCAACGAAGTCAATGTAATCACAAACGATTTCAGCAAGGCCTTCGACCAAATTTCACACAACCTCATCCTCTTTAAGCTATCCTCCTTTGGCTTCGAACCCCTACTGATTAAGTGGATTTCTTTCTATCTTGACGATCGAACCTACCGTGTCAGATTTAGATCTACCCTCTCCAATCCTTCTCTTCCCACGTCAAGGGTTCCCCAGGGCTGTCATCTTGGACCCCCTCCTATTCATTCTTACTATTAATGATATAGACTCTAGTATCAAGCACTCCTCCATCTCTCTATACGCGGACGACACTAAACTCTTCAAGACGATCCGCTCTTCTGTCGATTCCTGACTTCTCCAAATGGATCTCGATAGCTTTTCAACTTGGTGCCAAAATAACTGCCTCGAACTCAATATTGGCAAATATCACTCAATCCCTTTCTCCCGTAAACGACCCCCCTCCCCGATACGTTCCTATGTCTTACTCAACCAACAGCTAACACCTGTACAAACGATTCGTGACCTTGGCATCTTATGTAACGGGGAGCTTAACTTCATCCCACATAATGATGACATTTTATCAAGCCCAACTCTGTCTTTGGTTTTGTGAAACGCTGGTCGAAAGAATTCTGTAATCCCTACGTTTCCAGATCGCTCTATATAACCTTTGTCCGCCACCTTCTTGAATATGCTAGTCAGGTTTGGTCTCCTCACTACTCGTCCCAAATTCGCAGAGTCGAAAGCGTGCAACGTCGTTTTTTGCGTTTTGCCCTTCGAGGATTGAATTGGGAAAATCCTGTGATTCTACCCCCATACACGAACCGTCTTCACCGTGTTCACCTAATCAACCTCAACACACTTGAAGAGCGCAGAATTCATGCCGACATTCTCTTCATCCACCGTCTACTCTCAGGCTCAATCAACTGCCCAAGCCTGCTCTCCCCCATCACATTTTCCACTAATCCCCGAAATCTGAGAAGCCCTTGTCTCTTCTATTTGCCCGCGCATCACACGTCTTACGGCTCTAAGGAACCCATTTCGCGAATGCAGGTATGGGCAAACTCTCACCCCGCGTTCTTTCTTTCAGAACATTTTTTTTGTCACTTCAGACCGAGCTACAAGTCACGCCAATCAACAATTCTCGCTGCGACTTTCCCGAAAGACTGGACTATAAATCGGCCATTTTGAAATTAAACAAAAAAGTTTTTTTTGTAATAGTTAAAACTAGAAATAAACCCTATGCCAAGTTTCAAAAATACTGAACGAGGTATTCTTTAATCAAAATCAAGTTAAATGCACGCGTCTATATGTATGAAAGAGTCAAAAGTTATGCTAAGCATCGCAAGACGCCTGTTTCCAAGCCATTGGCGTAGATTTTCTGCCAACTGTTTAATTTCGAATTTCTTGATCTGAACATTTGTTGAAATATAATACTCTTTTCATCATCGTCATCATCATCGGCACTACAACCGGGATCCGGTATTGGCCTTATTTAACAAATCTCTCCATGGGTCCCGATTTCGAGCAGATGTCATCCACATTGGCACTCCCAGCTCTGGGCGTCCTGGTCTACGCCATCCCTCCATCACAATCAATGTCTCCCGCGCTGTCTCTTTCCATACATCCAGCCACAAAGGACTCTCCGGGTAGTGTCCTCTTCACTCATTCGAGCTAGGTGTCCCACCCACCGGAGTATACCGAAATTGATTTTTCCCTACAACATTAGCTTCAAGGTAGATCGCGTACAACTGGTTGTAGCGTCTCCGGAATTGTCCTCCCTCTCATAGGGGGCCAACAATTCTCGTTAAGACCTTTCTCTCGAACGCGGCCAAGAGTTCAGAGTGCCTTTTATTGAGCACCCAGGTCTCGAATCCATTCAGGAGTACTGGTAAGACTATGGTCTTATACAGTAGTAGCTGGGATGTTCTGGATAAATTTCGGGATTTAAAGAGCCTTGATAGACCATAGTAGGCTTTGTTGGATTTAATCAGCAGTCCGTGCGTTTCTTCTTCCATATTGTTATCGCCTGATAACTATTGACCCAAGGTAGTTAAAGGATTGCACTACTTCAAATTCGTGCTCCACTACCCTGATAGTTTGACCAACGTCAGGTGTTCTCTTCGCAGAAGTTGCACTTCGTTTTTCCCTCATTAATGTGCAGTCCCAGTTTTTGTGCCGCCTGCTCGATCCGGGTAAAGAAGTCCTATACAGCCGAATCGGATTTACCGATGATGTCGATGTCATCTGCGTAGAGAAGAATCTGGTTGGACTTGGTGACAACAGTCCCTCTGGATGTAACGCCAGAGTCACGGATTGCTTTCTCCAACGCCAGGTTGAAAAGGAGGCAGGCCAGACCGTTCCCTTGTCGGAGTCCATTAAAGATGTTTATTGGTTTGGACAGCAATCCCACTATTTTTACTTGACCAGTTATCTTGGTCAAGGTCAACCTACAAAGTCGTATCAATTTATTTGGAATGCCGAACTCTCTCATGGCATTATATAGTTCTACCCTGGCTATGCTGTCGTAGGCGCCCTTAAAGTCTATAAACAGATGATATAATGAAATCTTAAATTCCAGACATTTTCCATCGCCTGCCTAAGGCTGAATATCTGATCAATCGCTGATTTGCCTGGGATGAAGCCACACTGATATTGACCAATGATGGCTTTAGCGTATGGGGCTATCCGATCTTGTAGGATAGGGGAGAGTATCTTATAGGCGGTACTCAGCAATGTTATACCCCTATAGTTGCTGCACAGTGTGATATCTCCCTTCTTATGTATGAGGCAAATTATTTCACGACGCCAATCTTCCGGCATCTCCTCATGCTCCCATACGTGTACCACGATCTTATGAATTGCGTGATGTAACGCTGGCCCTCCTTGTTTGATCAGCTCAGCTGATATGCCATCAGCTCCGGGGGCTTTATTTGATTTGAGCTGTCTTATGACATTTAATGTTTCCTCAATGCTTGGTGACGGCAGCATTTGGTCTTGATGTTGCATTGGTGGAGCCTCCAATACTTCTGTGAGCTGACCATTAAGCAATTCATTGAAGTGCACTTCCCATCGCTCCAGAATGCCTTCAGGATCGGTGATCAGATTACCCTCTTTATCCTTGCAGTAATTGCAGCGTGGTGTGTACCGCGTCATACTGCGGATTATTTGGTAGAACTTCCGCGCCTGGTGCGGACCTCGCTCTCTACTTTTCTCTATTTCACAAAAAAGTTTTTTTCCAAACACTTTTTTGTCTGTTGTCTTTTTTCAGATCTTCTGAGCTCCTTGTATTTCTCCTCCCGTACCCGCGTCCTATGAGACTGCTGCATTGACCGGTATGCAGTATTCTTACGTTCAGTCGCTAGTTTGCACTCGTCATTAAACCAGTTGATCCGATCTCTACAACTACTGCCTAAGATGGAGTTGGCGGTACTAATGACAGTATTCTTAAGGCGTGTCTATTTCTCTTCTACGCCCGGCACTCTAGCCCCAGGACTTGCTTTCCCTCGATCGAGCTCTTCGAGGGCGAGTCTTAACGCATGACCAACGGTGTCGCTGGTGTTCTCATTGCGTAAGGCAGTCGTGTCGATTCGAACTGGATCCGCGGGTGCGATGCGTCTCCGTAAGGCAATCCGCGCTCGGAAAACTATACCAACAAGATAGTGATCCGAGTCGACGCTGGCACCTCGGTACATTCGTACCGTCATGAAGCACGACGAGTGGCGGCGATCTATCAACACGTGGTCAATTTGGTTGCGAGTAGGTCCGTCAGGTGATACCCAGGTGGCTTTGTGGATATCTTTACACGGAAACCTGGTACTTGCAACGACCTAGTTTTTTGATGCTGCCAGTTCGATGACTCATAGTCCATTGTCATTAGTGTTCTCATGCAAACTATGGGAACCTGCGTAGTGCCTGAAAACCGGCTCCCAACCTATTTTGGCATTCAAATCACCAAGAACGATTTTCACATCGTATCTTGAGGAGGCATTGAGGGCCCGTTCCACGTTCTCGCAGTATTCTTCTTTTTCGTCGTCAGGGAACTCCTCTGTAGGTCCGTGAACGTTTATGAGGCTTATGTTCATAAACTTGTCTCGCACGCGAAGTGTGCATAGCCTTTCGTTTATTACATTAAAGCCGATAATGGCAGGCTTCACTTTTTGGATGACTAGCAAGCCTCCCCCGAGCACATGGTATTTTGCATGACAGCTGTAATAAATGTCATACTCGTTTCTTTGAATAACACCACTCCCCGTCCATCTTATTTCTTGTAATGCTGTTATCTCAGCCTTATATACGGAGAGGGCATCAGCTAGCTGCTGTGCGGCTCGAGCTCTGTATAGTGAGCGGACGTTCCATGAGAGAATTCTCAAATCGTTTAGCCATTTTCGTTTCCGTGGCTTGTTGAATTTCCATAATATTTTCTTTTTATGGCCAAGGTTATTAGCCTTTCGCCAAATAATACTGTTTTGAGTACCCAAAAATATAACAGTAAAGAGTATGTTTACATGCCTGAGAAAATTCAAGAAAATACAAGTTTGTTGGTCGGCGAAACTCACGTAACTCCATACGAGAATGTTGCACACAAACCCTTAATTATCTGTTTTAAAATAATTCGCCCTACGCCGTCTTCAAGTAAATGGTCCAGAACTATCTATCAACGAATCCTGTCTAATTGGTAATGGTGTTTTAGCGTTTGCGATGATATTGAAGAACGGGTGATTCGAACTGACGCTATGACGGTCAGAATCACTAAAAATGGAACTAATGCTAAACACATCAGGCCATTATCGGGTGTACGAATTACACTTTTAAACTCGTGCATTTAACTGATGTGGAAATCTTATGTAATCGCTATGGCATACGGCTCTGATGCTTTATGCTTAAATTAATTTCTTCCGGTGTTCTTCACTACTGGCTTATGTACTGTGTGTGTATCTGTTAGAAACGCCACAGTGTCTCAGCAGAATTAAATTTCTCCAAATAAATAAATAACGCTTTTTATTCGTACGTAATATTTTATTACTAGAAATCGCACATTCTATTTAAAAATCAATAAGTTATTGAAAAGTTCTTGACAGCTTTCTGGGTCAGTTGGGACGTCCATGATTTGTTACTGTTTCTGTGGTCAAGGCAATACCACTCGATTAGAAAAAGCTGGAATACCAATAATTATTAATAAACGCGACACAGTGGGGTGTGCTCAGGCTAGAGTAGGAAGGACGACTAAGTTTCTCTTACCTAATATCCATGGCTTCGTGTCAGTTTCTAGAGGCAAACCTAAACTCTTGATTCTATCTCCAACCAGGGAACTTTGTGTTCAGGTACTCGCAGAGGCGAAGTTTGAACACGAGATTGAAATTTTTTATGGTGGACTTCCGTACGGACGTCAGATAAGGGAAGTTAAGATCGGATGCCACATAGGTATTCTTCAACTCCAGGGCGATTGTTAGGATTTTTGGACCCTATTAATAAGAATGAAGCATCGAATAATGCATCGAGTATGATAGACAAACAATGATGTTGACAGAAAATTGTCCCACAGAAGTTCAGCAACTAAGTCGACGTGTCTTAACCATTTTCATTGTAGTCGGAGAGGTGAGTGATGCTAATGTCGTATACGAATTCTTGATAATATACGTACTGTAACAGGAAACTAGGGCAGACCTAGAACGTTACTAAAAAATGCCGATCAAGAAGAATCAAATTTTCTTGAAAAGGCAAATTATGATCGAGGTCCAAGCGGCTGTGCATTTGGAAGAAAATATTTTTGAAAAGGTCGTCAGAAGAAAGATGTACATCAACAATTCACTTACACCTTTGGGAGTAAGGAGAAATGAAAGGATTCAATTCTTCTGTAGAATATTTCCAATATTTTTAATGCTCGCTGCAATATAATGGAATTTTAATTAGTCCTCCCACTTCCGAATATGTTAGGAAAGCAATCTGAAGACTTCCTTTGTTAATTGCACGATAAATTGTAAATTATTGATTGTTTTTATCACTATATTATTGACTATTGATTACGATTTTATCACAACATAATTATGCACGATAATATTACCAATGCAACCGAAATGTTGTTTAATAAGAGAGAATTATTAACCCTATAAATTGTGTTGCCACAATCTTCAATATTTTGTACAAACTGATGAGAATCTCCTTGTTCCGTCGAACGAACAATCAGAGTACGCCGAAAAAGAATACTGAACTAATGGACGAAGAAGATGCGGTGGAGGAAGTTTCAGGTTTACCAAATGTCGACGCCATGACACATACTGAAGCTGATGCAGACACTGATATGCCATCTATTTTCGACTATTATTTACGATTTTATCACAACATAATTATGCACGATAATATTAGCAATGCAACCGAATTGTTTTTTAATAAGAGAGAATTCTTAATCCTATAAATTGTGTTGCCACAATCTTTAATATTTTGTACAAACTGATGAGAAAATTGTCGGTTGTGTCCTTTTATATCCTCGAAATCCAACCTAGCCTGCTTCGGTTTTTCGATTGCAAGTTTCATATATACTTGTTGTATTAATAAATGGCGGCCATTAATCGCAAGCGGAGTACTAGATGATTTTTCTTCCAAAAGTAGAGTGGGATTATGGGACATATGCAAAATATTATATGTGGAATGTTTTGTAAGTATTTTTAAGGAAATAATTATAGCCGGAACGACTATTTTTGGTGGATAACAATATCAATATATCGAAAAAGGGTACTGATTATTTTCTTCCAAAAGAAGAGTGGAGTTATGGGGGATATGTAAAATATTATATGTGGAATGTTGCGTAAGTAGGTTTGAAGGAAATAATTCTAGGAGGAGCGACTGGTTTCCGTGTGTAACAATATCAAGAAGGGTACTGGATAATTTCCTTCTGAAATTCGAGTGGAATTATATTATCCTGGGCGACCCTGTTCCCTTTAAGTATGTTATGTCAATTAACAGGAGTACACTCATATAAAAAATAAAAATATAATAAATTTAAAAAAATTATCAAAAAAAAAAAAATCGAAAAAGAATTGTATTTGACATAACTCCGTGGCATGACGAACCTAAGGGCGATAAAACTTTGATTGTTGGACTAGTTGTCTTCGAAGGATTTAACTTTCTACACAACATTTTCAATGTTTTTCATGTTCTCTGCTACATAATTGAATTTTAACCAGTCCTTCCACATCCGAATAGCAAGAAAACTATATGAACACATTTTTTTTCAATCACATAATAACTTATCCGTCCTGTAAGCTGTCCTCTGTCCTGATGTAAAGTTTGAACGAGATTTATCATTTAGTTTGTTTGCCGTACTCGATTTTGTCAGTTCAAATGTGCCTTACGATTTTTCCTGAATTTTCTCTAAAAATGTCAATCGGTGTCGTGCACTAGGAATTCTTGCCAAAAGGTCAGATGGTAAATAAAGAATATCATCTGGGCATTATGCGGCATTGGAGACAGAAAATTCGTCGAAAAAGGTCAGGTTTGTGGAAAGAGAACTCATAGATTTTGCACCACGATAACCTATCATTACGCAATGTTATCACTGTGAACGAATTTCTGGCCAAAAACTCAACTAATATCATCGAACAGCGACCGTATTCATCTGATATGTGTCCAACTGAAATTAACATTACCACTTCGAAGCAACTGTTTTCAGTCGATAGAGGACATAAAAGAGAATTGGCGACAAGAATTTAAGTCGATTCCCAAAATACGTTGTGTAAACGATCTAATTGACATATCGCGCTTAAACTTCACGTCAGAATAGAGGACACTTGTGGGAATTTAGCGACAAAAAGAATTCCATCAATACCCTTAAGCTGTCTTTTTAAATGATCAATTCCTGGTAGTGTTTTGACCCAGTGTATATTCTAAGGCCCTACTCACAGGGCAGATAATTTATTATGTAATTGACAAAACATTTTTAGACAATTTTCCTAACATATTCGGTTGTGAAAGCAATACCCAAACAAAACTCGATTATGTAGCAAGGGACATGAAAAACATTGAAAATGTTGTGTACAAAATTGAACTAATTCTACAACTGAAATTTGTTCGCCCTTTGGTTCGTCCTGCCACGGAGTTATGTCAAATAAATTTTTTTTTCGATTTTTTGACCCTCGACAACGTTTTTTCTTCTAATTTTAATAAATTTTTTTATTTTTATATTTTATGTAGAGTATACTCTTTTTAATTGACATGATACCTCAACGTAATCGAAATCGAAGAATGATATTCAGAGGTTCGAAAATTCAGTACAACATTTTCTTATTGTAATGATATTGTTACACACCGAAACCAGCCGCTCCTTCTAGAATTATTTCCTTACAAATTACTTACGCAACATTCCACATATAATATTTTACATATCCCCCATAACTCCACTCTTCTTTCCGAAGAAAATTGACCAGTACCCTTCTTGATGTATTGATATTGTTATCCACCAAAAATAGTCGCTCCTGATATAATTATTTCCTTAAAAATACTTACAAAACATTCCACATATAATATTTTGCATATGTCCCATAATTCCACTCTACTTTCGGAAGAGAAATCATCTAGTACTCCGCTTGCGATTAATGGCCGCCATTTATTAATACAACAAGTATATATGAAACTTACAATCGAAAAACCGAAGCAGGCTAGGTTGGATTTCGAGGATATAAAAGGACACAACCGACAATTTTCTCATCAGTTTGTACAAAATATTAAAGATTGTGGCAACACAATTTATAGGATTAAGAATTCTCTCTTATTAAAAAACAATTCGGTTGCATTGCTGATATTATCGTGCATACTTTTGTTGTGATAAAATCGTAAGTAATAGTCTATAATATTGTGATAAGAACAATAAATAATTTACAATTTATCGTGCAATTAACAAAGGAAGTGTTCAGATTGTTTTCCTAACATATTCGGAAGTGGGAGGACTAATTACAAATCCATTATATTGCAGCGAGCATTAAAAATATTGGAAAAATCCTACAGAAAAATTAAATCCTTTCATTCCTCTTCACTCCCAAAGGTGTAAGTATATGTTCATGTACATCTTTCTTTTGACTTGACCCTTACAAAAATATTTTCTTCCAAATGCACAGCCGCTTGGACCTCGATCATAATTTGCCGTTTCAAGAAAATTTGGAACTTCTTGTTCGGCATTTTTTAGTAACGTGCTAGGTCTGCCCTAGTTTCCTGTTACAGTACGTATATTATCAAGAATTCGTATACGACATTAGCATCACTCACCTCTCCGACTACAAAGAAAATGGTTAAGACATGTCGACTTAGTTGCTGAACTTCTGTGGGACAATTTTCTGTCAACATCATTGTTTGTCTATCATAGTCAGATGACATTATTCGATGCTTCATTCTTATTAATAGGGTCCAAAAATCCTAACAGTCGCCCTGGAGTTGAAGAATACCTATGTGGCATCCGATCTTAACTTCCCTTATCTGACGTCCGTACGGAAGTCCACCATAAAAAATTTCAATCTCGTGTTCAAACTTCGCCTCTGCGAGTACCTGAACACAAAGTTCCCTGGTTGGAGATAGAATCAAGAGTTGAGGTTTGCCTCTAGAAACTGACACGAAGCCATGGATATTAGGTAAGAGAAACTTAGTCGTCCTTCCTACTCTAGCCTGAGCACACCCCACTGTGTCACGTTTATTAATAATTATTGGTATTCCAGCTTTTTCTAATCGAGTGGTATTGACTTGGCTACAGAAACAGTAACAAATCATGGACGTCCCAACTGACCCAGTAAGCTGTCAAGAACTTTTCAATAACTTGAAAAAAAATGATTTTTAAATAGAATGTGCGATTTCTAGTAATAAAATATTACGTACGAGTAAAATGCGTTATTTATTTATTTGGAGAAATCCAATCTTACTGAGATACTATTACCAAATAGACAGTATTCGTTGATTGATAGTTCTGGGGGAATATATGGACCGTTTACTTGAAAATGGCGTAGGTCGATTTATTTTAAAACGAATATTTACGGATTTGTGAGCAACATTTTATTAAAGGATAACTATGTTTGTATACAGCATTCTCTTTATGGGTTACGCGAGTTTCAAAGGCCAACAAACTTATATTTTCTCGAATTTTCTCAGGCATATAAACATAGTCTTTATTATTATATTTTTGGGAACTCAAAAGAGTATTATATTTTAACAAATGTTCAGTTCAAAGAAATCGAAATTCATCCGTTGACCGGAAATCTACAGCAATGTCTTGAAAACAGCCGTCTTGACGTGGTCAGCATAGCTTTTCACCCTTTCAACTTAAATCAAAAATATAAATATTTTCTGTTACTACACGGTGAAGCAACTGAAGTGTTACCAAATTCATACTGTTATAGCTTTTAACAGTTGGCAACACTGCGCTCATATTCCTCGTGAATATACTTCACTAACTGAAGTCGATTCCGAAAAATGCGGACTGTTAACGGATGAAATGACAGACCGCATTCAAACTTCACCTCAGAGTAGAGGACAGTTATGCCAACTGCGCTACAGAAAGTGTTTTGACAATCACTTTTAGCGGTCTTTTTAACTGATCACTTCCCGGTACTTTTTTGACAGTATGTACGTGTCAGATTTGGTTTTGTTGCAGCGCAACATGACTTCGGTCGATTTGCCGTCGGCAATTGTAAAATCAATTGCCGCAAATCAAATATTATAATTACAGTCGAGAATGGAGTTGATCGATCGCGATAATGAGAATATTGGTGTGAAGGAGAGACAAGAAAATTCTATGTTTTGTCGAACCTCACACCATTCCACCCACAGACACCAAAGCTGCGCATTGGCTATGGCGTTCGTGCGATGTTCTCAAGTGAACAGAGAAGTGTGCCGATTAACGACGGCTTATGATAGCCGAGATAAGTAGCAGTGAATGAAATGGAAAGACCACTGACCTGGGGGGTTGATGATCTCAGAAAACTGCTGAGATCACTGGCACTGCTGTCTTCTTGATAAGGAATATTTATTCCCAAATTAGCCATTTGAAATCCGGGACGGACAAAAGCAGGGAGATGGTCTATCACCGTGTCTCTTTAACCTTGTGCTCGAGTATGTCATCAGAAAGGTACAAGACGACAACATGGCCGGATGATCCCTGAACGGGGTCACACAAGTGCTCGCATATGCGGATGACATCGCCGTTCTGGGCGATAATCTAGAGACTGTTAGTAAAAACTGTGAAATCATCATGCAAGCGGCAGAAGTGGTGGGCCTAGATATAAATGAAGACAAAACAAAATACATGATTACGGCGAGAGCAGGTGGACCTCAGATAACACATATAAACGCAAGAGGTAAGATATTTGAAAAAGTTGAAGAATTTAAATATCTGGGAACGATACTGACGGCCAGTAACGAAATGTCGAAGGAAATTAACAAGAGACTGCATTCCGGCAACGCTAGTTGGCACGCAGTCAGTAAACTGCTGAAATCCAGACTGCTATCACGTAATATAAAGCTCCGTGTCTATAGAACCATAATCATGCCGATTGTTCTATATGGATGCGAAACATGGGCTCTCACAAAACGGGAAGAAAACAGATTCCGCGTATTCGAGAATAAAGTTTTGAGGGGCATCTTTGGAGGTAAATATGACGAGGAGGCAGGACAATGGAGGAAACTCCATAACGACGAATTGGAAGAGCTATATCGCAAACCTACAATAGTGAGAGTAATCAAGTCGCGAAGATTAAGATGGGCTGGACACGTGGCCCGAATGGGGAACGATAGGACCGTGCATAGAATTCTTGACGGTAGACCAACGGGAAAGCGACCGGTAGGACGGCCGCGACGGAGATGGGAGGACAATGTTAGGTTTAACCTTGAGGGGATTGGATCGAATGGTCAAGCGTGGAAGGAGAGTGCCCATGACAGGGAACGATGGCGAAGCCGAGTCGGTGAGGTCATGAACTTCCGGGTTCTTACAGGCCAATAAATAATAATAATAATAATAATAAATTAGCCTTAAAGTTAACCTATAGAAATATCATATCAATCAAGTTGACATGCAGTCTCCACGTGACACCCCTGAATAGCTACTTTGGCACGCTCCAAGTAGTGAACCACTGCATGCAGCGACAACCTGAGAAAGGTTGGCACAAGGCTAATAACCTTGTCCGGAAAAACAAATTATTATGGACAATTTGACAAGTCTCGAATATGGACCGGATACCGGTGCGGAGACTTGCTAAATAAGTCCAAGACCAGATCCCGGTTGTAGTGTCGATGATGATGATGATGATGATTTCAATATATATTGATGGAAGGACACAACTGATATTTCTATCATCATCATCATCGGCACTACAACCGGGATCCGGTTTTGGCCTTATTTAACAAATCTCTCCACCGGTCGCGATTTCGAGCCGATGTCATCCAGTTTGGCACTCCCAGGCTCTGATCGAATTGGAGTTTAATGGGAGAATTTCCCATATGACCGCACAGGTCAAGTACAATGCCCTTTCGCTGGAAGTGGGGCAACGATCGATCCTGCAACTTTACAAACAAAGGAACAAGCAGTAGGGGCTGCAGGCATCGTTGAGATAAGCCATAGTGAAGATCGCCAGAGGAAGAAATAGGTTTCTGTGCGTTTTGTAAATAAAAACGCTATTTCGGCGGGTCATACGCCGAGATGCGCATTTGTTTGGTTTAACCAATGCTACATGGGCTGTTTACATAATCGCCCAGAATCATGCCGTTGCAGGCAATAGATTTTTCTGTGACGATAAGCAAAAGGAAGATTTGTTCGCCTATGGCAAAGGCTAGGGTGGCTATTGTTTGGTTAAGAAAATTGTACGTGGGACACGATCATGATTCAATGAATGTTAGTTTTCAGAAAACGGTATCATAGGACATGATCATTAGGATGATTATTTGAACAACGATCACTGTCATGTCCTATTCAATGATCGGGTGTCGCTTGGGCGATCAATGGTCGGAAAAATAGGCTGCATCTGTGTCAACAAGTAAATTGCCCGACGTGTCTTCTTGGACCAACGGATTGTTGGAACAAGAACACGCTGAAAGATAGGCGTGTGTTTACCAATCATGATTGCTGGTGAGCTGACCCGATTGGGTTGGTATGGTTCATGTATTATGAACGGAATGATTCGGTGATATGCATGCTGGTGATTTACTTTCCAGGTGAAAGGTAATGAAGGGTAGCTTACGCTGCTCAATTGCAGGTAAGTAAAATGGCTTGGTTGAGTGAGGGAAAGGCAGGTTAATTTAAAGGAAATAGGTGGTTCTTCGGGAATGCTTTAAAGAACCCCCACCGGTCGCTCTCCAAGACTTTTAACCGCGTAAGTAAGCCTTGTTCTTATCGACTGTCCCAACAATTGTCCGATTAGATAGAATGTTTCCTCCAACCGAGTTGTTATGGACGGCGTGTTTTCGGATCTCTATTCCATTAATTCCGGGGTGCCTCATGGTTCTTTCCTGGCTTCTATTGTTTGGAATATGTATAATATTATATGTGGAATGTTTGTAAATATTTTTGACGTGAATAACTTTAAGAAGGACTGTGGCTCGTTTCTGCTAGTGCGTCAACGCGGACGCTGGTTCAAGAGAAACACCACCAATATTACTCTGGGAATTGTTCTTACCGGAAGGAATAGAGCACAACAGCGAACACAATAGCTCTCCAAAGAAAACACACTAGTGTAATTTTTAATGTTAATGCTTTTTATTTCATCAATGTTCTGTACAATATGGAAATATCGTGCCGTTACTTCGTATAGAAAGCTATCGATCTGACTTTATTTTATCCACTGAGTTACACGTCTTCAACAAGGCATTATATTGTTTATTAACTTTCCTGTATTCACGACAATTTATTTTATGATTATAGTTCACACGTACACTACCAAAGTTGAGTTTTTTTTAATTCTCTATCTATAGATTAATATAAAGGCGCGGCGGATTTTATACTTGACTCGACTGTGTTCAAACGAAGCACCTCGCGACCAGCGACTAGGGGTGACAGCTGACTCCGGGTGTGGACGCTGCGGTGGGTAAGATCTGACTCTCGGTGATGTTGTACGGAACCTACCACCAGTCGCAACCCGGGGTGGATTTCCACCGATGTGTGAGGAGCAAATCCGATCTTTTCTTTGGTGACGACCAATGAACGATCGATTTGAGTTTTGTTGGGAGAATTTCCCCGATGACCGTACAGGTCTGGTTAAAAACCCATTCGCTGGAAGCCAGGACAACGAAAATGTGAAGGGTGCACAAAAGAAAATCCAAATACGCAGCTGATCAAATAGATGAACGCGTACAAAGGTTGGCTGTATTGTTATCGTAAACGATAGAGGATAGGTTTAACGCCAACAGAAACTTCGCCCACGATGGCAAGGGACCAGGATGGATGGGTGCATGTTCGTTTTAGGGAATATACCGTGGGACCTGATCATTGGCATGATTGTTTGAATAACAATCATGAGCGTGTCCAATTCGATGGTCGGTTGTCGGTTAGGCGGCGGATCATAGGAAATTTGACGGGTGGCTATGGACCAACGGATGGTAGGAAAAAAAATAAACACAGTGAGATTACTGTGTGTTTGGTTTAGAAACAGATCGTGGGACACGGCCGTTGATTTGATTGTTTAAACAACAATTATGGTCGTGCACAACTCGATGATCGGTTATCGGTTTAGGCGATCGACCATCGGAAATTTGGCTTGCAGAGTGCAAGCAAGCAAGTTGCCGGGCTTGTCTTTTGGAACAACGGATTGTTGGAACAATAAGACACAGGGGAATTGGAGAGTGTTTGATGGGCATGTTGCCGCCCCGAAGAACCGATCAGGTTCCTAAATGATTCATGTAAGATGAACCGAAATGATTTGGTTGATATGCTTTGTTTGATGCCATGGCAAGATGATGATCTTGCCGTGGGCTTATATTTCAAGTAAGAAATGCTTGACGGGGAGCTTTGTACTGCTCTTATGCAGGTAAGAGGCTATGGTCGGTAATTATTGCAGGTTGGAAAGGGGAGTTGGGTTGGGACGATGGGTTGTTCTTCGGGCGAGCCTTAAGGAACCCCCACATGACGACTAGGTTTAGTGCGGATTAGTATCAATATAGGATTCCTACCGAAATTTCGGACTTTAGATTTCGACAAATCCTTTCACATCCCATATCAGAAACACTTCGCCGATCTTTTCGTTTAGGTATTTTAAGTTTTACTAATAATAAAAATTTTGCGAGATACGTAACGTTTTAAAGACGCGACAGAGTTGCGAAAAAAATAAATGCTTGACTGTCACTGACTTTTTGCTAAGCATCAAACTTTTTTTTTTTATACCAACGAAGACTGCGATAAATCAACGTTTTTATTTGCTTGAAACTGCTGTTGTGGTATGTAGGAAACCGTACTCAATCGTAATAGGACGGAACACCCTATTAAACAGTAACAGCTCTTTACCAATAGGTATTGGTGTTTTGTTCAAATGTTTTTCTAAGACACGTCGTAGAAAAAAAATCACTTTGCACGAGTGCAATACTCCACCGCATTAAATTGACGAAGTACCTAAACCTTCTCGCCATCTCCATTGGCAATGAAAACAGATCTCTGCGATTCATAGCAGTTGCAGATCGGTGGGTAGATCTACATCTGCAGAGTTTTGTTAACTCTTATCCAACATATATATAACAACCTACATAAGCCGATAATTGAATTCGTTTGATAAATGTAAAACATCATAAAAATGAATATACTTGACCCACGCCCCTACAGAGAATTTTCTGGCGCCTTTTATCCAAATGGGCGAAAAGCCCGGAGGTATTCCCATATGACCACTAACAACAAATCTGGATTTTTATTAATACACAATCTGGATTACTATCGCACTTCTCATCCTCAAGTTACTGATCTGGCTTACAACTGATCCACGAAGTTTAACTTGACAATAAATGCAGCGTGAGCTTGCGCACATTTGCTGGTAAGTTGCCTCCAGGTCTGCATGAGCATATTCCTGAGATGTATTTATACTGGAAGACCAGTTGTCGGTATAATTACAAAGTCGATTCTTATGCACAATTAACGATGCCAAGCCTCCCAATAACATTTGGGTTTTAAATATTTTTATAGCCGCAAGTGGTACAACGATTGGGTTCGTTCCACATTTGTTTTCTTCGCGTCATTTTGATTCAGTAATCTCTGTAAGTTTCTTCGTTGGCTGCGACATATGGTTCCTGACTTATACGACCAACAATTTTTGGAAGCCCATGCCCTGGTATTTATTTTACGTTCCACAATCTAAAGTAGACACTAGGTTCAATTCTCTAGTTGGAATTGTTGATAATTTCGGGAGGTCGATCAAGGCTGATGACCTGCCAATGGATCTCCTCCCTAATTTCAAATCAATTTTCGTGCGAAGAGGTTCCGCATACACGCACACGGACCACGATCAACAAATAACATGATAGTACGCATGTGATGAGCATGGTGCATGCTGCAGCGCTATGCATCTGATTACTGGCTGCTGCTAATAGAAATTTCGAACCTATAATTAATGGCCGTTTTTACCTGTTGCGATGTATGTGTTGTGCACCAGATCAAGCCCTAGAAGAGAATACAGCAATGCTCTGTGCCACGTTCCATAGAAATATGTGTGACAGAATTATTGAGCAACAGCAATAACAGACCCACGATCACATCTTGACTCATGCGCGCATTTTCCACGCATGGATACGGTTTAATAATTTAACTATCCGTTCGGCCGGGAATGATAATCAATACGCGACCGAGGAAGTGTTGTGCATAGGTACCGCAGCTGTTGTGGCTGCTGATGCTGGTGAGCTACCCCACCATTCAGATAGAGAGAGGCACTGACGATCACCGTGGTTCTGGTGATGATGAAAACTTAAATCTCCCTGAAGCAACGAATTCCTTGCGTTGCATCTTGTTCATTATTGTTGTCTGATTGTAGGTAAGCTGCACCTGGAACAGGAATGCAGAGAATGGCAGGAGTATACCCGCGGGGGGCGGTGATAATTTATGGAGGAATTTGACTGATGTTCAGTTGTGATATCTCTGCTATTTGCATGGTCAGCCGATCGATTTTGAAAACCTTAAAGGAGCGCCTCAGTTTGATTCATCAATCTACAATTGCGCGTTTCACTTCACTTGAGGTAGCTAATCGATTTCAATAACAAACTGTTCAATCTTCGGGAAATCGATGCCTAAGAATTCCATTCGAATACATGACTTCCATTGAGGAAGATAGCATTACCTCTTGATCGAGTGATCTGTTTTACAGGCTGCCACTCTAGAGAACTCAACGCGGAATCGAACCAAACGGGTTGTTTGATATTAAACTGACTGTCGGTTTTGTGAATCCATCGGGTTTAATTATACCATAATCGGAATATAAGTTGCGATTGTTGGTTTTTAAATGAGTCAAAATTCCGCTAACCAAATTTGCGAAATAGAAATTTCCAACCTAAAATTAATGATCATTTTTACCTGTTGCGGTATTCATGGAATTGGACACCTTCACATAATGGACGGTAACGGAATGAATTTTAATACAATCAGAACAATAAACAACAAAATGATTGAGGCTGCAAAGAAGGTTTACAACGATAAAGTAACTAACAAACTACTCCAACTTGTTCCCGTTCATCCTGGTCAATGGGAAAAGCTATTAGGAGTTTCTCGGCCTCTGAGAAAATCTCTTTAATATCGCTTTCACGATATACCAATAGAGATTTTGGCACTTTATTTTAAGTAAGTATCTGATTAAATTTAAGACACCTGTTTTTAAGTAAATGTCCTTTTAAATTTAAACAACTTTAAGTAGCTAGTGTGTTTGTATTGACATAAATTGCTCGAGAGTCTTCAAAGCACACTCTGTACTCGGGAATTTCTTAAACTAATTCATTATCACTATCTATGTATCTATCTACTTATTGGCCTGCGTGAACTCAAAAGTCCATGAACTGACTAACTCACCTATGCCGTTGTTTCCTGTGCACTTTTCTTCCATGCATCGTTTCCCGATCCGATTTCCCCAAGGTAACAAGCTTTCCCATACGCCTCTTTTCCGTTGGTCATCCGTCAAGAAATCTATAGACGGTTTCCTCGTTGCCCATTCTCGCTACATGCCCGGCCCATCCTGATCTTTGCAACCTCATGATTCTCACCATTATCGCGGATTCTTTTAATTTCTGAATGTTAGGAGAATGAACAACTTGTGGTTCCAACAATACTGTACCATAGCTCGAGCCACGATCACATTGTTGCATTATCTGTTGGTCGATCGCCTAATTTCGAAAAATTGTGATTTTGACATGCCTCCGTGATCTCATGATCTAACACTTCTGACCTCTTCCTATGGGGTTACTTATTGAGCAGGCAGGATGAACAATAAAAACAAAACGGGATTGTTGTTTAAATTGAGGATATATATTTTATGAGGATACACGTCCGAACGGCACGAAAGCTGGATGCTAAGAAGTAAGAAGTGAAAGTTGAAAAATGTGAGTTTGGCGTTTCTTGGTGTGGATGACAGTTGTGTGCCTTAAGGGCCTGAATGCAATGAGAAGAGTGTGTTTTCATGAGTGTGATAGTTTAGCTTTGAGTGCGTACAATTTGAATTCAATTTTTTTAATTTGTTTAACACTCCCACTAAAAAGTTAACTTCAAATTGATTTCACAGTTACGATGTTTTATGACTGTGTTGTGAATTGCGTGATAAAATATTGTTTGAGTTGTTGTGTGTGGTGACGTTTTAGTTCCTCTGGTGGAGTTTTTGTAGACCCTTGGCATCTTGTATGTTGAGCATCCTTCTTTGTTCCTCGAAAAATGCTCTCGTCAGGGGCTTGGTCATCAAATCTGCTTGCTGGTTTTTGGAGGCAACATGCTCTAAAGCAAAGATTTTGTTCTCGAAACTGTCGCGTATAAAGTGATATTTCACGTCAATATGTTTGCTCCTTTTGTGGAACTCGGGGTTTTTGATGAGCTTGATGGCGCTCATGTTGTCGATGAGGAGGGTGCTCTCCAGATCTTGGCACAGGTTCAGGTCCTCGATGAGTCTCTTCATCCAGGTGATGTCCTTCACAGCTTGAGTTGCAGCGACATATTCCGCCTCAGTGGTAGAAAGTGCCACCGTCTTCTGCTTGCTGGAACTCCATGACACGGTTGACTCTCCAAACCTCAGAACAACGCCAGACGTTGATTTTCGGGTCTCGACATCTCCTGCATAGTCTGCGTCACTGTAGGCCTGGAGTTTGTTTGTCTGCTCGGCTGGAAAATAAAGACCATACCCACTTGTACCTTTCAGGTACTTGAGTATCCTCTTTACCGCACTCCAGTGGATTTTCTTCGGGTTCTCAAGATGCTGGCTGGCACCGTTGACTGCAAAGGTGATGTCTGGTCGGCTACCTACGGAGAGATACATAAGGCTTCCCACGGCTTGTCGATATGGAAATTCTGGCGCCTCCCTGTCACCATTTTTGTACATTTCTGCACTCATTTGATGATGATGGTCTGCCGGAATTGCAACAGCATTTGCGTGCTCCATGTTGAAGCACTGCAGAATTCTCTTGCAGTAGGCCTCCTGGTGGAGAAGAATTGAACCATCTGTCATCCGTTCAACCCGTAGTCCAAGGTAAGTGCTCAAATTTCCAAAGATAATATCGAAGTCCTGGCGAAGTTGGTTTATTAGTTCCTCAATCATTTTCTCATCTTTTGCAGCAATCAATCCGTCGTCGATGTGAATTGCCAGCATCAACTTATTCTCAGGATCTCCGTTGGCGAAGACACAGTAATCAGCTCTGGTTGGACGTAGTCCAGCTTTGGCCAGGAACTTCGTGATGTGTTTGTACCAGCATCTCGACGCCTGCTTGAGTCCATACAAACTTCGGATGTGTTTGCACACTCGGCTGGTACCATCTTCATAACCTTTTGGCTGCTTCATGTAGATGACTTCTTCCAGCTTTCCATAGAGAAAAGCTGTTTTAACGTCGAACTGTTTGAGGGAAAGATTTTGGGAGGCTGCAAAGGATAGAATGAGGCGAATGGAATCAAATCGGGATACGAGACTAAAAGTCTCATTATAATCGACACCAGGAGTTTGACTGAAACCTCTGGCAACAAGCTTGGCCTTGTATCGCTGGATGCTACCATCAGGGAATTGTTTCACCTTGTAACACCATCGATTGTCGATCACCTTCTGATCTGGTGGTGGTTCCACCAGAAACCAAGTGTGATTCTTCTGCAGCGAATTGATCTCCTCATCCATGGCTGCTTTCCATTTTTCAGAGTCCTCGGATTTGATGGCGTCATCGTAGCTTTCAGGATCAAGTTGGCCAGTCACTGAAATCAAAACAGAAGGATACCGAACCGGTTGGCGAATTTGGTTCCTGTTTCTCAGGTTGTAGTTTTGCAGTGGTACAGGTTCTTCGAGTGGCTCTTCATCATCCGTTAGCGCATACAAGGGTTCTTCAACTTCGCTTCCAGAATGTTCACCACCGTTCACCAAGTTCACGATCTCTGGCTCCTCGTCAATTTCAGCAACTTGAGGAACACTCAAGGTCATTGTTGCTGGCTCATTGCTTGACTTGTCTGCTGAAAATCTTTGTCCAGTGAATTTCACATCTCGAAAGGTGTTTACCTTGTTTTCAGTAGGAAACCAGACTCGATACCCTTTCGTCGTTTCGTCGTAACCTACAAATATGCCCTTTTTGGCTTTGGCATCCCATTTCTTTCTCTTTTCCTTGGGGATGTGAACGAAAACTTCCTCACCAAAAGACCTGAGTGAGGCAAGGTCTGGTTTCTTTCCCAGCCAGAGGTCGCAAGGTGTTGCTCCATTTTTGCTGCTGGTTCCAGTCCTGTTCAAGGTGTAGGCTGCGTAGAGGGTTTCCTCTGCCCATAGCTTCTTTGGGAATTCTCCTGCATGGAGAATAGTCCTGGCCCACTCAACAATTGTCCTGTTCTCGCGTTCTGCTGACCCGTGTTTCTCTGGTGTGTAGGGAACCGTTGTTTGGTGTATCACATCGAGATCACTGGTGATTTTCTCCACGTCCCTGTTGACAAATTCTAAACCGTTGTCAGTCCTGATGACCTTGATGCCTTTGTCCAGGTGTTTTTCTGCTTGGAGGAGGAATTTCTTTAGACACTGGGCTGTTTACGACTTCGCCTTGATGAAAAACAAAGTTCTCCAGTGGCTGAAGTCGTCCTTGATCAGCAAGAAATAACGAGCGCCTCCTATTGATGTGTCAGGCATTGGGCCGCACAGATCAGCATGAACAAGCTCACCAACTCGTTCGGTTTTTGAGGTACTTTTTGGAAAAGGGAGCCGGTGCATCTTGCCGAGGGTACAGTCGTCACATTTGACTTTGTCGTCCGTAAAGGGTAAGTTCATCCTCTTCAAAATCCTTCTAACCTGCTCGAAATTCTGATGAGCTAACCTTTTGTGCCAGGTGAGGAGTGTTTCTTGTTTGACGACGACGTTTGCCTGGTGCACATTCGCCACGATTCTAAATTTCATCTCGAAAAGTTGATCAAATCTTTCTCCCACTGCAACGATATTTCCATCTTTCAATAGATGGCAAGTCTTGCTGTCTGATTTTTGAGACATGCCTTTGTCAAGGGCTGCTCCTAGGGAGAAAAGATTGAAGCCTAGATCTGGAACATGGAGGACGTTACTCAGGTATTTCAGCTTCCAGATTTTTCCGTCGAAAACTTCAACCTCGATGTCTCCAGATCCCACAGCTGTGATCGTTTTGCCATCACCAACTCGAACAGATTTTGGCTGCTGAAAATGGACGAAATTTGAAAACCATTCGCGCCGATGAGCCATGTGGTCCGTAGCACCAGAGTCGAGGTACCAGATGCTGGAACAATCCAGGTTGTCCGAACCGAGAGTCAAAGCACGGGTCGGCGCGTCGTTTTTCCTGTTTGAGTGGCCCTCCTTTTCTGCCCTTCTCTCATTGGCAGCTCTTCTCTTGAAACAGTCTTGCTTCCAGTGGCCCGGCTTCTTGCAATAATGACAGGATTTTGAGGATTACTTCTCGAAGTTCTTTTGTCGTGACACCCAGCTATAAAAGCCACGTTGTCGCTTGCATTTGCAGGCTCTAGCCTAGATTCTTCGACTGAGAGTCTGGAAATAAGGTTGGTAAGATTTCTCTCATCGGGCTGTGTTGATTCCCATGCACTGATGAAATGTTTGAAGGTGGAGGGAAGAGTCATTAAAATTTTTGTGATTATCTGCTGATCAGAAATTTTCTTACCCATAACCTTCAATCGATGTGCAAGGTTTTCCAACTTGGCAACGTGTGTAGCAACGTTGTGAGCTGGGTCTTTCTGAACACTGTACCATTGTTGAAGTAGCATGTGAATGCTGGTCTCCGACTTTTGTTCATAAACAGATGAAAGTTTGTCCCACATTTCCTTGGAAGTCGTGCAGTTGATGATGTGAAGTAGCGGTTCCTCGTCGACTGATGTGGCGATAGTACGCTGTCCAAAAGTGTCCAGTTTTATCCATGAGGCACGTGCTGTTCAATGAGCTTCGGTTATGTTTTGGAAATTCCTTTTCTCCGCTGACGCTGTCCCATGCTCCACTAGAGAGTAGAACGATGCGTACCTGGAACTTCCACGTACTCCAGTTCTCAATGTCTTTGAGTTTGGTTATCCTTATTGATTCGTTCTCCATCGTCGTGTTGTAAAATTTCACTGTTGCACGAGGGCGGACTTACAACACGAGATTTTTAAACGAAAAGGATTTAAACAACACAAACATATTTATCGTTCCGCGAACCTGGGCCCATAACCTATTGAGCAGGCAGGGTGAACAATAAAAACAAAACGGGATTGTTGTTTAAATTGAGGATATATATTTTATGAGGATACACGTCCGAACGGCACGAAAGCTGAATGCTAAGAAGTAAGAAGTGAAAGTTGAAAAATGTGAGTTTGGCGTTTCTTGGTGTGGATGACAGTTGTGTGCCTTAAGGGCCTGAATGCAATGAGAAGAGTGAGTGTTTTCATGAGTGTGATAGTTTACCTTTGAGTGCGTACAATTTGAATTCAATTTTTTTAATTTGTTTAACATTACTTGGATTGGAACGTTTACAAGACCCTGCTCTACAAATCTTGTAAACAATTTCCGATAGGAAATGGCCGCTGTTCAGCCCGGAACAAGTTGAAAAGTGATGTCCCAAAAAACAGCCCAGTGCATCATACGCTCTGGGAGCGATCATTTTCACGATATCATATTCAAAAAATGATTAGAACAGATCTGCAATGTTCGAAATAAACGAAAAATCATTTCACAGTAATTATTTCATGTTTTGCTTTTTTAAATTAATAACAAGAAACATCCCGACGGTTTCAATGGCCCACCTTTTAACTGTTGGAGCTATTTTTAAACTGTTGCAAATTGTAGGACTCCGGAAACACTCTTGTCAGAAGAAAGTTTTACAGATTTCCCGATCTGTAACAAAACGAACTTTGCCATAAAAATGTACGCGAGTTAAGGTTGTGAAGTCCCAGGATCTTAAAAAAACCACTACAACGACGGCTAATACGGCAGATATCGCCTTTCAGGCACCTCCTCCACAACATGTCGGAGATTTACAAATGTAAACATCCGATTGTCTGGCATGGCTTTGTGGGGCGGAAGTATTGTGTGCAGGCGTACTGCACCGGGTTCCCTTCCACTCCCATCGTCACTAAAAGAAAGTTCCGCCGAGCACCAAATGAAAACTTCGCAACACACCGTCCACAAGAAGTAATTAATTTAAAGGCACTTTTTGTTTATTATTAAAGGTTCTTTTTATTCACAACAAATCTTACTACATTTAATTAGATTACAGAAAACAGATTCTGATTACACTGACGATGAAACGGATGCACCAAAAAAATGTAAGACATTGTACTCTACTTGTATGGCATTATACGAGGGACACAAGAAAAATTACTTTTAATTGAATAATACGACTCGATACGCGTTCGCGTCCCCGCAGGGCTACGGGGAGCGGGAGAAAAACCGGCCGGCTCGGTCGGTGGATGGAATAACACTCATCGAGGATAGAACTCTGACTTGAATTCAATCCTCAATTAATGGTGAGTGGTGAATATCCTCTCGGCTAAGGATATGTTTACTTACCACAAAAGAAACGTAAAGTCTCTCTTTGTGGAATAGAAAACCAGATCTCGTAATGAAGATCACATTCGTTTTCTCATGCAACAAGGGCATGGAAAACAAACCAGAAAGACGGTAAAGACAAAGGGATCCTGAAGATCATTGATTATGATGTGCATTGCGGCTAAATAAATAGACGGCGATGCATCGAGGAAATGGTGCTAAAAGGGAAGATGGGACAAGGGCATCATAAAAGTCTTGGATGAGTGATGCCCTTGCGTAAATAGACGCATAGCCATTAGAGAAAGGTGCTAATGGATTGGGATACTTTATACAATGAAAATTGTATATCGTATCTTGGGTCGGTGGAAGAAACGGATCCCTTGTCTGCATTTGTATATGCAGTATAAATCGTTTGTGGCAAAGCACGGAATTGGTGATTGTTTGTATTTAGGAAATGCTGGAGATGCGGTAATTGTTTGTTGATTGAACAAACGAATCTCTGGTCGGTTTGTTGCAGCTGTAAAAACAAGATATCTGACAAAGCATTTTAATGATGGCAAAGGGTGCCGAATGGTTTGGGATTTATGATGCATATGCACATTAAAGAATTCTTTTTAGGAATTTTAGATAATGCGTTGTATGCATCAAATGTACTTGGAAAAGGAAATGTTTTCAGGAAACAATGGGAGTTGGGTTATAATTATGGGGGGTTCTTCGGGTAAGCTTAAAAGAACCCCCACATCTTCACCAGCAGTCTTCCTTCAACCCCCAACGGTTCAGTCAGGTACCTCTGAACCAGCTAGAATTTCTACGCCAGTTAGTCTGGGAAATGTGATATCAAGTTCACAACACACCAGCAATGGTAAATTAACGAATGTGTTCCACAATCGCAAACAAGGACGCACGAGATCCCCATACACGAGCTTAGATTGCGTAAATCTAAACAGCGTAAAAGGAAGAGAAAAACAAATCCCCCTCCTGTAGCTGT